>CM064523.1:10512714-10520214 GCA_032716605.1 Paralithodes platypus
GAGATATTTGTACATATTTTCAGTAGAAAATTGTCCCCGGTTCCTCCTATATTACAGGCTCGCTCTCGCTCGCCAGGAAATAGTCGAGACCTAAATGGCAAGAGAGGTCTTAAAATTTACAAATAATTGGGACAAAAGGTCTTAAATCGTCAAACTAGTGGGGCTAAACATGAGGGAGAAGGAGGTCCAGAACGAAAACATTGCGGTGAACAAATAAAAGATGACTTAATTAGAGAACTCTTGGGGGTAAACATGGAAGTCAAGTACAGGAAATCAAGCAACAACAGGCCTTGTGCGGTTCCAACTTCCTTCCTGGCTTTAGTTTAACCCTATTTTGTCCGAAGGGGGGGGGGGGGGGGGGGGGGGGATTTGGATCTCCCTTGTTTCGCTCCATTGGTTTGCATATATATATACCGTATATATATATATATATATACCGGTATATATATATATATATATATATATATATATATATATATATATATATATATATATATATATATATATACCGTATATATATATATATTTTTTTTTTTTCAAACAAGTATTAATTCCGTACCCTAGACCAAGCAACCTATACTCTGTTTATTTCCAGCTGACGGTAAATTGCCATGTGTTCGGCTTGATTACTCCGCTTCTATGGAGGTCTTGTAGCGAAATGTTTTGTTAATTAATTATGAACACTTGGTACTAATATGAAGCAGAGACATGGCAGTTTCTTATTTTTCCGTTAGTTATCGAAACATCAGTGGCTAAGGGATTCAATATACCGCCAGGTGAAATAAAACCGGGTATAGTCAGACCTAATGAAAGTGAATTTAACAGCCGCTGCCCATGGACGGATAATTAAGGGGCGATGGGTGGTTTTTCTGACCCCCCTTCTCCCTCATCCTTAGCCCCATTAGTTTGCAGATTATAAAACCTTCATCCCATTAGTTTGGCGATTTTAAGACTTTTCGCCCCATTTCTTTGTTAGTATTAAGGCATTTAGTGGCATTTAGGTATTGCTTTTTTTCTAGCGAGCGATAGCGAGCCTGTAATTTAGGAGGAGTCGGCCTTCGGCCGGGAAATTTTTCTACCGAAAAATTTACATATTTATCTACAAGGGGGATCTTGAGGATGTTTTGTGAGCTTGATGGAGGACTAGGAAAGAAACCAAATTAATAATAAATAAATAAATAAATAATAAATACATAAATAATAAATACATAAATAATAAATAAATAATAAATACATTAATAATAAATAATAATAAATAATAAATATATAATAAATAATACAAAAATAAATAATAATAAATAATAAATAAATAATAAATACAAAAATAATAAATAATAAATAAATAATAAATATATAATAATGAATACATAAATAATAAATAAATAATAAATACATTAATAAATGCATAAATAATAAATAAATAAATAAATAATAATACATTAATAAATACATAAATAATAAATACATTAATAAATACATAAATAATGAATACATAAATAAATAATAAATACATAAATAATAAATAAATAATAAATACATTAATAAATGCATAAATAATAAATACATTAATAAATACATAAATAATGAATACATAAATAATAAATAAATAATAAATACATTAATAAATACATAAATAATAAATACATTAATAAATACATAAATAATAAATACATTAATAAATACATTAATAAATACATAAATAATAAATACATTAATAAATACATAAATAATGAATACATAAATAAATACATAAATAATAAATAAATAATAAATACATTAATAAATACATAAATAAATAATAAATACATTAATAAATACATAAATAATGAATACATAAATAAATAATAAATACTTTTAATAAATACATAAATAATGAATTCATAAATAAATAATAAATACATTAATAAATACATAAATAATGCATAAATACATTAATAAATCGACCAATAAAGTAAGCCCTCCCCCCTTAACCCCTTCAGATTCGTATGACGCAGAGGTTGCCAGATTAGCAATAACAAATAGAGTTCTCTCACTCTTATAATTACCTCTCCAAAATTAGTTTTCTGCCCACAGCTAACTCAAAGACATCTGCAGAGGTTGAAGTAACTAAACTAAAGGTTTCTAAATACACCTGATGGTAACAAAGGCTTTAAAGTATCCCTAATAGGCTCAAAATCGCGTCATATGTCGGAGATGGTTAAACAATAATACAACAAAAGGTTGATCTGAGCGAATGACAGCGAGTGAATAAGAGTGCTTCAGTAGAAATGATAAATGAAGCTGCTGGAAGGAAAGAACAGCAGCCTTATTTGGTTACTGAGAGAGTGAGAGTGAGGCAAAAAAAAAAAAAAAAAAAAGGTGTGAGTGAGAGAGAGTGAGAGTGAGGGAGAGAGTAAGAGAGATAGAGTGATAGAGTGAGTGTGAGAATGGGGGAGAGAGAGATAGAGTGAGTGTGAGAATGGGGGAGAGAGAGAGAGATAGAGTGAGAATGGGGGAGAGAGAGAGATAGAGTGAGAGTGTGAGAATGGGGGAGAGAGTAAGAGAGAGAGAGAGAGTGGGGGGAGGACAGGGGGAGCAGAATTAGATAATAGAATAGAGATGAAGATGAGAAAGTATAACGAGAGAGAGAGAGAGAATACACACTGTACACTTGGTAAACACACCTTAGGTACCTCAGTGTACATTAATTATTATACCTGTTGTGCTTACTCTCTCTCTCTCCCTCTCTCTCTCTCTCTCTCTCTTGTTTTCTTATTTTCTCGATTTCATTATCTTTTTCTGTTCCCTCACCCCACCTTCGCTCTCTCTCTCTCTCTCTCTCTCTCTCTCTTCTATTGCGGGTCAGAGGGAGGGAGAGGAAGAAAAAGAGAGATAGAGGATATACAGAGAGCCCACAAGTCAATAAAAAAGAGAGAGAGAGAGAGAGAGACCACAAGGCTATGAGAGGGAGAAAAAAGAGAACAGTAGGAAGACTTTGGGGGATTAGAGAGAAAGAAAATACTACATACACTACAAAGGAGTACAAAGGAGTACAAAGGAAATCAAGCAACAACAGATCTAGTGACCCTTCTAGGCTGCTTGTCCTCCAAAACACTGAGGATCAAGTGTCCAAACAGTGGTTTAGAGTGGGTAAGGGAACATTGGAAAGGGAACTACTGCCCTGCCACTAACGTGGCAGGACTAGGAAGTTAGTAGGGGACATATGGGTTAGTAACTGAGGGGAGGATAAAGTTATTCATTTACAAACGCAGTCAGTCGCGGGTTTGATGCGAGATATTTGTCTAGGCGGAATTTAAATGAATCAACGGTGCTGCAATCTATAACGTCTCGGGGAAGCCCATTCCACAAGTTGACAACTCGATTGAAGAAGAAATTCTTAGATTCGTGCGAGTTAAAAGATTTACCAATAATTTTGCAACCGTTTCCCCGCGTGTAATTAGATTGGTCGATAGTGAAGTACTTACTACAGTTCATATTGTCGATGCCTTTGATGATTTTGAACACTTGAATTAAGTCGCCTCTTAATCTGCGCTGGGTTAAAGGAAATATATTTAATTCTCTAAGACGCTCTTCGTATGGTTTGTTCTTTAGGCTAGGTATCATTTTGGTAACTCTACGTTGAACTCGTTCTAGCTTGTTTATATCTTTTTGGTAATAAGGGCACCAGGATTGAACGCAGTATTCCAGAAGAGGGCGGACTAAGGAATTGTAAAGGGTTAGGATAACTTCTTTGGATTTATGCTCAAATGACCTGCCTATAAAGCCAATTATTTTGTTTGCCTTCTTAACAACTTCTGAACATTGTTGACTCGGTTTTAGGTTACTCGATATTGTTACTCCCAGATCAGTTTCTCTGTTTACATTCTTAAGCTGAGTGCCATTCATCGAATAGTTTGCTTTCTCATTTAGGTATCCGACATGTAGTACTTTACATTTATCCACATTGAAACTCATTTGCCAAATTTGGGCCCAACATGACAATTTATCTAGATTGTGTTGCATATCGTCAACTTGTTCTTTTGAGAGTACGCTATTTGCAATTTTTGTATCGTCAGCAAATTTTGAGATTGTGCAGGTGAGACCCTCATCTATGTCGTTGATGTAAATTAGAAAGAGAATTGGTCCTAGTACCGATCCCTGGGGTACCCCGCTACTTACATTGGTCCATTTAGATGCCTTACCGTTTATGACTACCCTTTGCTTTCTGTTGCTGAGCCAATTTTCTATCCATTTCAACACACCGTCTTGTATTCCATGCGCTTTTAGTTTTAGCAGTAAACGTTTGTGGGGAACTTTGTCAAAGGCCTTTTGAAAATCAAGGTATATAATATCTACAGCTTTACTCTCATCGTAGAGGTTGAGGATATCGTGGAAGAAGTCTAAGAGGTTTGTTAAACAGGAACGTTTTTTACGAAAGCCGTGTTGAGTATCTTTAAGTATGTTATTTTCCTCTAAGTGATTTACGAGTCTGTCTCGTATGACCGTTTCTAGCATTTTACATACAACTGAGGTTAAGCTAATTGGACGATAGTTACTGGGTAGGGATTTGCTGCCTTTTTTTAATATCGGTGTTACGTTGGCTAGCTTCCACTGATCAGGCATAGTTCCAGACTGCAAGGATTTATTGAATAGTAATGTCAGTGGTTTGGAGAGCTCATTCTTAGCTTCCTTTAGAACTCTAGGCGAGATTGTATCAGGTCCTGGCGTTTTATTTACCTTGAGTTTATCTAAACAATTCAATACTTCTCTCTCTGTAACGGTGATATTGCTTAGAACATCTGAATTATCAATCTGAATCGGCGATGGTGTAGGGATATCACTGAGGTCTTCTGTTGTAAAAACTGATGCAAAGAAGGTATTGAGGGCATTACTCATTTGTACTTCGTCTTTGGTGTATTCTCCTTTTTCATCGACTAACGGTCCAACAGTTGAAGTAACTACTTTTTTCTTTCTGATATAACTATAGAATTCTTTCGGGTTTGTTTTACTTTGATTCGCAATATGTAACTCTAAGGTCTTTTTACTTTGCTTAATTAACTTTTTGGCTTTGCGTCGTAGCTCTACAAATTTCACCCGTTCTTCGTAATTTTGTGAGGATTTTAATCTATCATTAGCAAATTTTTTAGCAAGCAGGCAGTTTGAAATATCTTTATTCCACCATTTGGGCTTATTATTATGGCCTGGACGCCGTATTTTCGATGGTATGCAGTCTTGCACTGCTTTTAGGTAAGTGGTTTCGAATAACTTCCAAGATGTATTTATGTCGTTATTGTTAATTAAAAAGCTCCAGTCAGTTTCTTTAAACATAGCTCTAAGTTTATGGAAGTTTGCTTTCTTGAAATTAGGGACTTTTTCGATGCTACTATTTGGTTCGTTACTAGTAAACTTTAAAGTGAAAGTTATCGTACGATGGTCGCTGTTACTGAATTCATCACCAACATTCAAATTCTCTATCAATTCTTCTTTTGTTGCAAGTACAATGTCAAGAACGTTATTACCACGGGTCGGCGTTCGAACAAATTGATAAAGCGAACTCTTGCAAGTTCGTATACAAGTCATGTCCGGAGTGTGAAGTAAGAGTATCGCCCCACTTGGTCACAGGTAAATTAAAGTCGCCAAAAATTACGGTATCTTGTGAGTTACTTACATCTGCAATTTGTTCGTAAATTTCTCGGTCAGTTTGCACTGATTGAGCTGGAGGTCTGTATATTAACGCAAGTATTATTTTTGTACCTTTATTATTCTTTATTAGCACAAAAGATGTGTCGACGTTCACAATTTGAGGTTTTGACACGAGGGTCGGGTTAAGACTTTCTTTGATATAAAATAAAACGCCACCTCCATTTTTATTTATTCGGCTGTTCTCAAACATTACATAACCGGGAAGTGAATACTCTGCTAAAAAGTCTCTATCTTGTGTATTGAGCCAAGATTCTGTTATGCCAATCACATCATAATTTTCTGTAAACACTAGTTCCTCTAAATCTACAAGAGAGAGAGAAAGAGTGTGTGTGTGTGTGTGTGTGTGTGTGTGTGTGAAAGAGTGAGAGAGAGTGAGTGTGGGTGTCTGTGTGTGAGAGAGAGAGAGAGAGAGTTTACACGGCTATAAGAGAGGACACAAAAGAGCAATGAAGGGATTGGGGGCTTTGAGCAAAATGGAGAGTAATACATAGATTAAGAGAGAGAGAGAAAGAGAGAGTAACAAACTTATGCTATAATGTTTCCTTTCTTTCTGACTTGAGAGAGAAAGATATATTTACATACAAAACACTGGCCACACAGATCTTACGATTCCTGCGAAGTGGTTAGGACTTAATCCTAGTAGAGATAGCAACCCTAAGATAAAGTGGAAGGAAAGGATAGCAAAGATGAAGGCTCTCTCTCCCCACCCTCCGGAAATTTGCCGTGCATGAAAACAATGAAAACATAAAATTCGACTGAAGGAATTTAGAGAATAGTTAGAAATGAAAAGGAAATGGCATGCATACCTTCACCCTTTTGTCCCTTTCTTTCTGACGAGAGAGAGAGAGAGCGAGAGAGAGAGAGAGAGAGGGTTGAAGTAACCATTGAGGAGTTAGCAATCTGTCAAAAGGTTAAGGGTGCTCACAACTCCTTTCTTCTCTCTTTTACTCTCTCTCTCTCTCTCTCTCTCTCTCTCTCTCTCTCTCTCTCTCTCTCTCTCTCTCTCTCTCTCTCTCTCTCTCTCTCCCTCCTTTGCTTTCTATATTTATTGGATCTTGTCACTTCTTTTCGTTCTCTTTCATTCTCTTTCTCTCTTATTTGGTTAATTAATTATCTTTACTGTTTCCTGTCGTATCTGTTTTTCTCTTTTCTTCTCTTGCTTGCTTTTATTATATTTTCAATCGTTCTGAATTGAGAGAGAAATAGTTAGAGGAGAACTTTCTTTTATTTGTCTTTCTGACGAGAGAGAGAGAGAGAGAGAGAGAGAGAGAGAGAGAGAGAGAGAGAGAGAGAGAGAGAGAGAGAGAACGCCACTCCACAGGCTCCCCTTCTATATTTTGATATGCTTTAACGTTTCTTTATTTTCTGTTTTGCTATATTTTCTTACTTCGCGTTTTCTGTTCTGCGTATTTCGTTTTCTATTATCATCTTTCGCGTTCTCTGTTTTGTCTTTTTAGCCCGTTTTATATATATACAGTATATACTGTATATATATATATATGTACAGGTGATATACATATATATATATATATATATATATATATATATATATATATCCTACTCTATATAAGTATGTACTGTATATGCGCTAGCACTTATAAATAAGTAAATACAAAAAATAAAGTATAATAACTTTTTCCTATATTGTGTTGCCTTTGTGCTTCTGTCATTTTGATATTGTGTATATAAAAAAAAATTATAAAATAAAATATCTAATACTGTATAATTATAGAATAATCCTTGTGTCTGCATTTTTTTTTTCTTTTCTTCCATGTGACTTTATTTATTTATTTATTTTTATTTGTTTTTTATTTTTAT
>CM064523.1:10525214-10665214 GCA_032716605.1 Paralithodes platypus
ATGTACAAATTTATCTTGAAAGGGACTCGAGGAGGTGTAATTTTAAGGTTGATGGAGGTCTAGGGAACAAACTAAATACCTCCCCTTAATACAGCAGTGAGCGAGCCAAACGTAATAACAGGTGAGACATGACTTATTAGCGCCACTGTACTCAAAGGGTTAACCATATGCAGTTTGTTATCTACATACCCATTATATTTCAGACTTCCATAATAACTAAAGTGATAAATACGTTTGTTTAAGGGGAGGTTTCTAGTTTGTTTCCTACTCCTCCAGCAATCTTAAAATGTCACCCCCTTGACCCCCTTTCAAGATAACTCTGTACATTTTTCGGTAGAAAAATGTCCCGGCCGAAGGCCGATTACTCTTAAATTACAGGCTCGCTGTCGCTCGCCAGGATAAAATCGACACCTAAATGGCACGAAAGGTCTTAAAATTGATAGAATGGGGCGGATATTCTTAAAAATCACCAAACTAATTGGGCAAACGTCTTAAAATCTCAAAAGCAATGGGGCTAAACATGAGGGAGAAAGGGGTCAAGAAAAATATCCCTCAAGTGGAAATCTCCCCTTAACCCGTACAGTACCGATGACGTCATTTGCATTATATTGTGGCAACTATCAGGTCAGATGGTGATGGGCTGGTCGATCAGAGTGAGAGCTGAGCGTTCTCTGCCATACCCATAGCTTACTCTGACTGTTCCTTTTACTTATATATCTTCTAGATCTCAAGTGACGGCGTCTTTTCCGTGGATTGCCCTCCCTACTGCCAACCTAGAAGTTGGCAGATTGGGAGCCAAAGCGTCACATTTTTCCCTTGCCCCTCAACTTTCCCTTCATAATTGCTGAGGGGCACAGGGCCTTGGGTGGGGTTTTGGTTTCCCGGGCGTTTCCGCACCCTCCTCAGCTCCCTGCCTTGGAGTGGCTTCGGTCACCCGGGCTTTGTTAGCAGGTAAGCAGGGAGGGTTTTGTGGGGGCGCTCGTTTATGGCCTTGGCCTTGCTCGAGACCTTGGGGCTGTTCGGCCAGACAGCCTGGGGAACAACAACAACAACTATCAGGTCATTGTATTCAACTCAGGAAGGACGTATACCCATTACAAGAGGCTACATACAGACTATCTCAATGCATCCTTGTAGCTACCATAATATATCCTGCCTAAGCTTCATAAAATCGTCTAAATGTAGCTAAAACTCACATTAAAGAAGACAGACGTCGCCGGTACAGAAGGGGTGAACAAATTATATTGAGGCCGAAATTATTTGACACCGAGACGGAAGGCATTGTTAGGTTAGATTTATGTTGATTGATTTGTATATATTTGTATATCCTATATATATTTGTATTAACAGTATATATTTGTATTAACAGTATATATTTGTATATCCTATATATATTTTTATTAACAGTATATATTTGTATATACTATATATATTTGTATTAACAGTATATATTTGTATTAACAGTATATATTTGTATTAACAGTATATATTTGTATTAACAGTATATATTTGTATATACTATATATATTGTATTAACCGTATATATTTGTATATACTATATATATTTGTATTAACAGTATATATTTGTATTAACAGTATATATTTGTATATACTATATATATTTGTATTAACAGTATATATTTGTATATACTATATATATTTGTATTAACAGTATATATTTGTATTAACAGTATATTTTGTATTACAGTATATATTTGTATTAACAGTATATTTGTATTAACAGTATATATTTGTATTAACAGTATATATTTATTAACAGTATATATTTGTATATACTATATATTGTATTAACAGTATATATTTGTATATACTATATATATTTGTATACAGTATATATTTGTATTAACAGTATATATTGTATTAACAGTATATATTTGTATTAACAGTATATATTGTATAACAGTATATATTGTATTAACAGTATATATTTGTATTAACAGTATATATTTGTATATACTATATATTTGTATTAACAGTATATATTTGTATTAACAGTATATATTTGTATTAACAGTATATATTGTATTAACAGTATATATTTGTATTAACAGTATATATTTGTATTAAGTATATATTTGTATTAACAGTATATATTTGTATATACTATATATATGTATTAACAGTATATTTGTATTAACAGTATATATTTGTATTAACAGTATATTTTGTATTAACAGTATATATTTTGTATATACTATATATATTGTATTAACAGTATTATTGTATATACTATATATATTTGTATTAACAGTATATATTTGTATACTATATATATTTGTATTAACAGTATATATTTGTATTAACAGTATATATTTGTATTAACAGTATATATTTGTATTAACAGTATATTGTATATATATATATTGTATTATATATATTTGTATTAACAGTATATATTTGTATATATTATATATATTAACAGTATATTTGTATATACAGTATATATTTGTATTAACAGTATATATTGTATTAACAGTATATTTGTATTAACAGTATATATTTGTATTAACAGTATATATTTGTATTAACAGTATATATTTGTATTAACAGTATATATTTGTATTAACAGTATATATTTGTATATACTATATATATTTGTATTAACAGTATATATTTGTATTAACAGTATATATTTGTATTAACAGTATATATTTGTATTAACAGTATATATTTGTATATACTATATATATTTGTATTAACAGTATATATTTGTATATACTATATATATTTGTATTAACAGTATATATTTGTATTAACAGTATATATTTGTATTAACAGTATATATTTGTATTAACAGTATATATTTGTATTAACAGTATATATTTGTATTAACAGTATATATTTGTATTAACAGTATATATTTGTATATACTATATATATTTGTATTAACAGTATATATTGTATTAACAGTATATATTTGTATTAACAGTATATATTTGTATTAACAGTATATATTTGTATATACTATATATATTTGTATTAACAGTATATATTTGTATATACTATATATATTTGTATTAACAGTATATATTTGTATGAACAGTATATATTTGTATTAACAGTATATATTTGTATTAACAGTATATATTTGTATTAACAGTATATATTTGTATTAACAGTATATATTTGTATTAACAGTATATATTTGTATTAACAGTATATATTTGTATTAACAGTATATATTGTATTAACAGTATATATTTGTATATACTATATATATTTGTATTAACAGTATATATTTGTATTAACAGTATATATTTGTATTAACAGTATATATTGTATTAACAGTATATATTTGTATTAACAGTATATATTTGTATTAACAGTATATATTTGTATTAACAGTAATATTTGTATATACTATATATATTTGTATTAACTATATATTTGTATATACTATATATATTTGTATTAACAGTATATATTTGTATATACTATATATATTTGTATTAACAGTATATATTTGTTTATACTATATATATTTTTATTAACAGTATATATTTGTTTATACTATATATATTTTTATTAACAGTATATATTTGTTTATACTATATATATTTTTATTAACGGTATATATTTGTATATCCTATATATATTTTTATTAACGGTATATATTTGTTTTTGTTTGTTAAAGCTGACAAATGTTAAGGGGATAGTGTTTGGTTTTTGGTCTATGTATTTATTAATATATAATTTTTTGAGTTTCCTCGCTAGACCTCCATCAAGCTTAAAATAGCACCCCCTAGACCCCCTTAAAATAGCACCCCCTAGACCCCCTTAAAATAGCACCCCCTAGACCCCCTTAAAATAGCACCCCCTAGACCCCCTTAAAATAGCACCCCCTAGACCCCCTTTCAAGATAAATTTGTACATTTTTCGGTAAAAAAAAATCCCGGCCGAAGGCCGGTTCCTTCTAAAATTACATGCTCGCTATCGCTCGCCAGGAAAAAATCAGCACCTTAATGGCACGAAAGGTCTTAACATTCACGAAGAAATGGGGCGATAGGTCTTAAAATCGACAAACTAACGGCACGAAAATCGTAAAAAACTCAAAACTAATCTGCTAAACATGAAAGAGAAGGGGGTCCATAAAAAGCGAGTAGTACCCCCTTAAATGTATTCCTGAGTGAAATACTGGTGTAGGTGGAATACATGTATATGTATATACAGTTTATATAACCTTTATAGCATATAGCAACATTCTGGGTCACACAGACTAATATATTTATGTTTTGTTTCCACAGCAACAACCAGTACGGATATGGGTGAGTATAGTGTTTATGGGTGTGTGGGTGTGTGTGTATTTGTGTGAGTATAGTGTTTATGGGTGTGTGGGTGTGGGTGTGTGTGTGTTTGTGTTTGGGTGAGTATAGTGTTTATGGGTGTGTGGGTGTGGGTGTGTGTGTGTTTGTGTTTGGGTGAGTATAGTGTTTATGGGTGTGTGTGGGTGTGGGTGTGTGTGTGCTTGTGTGTGTGTGTGGGTGTGGGTGTGTGTGTGCTTGTGTGTGTGTGTGTGTGTGTCATTCACCGAACTTTTTTGTCAAGGGGATTCCACGCATTCCAGCTCATTATAATTGCGCCTCCTTAACTGGGAATGTATTGCGTGAAGTACATGTCATGTGTGTTAGTGTATGTGGATGTGAGTGTAGTCTGTAATCAGTCAATTGACCACTTGCGAGTTTCAGGCTATAAGTAAGTTGGAGCCGTGAACATCGATATTAGACAGAAATGCAAGAATAGTGTACGTTTCTGATGGATAAATGGTATGTTGAATTGGGTTTTACGTATTTATAAATGACCTAAGACTGGATTATAGCTGGTTATTCTGCTAAATATCGATGTATACAGCTCCAACTTCCTCTAAGAATGAAACTCGCAAGTAGTCAATTGGCAACATCTGAAATCGAAGGGTTGGGTTGATCTGTACGGTACCAGTCTCACCTGAAGGCCTTTTGAGTTGGTTCCCTAGACTTCCATCAAGCTTAAAATTACTCCCCCCTAGACCCCCTTTCAAGATAAATTTGTACATTTTTCGGTAGAAAAATTTTCCGGCCAAAGGCCGGCTCCTCTTAAATTACAGGCTCGCTTTCGCTCGCCAGGAAAAAATCGACACCGAAATGGCACGAAAAGTCTTAAAATTGACAGAAATGGGGCGAGAGTTCTTAAAATCTCCAAACTATTGGGGCGAACGTCTTAAAATCTCAAAAGCAATGGGGCTAAACATGAGGGAGAAAGGGGTCCAGAAAAAATCCTTCAGGTGGAAATCTCCCCTTAAGGTTGGCCTATATGATACCCTTATCACCTTGTAACCAATCACCAACCCCAGATGGGACGTCACAGCTTCGTCCACTTATTCCAGGTTCCTATTTATACTGCTAGGTGAACAGAGGCTACACCGTTAGGAGACTTGCCCAAATGTCTCTTCCCCGCCCGGGTCTCGAACCCGGGAGGTGTGTGTGTGTGTGTGTGTGTGTGTGTGTGTGTGTACTATAATAATAAGCAGTAAGGAAGTTAACATGTAAGGACTTTATGAGGGAATACATCTTTTTTCTCTCTCTCTCTCTCTCTCTCTCTCTCTCTCTCTCTCTCTCTCTCTCTCTCTCTCTCTCTCTCTCTCTCTCTCTCTCTCTCTCTCTCTCCTCTCTTCGTCTCTCTCTCTCTCTCTCTCTCTCTCTCTCTCTCTCTCTCTCTCTCTCTCTCTCTCTGTCGGGCCCCTCACCTTGCCCCCCCCCCCCCCCTCCCTTCTGAACACTCACCGGGGGGCGTTCTTTAAGGGGGGTCACCTGCTTTTTTTTTAATCTTTTTCTCCTTTTCTCTCATTCCCTGGCTTGTATCCATTCGGCCCCATTCATCCAACTGTTTCAAGAAGTTTATCCCCATCCAGGTGTCAATTTCTTCCTGGCGAGCGATAGCGAGCCAGCATTGTATGGAGAAATCCGGCTTCGCCGGAGACATTTTTCTATTGAAAAATGTACAAATTTAGCTTGCTGTCAAAACAAAAAAATATATGTGCTGGCTCGCTACCGCTCGCCATGAAAAATTGACACATGGATGGGGTAAACGTCTTAAAACAGTAGGCTGAATGGGGCCGAATGGATACAAACCAAAGAGAGAGGGAGAGAAAGTGAAAAAAAACGAGGTGGGCTCCCTTAAGAGCTTTTTTGAGGACAGGGTACCCTCTTTTGTCCATACTGTCCATTATGGTTCATCTTAGGTGCCCTACCCAAGGTGTCCCCCTATTCTAGGCCTCCCCAAATTTCCCTTGAGGGCCCCTTTCCTGGATCCTACCCTTTGGGGCCTATCTTAGTAGTTTGACTCTAGGACTCTATCCCCAGGGCTGTCTGTTGGTCTTGTTTCCTTATAGCAATTGTCTCTCTCCCTACCACCATTATAATACTATGAACTACTATGCTGAACTACTATGGGAAGTCACTATAGGACCAACACTACACCACCACCTGTCTACATGGTCACCCACCGCACCAGAGAGAAAATGTTGCTAGACGAAATATTAAACTATCTATCTATCAATCTATCTATGTATAAGTGTATATATCTACCGACCTATCTATATTATAACCCCCTGTATCTCTATCTCTCCCACCCCCAGAGCGAGCCACTGGGACCCACACCCCCCCACCGCCACACCCCCAGCCTACATGGTCAACCACCGCACCAGAGAGAAGATGTTGTTGGATGAGATACTCGGCAACGGGACTTACGACAGGAAGATTCGCCCCTCTAGTGTTCATCAGAGAGGTAAGACGGATAGACTGGTAAATAGATTGATTGATTATTTGATTGATTAATTGATTGATTGATTGATTGATTGATTGCTTATTTGAATGATTGATTGATTATTTGATTGATTGATTGATTGCTTATTTGAATGATTGATTGATTGATTGATTGATTATTTGATTGATTGATTGATTATTTGATTGATTGATTGATTGATTATTTGATTGATTGATTATTTGAATGATTGATTGATTGCTTATTTGATTGATTGATTGATTGATTATTTGATTGATTGCTTATTTGAATGATTGATTGATTGCTTATTTGATTGATTGATTGATTGATTGATTGATTGCTTATTTGAATGATTGATTGATTGATTGATTGATTGATTATTAGATTGATTGATTGATTATTAGATTGATTGATTATTTGATTGATTGATTGATTATTTGATTGATTGCTTATTTGATTGATTGATTGATTGCTTATTTGATTGATTGATTGATTGATTGCTTATTTGAATGATTGATTGATTGATTGATTATTAGATTGATTGATTGATAATGAAGAGAAGATGTTGTTGGATTGAGATATTCGGCAACGGAACCTACGACAGGAAAATTCGGCCCTCCAGTGTTCATCGGAGAGGTGAGATGGAGGGATAAACTGATAAATAGATAGATAGATAGATAAATTGATTGATTGATTGATTGATTGATTGATTTATTTATTGACCGATTGTTTGATTTATTGATTAAGGAAGAAGGGAATTTGTTGTTAATTGGAATACTCGGCAACGGGACCTACGACATATATATACAGTATATATATATATATATATTATATATATATATATATATATATATATATATATATATATATATATATATATATATATATATATATATATATAGATTAATTGATGGGATCTCTGACTGGTTTGCTGATTAATGGGGAGGTAGTTGCTTTGTGTGGACTCCCTTCTCCCTCATGTTTATCCCCATTAGTGTTGACATTTCAAGTTGTTCGTTCAGCGAATTTAAAACCTTTCCCCCATTTCTTTGTCAATATTAGGATCTTTCGTGCCAGTTAGGTGTCGATCTTTTCGGCCTTTGGCCGAGAAATTTTTCTATCGAAAAATGTACAAATTTATCTTGATGGTCGGGTCTAGGTTTTTTAATGAAGGTCTAGCGAGGAAACTAAAATAAAATACACAAATAAATATATTAATAGACCCAAAAAGAAACTCCCCCCCCCCCCCTTAATTAATTATTGAAGAGAGGGTAGGGAGGATAGTGTTGGGGGAAGTATATAGGCTATGGTACTTTGGAGAGAGAGAGATTATATATGGGTAGAGGGTGTGTGTGTAAGAAAGAGAGGGAATGATGATATACAGAGAGAGAGAGAGAGGTAGAGGTAGAAAGGACATTAATTGCTCACGTCTGTTCATATTGACCTGCTTGTTGCTCTCTCTCTCTCTCTCTCTCTCTCTCTCTCTCTCTCTCTCTCTCTCTCTCTCTCTCTCTCTCTCTCTCTCTCTCTCTCTCTCTCTCTCTCTCTCTCTCTCTCCACGCTTAACCAGAACACACCCATTATTATTGTATTGGCTACGTCCTTATTACACCGCCACCCATATACACAAACAGGGCAATTTTACGAATAGAGAGAGAGAGAGAGAGCGCGCGAGAGAGAGAGATAGCAATTTATTTTTCTCGTAGATTAATAGGTACATATATAGATAGAGGGAGAGGAAGAGAGAACGAATGAATGAATGAATGAATGAATGAATAACTGAATGAATAAATGTATGAATGAATGAATAAATGTATGAATTAATTAATTAATGGATGGATGAGTGAATGAATTAATGGATGAATGAATGAATAAATGTATGGATGAATAAATGAATGAATGAGTGAATGAATGAGTGAATGGATGAATTAATGAATGGATGAATGACTAAATGAATAGATGAATGAATGAATGAATGAGAGCCCGTATAACCCGTTCATTATTACCCCGCACTGCAATTGTATTTATAATATTGAACACATAAGCATCACAATACTGTTATTTATTATATAAAATATATATTAATAACTTGAGCATAATATGTTTGATTGTTCAAAAAGAGGAAGTCACTCTAAACACATGTATAATATGCATCAAAATACTTATGCTCTCTCTCTCTATATCTATCTATCTATCTATCTATATATATATATATATATATATATATATATATATATATATATATTTATATTATTACTGTATATAACTAGCTTGCTAATTAGTTATCTAGCTATCCATTCATCTATCTGTCTATCTTTCTATCGATCTATCTATCTCCACCCATATCTGTCCGTTAATGTTGCGCCTGTTCCCCTCCCTACAGGCAAACCCAGCGACCACACCACCGTCATCATCAACATCATGATCAGGTCCATTAACAAGATAGATGACTATCATATGGTTAGTATCGCTATATTTGGTTTTCGTTGCTTGTTTATAGTAGTAGTAGTATGAAAAATAGTAAATTAAAAAAAAAAAAAAAAAAGTAGTAGTAGTAGTAGTAGTAGTAGTAGGGATAGAGTAATATCTGATGTTTGTAAAATATAATGAATGTACAATATTAAATAAAATAAAATAGTAGTAGTAGTAGTAGTAATAGTAGTAGTAGTAGTATTTATTGATGTCATTATTTTAAGTAATTACTGTTATTGTTTTTAATTATTATTATTATTAGTATTAATAATAGTAGTAGTAGTAGTAGTAGTAGTAGTAGTAGTAGTAGTAGTAGTAGTACAACAACATCTACTACTATTACTACTACCATTACTATATGTATTCGCTATTAATATGTCATTGTTTTAAAGATAATGCTAAGCAAATAAGAATAAAATTTAGCCATGATTACCAATATGTTATGATTATTCACATCGTAATTTATGTTATTAGGCTAAATTAATTGTATATGGATACATACTGTATGTTGTATAACGTGACAGGCGTATAGTGATCATAGGCTAGGTTATATATCAGGAATACAGTGTTGAGGTAATGGTTAAGGGGAGGTTTTTAGTTGATTCCCTAGACTTCCATCAAGCTTAAAATTACTCCCTCTAGACCCCCTTTCAAGATAAATTTGTACATTTTTCGGTAGAAAAATGTCCCGGCCGAAGGCCGGTTGCCCTTAAATTACAGGCTCGCTATCGCTCGCCAGGAAAAAATCGACACCTAAATGTCACGAATGGTCTTAAAATTGACAGAAATGGGGCGAGGGTTCTTAAAATCGCCAAACTAATGGGGCGAACGTCTTAAAATCTCAAAAACAATGGGCTAAACATGAGGGAGAAAGGGGTCCAGAAAAAAATCCTCCAGGTGGAAATCTCCCCTTAACCCCTTCTGTACCGGCTACGTCTTTTCAAAATGATATTCTAGCTATATTTAAACGAGTGTGTGCAGTTTATGAAGGCTCTGTGGCAGTAATTAGGGTTAAGGGGAGGTTTTTAGTGTGTTTCCTAAACCTCCATCAAGCTTGAAATTACACCCCCTTGAGCCCCTTTCAAGATAAATTTGTACATTTTTCGGTAGAAAAATGTCCCGGCCAAAGGCCGGTTCCTCTTAAATTACAGGCTCGCTATCGCTCGCCAGGATAAAATTGACACCTGAGTGGCACGAAAGGTCTTAATATGGGGTGAAAGTTCTTAAAATCGCTAAACTAATGGGGCGAACGTTTTA
This sequence comes from Paralithodes platypus, assembly GCA_032716605.1. Taxonomy (NCBI): domain Eukaryota; kingdom Metazoa; phylum Arthropoda; class Malacostraca; order Decapoda; family Lithodidae; genus Paralithodes; species Paralithodes platypus. Next base: position 10,535,721 of record CM064523.1, read on the forward strand.
TAATATCAAAAGCAATGGGGCTAAACATGAGGGAGAAAGGGGTCAAGAAAAAAATCCCTCAAGTGGAGATCTCCCCTTAAGCGAGATAGTTCGAAGCCTGTTAGTTGCTGGAAGCCCTTTTTAAACTGAATAAAATCGTCTAATAGAAGCAAGAATACGATTAAAGAGACGTCGCCGATACAGAGGGGGTTAAGGGGGAGGTAGTTTTTTTTTTCTGTATCCCCTTCTCCCTCATATTTAGCCCCTTTGGTTTTGTGATTTTAAGACGTTTGCCCCCATTAGTTTGTCGATTGTAATACCTTGTGCCCAACTACTTTGACAATATTAAGACCTTTCGTGCCATATACAGTAGGTGTCGATTTTATTCCTGGCGAGCAATAGCGAGCCTGTAAATTAAGAGGAAACGGCCTTCGGACGGAACATTTTTCTACCGAAAAATTTACAAATTTATCTTGAAAGTGGGTCTAGGGGGTGTAATATATAACTTGATGGAGGTCTAGTGAACAAACTAAAAACCTCCCCTTAACCCTTTCTGTACCGGCGAGGTCTTTTCAATTATATGCTTGCAATATTTAGACGATTTTGTGCAGCTCAAGAAGGATCTGTGGTAGTAAAAAGGGTTAAGTGAGATAGGTCGAAGCCTGTTAATTGCTGGAGGCCCTATGTAAACTTAATACAATCGTCTAATAGTAGCCAGAACAAAGTTAAAAGGACGTCACCGGTATAGAAGGGGTTAAGGATTTATAGTATTGTTGTTTTGAATACAGTGTTATGGATGATGGTTAATGATATGTTATGTTATGTTATTGTATTTCAGGAATACAGCGTCCAAATGACCTTCAGAGAAATGTGGAATGACGACCGACTCAACTACAATAGTGAAGGAGGTAGGTGAAGCTGGTTCGTTATTCATATTTACTTTATGCACATTCTACTGCATCGTCGAATTGGGTGATTGAAGTTAGTTCCTTGTTCATCTTTCACTTTATGCACATTCTACTGCATCGTCGAATTGGGTGGTTGAAGTTAGCTCCTTGTTCATCTTTACTTTATGCACATTCTACTGCATCGTCGAATTGGGTGGTTGAAATTAGTTCCTTGTTCATCTTTACTTTATGCACATTCTACTGCATCGTCGAATTGGGTGGTTGAAGTTAGTTCCTTGTTCATCTTTCGCTTTATGCACATTCTACTGCATCGTCGAATTGGGTGGTTGAAGTTAGCTCCTTATCCATATTTCACTTAGCAACAACAGATGTAAAGTTAGTTCCCTATTCATTCTTTCCCTTGTCTATTCACATTATACTACAACAGTGAAGGAGGTAAGTAAAGTTAGCTCCTTATTCATCTTTAACTTTATGCACTTTCTACTACAACAGTGAAGGAGGTAGGTGAAGCTGGCTCCTTATTCATCTTTCACTTTATGCACATCCTACTACAACAGTGAAGGAGGTAGGTGAAGCTGGCTCCTTATTCATCTTTCACTTTATGCACATCCTACTACAACAGTGAAGGAGGTAGGTGAAGCTGGCTCCTTATTCATCTTTCACTTTCTTCACATTTACTGCAACAGGGAAAGAGTTAGCTCCTTATTCATCTTTCACTTTTTCATCTTCACATTCTACTACAACAGTGAGGGAGGTAGGAGAAGCTGGTTCATTATTCATCTTTCAGTTTCTTCACATTACTGCAACAGGGAAAGAGTTAGCTCCTTATTCATCTTTCACTTTTTCATCTTCACATTCTACTACAACAGTGAAGGAGGTAGGTGAAGCTGGTTCATTATTCATCTTTCACTTTATGCACTTTCTACTACAACCGTGAGGGAGATAGGTGAAGCTGGTTCCTTATTCACCTTTCACTTTGCATATACACATTCTACCATGATGAAGGTATGTAAAGTTAGGTCCTTATTCATCCTTCCCCTTGTCTATTCACATTCTACTGCAACAGCGAATAGGGAGGTTAAACTTAGCGCCTTATCCATATTTCACTTTTTCTCATTCACATTCTACCATGACACCAGGTAAAGGTATGTAAAGTAAGCTCCTTATTTATAATTCCCTTGTCTATTCACATTCTATTGCAATCGCGAATCTCTCTCTCTCTCTCTCTCTCACACACACACACACACACAAACAGACACACACACACACACACACACACACACACACACACACACACACACACACACACACCGTAAGAGAGCAACAACAATTATACCCTTGCCACATAAACCCATTGTGCAGGCAGTGGAGAAATAGGCAACACGCAACAACAAACACCACTAGACCAACGACAATATGACCACCATTATGAAAGAAATATGTGACCCGAGAAATGTTGTAGTTAAAAAAGTACGTATTAAAAGAGAGAGAGAGAGAGAGAGAGAGAGAGAGAGAGAGAGAGAGAGAGAGAGAGACACACACAGAGCCAGTGTGTGACAGTGTGAGTGTGACTGCAAGTCTGCAATTAAATATACTCATTAGCCCTAATTTCTCTCCTGGCCTTCACAATATCATTAGTTTCATTATTTTATGTTTGGCATTTTGTATTTCTTTCATATTTATCTATTATTAATGTTTCCTTCGTTTGCCTATCTATTCAAGAAAACATTTTGCATTTTTTTTTAAAGAAAAATTTCCCGACCGAAGGCCGGTTTCTCTTAATTTTCAGGCTCGCTTTCGCTTGCCATGAAAAAATAGACACCTAAATGGCACGAAAGGTCTTAAAATAGACAGAAATGGGTCGAAAGTTCTTAAAATCCCCAAACTAATGGGGCGAAAGTCTTAAAATCTCAAAAACAATGGGGCTAAACATGAGGGAGAAAGGGATTCAGAAAATAATCCCTCAAGTGGAAATCTACCCTTAAACTGAAAATGGGATTAATAAAGAGAGCGTTTTCAACCAAGCATTCAAGCTACCTTTAGACTATTTTATTCAGTTTAGAAAGTATATATGTATGTACAGTATATATATGTATTATTGTATATACTCTGGCACCTTCCCCAGTTTTCCTTTTTTTTTTTGGGGGGGGGTTTGTCTCGAGTTGCCGACTCGAGACAGAGCCCGAACAGGGACATCACAACACATCAGAAAAACAAAACAAAATAAAATATAAAATCTCACACACATCTATGTCGCCCAGGAGAAATACCCGGAGACCCAGGCCCATTTGGGGTCCCCAGCAAAAGATTCCCTGGTCCCAGATCCCCAATGTTCGCTGGAATTGAATGCATGTATAGATAATTTGTGCCCCTATTCATATACTCAGGCTCAATACCCCACAGCTGGGGGTGGCCAACTCGAGACAGAGCCCGAACAGTAACAACATTTAAAGTTTCAATTCTTAGGGTTCGGGACCACTTTCGCGTTCCTTCTCTGTCTCATCTATATAGTAGGTGAATTTTAGCCTTCCGCCCCCGAAGTAGGAAAAGTAGTACAGGAAAGGAGAGACAGAAACGGCTAAGGTTGGTTAGAGGATGACAAACCTCATTCTGGACAGGACCAGTCCCCACTCCCCTATTTACCTATATGCTCAGGTATATATATATATATATACGGTATATATATATATATATATATTTTTTTTTTTTTTTTTTTTTTTTTTTTAATTTATCTGGGGGTGGCCGACTCGAGACACAGAGCTCGAACAGGGACAACACGTCACAGCATAACAAATAAACACTAAAACAAAACACAGAGTCACACACATGGTACATAGAAATCCTTGGGATGGAAATTAATCACACCGTATATAATAGGAGGAGGCAATTCTACCCACAGGACAGTTTCGACCCTCTCTGGAGTCTCTTGTATACACCAGAGAGGCCTTGGTAACTGAAGGGGGTACTACTCACTTTTTCTGGACCCCCTTCTCCCTCATGTTTAGCCTATTAGTTTTGAGGTTTTAAGACGTTCGTTCCGTTACTTTGGCGATTTTGAGACCTTTCACCTAATTTATTGCCAATATTGAAGCCTTTCGTGATCTTTAGGTGTCGATTTTTTTCCTAGCGAGCGATAGCGAGCCTCTAATTTCAGAAGAAATCGGCCTTCGGCCGGAACAATACCGAAACATGTACAAATTTATCTTGAAAGGGAGTCTAGGGGGGTGCTTTTCTAAGTTTGATGGAGGTCTAGCGAGGAAACTCAATAATAAATTAATAAATAAATATATAGACCAAAGCACTACCCCCTTAACCCATTCAAGATTCAATACGCATTTCTCTTCCGTTTGCAGGCTATTATTAGACGATTTTATTCAAATTAGGAAGGGTGTGTGGAAGTCAGAGGGTCCATCGAGCTAGTCAGTACCCTTATAATTGGCACAGACCCTTCGTAGGCTGTATAACATCGTCTAATGATAGCCAGAATAAACTGTCAATCAAAATGCGTCAAAATCTTCAAAGGGATAAAATGACACAGTATGAAGAAGAGTGTCTTATTGATTGCGACTGTACGGTAGTGCTAATAAGTCACGTCCCAGCTGTCATTACGTTAGGCTTGCTCTGTGCTGTATTGATGTCTGTCAGATGTTGAATAGGGTGGGTAAGTGTAGGAACATGTTTGTATATGCCACTCGATATGAAGAAATGAAGCTTGGAAATTGCATATACCAATTAATGATCAAAACATACTTGGTGCCGAGCCATCACTTATTAGCGCGACTGTACCTTACGACCCGTCTATTTAAGCAGCGGCAGAAAATAATCACTCCTATCCCCGTCTTTCACTTTCTTCTCATTTTTCTCATTTTCCCTTGGCAGCTGCCGAACAATGCCTTCAAGACGGATACTTCAGTCCCCGCTAACACACAGCCATGCACGCTCAAAGTACACATTTTTTTCTGCATTTTTGTTTATTTTTTTTTTCCTGCATTTTTTTTATGTTGGAATGTTTTGTCTTGACGCGAGATATGAAAGTCCCAGTGCTGGGCGCGCGCTCTCGGCTGGCTGACGAAGTGGGAGTTTTCGTCGCGGGAGCATTTTCGGCGACGTTATTAGAAGGGGGTGGTTTAAAATCCTTCCACTGTATTCATTAGCACCTTCCGTGACCAAAAAAGAATGTATATACAATGGCTGCCTTTGTGATGAGCTTGGGCGATATTAAACGAAGTGGAATTAAGAAACGGAAATATTCTCTGTACACCGAAATGTACTGGTAATCTTGAGTTTCCCCCGGAGCTCCGCCCAGCTGGCTCGTGATTGGTTGCCCGATGTAAACAATCTATGACGTCAGATCCCCATGGAGACCTTTGTGGGACTGAGGAAAACGAGGGAGAAGGGAGAGAGAGAGAGATAGCTGTCAGAGAGAGAGAGAGAGTTACAAGGAATAGTTATAGTCTATTCGTTGTAAGTAGGCGAGAAATCATGATCTCTAACCTCTGTAACTCAAAAACGACTAGAGTAATCGAGCTAATATTTCTACCATTTGGGAAGACGACCAAAATAAGAAACAGGAGAGAGAGAGAGAGAGAGAGATAGATAGATAGATAGATAGATAGATAGATAGATAGAAGATAAGAAGGGAAGATACAGAAGATAACACTGAAAGAAAATGATAATAAAGGAAAGCCCCAATTGCAGGAGAGAAAATGTGAATGCAAACGAAGAAAACGTTAAGGGAGCCCACCTCGCTTTTTTACTCTTTCTCTCCCTCTCTGTTTGGCTCCATTCAGCCATTCAGCTCCATTCGGCCCCATTCAGCCTACTGTTGTAAGATGTTTACCCCCATTCAGGTGTCAATATTTTCCTGGCGAGCGGTAGCGAGCCAGCATATATATAGTTTTGTTTTGACAGCAAGATAGAAAAATTTCTCCGGCGTAGCCGGATTTCTCCATACAATGCTGGCTCGTTGACAGAGAAGTAGACAAGGATAGAGGAGTAAATGGAGATAATTATTAAGGAGGGGTACGGTTTATTTTTTGGTCTGTTTGTATATATATATATATATATATATATATATATATATATATATATATATATATATATATATATATATATTAGTTGCCTCGGTAGACCTCCGTCAAGCTTTGAAAAACACCTCCGTGACCCCTCTTCGAGATAAATTTGTAAATTTTTCGGTAGACATTTTTTTCGGCCAAAGGTCGGTTCCTCCAACAAAAAGAAAAACAAGAGGAATAACAAATGAAAAAAAAGGGAAATAAACGGATAAATGACAGTGAAATGAAAGAGAAACAAAGAAAGAAGAGGCATAACAAAGAATATAAGAGAGAAACAGATGAATGACGGTGAAAGGAGAGAGAGAAGTAAAGAAAGAAGAGGTAACACAAAGAAAAGAAAGGAAGAACAGAAGTGAGACATGTAGAGAAAGAAAGATGTATAATCGAGTAAAAAAATCCCCCCCCCTCCTCCTCCTTAAAGGGGGTAGTACTCGCTTTTTCTGGACCCCCTTCTTCCTCATGTTTAGAATATTAGTTTTGAGGTTTCAAGACGTTCTTTCCGTTAGTATGGCGATTTTACACATTTACAAATTTGTCTTTAAAGCGGGTGTCTAGTTGGTGTTTTTCTAAGCTTGATGGAGGTCTAACGAGGAAACTCTAAAATAAATTAATAAATATATAATTATTATACAGTATATATAAACCAAAAACCAAGCTTAAGGGGAGGTTTTTAGTTTGGTCTCCAGATATCCATCAAGCTTAAGATTACACCCCTTTGAGCCCCTTTCAAGATAAATTTGTACATTTTTCGGTAGAAAAATTTCCCGGCTGAAAGCCGGTCCTCTTAAATTACAGGCTCGCTATCGCTCGCCAGGATAAAATCGACACCTAAATGGCAGGAAAGGTCTTAAAATTGACAGAAATGTGTCGAAGGTTCTTAAAATCGTCAAAATAATGGGGCGAACGTCTTAAAATTAGAAAAACAATTGGGCTAAACATGAGGGAGAAAGGAGTCAAGAAAAAAATCCCTCAAGTGGAAATCCTCCTTTACAGTAAATGGAATAATGGAAGTATAAATGAATAACCGTGCGAATAATGGAAGTATAAATGAATAACCGTGCGAATAATAGAAGTATAAATGAATAACCGTGCGAATAATGGAAGTATAAATGAATAACCGTGCGAATAATAGAAGTATAAATGAATAACCGTGCGAATAATAGAAGTATAAATGAATAACCGTGCGAATAATGGAAGTATAAATGAATAACCGTGCGAATAATAGAAGTATAAATGAATAACCGTGCGAATAATGGAAGTATAAATGAATAACCGTGCGAATAATAGAAGTATAAATGAATAACCGTGCGAATAATAGAAGTATAAATGAATAACCGTGCGAATAATGGAAGTATAAATGAATAACCGTGCGAATAATAGAAGTATAAATGAATAACCGTGCGAATAATGGAAGTATAAATGAATAACCGTGCGAATAATGGAAGTATAAATGAATAACCGTGCGAATAATAGAAGTATAAATGAATAACCGTGCGAATAATGGAAGTATAAATGAATAACCGTGCGAATAATGGACGTATAAATGAATAACCGTGCGAATAATGGAAGTATAAATGAATAACCATGCGAATAATGGAAGTATAAACGAATAATAGAAGTATAAACGAATAACCGTGCGAATAATGGAAGTATAAATGAATAACCGTGCGAATAATAGAAGTATAAACGAATAACCGTGCGAATAATGGAAGTATAAATTAATAACGTGCGAATAATGGAAGTATAAACGAATAACCGTGCGAATAATGGAAGTATAAATGAATAACGTGCGAATAATAGCAACCCGAGTAAAAGGAGAGAGAGATGCGGTTTTCATTTCGCCTTTATTATTTGTATATTTATTGTTTTCGTTTTCTTTGTTTATATAATTTATTTATTTATGTATATATTTGTTGTTTTTTTTTGTTGTTTTTTTGGGGGGGGGGGGCAGATTTGTTTAAAGTGCACAGAGTGGCCGCACACACTCTGACATTCCGAGAAGAGTTGATGGGGTGTGTGGATGGATGGATGGTTGGATGTAGAAGAGTTGATGGGGTGTGTGGATGGATGGATGGTTGGATGTAGAAGAGTTGATGGGGTGTGTGGATGGTTGGATGGATGGTTGGATGTAGAAGAGTTGAGGGTGTGTGTGGATGGATGGATGGTTGGATGTAGAAGAGTTGATGGGGTGTGTGGATGGATGGTTGGATGTAGAAGAGTTGATGGGGTGTGTGGATAGATGGATGGTTGGATGTAGAAGAGTTGATGGGGTGTGTGGATGGATGGTTGGATGTAGAAGAGTTGATGGGGTGTGTGGATGGTTGGATGTAGAAGAGTTGAGGGTGTGTGTGGATGGATGGATGGTTGGATGTAGAAGAGTTGATGGGGTGTGTGGATGGATGGATGGATGGTTAGATGTAGAAGAGTTGATGGGGTGTGTGGATGGATGGATGGATGGTTGGATGTAGAAGAGTTGATGGGGTGTGTGGATGGATGGATGGATGGTTGGATGTAGAAGAGTTGTGGGGTGTGTGGATGGTTGGATGTAGAAGTGGGTAAATTGAGGGATGGTGAAGTGGATGGATGGATGGATTATGAAGGTGATGGTGGATGGATGGATGGTGGAGTGGACGGTGAATGGATGCATGGTTGAGTGTATAAATAGATGAATGGAAGGAATAATATAATGTACGATAAATGGATGGATAGAGGGATAAATGGTTGGGTAGATATTATGTGAAGAAATGGATGGTGGATAGAATAGATATGTGTAATAATAGATAATAATAGATAAATATGACAGTAATATAGATGAGAATAGAAGAATAAACATAACAATTAGTAGCTAGGAATGAATAGATGGTGTATAATGTAGTAATACTGTATATAACAGACATAGATGGTGTATAATGTAGTAATACTGTATATAACAGACATGACAATAGATGGTGTATAATGTAGTAATACTGTATATAACAGACATGACAATAACAGAGATGGTGTATAATAGATGGTGTATAATGTAGTAATACTGTATATAACAGACATGACAATAACAGAGATGGTGTATAATGTAGTAATACTGTATATAACAGACATGACAATAACAGAGATGGTGTATAATAGATGGTGTATAATGTAGTAATACTGTATATAACAGACATGACAATAACAGATGGTGTATAATGTAGTAATACTGTATATAACAGACATGACAATAACAGAGATGGTGTATAATAGATGGTGTATAATGTAGTAATACTGTATATAACAGACATGACAATAACAGAGATGGTGTATAATAGATGGTGTATAATGTAGTAATACTGTATATAACAGACATGACAATAACAGAGATGGTGTATAATAGATGGTGTATAATGTAGTAATACTGTATATAACAGACATGACAATAACAGAGATGGTGTATAATAGATGGTGTATAATGTAGTAATACTGTATATAACAGACATGACAATAACAGAGATGGTGTATAATGTAGTAATACTGTATAACAGACATGACAATAACAGAGATGGTGTATAATAGATGGTGTATAATGTAGTAATACTGTATATAACAGACATGACAATAACAGAGATGGTGTATAATAGATGGTGTATAATGTAGTAATACTGTATATAACAGACATGACAATAACAGAGATGGTGTATAATGTAGTAATACTGTATATAACAGACATGACAATAACAGAGATGGTGTATAATAGATGGTGTATAATGTAGTAATACTGTATATAACAGACATGACAATAACAGAGATGGTGTATAATAGATGGTGTATAATGTAGTAATACTGTATATAACAGACATGACAATAACAGAGATGGTGTATAATAGATGGTGTATAATGTAGTAATACTGTATATAACAGACATAGATGGTGTATAATGTAGTAATACTGTATATAACAGACATATGACAATAGATGGTGTATAATGTAGTAATACTGTATATAACAGACATATGACAATAGATGGTGTATAATGTAGTAATACTGTATATAACAGACATGACAATAACAGATGGTGTATAATGTAGTAATACTGTATATAACAGACATGACAATAACAGAGATGGTGTATAATAGATGGTGTATAATGTAGTAATACTGTATATAACAGACATGACAATAGATGGTGTATAATGTAGTAATACTGTATATAACAGACATGACAATAACAGAGATGGAAATAGAAGAGTTGATCGATAATAGACTTAAGGGGGACGGGTTTATTATTTAGTCGATTATTTCATATATTTATTTTTATATTTTAGTTTCCTCCCTAGACCTCCATCAAACTTAATTAAATAACATCCATTAGATCCCCCTTCTAGAATAAGTTGTACATTTTTCGGCAGAAAAATTTCCCGGCCGAAGGCCGGTTTTTCTAAAATTACATGCTCACTATCGTTCGCCAGGAATAAATCGACACCTAATTAGCACGAAAGGTTTTAATATTGACAAAGAAATGGGGAGGAAGGTCTTAACATCGACAAACTAATGGGGCAAACATCTTAAGATATGAAAACTAATTGGGCAAAACATGAAGGAGAAGGGGATCTAGAAATACGACCCATCTCCACTTAACCCTTTGAAGATTATGACGCATTTCGACAGGTTATTCTGGCTATCATTAAACGCTTTTATACACTTTAGAAAGGATCTGGGAAACTTAGAAAGGCAAAGACTATCTCAAGTAACCCTCAGATGCGGATCTGGGGCAATTAAAAGAGCAAAGACTATCTCAATTAACCATCTGACGCCTACACACCCTTCCTAATAATAGCCAGAATAAAAGATAAGAAATGGGTAATTGCATCTTGAAAGGGTTAACTGTTGGCTATGAGTGTGTATATATATATATGTAGTGTATATATATATGTAGTGTATATATATATATGTAGTGTGTGTAAGAATAGAACAAGTCAATGGGGGGAGCCGTATGAATGGTGTGGGAGTTATGAATGGTGCCCTGAATGCTCTCATTAAACCTGTCCCAATGACGGGTGACCTCTCTCAACCCTCCAACTATCGTCCAATTGCTCTCTTTTCTTGCATCGCCAAAGATATTTAAACTATTATTACTTCGAAATTTCTTAAGCATCTCTCTTCCCATAAATCTACTACTCTCAGATCGCCTGTATGGATTCCTTAAGGGTCGCTCTACTGATGATCTTCTTTCATATATTACTAACTCTTGGTCATCCTCATTTCGGGACTTCGGTAAAATCTGTTCTATTGCGTTAGACAAATCGAAGGCCTTTGATAGAGTCTGGCACAGATCTTTAATTTCTAAACTACCCTCCTTCGGTTTCTATCCCTCTATCTGTGCCTTTATCTCTAACTTCCTTTCTGGACGTTCCATAGCTGCGATTGTGGACGGCCATCGTTCACTTCCTCAATCAATCAACTCCGGTGTTACTCAGGGCTCTGTCCTATCTCCAATTATCTTTCTAATATTTATTAATAATCTTCTCAAGTGTACCTCCAGCCCTATCCATTCATATGCTGATGACTCTACCTTACACTATTCAACTAGTTTTTCAGAACCCCCCCAGCAAGCAATCACTCAAAAGTCACGTGATGATACTATAAAACACTTATCTTCTGACCTATCAACCATTTCCATTTGGGGCAGAGAAAATCTTGTTACTTTCGATGCTTCCCAAACCTAATTTCTCCATTTATACACCTGCCAAGAACTCCCACAGGACTTTCCCTTATACTTCGTTAATTCACAAATCAAACCCTCATCTTCTCTCAGTATTCTCGGAGTCTCCTTTTCTTCTGATCTCACTTGGAAAGACCATATTACCACCCTTGCTAAACCAGCTTTCCAGAAGCTGGGTGTGCTCAACCGCCTCAAGGGGTTCTTTACCCCTGCACAGCTTCTTGCTCTGTACAGAGGTACAATTACGCAGCACTTCTTGACAAGGAAGAAAAGAAAGCCTTTCGTCTCATTAACTCACGTCCACTTACCGAATTTCTGCAATCTCTCTCTCTTCGCCGCAATGTTGCATATCTCTCGCTATTCTACCGCTATTACAATAATCAGTGTTCCTCAGAGCTCTCTCAATGTATACCACCCCCTTTACGTTGAGTACATAGCACCCGTCTTACAACACAATTCCACCCCTACTCTGTGCAACTCTCCAACCCAAGAGTGAAACGATATTCCCAATCTTTCTTCTATTCAACAGCTAAGCTCTGGAACTCTCTCCCTGAATCCATCTTCACCTTGTGTGTGTGTGTGTGTGTGTATTCATAATTGTATTCATAATTGTAGTTTGACAGGAATTGAGTTTTTGGCTCGTATTGTCCCGCTTCCTAGACATTAATATCAATGACAATTACCCATATCCTTGCTCAAAGGAAATGGTAACCGCCGGCTATGTCTCAGAAAACCTTCATCAACTTGAGCGAGATTTGAACCCTGGTCTGCTGGGTTGCAGGCAGGGACGGTACCACTGAGCTAGCCGCGTGGCTGTGTGTGTGTGTGTGTGTGTGTGTGTGTGTGTGTGTGTGTGATAATAATAGAGGTACACAGGTGAACCAGTCAAAGATGTGAGGTGTATGAAAGGTGTGGGATGTATGAATGGAGGTCCTAATGAATGACTGTGTGTGTGTGTGTGTGTAATTCACTCACTTGCTTGTTCGTCAAGGGGAATCCACGCAATGCGAGCTAAGCTCCGCGCCTCCTTAACTGGGAATGTATTGCGTGAAATGCATGTTAAGTGTTTATGTATCGTTGGAATGGCTGTGGATGTGTGTGTAGTCTGTATTTTTAGCAAATTGGCGACATCTGGAAACGAAGGCTTAGGGTTAATCTGTACGGTACCATTCCTACTACGGTACCAGTCTCACCCGAAGGCTTAGGTTGACCAGTAGCTTAGGTTGACCAGTACGATACCCATCTCACCTTGTAACCAATCACCAACCCCAGATGGGACGTCACAGCTTCGTCCACTTATTCCAGGTTCCTATTTATACTGCTAGGTGAACAGAGGCTACACCGTTAGGAGACTTGCCCAAATGTCTCTTCCCCGCCCGGGTCTCGAACTCGGGACCTTCTGGTTGTGAGCCAGACGCGCTATCAGTTACGCCACGGGGAGGTGTGTGTGTGTGTGTGTGTGTGTGTGTGTGTGTGTGCGCGCGCGCGCCTGGAAAATACTGCGGAGAGAGAGAGAGAGAGAGAGAGAGAGAGAGAGAGATCTTTACAACACCAACATGTACGCAGCAAATCTCTTTTCACTACAATATTTTGAAGACCACTTTTACTGGAGAGAGAGAGAGAGAGAGTACTACATCTCTGTGTCAGAAAGTTCATATCAGATCTGAGGCGTATTCAGGTTCGCATAAAAGTCAAGTGCGATCTTGAGAATTTCGCTTGACATCTAAAGACGGTTTTACACGAGGTTTTTATAATGTCTTATGTCTGCATCTTTTGTTCCGCAACTTTCATTTAACAAAGTCTTTTATAAGATGTATGTTATTGTGTGTGCATATTGTAAGTTATTGTGTATTACCATATGTGTGTGTGTGTGTGTGTGTGTGTGTGACTTCTGTTGTGTGTGTATATTAGTTTATTATGTATAGTATTATCATGTGTAGCCTATATATTCGTGTGTGGTATGATGTGTGTGTGTGTGTTTGTATGACTGAATAATTATACTGTATGTCTTCTGTATCAAGTTGTGTATTATCTTATGTCCCCAATATATATGTGTATATTTTGAGTTTGTGTGTGTGTGTGTGTAATTCTGTATGTTTGTATTCACCTATTTGTATTCGCCTATTTGTATTCGCCTATTTGTGTTCACCTATTTGTATTCGCCTGTTTGTATTCGCCTATTGGTATTCACCTATTTGTATTCGCCTATTTGTATTCGCCTACTTGTATTCGCCTATTTGTATTCGCTTATTTGTATTCGCCTATTTGTATTCACCTATTTGTATTCACCTATTTGTATTCGCCTGTTTGTATTCGCCTATTTGTATTCACCTATTTGTATTCGCCTACTTGTATTCGCCTATTTGTATTCGCTTATTTGTATTCACCTATTTGTATTCGCCTATTTGTATTCACCTATTTGTATTCGCCTATTTGTATTCACCTATTTGTATTCACCTATTTGTATTCGCCTATTTGTATTCACCTATTTGTATTTGCCTATTTGTATTCACCTATTTGTATTCGCCTATTTGTATTCGCCTACTTGTATTCGCCTATTTGTATTCGCCTACTTGTATTCGCCTATTTGTATTCACCTATTTGTATTCGCCTATTTGTATTCGCCTATATGTATTCACCTATTTGTATTCACCTATTTGTATTTTACAGGAATTGAGCAACGTTCGTGTTGTCCTGTCTCAGTTTCTATTGACTATCCAGTTTACTTTTAAAGTCGTGGATATTTCTTGCTTCTACAATCTCCGCACTTAAGGCGTATGTATGTATATATGTATGTATGACTGCATGTATGTATGTATAAATGACTATGTATGTATGTATTACTGTATGTATGACTATGTATGTATGACTGTATGTATGTATGTATGTATAAATGTATGTATGATTGTGTGTATATATCAGGGGTTCCCAAAATGGTCGATATCGACCATCCAAGGGGTCAATGAATCGCCAGGGGTCGAAAGGGGGTCGATAAATGGCTAGGGGGTCTATGAATGGCTAGGTGAGGAACGTTTCAAAAGATGTAGACCCATCTCTATGTGAAAAGCTGAAAAGGTGTAAGAATGCTCTGTTCTATTTGGCAGACCTATATTCAAAGTTTAATGAGGTACAGAAACGTCTGCAGGGTAAAGATGTTACCATTATTCAGGACAGGACAATTCTACTGGGCTTCCAAGGCAAACTAGGCTGGTTTAAAGCGTCAATGGCACAGAGATTTTCAGTACTTTTCGAACTTACAACAGTCGGCAGAAAGTGAAAGCATTTCAGATGGTGACATAGAAACATACGCTCACCTGGACACATTGATTGAAGACTTTAAAGTGCGCTTTGAAGACCTGGAGAAAATGCAAGTGCCTGAATGAATTCTTACACCATTTGACTTGGAAATACAAAATGAAGATATTAACTCTACTAATACTAATATTAAGGTACTACTATAATTCCACATATTTATTGTATCATAATATGCATGTAATACGTTTCTTTGTTCACAACATATTATATTATTCTTATTATTAAATGTTTGGGGGTCGATGCATAATTTGAAACTTCACTAAGGGGTCAATGAGCTGAAGAGTTTGGGAATCCTGGTATATATGTATATCATTATGTATGTATGACTGTATGTGTGTATGTATCTATGGTTGTGTACAGTATATATCGTTTCTCGGTTTATTTATGAATATCACTCAGCATGTGTGTGTGTTTGTGTGTGTGTGTGTGTGTGTGTGAGAGAGAGAGAGAGAGAGAGAGATCAATTTTAAGACCTTTCACCCCATTTATTTGTCAATATTAAGACCTTTCGTGGCATTTACAGGTCGATTTTTCCTGGCGAGCAATAGCGAGCCTGTATTTTTAAGAGGAACCGGCATTATTCTACCGAAAAATGGACAAATTCATCTAAAAGGTGGATCTTGGGGATGTTTGTTTAAGCTTGATGGAGGTCTAGGGAGGAAACTAAGAAAATATTGAAAAGGATAAATATACTGTATAAGCAAATAAATGCGGCCATCCTCCCATAAACGTTATTGCGAAGATCATTTCTGTCACAAGGCAGAAACTGAAAATAACCAAATAGAAACGACAACGATCGTCAGCAAACTTGATCTATAGAAATAGAATACTCAATACACAATACTCAATACACAATACTCAATACACAATACTCAATACACAATACTCAATACACAATACTCGATATACAATACACAATACTCAATACACAATACTCAATACACAATATACAATACTCAATACACAATACTCAATACACAATACTCTATACACAATACTTAATACACAATACACAATACTCAATATACAATACACAATACTCAATACACAATACTCAATACACAATACTTAATACACAATACACAATACTCAATATACAATACACAATACTCAATACACAATACACAATACTCAATAATTATACAATACACAATACACAATACTCAATACACAATACTCAATACACAATATACAATATACAATACTCAATACACAATACTCAATATACAATACACAATACACAATACACAATACTCAATACACAATATACAATACTCAATACACAATACACAATACTCAATACACTATACTCAATACACAATACTCAATATACAATACACAATATACAATACACAATACTCAATACACAATACTCAATACACAATACTCAATATACAATACTCAATATACAATACACAATACTCAATACACAATACTCAATACACAATACACAATACTCAATATACAATACACAATACACAATACTCAATACACAATACTCAATACACAATACTCAATACACAATACTCAATATACAATACACAATACTCAATACACAATACTCAATACACAATACTCAATATACAATACACAATACTCAATACACAATATACAATACACAATACTCAATACACAGTATACAATACACAATACTCTATACACAATACACAATACACAATACTCTATACACAATACTCAATACACAATACTCTATACACAATACTCAATACACAATACTCTATACACAATACTCAATACACAATACTCTATACACAATACCCAATACTCTATACCCAATACTCAATACACAATACTCAATTCACAATACACAATACTCAATACACAATACTCTATACACAATATTCAATACACAATACTCAATACACTACACAATACTCAATATACAATACACAATACTCTATACACAATACACAATACTCTATACACAATACTCAATATACAATACACAATACTCAATATACAATACACAATACTCTATACACAATACTCAATATACAATACACAATACTCTATACACAATACTCAATATACAATACACAATACTCTATACACAATACTCAATACACAATACTCAATATACAATACACAATACTCTATACACAATACTCAATACACAATACTCTATACACAATACTCAATACACAATATACAATACACAATATACAATACACAATATTCAATACACAATACACACTACTCTATACACAATACTCCTTACCTTTTGATACCTTTTGATGTGTTCGCCACTCTTCTAGCGGCACCAAGGAGCGCGACGCCCCTCGTTATGGGTGGTGATTTGGTGCAGTAGACTGTTTGAAGCGACAGCTCGCTCCCTTGCGAGGATGAGCTCGTCTGGCACTTTTTGCAGTTCGACATCTAGGGCTCTCTTGAAGTTGTCTAACGAGATGTCCCTCATGTCTCTTACTCGCCGTGGGAGTTTGTTGAAGAGACGTGGGCCTCTGTGTGATAACCAGCCCTCTCGCAGAGAGCCCATAGCACCCCTGTTATTGATCCGGGGGATTTTGCATTCCCAGCCTCTCCTATCACTGAATTTCATGACTATCGGAGTATGTAGGTTTGGTACTAAACCCTCTGCGATTTTCCACGTGTATATTATTAGGTAACGTTCTCTTCTACGTTCCAGTGAGTACAGATTCAGTGCTCTTAAACGCTCCCAATAGTGTAGATGTTTTATCGAACTTATATGCGAAGTGAAATTTCTTTGTACACTCTACGTCATTTATTTCACCTGCTTTGTATGGGGATGTTAATACGCTACAGTATTCAAGCCGCGGTAGCACTAGAGATTTGAAGAGCGTTATCATAGGCAATTCACCGCGTGTTTTAAAAGTACGCAGAATCCAACCCGTTAGACGTTTCGCAGCCGCCACTTTGACCTGGTTATGTACTTTGAAACCCATATTTTCAGACATTAATACCCCAAGGTCTTTCACACTGTCTTTCCGTTCTATTATGTGGTTAGATTCTGTTAAGTAATTTGTAATTTCTTTAACACCATTATTATCTCCGTACCGTATTAATTGGAATTTTTCCTCATTGAATTGCATGTTGTTTTCCCTGGTCCACGGGAACACTACATTCATGTCTTCCTGCAGTCGGCCCGTGTCCTCTTGTGTGTTTACTATCTTGCTTAATTTTGTGTCATCAGCAAAAGACGACACCGTACTGTGTCTGGTGTTGGTATCTATGTCGCAAATTAGTATGAGGAACAGAAGGGGCGCTAGCACTGTTCCTTGGGGCACTGAGCTTTTGACATCCGAAGGCCCAGATGTGACTTGGTTTACTGCTACTGATTGTTTTCGGTTTACGAGGAAATTGTATATCCACCGTCCGATTTTCCCAGTTATACCTTTTGCTTTCAGTTTGTGGGCTATTATACCATGGTCACATTTATCAAATGCCTTAGCAAAATCGGTGTAAATGACATCCACGTTTTTCTTTTCTTCTAGCGCTTTAAGAATTTTGTCATAGTGTTCCAAAAGTTGTGAGAGACATGATCTTCCCGCTCTGAACCCATGTTGACCGGTGTTGTGTAGTTCATTTGTCTCCATGAATGTTGAAATTTTGCTTCGCAGGACTCGCTCGAAAACTTTAATGATGTGAGAGGTTAGAGCTACCGGGCGGTAGTTTTTTGGTAGTGCTTTACTCCCTCCTTTATGCAGTGGGGCAATTATTGCGTTTTTCAAGCTATCTGGTATGTCACCAGTGTCTAGACTCCTTCTCCACATTATAGCCAGGGGTTTTGAGAGGTTTTCCTTACATTTCTTCATTAGGATCGAATTCCATGAGTCCGGGCCTGGTGCCGAGTGGGATGGCATGTTGGAAATGGCCTCTTCTATGTCTTTTGGACCGAAATCAATATCCAGCATCTGAGGGGTTTCCGTGGGGGAGGTTTCCATGAAAAATATATTTTGGTCCCTGATGACGTTTGTTTCATCAGGCTCACTGAATGCCATTTCATACTGCCTGTTTAAGAGTTCGCTCATTTCCTTTTTGTCCCAATACACAATACACAATACTCTATACACAATACTCAATACTCAATACACAATACTCAATACACAATATACAATACTCAATACACAATAGAATGCACAATACTCAATACACAATACTCAATACACAATACTCAATACACAATACGCAATACACAATACACAATACTCTTCTGTCCAGCTTCCTATAACCAGACGTGTGGAAGTAGCTTAGGGAACGAACTTGCGGCCTTCTGTGTAATGTTTGCAAATGTGTAAAATGGTGGGGAATTGTATTTGATTGTTTGAATAGAAGATTGAATTTTAGTATGGTTGAAGTGTCAATATTATTATTAGGCGCTAAATTAAGGGGGGATGGTTTACTTTTTGGGCGATTTTTGCATGTATTCATTATTTTTCTAGTTTCCTCCTTAGACCTCCATCAAATTTAAAAAAAACATCCATTAGATCCCCCTTCCAGATTAATGTGTACATTTTCCGGTAGAAAAATGTCCCGGCCGAAGGCCGGTTCTTCCAACATTACAGGCTCACTATCGTTCGCCAAGGAAAAAATCGACACCTAAATAGCCCGAAAGGTCTAAATATTGACGAAGAAATAGGGCGAAAGGTTTTAAAATCGACTAACTAATGGGGCAAACATCTTAACATCTGAAAACTAATGGGGCTAAACATGAGGGAGAAAGTGGTCCAGAGAAGCGGCCCATCCCCCATTAATGGTACTTGGAGAATCGGATCCAATAGATAGATAGATAGATAGAGAATCGGATCCATACGAGATGTACAATCGGCCTAATAAGTGATGTCTCGGCACCAAGTATGTTTTGATCAATAATTGGTATCAGCAATATTTACACATGATTTATTCTTTTCGAGTGAGATATACCAACATGTTCCTACATCTACCCACCCTATCCAACATCTGACAGACATTAATACGGCACAGAGCGAGGCAAACGTAATGACAGTTGGGACATGACTTATTAGCGCGACCGTACACTAACTGTAGTATATTTACAGACAAGAAGAACGTCATTAAATGTTTGTAATGTTATGCTTGTTTGTGTGTAATGTTTGTGGGGGTTTGGCTATGTGTATGGAAGAGACAACAGGGGAAAGCTGTCCGTAACTAGTGTCTTCCCCAAAGCTGAAACAGTGACAGAGAGCCAAATTCAAGGTATGTTGGAGTCAAAATGAGTGGACACACAGAGTTTGAAGCAGTTTAAGTCATAGGATGAGGGAATACCAGATTGAGGTGAAGCAGTTTAAGTCATAGGATGAGGGAATATCAGATTGAGGGAGAGAGTTCCAGAGCTTACTTGTTGAGTAGAAGAAAGACTGATAAAATGTGTTCACTCATGGTTTGGAGAGTTGGACAGAATAGGGGTGGGAATGTGTTGAAAGGCGGGTGCCCCCACTCTCCGTAAGGGAGGAGGTATACACTGAGAAAGCTCTGAAAAACATTGATGATAGTAATAACGGTAAAAGAATGAGAGAGATGCAACTTTGCGCCGTGTAGAGAGAAATTGTATGGAATTAGTAAGAGGAAGTGAGTTGATGAGACAAAATCTTTTGACTCTACCCTTTGGAGAAGTGCTGTATGGGTGGAACCTCCCCACACATGTAAACAGAACTCTATACATGGGCTCACAGTGTCCCTGTACATAGCAAGAAGTTGTGAAGGGGTGAGCAAGGGAGACGGTTGAGCACACCTAACTTCTGAGAAGCTGTTTCAGCAAGAATGGTAATATGACTTTTCCAAGAAAGGTCATTAAAAAAAGAAACACCAAGGATATTGAAAGAAGATGAAGGGTTCATTTGTACATTGTTGAAGAGTAAGGGATAGTCATGTGGAAGGGTGTGACAGGTAGATAGATGGTAAAAATCGGGTTTTGGAAGCTTTGAAAGTAACAAGATTCTTTCAGCACCAATCGCAAATAGTTGCAAGACCAAAAGATAGGTGTGTTATGGCCTCATCACATGAGTATTGGAGTAATTACATGTTGGGTCATTGAAGAAAACTAGCTGAATATTTCAAGATAGAGTTATCAGCATATGAGTGGATAGGAATAAAGGTACAATTCAGAAGATCATCAATGAATATTAAAAAGAGAACTGGAGACAGGACAGAACCCTGAGGAACACCGAAGTTGATAGGTTGAGGAAGTGAGAGATGGTCATCCACAACCGCAGCTATGGAACAATCTGAGAGGAAATTTGAGATAAAGGAATAACATTTTAAGGGGAGATAGGTCGTTTTTCTGTTCCCCCTTCTTCCTCGTGTTTAACCCCATTAGTTTGCAGATTTTAAGACATTCGCTGCATTACTTTTGTGAATTTCAAAACCTTTCGTCCCATTTATATATCAATATCAAGACCTTTTGTGTCATTTAGGTATCAATTTGTTCGTGGTGAGCTATAGCGAGCCTGTAATTTCATGAGAAACTGGCCTATATTTATCGAAAAATTTACAAATGTATCTTGAAGAGGGGTCTAGGGAGTGTATTTTAAGCTTGATGAAGGTCTAGCGAGGAAACTAATAAGTAAATTAATATATAAATAAATAAACCCCCAAAATAACCACTGTCCCCTAAACCCTTTCACGCATTTATGACGCAGAGGTTGCCAGATTAGCAATAAGAAATAGAGTTATCTCACTCTTATAATTACCTCTCCAAAATTAGTTTTCTGCCCACAGCTAACTCAAAGACAACTGCAGAGGTTGAAGTAACTAAACTAAAGGTTTCTAAATACCCCTGATGGTAACAAAGACTTTAAAGTATCCCCAATAGGCTCAAAATCGCGTCATATGTCGGAGAGGGTTAATGAGAAGCTGTGAGTTAAATCTGTGTACCAGAGTGTATTCCAGTGTAAAGGTTTGTCTCTGCCCTGCATAAATGCCATGTTGCTTGTCGTCCTGTGTGACTAACATTGGAACAACCTACCCAAGTACACCTACCTACGAAAGTTCGGTCAAACCCCGACGTGTTTTTCTCCTTCTAAAAATAACTTTCTAACCTCATCCCAATTCCCCCTATCCTCACTTTGCTTCGAGTCATTAGGATTGCCAAGTTTATGAATGGTCACTTCTTTGTATGAATGGTATGTTATGTTATGGTATGTTATGTTATGTTATGGTATGTTATGGTATGTTATGGTATGTTATGTTATGGTATGTTATGGTATGTTATGGTATGGTATGGTATGTTATGTTATGGTATGTTATGTTATGGTATGTTATGTTATGTTATGGTATGTTATGGTATGTTATGGTATGTTATGGTATGGTATGTTATGGTATGTTATGTTATGGTATGGTATGTTATGGTATGTTATGTTATGTTTACAGTTGGCTGATATACAGTGTGTGTGTGTCGCGTTTTCTGTGTGTCGGTCTTTATGTGTTTTTTTATGTGTGTATATATACAGTATATCAGTGCGTTTGCCTGTGTGTGTTTATGTATATCAGTGTGTTTGTATGTGTGTGTGCGTTGAGAGGAGATGGAGGGTAAATGATGTGCCAATCCTAAGAGAGAGAGGGGGGTGAGTGTGTGTATGTGTGTGTGTGAGAGAGAGAGAGAGAGAGTGTGGGGGGGAGAGAGTGTGTGTGTGAGAGAGAGGGGGGAGGGGGGAATATGTGCGTGTATGTGAGATAGAGAGAGAGAGTTTGTGTGTGTGTAAGAGAGAGAGAGAGTAAGAGTAAGTGAGAGAGAGTTCCATACCCACCACCACACAGCTTGGGCAAATCCAGAACAATATAGGATAGTGGGAGTAGGTGGTAATGGAGGGCGTGGGAAGGGAGATCAGCAGCATATTTAGGAAACTTTAACCCTTTACAGACATAGGCCCTAAAGTCTCTTAAAGTTGTCTCATTTTAAGTTTTTCATTATTACACTGTTCTTTGATTAAGGTACAAACTTACTTAACCCTTTGAGTACCAGCGACGTGTGATATATTTTATTCTAGCTGTATTTAGACGATATTATGCAGCTTGGGAAGGATCTGCGGTAGTTAAAAGGCTTGATGCAGATAGTTTGAAGCCTTATTATTGCGAGAGGTCATTCCCAAGCTGAATAAAATCGTCTAATAGTTGCCAGAATAGGATGAAAATGACGTCCCTGGCACTGAATGGGTTAAGGTTACTCTGCTTCATGATTCATTATTAAAATAAAAGGGTACAAGTCGTAAGAACAAACTTGACAGAATCTGATTACTTCACTTAAGATTGTTTTATTTAATATTTCGGTTTTCAGGAACGTTACTACAACTTTAAGGGGGATGGGCGTATTTATATGCGCATATATATATATATAATTTTTTTTTTTTTTTTTTTTTTTTTCCTAGATCTCATTCAAACTTAAACATACACCCCTCAAGACCCACCTTCATGATAATTTTTTACATTTTTCGATAGAAAAATTTCCCGGCCGAAGGCCGGTTCCTCTTATATTACAGACTTGCTATCGCTCGCCAGGAGAAAACTGACACCTAAATGACATGAAAAGTTTTAATGTTGACAAAGAAATGGGACGAAAGGTTTAAAATCGCCAAACTAATGAGTCAAACGTCATAAAATCTGAAAACGATTGGGGCTAAACATGAGGAGGAAGGTGGTCCAGAAAAACAACCCATCTCCCCTTAAGTGAGGGATTACTTTACTTATGTATGCTAGATGGGTCGTGTTTCTGGACCCCTTTCTCCTTCGTGTTTAGCACCTTTAGTTTTCAGATTTTAAGACGTTCGGCCCATTAGTTTGGCGATTTTAACACCTTTCGCCCTATTTCGTTGTCAATTTTAAGACATTTCGTGCCATTTAGGTGTCGATTTTTTCCTGCCGAGCGATAGCCAGCCTGTAATTTTTACTAGAAAACCGGCCTTTGACCGGGACATTTTGCTACCGAAAAATGTACAAATTTATCTTGAAGGGGGGTCTAGGGGGTGTTTTTCTAAGCTTGATGGAGGTCTAGCGAGGAAACTAAAATAATAAAGGAATAAATTAAGTAATAGACCAATACAAAAATAAAGGATTAAATTAAGTAATAGACCAATACAAAAATAAAGGATTAAATTAAGTAATAGACCAATACAAAAATAAATAAAGGAATAAATTAAGTAATAGACCAATAGAAAAACAAAGGAATAAATTAAGTAATAGACCAATACAAAAATAATGGAATAAATTAAGTAATAGACCAAAACAAAATAAAGGAATAAATTAAGTAATAGACCAATACAAAATAAAGGAATAAATTAAGTAATAGACCAAAACAAAATAAAGGAATAAATTAAGTAATAGACCAAAAAACAGCCACTATCCCCTTAATGTACACTCTGATACCATAGGCTCTGTCTGGCCCACTTATAAAAATTCGTCGACCGCCTATGATTTTCTTCATGCAATTATAAATATCTTGATACATTTTTGGATAAAAGTTGCTTTTCAAAAAATGGTATATATAGTTTTGTAGTTTATTTATAGAAAATTATATTCATACATTTGTTTCCAGAGATATACTTCCATAATTAGAAATAGGTGAAGTCAACGAGTATATATATATATATATAGGAAGAGAGAGAGTTAGAGTTAGAGTTAGAAAGAGAGAGAGTTAGAGAGAGAGAGAGAGAGAGAGAGAGAGATTGAGGTGGAGGTGGATAGACAGGAGGTGGAGAGACAGAGAGGAGGAAGATGACAGGGATTGACAGTGAGTGGCGAGGGGAGGGGGGGGGGGGGGGGGGGGGGACAGCTGGTGGCAGACAGTGAACAAGATCCAGACCAAGAAGGAACAGGAAAGATAATAATAGAAAGTGGATAATAAAAATAGAATATGAGGGAGACCAAGACATAATAACAGTTAAAGATAATAAGATAAAGTGAATAACAAACAGAACAGAGACGGTGAGGGAGGCCAAGATAATAAAATAGTAAGATAATAAGTACAAGGAGATAGACAACATTGGGAATATAAGGACAAAATATAGGAATAAAGAGAGGAATTCAATATATATGTACAGTATATATATATATATATATATATATATATATATATATATATATATATATATATATATATAAATATATATATATATATAATATATATATATATATATATATATATATATATATATATATATATATATATACAGTACATATTCTTTGCCCTGTCAGTAAAATGACGGTTTCTCCACATATTTTAGCTAACATTAGACGATTTTACTCAACTTTGGAACAAAAATGGTAAGAAAGTAAAAAGAAGTTGACGAGTAGACGAGAGAGAATATTACATCTTACTATCCTACTATTTACTATGAAATCATTATTACATCTCGCATATAATTTTAAGGTGATTTTCCTACAGCGTCTCTATATTTATGTGGGGGACTGTACAATCTCGAGGTTTATCAATGTGACTTCCTGGTGAGGTTGTCATGAGTCAAACTTTGCTATACCTTAGCTCAACAATCTTGACCTCTCTCGTGCCCTGATCGTATGACCGGAAGGAGTGGTGGAAATTTCCTTCAGCTCTGGATTTGTGCTTGGAGGTGTCTAGTGAGGCTAGGTGGGAAGGTTTTGACGACTACTTAGACTCGAACCTTGGGCACGACAACACGCCCTTAGAGATTTCCTCTCAACTTAGAGGATTTCTCCTTGTATATTTAATCTTCACTTGTTTGAATTAATGAAAGTGGTATTTGGATCAGAGACCTTCAATTTTCCCTTTGCCTATATATTACATTTATAAGGTATAAGGTTACGGTGGCAGCATTACTATTACTATTAAATCAAGATAATAAAATCTATCTATCTTATCTATCAATCAACGATCAGAGATTCAACCTACTTCTTCAATCAACCTATAACTATTCTGACATACGGAGCCCTGTATGTTAATTTAAGAGTTTAGAATTAGAGTTGAAGGAGCCAAACTACCCAAACGGTGAAGCAGACTAGCGAGCGAACGAGCGAGTGGGTAAACCAGCTCGCCCGCATACCTGCAAACAAGCCTTCACACCTGCGTGCGTCATAGGGGACCCTGCAAACTACCTCGATGACCGATGCTATGACGGATGATCGACGCCAGGAGCTGTGAGTGGACCAGGCACGTGTTATGCGACTCGAGGAGCTATGATTGGAGCAGTCACCACCCCCCCCCCCCTGCATCCTGATTCGTTCCTACACCATCATTGTTTGGTATATAAGACCCGAGTTGTGGGCATTCAAATCAGTCTCATTTGGAGTTGGGGAAGGTGAACTTGCAGCTGGAGGAAGACGGGGTGAAGTATTATAATGGGATTGTGACTCAGTCAGATTATATAAATGTGTGTTAAGTGTGTTCGGTGTAAACACTTACGTTATGTTGGTTAGTGAGATATGTGATTGGGAATTAACGTGAACGCTACTATTATGTGTTTAACTATTTGATTGGGAATTAACGTTAACGCTACTATTATGTGTTTAACTATTTGATTGCGAATTGACGTTAACGCTACTATTATGTGCTTAACTATTTGATTGGGAATTAACGTTAACGCTACTATTATGTGCTTAACTATTTTAGTTGACTAACTTGTGGACTAAAGCAACTCTTTAAGTAATTGGGTTATGATGAAAGTAATACTATTGTTTTATATTAATACTTACGAGTTCTTTAATTTTCTTTGAATTAAGCTTACATTGCTTAACGGTGCTTAGTACGGTGATGCTATTGTCTCATATTAGTAATATCGCCTTAGACTAACATGGCTGTGTTAATATTACTTCTAGTGATTTCCTAAGCTGAAGAAAATTCTTTTAGCTTCAAAACATTATTTTGCTTTTCATATTATTTGAGTGAGACCTGAATCGAATCTATGAAACGATCCTGTAACTTAATTTACTCATAATCAAACCTCAATGTTACGTGGTTAAGAAATACATTTAACTAATTATTAAATATATATCTAACTTTTTATGTGACTTTGATATTACTCCTGATGATAATAATAATATAATCCTATTAACGTAAGACAAGAACCAAGAATAATTACATTAAATATAAATAAAAGGACATATAAGAAAACTATCTATTAATTTCAAAAGGGGTAAGAGACAGAAATATTCTTACTTTAAACTTTTATTTTTCAAGACTTTTTATAGAATTAATAGTCCTTCTTTAGATATACTTCTTCGGTTCATAACCATAGCCTACTAAGCTTCGGTTAAATAATAATTCTTTATAAATACTACATGACTTTAATTAGTTTCAGTATTTTTCATAATTAAAGAGTATCAGTCAATAAAGGATACCAAGTCCTAAGATCCAAAAGGAAAGGAAGCAACAACAGGAAATAATTGTTATTAGATTTTACTTTTGTTTTGCCTTCAGCTGACTGATACCTTATAGTCCAGTAAATCTAGCAATCATTTAACTGGACCTAGAACAAATGCAATAGAAGGTTTTTTGGCTTTAACTTGTTTATTAGGTCCCTCTGATGAACATATAAAAAGTCTCCAACTTTTGGACACTGGGAAAGTGGTTAATTTGCATAAATTCAAGATGGCCACCGTCCAAAGCTTCAATTTACAGATAACTTTTTTCTGGTTGCTCCTAGACCCTATAAATGTATTACAAACAACGTTTTTTGGCTTTAACTTGTTTATTAGGTCCCTCTGATGAACATATAAAAAGTCTCCAACTTTTGGACACCTGGAAAGTGGTTAATTTACAGCCGAAAAACCTTACAGACAGGCTGAACTGTCTCTTTCACAAGGGGTGACACAGGCACTTTGTGCTTGTATGGGTTTTTTGACCTGTTGTCCCTCTTTTTTATAAAAAAAAAAAAAAAAACCATGACGTAGTATGACGTCATTCAGAGCCAATTATGTAATTCATGATAGGAGTTCGTATTCACTTGGATCATCGGTGCTTGCATCAAAGTTGCTATTTTGACAGAGTCCTTTACATTGACCACATGCACTGGAACATTCAAGCTCATTCCGTTTGCAACTACAGCGTTGAGTGTCACAGTTGCCCTTACACTGACATCTGACCAATTTCAGTAGTGAATCAGGAGCCACTGGCGAATCCATCGTCTTCGGTTCAAGCTGTCCCTTCCGCAGACACCAGCCCCATTTCTCGGGGTCCACACAGTTCCCCATCCATTCCTGGACCTGACAATAAACTCGGAACGAGTGGTATTTGGCTGCATCGGTTGTTGGGGGAAGGCTGTGAACTTCAACGGTAGTTGAACTTTTTGCCACCTTGTTGCAAAACTTTGTCTTTCGCAGTCCGTCAAGGGTGTCATTTCCTTTTCCCCCGTACAAATAAACCAAGGCCTTTTCACCAGCTGATGATATCGCGTCTTTACTTCCACTTTGGCAACAGAATGCTTCTATACATTTCAAGAAACCGTTGTCTTCCCTCACTTTCCTCAAGGCAGCCCCTTTACCAATACCATACAGTCGTGAGGTTGTGTCACATCCACAGAGTGCATGGACAACTGGCAGGACACGACAGATGCTTTCACCGAGAGCTTCTGCTACTGAGTTAATATGCCAACATTTCCCACCTTCCTTGCTCGACTTGAAGTACAAATCATTCATCCCTCGTTCTGCATAATGACACAACAGCACCAACAAGTCTGTGTCCTCACCTATCACATATGTCACGGTTTCCCTTGCATGCTCAATTCCCTTCTTCGCAATCATGACATCTGCATCTGCTGGCGCATTGACACAGTCAATTCCATTTGCCTTGAATGTTTCACACAATAAGTCAATGAAGTTTTGCTTATTGTCCGAGTTTGACAAGAAGTTTTCCTTTTTTGACCGAAGGGGCATGGTTGGAGTGAACATCACCTTTTGACCAAAGACTCCTTTTGATCGTCGATTGTGTGTCATGTCCTTGGTAGTAGGTCCTGATTTATAACCGTCGAATACAACCACCGGGTTGAGAAAGTTTTTGGAAACATGCTTCATGTACATGCTTGCAATGTCCTCAAATGTGTCACCCTTCTTCCATGGAATCCTTTGCAATAAGGAACCACCATCCAGAATATGGGTCACAGTCCTTTCTTCCTCAAATGATTCCAATGACGACTTGGGAACAACAGCAGCTATCTCATCTCCTAGCTGTGGTTTATTGGGTTCCCTGAGCCTCCCCCACTTATCGAACAGAGCAGTAGGGTAGCTAGACAACTCATACGCAAAGACCTCTACAACACCTAAGTCCCTGTTATTAGCAAAGATGAGGAGCCTCTGGAAAAGGAGCTGTGGGTCGATTGGTACTTTTTCAGCACTGATTGTAACCTTTGCACCCAACGACTCAACTTGATCTTTCTTCCTAAATGAAAAGTCAAAAGCATTGCTACCTTCCATCTTCTGCACAATGTTCATACCAACCTCATACAGTAAATGAGGATTGGCCGAGGCTGGTCCTGTCACACCGTTGGCAATATTCCTGAGTTCATTTGATTCTTGAAATGGATCATAATCCTTGAAGAATGCGAGAACCTTCTCTGTGTCCTTCCTATCTCGTTCACGCCTTGCTTCAGTCATTTCTTTGTGCTGCTCAGAGGTGTGGAAATGCTTCCCTGTCAGTTCTTGCATAACTTCACTCACCTCAGCGCAGGCTGGCATAGCAAGTAACCAGCGCAGGCGTTGCGTTTCCTCCATGCCCCTACCACGTGTCAATGCACGTTACTAATAACCAGTTCATCCCCAAAATATGAAATAAGTTTCTGTTTCATGTATTTTACACTATACGCTTCAACATCAGGGCACAACTGGGACATTCTATCAACGAGATCAACCACTGTAGTCTGTTCATCATCATTGCCACTGACTAGGTCCTCGATTGCGAGTAGAAATGCTTCCTCTCGTGAGGCATCTACTTTGCGACCCTTGCGAGGAGGTTCACTGTCTGCGGAATCACGATATTTGGAGGGGATCTGCCTATGTGTCTGGAAATTTGAGCTGCACTGCTTGTGATATATTGCGTCAGCTGCTGGAAGATCGCGTGCAAAGTTAATTCGGCCTCTAACAGTGTCAGCCCACTCATCAGCCCTGGCATCACATGCAGAAAGTATTGTCCTTTGAAAGTTGAAGGTGCGTACTGGATACACTTCTTCTGAATCATGCTTTGTGTCCAAATAGATTTTTGTACCACAAAAAAAGCAGTTCTCTGTAAAACAAAAGTCTGGTGTCTGAGAACGAAGAGCAGGTTTTTCAGGACGTTTCTTCTGCTTCCCAGGAATTCTATTTGGCTTCGTATTGACATGCTTCTTTCGGCAATCAATGTGCACCGTTTGGCCCTCGGACACGGTAATTGATGGCGTTCCACGTTCAGTACTGGCCTTGTTGATAGTATCTGCTCCCTTCGCCCTCAGCTTGACTGTTTCTCCTTCGTCTAACAACAGAGGGACAACAGGTCAAAAAACCCATACAAGCACAAAGTGCCTGTGTCACCCCTTGTGAAAGAGACAGTTCAGCCTGTCTGTAAGGTTTTTCGGCTGTAAATTAACCACTTTCCAGGTGTCCAAAAGTTGGAGACTTTTATATGTTCATCAGAGGGACCTAATAAACAAGTTAAAGCCAAAAAACGTTGTTTGTAATACATTTATAGGGTCTAGGAGCAACCAGAAAAAAGTTATCTGTAAATTGAAGCTTTGGACGGCGGCCATCTTGAATTTATGCAAATTAACCACTTTCCCGGTGTCCAAAAGTTGGAGACTTTTTATATGTTCATCAGAGGGACCTAATAAACAAGTTAAAGCCAAAAAACCTTCTATTGCAATTTGTTCTAAGTCCAGCCCTACTTTGACTGGTCTATTAATATATATCTCTGTGCTATCTAGATTCATCAAGTTAACCACTTGAGGATCAAGATACGTAACTATATATAGGAACGTACCTAAAAACGTCTTCCTAATAAGATTAACTATTTCTACCTAACCTGGTTATATATCTTAACCTGACAAGATATTTTTAACCAATTCATAACTCATAAGGATAGACACCTTCAGTCTTCCTTACTTGGAGTTAACCCATTGAATACATTGACTACCAAAAGTCATTTGTAACAAGAACAAAGATGAAGTAAACAAACGGTGAACGAACGTAAATAGTCCAATGAATTATTAATTATTATTATTATTATTATTATTATTATTATTATTATTAGGGACATAGACAGCAAGTGATGAGGACCTCTACAAATTGAGAGTTGTGGGAATAAATCATATGAAAATCAATTAATAAAATAAATAAGAAGTCTGTCTGTCACAATAATGATACCCCCTGAGAGACAGAAAACGTGATCCCCTCGTCATTATTGTTACCAGGTAATAAGTATTAATTAACAGGTAGGACTGAAAGGGATTGGCTGGGGGTATGAGAGTAATTGGTTGGTGGGGGGAGAGAGAGAGAGAGAGAGAGAGTGAGAGTGAGAAGCAAGTAAGTGAATAAAGAACACGTAAAAAAGATATAGGGGGAGAAAATATATGTATGTAGAAAGAGAGAGAGAGAGAAGCAAGTATTGAGTAGAGATAACGAAATACAGGAGAGAGAGAGATCAAAGTGAACAAAGTGATTGGGGTAAGCTGCTGTACTGTAGAGATGAAAGAACAATAAATAGAATAGGGACCGAAGCTCCCTATAGACACCCACACACTTATGATTGTTGTATTATGTATTCTCTCTCTCTCTCTCTCTCTACACACACATACAGAGAGAGAGAGAGAGACAGACAGACAGAGAGAGAGAGAGAGAACTTATATACACAATTTCACTTGTTTAGCCTTACACATATCATGCATAAAATGATATACTGTATACACTATACACATTCATACTCACATACATTATAGTCACATTCACACATACTTCTACTGTACACATACACATAATACAAACTCATACATACATACATACACACACACACACACACACACACACACATTCGTACACACACACACATTCGTGCACACACACAGTACACACACACACAAACACATTTACCTGGCCATTGTATAGTGAACAGCAGGTATTGGCAGGCTTTACGACGAGAAGAACAGTCTCTCTCTCTCTCTTTTTATGGTATTATATATATATATATATATATATATATATATATATATATATATATATATATATATATATATATATATATATATATATATATATATATATATGTGTCAGGCTGGGCGGGTGCCCGACCCCGAAAGGGGTTGAAATAGGGGAGCTATCCCCCCCCCGCCAAAGGCGGCTTTCTAGGGCCTTTCCTAGCTGATGCTGAGAGGATTGGGTTCTAGTCATGTGGTGATGGGCTGGTCTATCAGAGTGAGAACTGAGCGATCTCTGCCATACCCATAGCTTACTCTGACTGTTCCTTTAACTTATATATTTTCTAGATCTCAAGTGACGGCGTCTTTTCCGTGGATTGACCTCCCAATCTACCAGATTGGAAGCCAAAGCGTCACATTTTTCCCTTGCCCCTCAACTTTCTCTTCATAATTGCTGAGGGGCACAGGGCCCTGGGTGGGGCTTTGGTTTCCCGGGCGTTTCTGCACCCTCCTCAGCTCCCCGCCATGGAGTGGCTTCGGTCACCCAGGCTTTATTGTGGTCGGCAGGGAGGGTTCTGTGGGGGCGCCCGGTTATGGCCTTGGAATTGCTCGGGGCCTAGGGGCTGTTCGGCCAGGCAGCTTGGGGAACAACAACAACAACAACATATGTCAGGCTGGCTGACTATATCTATGCCTACCACAATCATGTCTATATATGTATACGTATCACATCATCCATAATACATGCAAATTATCCACTACCATAATTTCCATCTTCTCCCCCCCCCCCCCCCCCCAGGCAGCATCAGTTATCATATGCTGGCCGAAACTGCCAAGGTCTAGACCAAGGTTAAGAGATACAAAGTTGTATCTCTTAACCTTGGTCTAGACATTGGCCCTCGATCATTTTCTTTAAGGTGGGATGGTTGGGTTTTCTGGCCACCTTCTCCCTTTTCCCTCTTGTTTAGCCCCATTAGTTTTCAGATTTTAAGACGCTCAACCCATTAGTTTGGCGGTTTTAAGAGCTATCACCCAATTTATTTGTCAATATTAAGAACTTTCGTGCCATTTAGATTTTTCCTGGCGAGCGATAGCGATCCTGTACTTTAGGAGGAATCGGCCTTCGGCCGGGACATTTTTCTACCGAAAAATGTACAAATTTATCAAGAAGGGGGATCTTTGGAATGTTTTGTTTTGCTTGATGGAGGTCTAGGGAGGAAGCTAAAAAAAAATGTATATAGAAATATATATATATATATATATAGGCCTATATCGACCAATAAATAAACTCTTCCCCCTTAAGGTATGGGAAGACAGATAATTTTTGTACATGCAAACTTTTTTTTTTTTTTTTTTCTATGTGATTGAGGGAGGCAAAGGGCATACCTGCCTATAACGAGTGCCTCCCCCATAGTTGAAAGAGTGACAGGGCCAAAATCAAGGGACGTTCGAGACAAAATGTTCAGTGTATCCATGTAAAAATCTCTCTCTCTCTCTCTCTCTCTCTCTCTCTCTCTCTCTCTCTCTCTCTCTGTATTCATGTAAATCTATACAAATCTTCCTCCCCAGGTCGCATCAAATACCTGACGCTGACGGAGACTAACAAGATCTGGATGCCGGACCTCTTCTTCAAAAACGAGAAGACCGGCCACTTCCACGACATCATCCTGCCCAACACATACATCCGGATCCACCCCAACGGTGACGTCCTCTACAGCATCAGGTTAGGTTCGCCGGTTTGAGTGGTTTACACATTCACGAGTAGGTCCAAGTGTTCAGCCGAGTCCGAAGTCGTCGCAAAATCATGGATATTGGCCACGAGTTCATCACTTGATGTGTGCATTATGAGCGTGTTACGCCTGCATGACGAGTTAGTACTTAAATTTATGAGTCATACCCGCAACGAGTCATTACAAGGCACCACCAGTGGGCAAAATTATAAAAATAACTGTCAAAAACGGTCCACGAGTAATAATGCATGCCATATGAGTTGTTATGGCACTGCTACGATCTTCAGGAGTGTGTTAACAAAATGCAAGACTACTTAGTGAATGCCCTGAAATGAATTTTCCAGGTGCTCTAAGGAGCAATGAGTTAAGCAGGGAAGAAGAGGGGCAAGGAAAGAATAATTTACAAATAAAAATTAATGCAAAAACTAAAAGTATGATGTTGAGAGAGAGTGTGTGTGTGTGTGTGAGAGTGAGTGAGTGTGTATTTACCTATTTGTATTTACATATTTGTAGTATACAGGAGTTGAGCTTTTTAGGCTCGTATTGTCCCGCTTCCTGAGTTACAATTATCTAACTTTGCCTTAAAAATATGAATGTTTTTTGCACACACCACTTCCTCTTCTAACTGATTCCATTTACTTATACTTCTGTAAGGGAAACTGTACTTTCTCACATCTCCTTTACATCTTCCTTTCATTAGCTTATATCTATGCCCCCTAGTTCTACCATTATCTTTCACAATATAACCCTTCTTGTCCACCTTGTGTGTGTGTGTGTGAGTGTGTTGCTGCATTCCTTGTGTATAAATATTTACTTTTTAAGGGGGGATGGTTCACTTTTTGGGCGATTTTTCCATGTATTCATTATTTTTCTACTTTCCTCCCTAGACCTCCATCAAATTAAAAAAAACATCCATTAGATCCCCCTTCTAGATTCTTTTGTACATTTTTCGGTAGAAAAATGTCCTGGCCGAAGGCCGGTTCTTCCAACATTACAGGCTCACTACCGTTCGCCAGGGAAAAAATTTACACCTAAATAGCACGAAAGGTCTTCATATTGACGACGAAATGGGGTGAAAGGTCTTAAAATCGACTAACTAATGGAGCAAACATCTTAACATCTGAAAACTAATGGGACTAAACATGAGGGAGAAAGTGGTTCAGAAAACCAGCCCATCCCCCTTTAAACAATTGGGGGGGGGGGATTTAACCCTTTCAGTACCATTGATGTCTGTTTTATCGGATTTCAGCTACATATAGACGATTTTGTAAAGCTTAGGAAAGATGTATGGTAGTTCAAAGGATTAATTGAGATAGTCTGTAACCTATTGATTGATATATGTCCTTCCTAACCTGAATCAGATTGCTTAATAGTTACCAGAATATATTGGAATGGAAGTCACCTGTACTGAAGGGGTTAAGGGGGTGGTAGTCGCTTTTTCTAGACCCCCCTTCTCCCTCACGTTTAGCATAATAGTTTTGAGATGTTAAGACGTTCGTTCCGTTAGTTTGGCTATTTTGAGACCTTTCGCCTCATTTCTTTGTTAATATTAAGACTTTTCCTGCCATATAGGTGTCAATTTTTTCCTGGCGATCGAAAGCCAGCCTGTAGTTTTGAAAGGAACCGGCATATTTTTCTACCGAAAAATTTACAAATTTATCTGGAAAGGGGATCTAGGGTGTATTTTCTTAAGCTTAATGGAGGTCTAGTGAGGAAACTCGAAAATAAATTTATAAATAAATATATAGACCAAAAAAAAACAAGCACTACCCCCATAATATTAACAGGTTATATATTATTGACAGGATCTCGCTGACCCTCTCGTGCCCCATGGACCTGAAGCTGTACCCCCTGGACACCCAGATCTGTGAGCTGCGGATGGCCTCGTGTAAGTCTATACCAGTTCTGTTCATTGGGGTACCCACAGGTGGTCGCTCTTGGGCATCATGGTGTGTGGAGATTGTACAGTACATAAAATATTATTACAGTTCCATTTTTTTGCATTATACTGCTCTCATACCTATAGAAAAATGGGTAACAGTTGTGTTAGTAGGCGTACCGTCTGCTTTGTTTGCATAGTCGGACGCTCGCAGTTACATTCACGTCTAATTTGACTACTGTTATTTGCCCCTGCTGGTAATATATATGATGATGACAATAAGTCTGTTAACAAACTCTTACCGAAAAAATTTACCTCTGAGAGGTTTGTTCATTTAAAAAATGTACCTGATTATATACTGATCTTAGTGATCATCATTCAGGTGTTATACCTTTCCTGAATCCTGATATTATAACTAACCTAGAGGGAACTGTATAAAAGCAAGTAGGCTACACATCCCTTTTTAATCATGCAAGACTAAATATTGTTCTGGTCAGATTGAAGCGTGTATTTAGATTATAATGTTTGACATTTAATACAGGTATGTGGAATTTGTCCACTCACACACACGGTCACACTGGCCTCTACAAGAATCAGTTTGACAGTCGACAGACTGAACTATGTGTGCAGGGGCCTCATTTGGGGAGGGGGACAGGGGGACATTTCCCTTCCACTTTTTGACGACTGGGGTACAGAGTATATTTTGTGCCCCTCACTTTTTTAGCTGTAAATTGTATGTGCATTAATAAAATTAAAATTAAATTATTTTGCACAGTGCAATTATGTAAGGAACCTTGACTTGAATGTGTCACATATGTGTGGTCTTATTCCATTCCTGTGTGTCATCTGACATGACCAACAGCCTAACAAATGTAAAGTGCTGGGTAATGTAATCCTACACCCAGGTGTTTTGATGACCTCAAAAGCACAATAGCTTTTTGTTATCTGTAATTAATCCCTACTGTACCGGCAATGCCTTTTTAGTTTTATTTTAGCTATATTTAGACAATGCTGTGCAGTTTAAAAAGGATCTGTGGTAGTAAGAAGTGTTAAGGGAGATACTGTAGTTCAATGCCTGTTTATTGCTAGAGTCCCTTTTTAAACTCAATAAAATTGTCTAATGGTTTCCAGAATATAATGCAAATTATGTTGCCGGTATTGAATGGGTTAAATAATATTATGTTACTTAACAGATGGGTGGACGACGGACGACCTGCTGTTTGAATGGAAGAAAAACGAGCCCATCCAGGTGACCAAGAAACTCCACCTCCCGCGCTTCACACTCGAGAAGTTTGAGACCAATGTTTGTCACAGCAATACTAATACTGGTGGGTTTATGTGTGTATGTGAGAGAGAGAGTGTGTATGTGTTTGTGTATGTATGGAAGAAGTTACTTTTCATGTAAGTATAGGGGATAGATTAGTGTTTGCATGTGTGTGTGTGTATATGAGATAGGGAGGGAGAGAGGTTGCTTGTGTACGTATGGGAGAAGTTAGTTTGTATGTATGTAAGTATAGGGGATAGATTAGTGTTTGCAATGGTGGTCACCGGAGTGTGCTGCAGCGATCCAAGCTCGACGTCGTGCATGGAGGGATTGGAGACGTCATCCCTGTGCCGCGAAGAAGAGGACGTATCGTCGAGCTGATGCTAGGTGCATGAAGATTTTGTTGGTGGCTCGGAGGCGTGCCTGGGGGTCCTTCTGCTCGTCCCTGAGGTTTACAGGCTCTTGTACGAGGGCGTGGCGATTTGTTAAATCGATGAATGGGACGCCTGTGAATCTCTCGTGTCCCCTTCGGATTGATGGGCAACTAGTCAGCGATGGTCAGGCGATAGCGGATTCATTGGCGGCCTTCTTTGAAAAAAAGTTCGCTATTCCTGAACCTTTACCAGTGTCTGATCGCCTCGAGTCGTCCATCGCCCGATATGCTGACTCCCCTACCGCGCCTACTGCTCTTGCCACACCTTTCACCGCCCAGGAGCTGGATGATGCGTTATGCTCCCTCCCTCGGGGTAAGGCGTTGGGTCCGGATGAAGTGGCCTATGAGATGTTGCACCGCCTGCATTCAGGGGCCAGAGAGGTGCTGCTGGGAGTTTACAACGGTAGCTGGCAGGCAGGAATCTTCCCACAATGTTGGAGGCATGCTCTCCTTCTCCCTTTCCCCAAGCCTGGTAAGGATCCGGCCCAGCCGTCCTCAAGGAGAGGGATATGCCTATTATCGGCCGTCGGTAAGATTATGGAAAAGTTGGTCAACATGCGTCTCTCTTGGTGGCTGGAAACGAGACGACTCCTGGGCGACGCTCTCTGCGGCTTTACACCTGGCCGTGGGACGATCGACGTACTGCTTCAGCTGGAGTACCACATCCACAACGCTTACCGTCATAAGCAAGTCCTTCTGGTGGCGTTCATAGACGTTGAGGGGGCTTTTGATGCTGCGTCGCACATGGGCATTGTATACAAGCTTGGTGCCATGGGATTTCGTGGAACGGTACTTCGGTGGTTCTGCAGCTTCCTGAAGGGGCGATCCTTCTCAGTGTCGGTCGGGGAGGCCAGGTCCCGTAAGGTCTCCACACACTGCAACACCCCCCAGGGGTCGGGACTCAGCCCCCCCTTATACAATGCCCTGATGTCCGATTTCCCCAGCCCTGCCGACACATCCGTGCTGATTTATGCGGACGACATCTCCTTGATATGTGCGGCAGACACCCTTCCGGAAGCCCAGGCCCGTCTTCAGGCTGCTATTGACGACTTGCTCCATTGGGCCTCAGAATGGGGATTACGGTTGAATACGCAGAAGAGCGCCGTAATGTGTTTTACTCAGAAAACTCGTCTTCCTGGCTTACCGAGGGTGTACATGGGGGGCAGTCTGTTGCCGTATCGCACTAGCCATGTGTTCCTGGGCCTCC
This sequence comes from Paralithodes platypus, assembly GCA_032716605.1. Lineage (NCBI taxonomy): Eukaryota > Metazoa > Arthropoda > Malacostraca > Decapoda > Lithodidae > Paralithodes > Paralithodes platypus. The sequence continues at coordinate 10,574,278 of CM064523.1, forward strand.
GGTTGAATGGACCGATCCTCACCTGGGGGGCCCATATTGATTATCTACGTGAGTCTTGCATGAAGCGACTGAACCTCATGAAGTGCATTGCACACACCAAGTGGGGTGCTTCTCGTGACGCCCTGCTTCAGTTTTATGAGGTTTTTATCCGGAGCAAGTTGAAATATGGATGTGTAGTATATGGATCAGCCTCGGACACAGTGTTGGCGCGATTGAATCCCATCCATAATGCGGCTCTCCGCATAGCGCTGGGGGCGCTCAGCTCGTCCCCCGTTGTTTCCCTGGAGGCGGCATCAGGGATCCTGCCCATGGTCTGGAGCCGGGCGATGGCTGACTGCAGTTGGATGTCCAGAGTAGCACGCATGCCTGAGGCCCATCCTCTGGTCAGATTATTGAGGTCGTCAGGGGTGGGGCTGGCCTCCCCGCTCTGGCCAGTAAAGCGCCGGTGCCCGTTCCTGGTTCGTGGGCTCAAGACTTAGAGCCTTCTCGGAATTGCCCCTCCGAGCCCGATGCCGGTACCTTCTGTCTCCCCAGTGCCGCCCTGGGTTTGTCTCTCCGGGTTGGTACGCCACACATTCCATCGCAGCTTTAAGAAGTCAGAGTGTGCGGTCATGGCACAGGGGTACTTTCGGGAGCTGTCAGCCACACGCTACATTGGATTCTCCCCTGTCTTCACCGATGGATCCATCATCCCCCCGGCTTCTTCGACAACTGCAGTCTACTACGAGGAGCTCGCACTGTGCCAGACTTGGCGGCTCTCCGGGCATCATCACATCCTGACAGCGGAGCTTTTTGCCATATATAAAGCCCTTCTCTTCATTAGCGTCCACTTGTCCAGTCAGCAGGTGGTCGTCTACTCTGACTCCCAGTCTTCTCTTCGCCTGCTGCAGTCTCATCGCCCTGCGTCGCACGCCTCCCTCGTCTTCAAGATACAGTCGCTGCTTCTTCACCTCTCCAACTCACCATGGCCTGTGCATTTACAATGGATTCTGTCTCACTGCGGATTCAGGGGGAACCACATAGCGGACAGGGGCGCGGCCACGGCTCACTCATTGACATCCTGTGAGAGTTTGGACGCTGATCTGCGGTCCCATCAGATGGTGGTTCGTCGGGCATGTATGGATCGATGAAACGCCACTCTCCGATGTTCGTTACCAGCCACTACCCTCGGCACATATCGGGTAGACTCATCTCCCCAACCTTGGGCGAGAAACAAGCTCCGCAGTCTGGACGTGACCCTGGTCAGGCTACACATCGGCCATACCACGCTCTCTGGCCACCTCCGGCGGTTGGGTATCCTGGATAGTTGTTGTTGTTGTTCCCCAAGCTGCCTGGCCGAACAGCCCCAAGGCCCCGAGCAAGGCCAAGGCCATAACCGTGCGCCCCCACAGAACCCTCACTGCCGACCACAATAAAGCCTGGGTGACCGAAGCCACTCCATGGCAGGGAGCTGAGGAGGGTGCGGAAACACCCGGGAAACCAAAGCCCCACCCAGGGCCCTGTGCCCCTCAGCAATTATGAAGAGAAAGTTGAGGGGCAAAGGAAAAAATGTGACGCTTTGGCTTCCAATCTAGGTAGACTGGGAGGTCAATCCATGGAAGAGACGCCGTCACTTGAGATCTAGAAAATATAAAAGTAAAAGGAACAGTCAGAGACAGAGTCCTGGGTAGTGATGCATGCCGGTGGTGTGGTCAGCCGGAGACTATTGAGCACTATGTGTTGAGATGTCCTCGCTTCTACATGGAGCGGTCTATCCTCGCAGGCTGCCTTCGACTCCTCGGCATCACCTCGCTCTTCCTGCCAACGATCCTCGGAGGCCGGGGGGTCCCTGCTGAGATGAGACGTGCCGTGATTCTCCGCTTCTGCAGCTTCCTCACAGCGACTGGGCGCCTGACGCGCTTGTAGTCAATGGCCTCTCCGCGCCTACGAAGGAAGGGCTGGAGCGGGCGCGGTGACATGCTCGAGTGGCCCTGTAACTCCGACAACAACAACAACATTAGTGTTTGCATGTGTGTGTGTGTGTTGGAAGGGTAAGTTGTATGGATGTTTGACTTCACACTCGAGAAGTTAAAGACCGATGTTTGTCACAGCAAGACTAATACTGGTGGGTTTGTGTGTGTATGTGAGAGAGAGAGAGAGTGTGTGTTTGTGTATGTATGGGAGAAATTAGGGAAGGAAGTTCTGTATAGTATCCGGGCATATCACCAGCTTTGTTTACATTACTTTAACGCTTGCGGTTACGTTCCTGTCTACTTTGACTGTTTTTGTTTTCTGTTATTTGCCCCCTGCTGGCAATATACTCTACAGTATATGATTATTACAATAAGTCTTGGGGGCAAAGCTCCCCCCCCCCCTAATGGTGAAGATGCAAGCGTGAGTTCTACATCTGTACCTAATCCAGTATTAGATCCTATTATAATTATTTTAACTTTACAATATTCTTGAAGTATGTGATCAAATACTTTATTTCATCCCACTACAATTATATATACAGATATATTTTATATTATATTATATATTATATATGTATATTATATATACAGATAGATATATATGCAGATGTTTCGTAAGTACTATAGGTAGCGCCAACGAACTTGACAATAATCTTGACCCCTTAACTTCTTATAACTCCAAATGACTGAAAGCAATCGGGCTGACGCTTCTATCATTTGGGAAGAGTCCACAAGGAAATATGTGTGGATATTTACAGCCAGTTTGCTCTAGACCCTTTTGAGTTACATAGAACTTAGGGATCAAGATAATTGTCAAGTTCTTTGGCGGTACCTATAGCTGATCTATTTCGGCAAGAATGTAGTTACCGGGTGTACACTACGTTACGTAGTTTACACTACGCGGATGCTCACCATCATGTTCCCGTCTATTTTGACTGCCTTTGGATACAAAAAATAAATTACCCTAACCAAACCACCTAACCTAACCTAACCTAACCTAGTATTATAGATTTATAAGTATTTATAGATGATTTATGTTGTATTAAAATGTAAAACTTGCAAACTAAACAAACCAAAATTGGGACAAGGACAATATAAAGTCAAATTAAATTATCAAAATCGCTATGTGGAAACAACGCTTACTAAAATGAAAATTATTAAATAAAAGAACACAATCCACCACATAGGGTGTACATTACTACATTTTCTTACAGTTTCTTACAGTAGATCCTCTGGAAAAAGGCAAACTATGCCTGTGTATCCAGCTCAGTACCAGTACTTGCACTGCTGCGGTCGTTCACGGTGTTGGCGGCGGCGGTAGCAGACGCAACATTTTTACTATTCTGTATTTTTGTTTTATAATCAAACTTCAAATCTTGTCTTCCCCATGCTTTATCAAGATTACTTTCAAACTCCCTTATTGATTCGGAATCGACTACATACTGGGGCAGTGCGTTCCACTCATTTACCACTCTATCACAAAATGAGTTCTTTGCCTTCTCAAGCCTATTTCTTTCTTTGTAAATTTTCTTAGAATGTCCTCTCGTTCTTGTTTCCTCTTACCTGGTTTCTTACCTGGTTTCTTACCTGGTGGGCTTCCCAGACCCCAGAGCTAAGTGGTAGGTCAGGGTCCACGGAAGCCACACACTGCTGATGCGCCAGCCCAAAGATAATTTAAAATTTGTAGTAAAAACAGGGAGTATAGAAATCTATGGACTGGAAAGTGCATCATAAGCAGCTACGTTTACAAACAAGGTACAAGTATAAGTGGTTGAGGAGGCCAGAAGGTGTGACATCGAGAACAAAATCATGAATATTCATATAAAACTCCTGCAAGATAGTCGGAAAGGGCAGCCTTGAAAGATAATACGTTAGTCAGGGATACCAATTCTGTGGGCAAAGAGTTCCACAGAGACACATATCTAAGATTTAAAAATATTTTTCTTATTTCAAGCTGGCATCTCGAGTGAGCAATTTTATATGGGTGACCCCTGGTTGCAAAATATTGGGGACGATCAAAAACATCTTCAGGAGTAATTGAGCAGAGACCGTGAAATATTTGCCAGTACTTAATTATGTCATGCCTAAGAAGTCTACCCTTAATGGAAAATAGGTTTAATATCCTCAATCTCTCGCCATAATCAAGATTCTCGAGACCCCCAATAGATTTAGTCCAGCGTCTCTGAACAGACTCCAGTAGTCTTAGGTCCCCCAAATACCCAAGGTTCCACAGAGAGGAAGAATATTCTAATATGGGACGAATATGGGAAATAAATAGTGGCATCATAAAGGAGGCATCCCGGTTGACAGTTGACCTTAGGATACTATGGGTGAGTCCTCCAGCCTTGTGGACAATATTAGAGATGTGTGTATGAAACTTAAGGGAGGAATCGATTAAAATTCCTAGATCGGATGCAGAGTCTCTAATAGGGATTAAGGAGTTGTCAAGATAGTATCTGCCAGAATGACCCAGGTCATCCCAATCAATTTCTTTCCTACAAAATCTTAGGTGGACACATTTATCTGGGTTCATCATTAGGCCCCAGGATTTAGAGACCTTAGCAAGTACGTCTATATCAGACTGGCAAGCAAACATACAATTAAGAAAATTTAAGAGGTTATCATATTTGATTTTTACATACAGTTTCAAATCATCAGCATATATTTTGGTAGACGAATTAATATTACGAGTAATATAATTGATAAATATGAGGAAAAGCAGGGGACCAAGGACAGAGCCTTGAGGGACTCCGCTAAGCACATCCCTGAAAGAACTAAAATGATTATTTACTTTGACATGCATAATACGGTTATGGAGAAAGTCCCTAATCCAGTCCAGTACCCTACCCCTAATTCCCAAGCTATAAAGTTTGGTGATCAGAATGTCATGATTAACCACGTCAAAGGCCTTGGAATAGTCAAACAGGATCAAGTCAACATTATAACCCTGGTCCATCCATTTGGTGATGTCCTTGTAAGTTAGAAGGAGTTGGTCCTCGGATGATCTGCCTGGTCTGAATCCAAATTGGTCATTATTGAGAAGATTGTTAGAGTCAAGATATTCATAGATAAATTTAGTTATAATACGTTCCAAGGACTTTGAACAGATGGAAGTTAGAGAGATTGGTCTATACATTAGTGGATTGTAGCGAGAACCCTTTTTAAAAATGGGCACAACTGAGGAACTCTTCCAGGCAGAAGGGAGGGTTCCAGAGACCAATGAGGCACGGTATATCAGCAAAAGAGGATATGCAAGGGTATGGACACAGGATTTGAGTAGGTGGGCGTGGATACCGTCTGGACCCATCGATGAGGACGTATCAAGTTTGTTGAGAACAGATATAACATCATTAAGATTAATATTGATATCTGGAATTATATCTGTTACCTGATGTGAGGCAGGGGAGGTGGGAGCAGATGTTGAAAAAACACTGGCAAAGGAAGACACAAATAGTTCAGCCATAGCCCCTGCATCGTGAATGATGTTACCTGTGGAAGACTTGAGTGGGCCAATACTGGGTCTACCCACCTTCTTTTTCTGGATATAAGCATGGAATATTTTAGAGTTGGTTGTGAGATGGTCAATCAGTGAAGCCTCATACCTGGACTGACTATGGATGGCATAATTTTTGTAATGATAATTAATATCTAAAAACTGATCCAGGGTGTCCTTTGCCTGGTTAGAGTTACGACCAAACTGTGTACGAGTTTCTTTATAATTAGTCCAAAAGTTATGTCTGGTATTTTTTAATAATATAGGGGGTCTGACAGGCCATGGAGGACAAGAAAAGTTATTGAAACTCTTTGTAGGGATAAAACGGTTAATTAAGGGCATAAGTATGTCTGTAAAACGAGAAAACATTAGATTAACATTGAGGTGGGCAAATTCAAAATCCCAATCAATATCCTCCCAAATTAGGTTAATCTCTCTGTAGTCACCTCTATGCCATATCTTGATGTTAGTGGGCTCGTCATTGATAGTTTGGATCTGGAATATATAATTGGTGATAACTGGGCTATGGCCACAGTTGGGAAATGGAGGAAGTACCTGTGTATCGCCAATTCGGTCGTTTTCCGAGGTAAGAATCAGGTCCAGTATATTACCTGACGGGTGGAAAGTGGGTTCTGTAATAAGTTGAGTAAGTCCCAAGGATGTAAAACAGTCAAGGAAGGTTGTATCGAGGAGACTGAGACCTCTACGAATAAGATCACAAGACCATTTAATAGAAGGGAGGTTGAAATCTCCCATGAGAACTATTTCCTTGTCTGAGCAAAAATCATAAATAAAGTCAAGTAATGTCTCATTATCTAAGGGGGTGTAAGAAGGGGGGCGATAAACTGTTATTATGTAAATATTATAGTCAGGCAGAAAAATAACAAGGGTATTTTGAAGGTCAACATCAATTTCAATATATTTTAAGGAAGACTTGACATACATACATACACCATGTTTTGGGATATCGCCGTGCACATCTTTTCTTAGGACTGCATAATTGGGAATAGAAATAGCGGCGGTGGAGACATAAGGCAGCAGCCATGACTCACTAATACCAAGAACTGAGATATCGGAATCGTATAAAATTGAAAAAATATAGTTAACCTTATTAAGTATGGAATTAACATTAACATGAGCTATGGACAAAGAATGGAATGTGTTATTGTCAATGATGGAGTTAGTTACTGGGATAAAGGGAGATCATCAACGTTTTCACTCCTTTGAGTGTCAGATCCGGGGGGCCCCCGGCCTCCATCCACTGCAGAAGCCGCAGGGACATCTTGAGCAGCAACAGGGGGGATGTCACGAGGGGGAACAGGACCGCATCAAGAAGATACCTTCACACACATCCTCATCGTACTTTCCTGACACTATCTTAAAAGTCTCTATCATATCCCCTCTCTTTCTCCTATATGCCAGTGTCGGAAGCCCCAGTGTCCTCAACCTCTGCTCATAGCCCGCGTTCTTCAACGTTGGTATACATGAGCAAGTTAATCTGTTTCCCAAGCAAACTAATCGCACATAATATTATAACAACGCACTATCGTCACGTTAAAGGAATTAGTCAAGTTTGGGAAGTCCGGGACGTTCTGGTAAATTTTACTAAACTATTTTTAATAATTTTTACTATGTCGGTAGTGGTACACCCGGTAACTACATCCTTCCCTCTATTTCTACATCTCATTACCATACAAGATACATACAGTAGAGGACCTCGGAGTCGGATGGATCCTAAATTGAGTGGTCAATCCTGTAAGTCCTTCAGTAAACTGGCTTGGGTTGTCCCTCTTACAGGGAATAGGTCTGCTTGGGGGCCTTCTGTGTATGGCCACCCTCATTAAGGGGAGTAAGGCGTCCGGCAATAGATAGATTACCATACCATTTTTTTTCCCAGGATCATACAGCTGCTTGATGGTGAACCTAACCTTCAAGCGAGAGTTCTCCTACTACCTCATCCAGTACTACATCCCGTGCTGCATGTTGGTCATTGTGTCCTGGGTGTCCTTTTGGCTGGACCAGTATGCGGTGCCGGCTCGCGTGGCTCTTGGGGTCACCACGCTCCTAACCATGAGCACACAGAACGCTGGCATCAATCAGTCTTTGCCGCCGGTCTCTTATACCAAGGTCAGAGGAATGTCTTGAAATGTTAACACATAAAATACTGGTGGCATCCTTTTTATTATATTCTGGAAATTATTAGATGATTTTATTAAGCTTTGGAAGGATGTCTACTGATTTAAAGGCTGCAAACTATCTCCATTAATACTTTTCGCTACCGTGTATCCTTCCTAAGCTTAATAAAAAAAAAAAATGTAGCTTGTATCAAATAGATAATACGTCGCTGGTACAGTAAGGGTTAATACTGCACATAATTACACTTATAGTAAGAGACTTTCAGTAGATCATAAACTTATTTATTTTGTCGCGAGCCGTGGCATAGTCAATAGAGCGTTGGCTGCTAATCAAAGGGTTGGCGGATCGAGCCCGCACTGTCAAGATGTTATTGGTAGATGTCATGCCCGGGCAACTTGACCTAGCAATTTGTGACAAACGCCCAATATTCATGGTTACCCCTTCTCAGGAATTACGGTGTCTGGCAAAAAAATATATAATAAAAAATATAATATAGATAAACCTTTCACAGGATATTGATGCACAGATACATTTTATTACAAAGGAATATGATCAGCAACAACAAAAATAGTCCTAAATGAGGTACCTTTATTGGTCTCGCGGTTAAAGTACAGTAGTTGCCTCGTCCCAGGTTCAAATCCCAGCCAGGGATAGCTTTACAAAAAAAATTTGGAAGGCGATTTTGGCATGTAACAAAGTTTAGCTGCTATGGTAAAACTGTAAATAGTAAATTGAAAAAAAAAAAAAAAATATTAGTTGCCATGATTTGGCTTAATTATTTGCTCATTTATGTATTTTTTTATTATTTTTTTAGTTTCCTCGTTAGACCTCCATCAAGCTTAAAATAACCCCTTCAAGATAAATGTTTACATTTTTCGGTAGAAATTTTTCCCTGCTGAAAGCCGGTTCTTTTTAAAATTATAGGCTTGGTATTGCTTGCCAGGAATAAATAACACCTATATGGCACAAAAGGTCTTTATATTGATAAGGAAATCAGATGAAAGGTTTTAAAATGGCCAAACTATTGGGCCAAATGTCTTGAAATATGAAAACTAATAGGGCTAAACATGAGGAAGAAGGGGGACCAGAATGAAGGCCCATCTCCATCCAACAGGCCATTGATGTGTGGACGGGAGTATGCCTGACCTTCGTGTTCGGGGCGCTGCTGGAATTCGCGCTGGTCAACTACGCCTGCCGCTCTGACATCCAGCACGAGAAGTTGAAGCGGCGGCGGCTTTACGAAATGGAGTGCCAGATAGCCTACGAGAGCCGAATGTTGGCCCCCTCCACCTCCGCCTCCCCCCAACAGCACCACCACCACCACCACGACCCATCCGCACCATCCACCTCAGACCACCACCACCACCACAAGCCCCACAATTACTACCGACACAACAGCTTCGGGGCGGACGTCGAGGGACATTTTAACGACTATGCTAATTTAGTCAGAGAGACGGTGAGTTGATTCAATAATAATAATGATAAAAATTATTTGTCACCAGCTTACTGAGTTGATTCAAGTTTTGGTGTGTGGTTCTTGATGTATTTGGATATTGAAGTAATTATGTTATAGTTATGATGATTTGAATGTGTTAATGTGATGGAGTGAATTTCATCATTTATAGGATTTTGTGGTAGTGACATTAGTGAATTATAAATATTATATATATTAGTTGGACAGTAGTTGTACAGTACCTAATTTCACTGCACAAGCTACAGCAATCTATAGAACAAATACAACAAAAATAATATATAAATTTATTTGACCTTACAGTTATCACTGTTATTATTGTTTATTTCTACAGCTAGAGAATGGAGTACCAAGTTTTGCTATGGTGAGTATATAACAGGCTTGTTGGGTGATTGAATGTCATATGGTAAATGAGTTACTGTTATACTGAAGGTAAATGATTGTATATGCCAAGATTATTTATCAAAATTAAGGAATAACTTAAAATTTTAAATAATGTATTTGGTAGATAGTAATATTGCTACATATCGGAGAAGTCATTGTGTGATTTGCCAGCTAGATATGTGGCACAATGGCTAAGTGTGTCCAACCAACATTTTTACTTGGGCCCATTAGGCTCATCCTTTAGGGGGTAGTGCTTGTTTTTTGGTCTATATATTCATTTATTATTCTATTTTTGAGTGTCCTCGCTACACCTCCATCAAGCTTTGAAAATACTGTACACCCCCTAGACCCCCTTTCAAGATAAATTTGTACATTAAGGCCAGCTCCTAAAATTACAGGCTCGCTATCGCTCGCCAGGAAAAAATTTGACACCTAAATGGCGTGAAAGGTCTTAATATTTACAAAGAAATGGGGTGAAAGGTCTCATAATCGCCAAACTATTGAAATAAACGTCTTAAAATCTCAAAACTAATATGCTAAACATGAGGGAGAAGGGGGTCCAGAAAAAGCGACTACCTCTCCCTTAATCTTCATTGTTTCTACCTGTTGATCTTGCTGGTGGTAAGGCCTCGATGGCTACCTTTCTCTTATGTACTGTATAGTCATAAATCTCTTGAGCAAACTTCCAATAATATTTAGTTTTTTTTTGTATTACAGTATTCTATTTATTGATTTTTGTATTTGTCTATTCTATTTTTTTCCAGCTGAGGGTAAAATGCCATGCTCTCATCTTATTTACTCAGTTATTACGAAGATTTTATAGCTAATTTTGTTGTTGATTATGAAAAGTTAGTATTAATAGGATACAGACACATAGTAAGTTGCATATATTTCCATTAGGTATCGAGAAATCAGTTGCTAAGGGATTCAATTTACCGTAAGCTGGAAAAAAAATAGACTATAGTTTAACCAGACCGCATGAGCTCCACATTAGAACACTCATAGGACTGGCCTCCCCTATTATGAAGGCTCCTATTATTGAAATATATAAATGATCTCTTCACTTTTCCAACAGCGCCCCTTGGTGGGAGGCGTATATCAAGATGGCGGGGGGAGCGACAACCACTGTGAGATCCACCTACAAGGCCACTCCTCCTCCTCCTCCCACCACTCCCCCCACCACTCCCAGTCACCACACCCCTCCTCATCATGCTCATGCTTAAAGTCTTGGCTGTCCAAGTTCCCCACCCGGAGTAAAAGGATTGATGTCATCGCACGCATCACCTTCCCCTTGGTTTTCGCCCTCTTCAACGTCTGCTACTGGAGTGCCTACATCTCACAGGAGGAGTCGGACGAAGGGGGGATGCACTGAGGGAGTTTTGAGGTGACGTTTCTTCGGTACGATGGCATCTCCTTTTGTATTACCTATATTCTGGCTAACATTAGCATATACTGTATAACCTACTGAGGGCATCTTTCTTTTGTATTACAATAAAATTCCTTCGTTTCGTACCCTAGGGATCTGAAAACCCAAGGCTTCGGGACTAGAGGCCGTATTCTAGTGGACACACAACTCGGCTGATTTGGAACCCCGTCGTATAGGTGAACTCATAACCACATAATTCATACAATAGATCAGTTTTGCCAGTCTTCACATTTGTACATGTTGATAACTTTGCTAGGAGCTCCACAACCAACTTATCATAATGACACCCTTCCTTCTTATACCATAAACTCATAGACCTTGTAAATAGGATGGATTGTAATCACTATCGGGAAGAATGTAGTGTGGTGACTAAGAATATGGCCATAGGTATCCGGTCTGGGCCTTACCTTAGCCTTACAGGACAATTAAGAAAGATCAAGGAAAAATTTGAGTGTAAAACTTGCAAATAGACAAACCAAAACTGGGATGACACAATATAAAATCAATTCAGAATTATTGAGATACTGTAAATGTTTGAACAATGATAATCACTCGGGGCGTTTAGCTCTCCCTTCCGGCTCAGAAATATCATCCACATCTTTTGGACAAAGTTCACAAGACTGAGGTAAAAGTGTGAAGCACTAAGGTGTTATACACTTACCGACAGGTTCTCCGGAGACCCCGATTAGCCCTAACGAAAGAGTGTTTTAGTGTATTGTGGGTAACATTAACATAAGTTACAGAAAAGTCACCATTTTGTAAATATTGTTGACTACAGTACTCTAAAAATCACCGGACAAAACACCATAGCGAACAACATGCCCTGCGCCAACTAACTGAACAGTCACCTACTGTGATTATTTCCTGGGAAATGTTCTGGGGGAGAGGTACAATACTCAATTATCTAGTTGCCTGGCGTGGGGAATGAATTGTGTAACTTAATGAAGGTACAGTCGCAGTTGTTTTTTCTGATACACTTTGAAGCCTCATAAAGATATAATATAACATGTAGAATTAATAATGAGATTCAGTTCAGCCCAAGACAGCTTTGAATATGAATGTATCATCATTAATGACCGCGACTGTAGGCTACACTGGTGATTTAAAAGGCTACAGTGTTGCAGTTGAAGCTTTAATGTTGCTTATGATAAAAGATGAATTACGTTTAGGCATGTCAACCTCTCATAATGGTGAGGTTAAAAACTACTGTATGTTGGGTAACTGGTTTCAGTACGATTATATCCAGCTAATATGTCTAATAAACAAGGAGATAAAAGAATCATATCTTGAAGGTTGTTGAATTTAAGAATATTTATTTGAAGTCTAGAGCCTACATGATTATAAAACAGCTTATATCTTACGTGATACCCTCTTGTTTATATTAAGTTTAGTTGATGGGTGTTGAATGCCTAAAATGGCTAAAATTATCAGATGTAATATGTATTGGGGAAAAGGCTTGATTATAGGGTAATAAGGAAGGTATTTAAGGTAAGAGTTATGTACATACATACATACATAAATGTAATGACCGAGTATTCCACACAAAGCGCGGTTCCGGTCTCCCGTCCTAATGGCGGCGTTCCAGGCAACCCTGTTAAGAGCTGCCTCACTTGTGAGGTTCTTTGATTTAAGACCAGACTGCAAAGTCCGATCCCACGTCTTTCTTGGTCCTCCCCTTGGTGCAGCTCCTTCCACATTTAAGGATTTGCATCTTTTCACCCAACTTTGTTCATCCATCCTCTCCACATGTCCAAAAAATTCAAGCCTGCTAGTACGCATAACATCACTGATACTCTTGATTAAAATGTAAAACTTGCAAACTAAACAAACCAAAATTGGGACAAGGACAATATAAAGTCAAATTAAATTATCAAAATCGCTATGTGGAAACAACGCTTACTAAAATGAAAATTATTAAATAAAAGAACACAATCCACCACATAGGGTGTACATCACTACATGAGCAAGTTAATCTGTTTCCCAAGCAAACCAATCGCACATATAACAACGCACTATCGTCACGTTAAAGGAAGTAGTCAAGTTTGGGAAGTCCGGGACGTTCTGGCAAATTTTACTAAACTCTGCATGAATAAAGAAACTACATGTTAAATGTCAAAATATTATTTAAAATCAAATTTGCAACATGACAAGACATTAACAATAGTAAAAAATACAAATATTGATAAGATATCTATACTATTACAAAATAATATATAAAATACAGTACAGCACTCACTAACGATAGTGCTATCGGGTAGGTACCTGTAAGCATAGCATGCTTACCCACACCCCCCCCTACCCTACAAAAAATATTTGGGGGGTAACCCACCTGACCACCCTACCCCTCCTTGCTCCCCCACCCCAACCTTCCCATCCTTGCTCCCCCCCCCCCCCCCCCCCCCACCCCCCACCCCTCCCCTACCTAACCTAACTAACCTAACTTACCTAACCTAACCTAACTTACCTAACCTAACTAACCTAACCTAACTTACCTAACCTAACCTAACTTACCTAACCTTCTCCTTAGCTCTTCATTTGATATCCTATCTTACAGTTTGGCACCACACATCCATCTCACCATTCTCATATCATTGCTTTCCATTCTGTTGATATCATCCGCTTTGACAGGCCACGTTTCTAAAGCATATGTCATTGCACTTCTAACACATGAAGCGTAAACCTTTCCCTTCAAGGGGAGAAGGAGTCTTCTCATGGTGAGTAGTGTAAAAAGTTCTCTAAACTTTTCCCAGCCGCATCTTATCCTGGCGATAGTGGCGGCCTCAGCCCCACCACCGGCAGAGATGGTATCACCCAAGTAGCAAAACCTGTCCACCATCTCCAGTGCCTCATTGCCAAAGTTAACACTCTCAGGCCGGTCATTAAATACAAGCTCCCCTATGCTTACTATGCATACAAATTTCTCAATTTCGGACTTCTTACTCGGTAAAGGTCCCTTTATTCTAGTGCAGCGCTTCTTCCCGTGGTGTACCCAGCTGAGGCAGACGCTACACTGTATTGAGTTCGCGCCCACCCCTTTTCTGCATACTACACATGGGTATGCACCACTTTTGTCTACCTTTCCTAGCCCTAATCTATTGTGTAAGTCTGTAAGACCTTGGTTTAATTTATATTAACTCTTAACCATTTACTTGCCATGCCCTCTCTCCATTTTCTAAACTTGGCCTCGGCATCCTGTGCACTATCTGCGATATGTTACAGGTCATCTGCGTATAGCAGTTATAATAACTTAGTAGATATTTTACAGTTAGCACCATATTTGGCTATAAAAAACATTGTAATATCAGAGTAATTAAGATGGGGATAAGTCAGTTTCTAGCCAGCTTAAAATAAACAGACTATAGAACAATTTAGTTCATGTCGTAGACTATTTTTCAAGTACAGTGGTGCCAATAAGTCATATCCCAGCTGTCATTATGTTTGGCTCGCTGTGTGCTGTATCAATGTCTGTCAGATGATGAATAGGGTAGGTAAGTGTTGGAACATGTTGGTATATCTCACTCAAAAAGAAGAAATCATGTGTAAATATTGTTGATAACAATTTTTATCAAAACATAATTGGTGCTGAGACATCACTTATTAGGCCGACTGTACATGTCCCTCGATCTCTCTAGATTTCACACAAATTATAGTCAGGGTTTTTGACGAACTATGGATTATGGCTGTGCTCTCTCACAAAAAAAATGTTACGCTTTTGGAACGAACACATATGATACGCTTACATAATATTTGTAGACTCTTAGTTCGGGTCACAGAGATGGAATTTACTTAGATAGATATATACTATAGTCTATTTGCTATGAGTAGGCGAGAAATCATGACTTCTATCCTCTGTAACTCAAAAAGGGCTAGAACAAATTGGCTGTAAATTTTCACATCTATTCCTTGACTGACTCTTCCCAAATGGTAGAAATATTAGCTTGATTACTCTAGTCGTTTATTAGTTACAGAGGTTAGAGGTCATGATTTCTCGCCTACTTACAGCGAATAGACCATAGCAAGCTGGGTAATATTTGATTTAAATATATTTTATTTTGTGTATGTATGGTTTATTAGTATGTTATTGTAAGATCTATATGGACCCTAGTATGGTCCCTCTGTACTGTGTGAGTCTGGATTATTATTATTATTATTTAATACAATGCCACTAATCAATCTCTATAAACAACTGGATGGCTCGTTGCTGGTGTGAGTTGAAGCCGCCTCAACTACTCTTTTTGCCATTGAATGTGCATAAGGAGTTAATTTTCGCTCTATTACATTTTGCATTAGTACGACACGCTTGACAATTTACTGCACAAACTAGACATATTAAAGATTTTGTTATTAATATTTCTTTAGTAATTGAGTTTTTAATCAATACATATTTTTATGCTTATCCCAATTCCCATGGCACGTCTTCAATTGTTTACATTGGCCCATATTCCTAAACAAGCCGCATCATTTATACATACATACACAAATATATACACAAGTTTAAAGACCGATTGCTCCACACAAAATACGGTTCTGGTCTAACGTCCTAATGGCGGCGCTCCAGGCAGCCCTGTTGAGATCTGCCTCACTTGTCAGGTTCTTTGATTTCAGATCAGGCTGCAAAGTCCGATCCCACGTCTTTTTTGGTCCGCCCCTTGGTGCAGCTCCCTCCACATTCTTGGACTTGCATCTTTTCACCCAGCTTTGTTCATCCATCCTCTCCACATGTCCAAACCATCCAAGCCTGCTAGTACACATCTCATCACTAATACTCTTGCTACCTAACCTTCTCCTTAGCTCTACACTTGATATCCTATCTTGCAGTTTGGCACCACACATCCATCTCACCATTCTCATTTCACCATCGTTGTTGGTGGTAATTACTATAGATTTGAGAGAGTACATTAACATTGTTCCAGTACTTCTCATTGCAAGTACTGTACTGTACTATACAAAAACTAGCGTATCATATTAACTATACCCTGTTCCAAAAAGGTAGGCCAATACTCTTGAACATTAACCTCTACAACTCACAAACAACTAGCGTAATCGAGCTAATATTTCTACCATTTGGAAAGGTTCAGCCAGGGAATAGGTGTGGAAATGTACAGCCCATTTGCTCTAGCCTTTTTTGAGTTACAGAGGTTAGGGTTTACGATTTCTGGACTACCAATTTGGAATGGTATAGCTATGAATACACCAAAACTATATAGTAATTGCCACTGATATTGATGGGGTTTGTCTATAGGCCTACTCTGTTTCATTTCATCTGACGGTAAATTGAATCCCTTAGCTAATTCCTCGATACTAATTAATGGAAAAATATTAAACCACTGTCTCTGCATCATATTAAGACCAAGTTTATATAATTGGCACCCCATTTCACTACAATATCTTCAAAATAACTGAGAAATCTTGGTGGGAATTTTGCAATTTACCGTCATTTGAAAAGAAACGGGGTATAGGTATATGGGCCATGTGCGATGCGAGCAAGGAGCATTCCAGATTCTTGTAGTGGAGATCAGTGGTTCCAATAATCGGTAAATATACATTTTGTTAGCCCAAAATGATATTCTCGAACTTCTTGCAACCTATTTGGACAGTTCAGAGAGTTGATAACGATGGAAGTCTTTGTGTTTCTCATGTTGGTTCTACTCTTGAATCTGTTGTAATGGTTAGTGTTTAAATATCTGTGTGTGATAACCCAGGTTCGAATCCCGGTGGATTACATATATGCTTTCATTAATTTCATTGGAGGTGTTAGGTGTTTGGTGAAATTAATAATACTGTATATAGATAATTTATTCGTAAATACCCTATGTAAATTTAGTTGAATCATTATGAGAGTCAATGAGAAATGTCTATCAACTCCCTGGATATTCACAATTAGTTGCAAAAAAGTAATTTTTGATTGATGACAGGTATATTTTATATTGTAATGTTTATATATGTTTATATTGTAATGAGCACTATTGATACTACTTTCTGAGACTTTAAGCTACAGTTACTATATAAGTTACTTTCCTCCCTGTTATGATCAATATACTTGTAGTGAAACAAATAATGTACTTTGCTCTTCAGTAACTTTTATGAAGACTATTGTTATCCTTACTATCCTATAGTCCGTTCATTCTAAGTTGGCCATAAATCATAACCTCTAACCTCTAATAACTCAAAAAGGGCTAGAGCAAATGAGCTGTCAATTTCCACACATATTCCCTAGCCCAGTCTTCCTATTTGGTAGAAATATTAGCTCAATTACTCTAGTCCTTTTTGAGTTATGAGAGGTTAGGGGTTACAATTTCTACCCATCCTAGAATAAACGGACTATAGTTAAGTTATTTTAATATTTATTTTTATCTTTTCAAGGATTTTTTTAACAGATTGTATACACTTCCGAGTTCCCATTCAGGTAGCTTAACCCTTGCACCGCGGGCATATTCCTCCTCTCCTCATCTCTCCTCTCCTCTCCTCTCCTCTCCTCTCCTCATCTCTCCTCTCCTCTCCTCTCCTCTCCTCTCCTCTCCTCTCCTCTCCTCTCCTCTCCTCTCCTCTCCTCTCCTCTCCTCTCCTCTCCTCTCCTCCTCTCATCTCCTCTCCTCTCCTCTCTCCTCTCCTCTCCTCTCCTCTCCTGTTCTTTCCTCTCCTGTTCTTTCCTCTCCTCTCCTGTTCTTTCCTCTCCTGTTCTTTCCTCTCCTGTTCTTTCCTCTCCTCTCCTCTCCTCTCCTCTCCTCTCCTCTCCTCTTCTGTCCTCTCCTCTCTCCTCTCCTCTCCTCTTCTGTTCTCTTCTCCTCTCCTCTTCTGTTCTCTCCTCTCCTCTCCTCTGTCCTCTCCTCTCCCCCCCCCCCCCCCGTACACCTCTCTCTAGGCATATTTCATGGTTTCGGTCACTCTTAGCTGTGTGAAGAAAAGGGTTATCGGAACCAAAAAGATATATGGTGAAAAGTAGCCGTTCTAAACTTAATAAACTTACCCGTCGCTGGTCAGTGGCCATAACACGGTGTTGTTATAGTGGGAGTGTTTTGAGGTCATCCAGAGACATCAAATTTTCTCTTGTGTTTCGCAATTTTTCACTCGCTCTATCTTTATGGAAAAAAAAAGAGTTAAAGGGGTAGTGCTTGGTTTTTGGTCTATTACTCTATACAGTATATTTATTTATTTATTTATTTTTTAGTTTTCTCGCTAGACCTCCATCAAGCTTAGAAAAACTCCACCTAGACCCCCTTTCAAGATATAGCCTACTGTATGTGTACATTTTTCGGTAGAAAAATGTCCCGGCCGAAGGCTGGTTCCTTCTAAAATTAGAGGCTCGCTTTCGTTCGCCAGGAAAAAATCGACACCTAAAGGGCACGAAAGGTCTTTATATTGATATAAAAATGAGACGAAAGATCTCAAAATCGCCAAACTAACAGAACGAACGTCTTAAAACCTCAAAACAAATATGCTAAACATGAGGGAGAAGGGGGTCCAGAAAAAGTGAGTACTACCCCCTTAAGGAAGAAAGTAATATTTCTGGAAGACAGTATAAGTTATGGCCTGTACGAAGAAGTGACAATCATGTTCCTATCTTGTATGTAATATTCACAGTGATGCGTAGAAATGAACCTGTTTTTGCTTGAATGACCGCTCCAAGCCGTGAGTTGCTTGAACACACATGCACCCGCTCTGAAGCCTAGTGAGTCACTGAGACCACGAGCTATAGGGAGCCTGGTCGAGTCTGGTACAGGTCTCCCTCGATTTACAATTGGGTTATATTCCTGAAAACCTGATCTTAAATAGAAAAATTGTATAGCGAACCCTTAAATTAATGTGTTCGGACCAGCCAAAACCCAAGCACAAACACCTAAAAAACCTATTATAATATCGTAAATCGGGGCATCGGATAGTGAGGGAGACCTGTACGTCTGATTGGTGCTCTCAGTATTACCACTTGTCACTTGGGAGAATTTTTGCGCGATTAATACTGAATGTTTGGGTATGTCGCCCGCAAATCTCCATTTAATGAACTTGGAACATAATAAACATATGAGTACGTCCGCCGCAGTTTAAGGATTAAATTTCTAATGGTTGTCTCCCTTTATTGTTAAAATATGTAAAAATACTTTGATAGAGACAATAATGGTAAGTGTGCACAATAAAAAGTGTCTTTCATTGTAAATGCATGACTTTTTTTTTTTTTTAGTCAAAACGGTCATGTTTTTATGATGAATACATGGAGTATAATATTATACCTTCCCTTAAAGAGTTGCTTCTCTTTACCGTTGAAATAGTTGTTATAAGTCCAACAAGATGATAATCTAGCATTAGTCATGAAGCCTAGTGAGGAGAATTAGCAATTTAATTTCAACTAACTAATACAGTACCACATTTTGGAATGGCAGCATGGGCAAAAGAAAAAAAACAAGTTTGTTTTCATATGTCAAACATAATTGAACAATTCCTCTAGACAGTTTGGGCGGAGTAAGCAAAAAGTACATACCGGTACACACTTTAACCCCTTCAGCATGATGAGAATTACTTTTAATCTTATTCTGGTTACCATTAGATGATTTTCTTTAGCTTATAATCTACCTCTAGGACTCAAAGGGGTAAATACGATCCCAATAAACCCTCTGAATAACATAAGTCCTTCTTAAACTGCATAAAATCAATTAACTTTAGCCAAAATAAAATGGTAAAAAGGCGTCATTGTGCTAAAGGAGTTAAAAGATTGAGTGATCTATATAATGTATGGTTTCAGTCTCATGTCCTAATGGTAACAATCCAGGCAGCACTGTTTGAGCTGCGTCACTTGTCATGGTTTTAAATTAGAGATCAGAAAGTATTACCTGGGGCCGGATTCTCAAAACATGTACCGCACGTCTTCCTAGGTCTAACCCTTCGTGCAGCTCCCTCCACATTAACAGATCTTCAAATCTTCACCCAATTTTAATCATCCATCCTCTCTGCATGCCCATACCAACCAAGTGAACAGACAATTACTCCATGGTGCAATTCCAAAATGCATTATTAATTGTGTTTGTACCGCTTCTTCAGGATTACAGGGTATAAATAATATATCTGAGTTGGACATAAGGCAGTGTTCATGTGTGTTTAAGATATATAACCATTACCAGTTAAGTATAATGTAAAACTTGCAAAATAAACA
Source organism: Paralithodes platypus (assembly GCA_032716605.1). Taxonomy (NCBI): domain Eukaryota; kingdom Metazoa; phylum Arthropoda; class Malacostraca; order Decapoda; family Lithodidae; genus Paralithodes; species Paralithodes platypus. Next base: position 10,594,282 of record CM064523.1, read on the forward strand.
AACCAAAACGTATACGGACACAGTAAAAAGACAAAATAACAAAGACAAAAACAAAACCACACGGTTACTTTTCCAGCAATTCTGATCTACATGCTTCTGAAATAGTTTAATATAAAGTTAGCTACCTAAGATAGTCTCTCTTCAATATAGCCACCAGAACCATTGTAAACGAGCTTTGAAAATTTGCCGTAAATGCATGCACATATAAATATACGGTAAGATCGCGCTAATAAGTCATGTCCCAGCTGTCATTACCTTTGGCTTGCTCTGTGCTGTATTAATGTCTGTCAGATGTAGAATAGGGTGGGTAAGTGTAGGAACATGTTTGTATATTTAACTCGATATGAAAAATGAAGCTTAAATATTGGTGATAGGCCTACCAATTATTGATCAAAACATACTTGGTGCCGAGACATCACTTATTAGTGCGACTGTACATACACCCTAAAGACTATGTGGTCCACAACATATATGGTGTCAATCTCATAGTCTAATCGAAAAATGTACAAATTTATTGTGAAGGAGGGTCTTGGGCAGTTGTTTTATAAGCTTGATGGAGGTCTAGGGAGGAAACTAATAAAATAATATAAATTATCAGTTATCCATGTTGTAACTTTGCCGGTGTGCTGTTAATTTATAAGAGTTATACTGTCATGAATTTTATTTGTGATTATTGTAATACCATTATCTGGGATGTTTATAATGATTTATGTATGATAGTAGAACACTGCTTTGTGCCCAACTTAACATCTGGCTACTCTATTATATTTACTATTAGCATATGTGAAAGAGAGAGAGAGAGAGAGCACTGTCTTGGTATGGCACTGCCGAGACTGGTGGGGTGCGGATAGGTGCCACAGGGGACTGAGTCTTACCTGGGCGCTGTTTGGCACCACACCAGTGTCGGCAACAGTGTTTGCATGTTGGAGTAGTGTTGGGGCAGGACTTTATTGCCTAATATACAGTAGAGTCTTGTTATGGTGCTGTCTTTTTGTAGCACTGTTAAGGCTGGTGTGGTTGCAGATACTGCAGTTGCAAGTGCTGTAGGGGGACTCTGTTGAGTCTTGCTGAGGCATGGTTAGCACTATACCAACATCAGCCACAGTGATGACTTGGTGGGGCAGGGCTGTGGTGGGACTTTATTGTACTACAGTACACTCCAACTACTGAAAGGCAACCCCGTCTGAGCCGTTACAATGCATGTAATGGAAAATTACGCTAAGCCATTGTATGTATGTGTGTAGAGAGAGAGAGAGAGAGAGAGAAGTGTGAAAGTGAGAGAACGCAAGAGCACAAGAGCAAAACATATAATGAAAGGGAATTAATACATATAGAATCTTTCAGTCATACATGGTTGGGAACGTCTTGGCACCCAGTTGTGAAGCACTTCTCAACCTATAATAACATATGCTCTTTGTCACCTATGTTTATCCTCCTAGCATCATAAAATGGCTTAAATACGACTTTAAAAATAAATGGAAAGGTTTGGAAAGACACAATTAAGACCATATACTGTAGGTTAAAGGTGGTGGTGCATGGGTTGAGATAAACATGGAATAATAATTGCCAACCTGCACATAATTATCTTTCAAAATGTAATGGCACCAAAATAATTATTAACAATGGTATAAAGGATTTTGTGGATCATCTACACCGGACCTGTGACATCATAGGAGTGCAAGTCCACCATCCAGTCCAGGATGAGGATACTCCTGTGACGTCACCATGACGTCACAGGTCCGGTAAGAAGATCCACAAAATCCTTTGTACCATCGTTAATAATGATTTCAGTGACATTGCATTTTACAAGATAATTATGTGCAGGTTGGCAATTATTATTCCTTGTTTATCTCAACCCATGCACCACCACCTTTAACAAAATCATATTGCTAATGCCCATGCCAAATTCCAACCTATTTGAATTTCCAAGTTTTTGGGTACAGTACTAAATTACAGGACTTTTACTGTATAATGTACAGTCAAAGCAAAATTTTCTTTTCACCTCTGCTCTTAAGTTTAGTCAAAATCCAAGATCAGTGAAAACCTGAATGCCTGAACAACTTTAAGGGGGAGGTAGTTTTTTATCTGGACACCCTTCTCCCTCGTGTTTAGTCCATTTAGTTTTCAGATATTTACACGTTTGCCGCATTAGTTTGTCAATTTTAATACCTTTCGCCCCATTTCTTTGTCAATAAGAACATAAGAAAAATGGAAATCTGCAGAAGGCCTATTGGCCCATACGAGGCATCTTCCCTACATCCCTATTTGTTCTTTTACACCTTTATGCCTTACACTACATCTCTTACTACAACCTATACCCCCTGCACTCCCTTTATCCCCTACACTACATCTATCTTATAGCTACCTAAGAACATCTCTCACTACAACATACAGTATATCCTCTACACTACATTTTTCGGTAGAAAAATGTTTCGGCCAAAGGCCGGTTCCTCTTATAATTACAGGCTCGCTATTGCTCGCCAGGAAAAAATTGACACCTAATGTAGGAATCGGTTTTTACACCATACCCGAAAGAGGATTTATGGAGCTCCGATCTTACTCTCAATCATCTGAACAATTTTACCAGCACACCTAAACTTCGTTAGATGCGGGAATAGCCTCCCGAAAATACCAATTAAGCCCTGGTGGGGGCACGAACACTCGACCCTTGGGTTGTGAGGCAGACACCTTACCAGTTAGACCAATAGTGATATCCCACTTGACCTGGTCGGCTCAGGGTATTTCCGCATCCGATCTGTTTAGGCTAGCCTATTTTCACTGACTTTACACTAAATGGCACGATAGGTCTTAGAATTGACAACGAAATGGAGCTAAAGGTGTTAAAATTGCCAAACATCTTAAATTGTCAAAACTAATGCAGTTGTTCAGGAATGCAAGTTGTCAATAGCCATGATTCTTTTGTCTTTTTCCTGTCTTCGTCTAAGTTTTGGTTTGTTTATTTTGAAAAATTTACAATTTGCAACAAATATGGGCTAAGAACTCTAACTTTTGAGTGCGAGGTAAGATAACGAGTGTACTGTACTTATTTTAACATCTGTGCTATCGGCTAAGCTTCTGTAAACCTATTTGTAGATTTGTAGTGTTTGTACCGAGTGATCATGTTTGTACCATCTGTGTCTATTGCTCTTTGCATAATTATATAAGTTGAAATCTATTAATCCGTTACCAACTAAGATATATATTATTAATGGATGTTGAATATAAAATAAAGTCAAAATCTTGAAACTCTTGATTAATTTACCTCTACTGGAAGGTGAGGATGCCCATACATAGAAGGCCTCAGAGTCGGACGGACCCTAGTTTGAGTGGTCAATCCTATAAGGCCTTCAGTAAACTGGCACGGGTTGTCCTTCTCACAGGGGATAGGTCCGCTTTGGGGCATATTGTGTATGGCCACCCTCATAAAGGGGAGTATGGCGTCCAGCAATAGATAGATAGATAGCGAGGACGCCCATCATCCACATCCACATAATCGTGAGAGAATGCATCTTTGCTGGAGAGTGTGTCAGGTCAGTTAATACGGACCAGGACGTCATCGGGAATACAACGCAGCCGCATCTTCAAAGACAATCGGAACCTGCCAAAGATCTTCCCCTGGAGGCGCCTAGTGGAGCCTCGATCGTGCCGTTATATAATTACCTATCCACGTCTGATGTATCATTGTACCTCTAATCATATGTTACTGTCAAATAAGAATAATCTGTGACTTGTACTGTACTTTGTGTTATATTATCCTCTATTGCCTTTGTGCTTGTGTTTGTGTTGGTCCCCTTTTCCCCATACATACATACATACATACATTGGTTTAACGTAATTTTTCCATTACTGTACATGCATTGCAACGGCTCAGACAGGGTTGCCTTTCAGTAGTTGGAGCATACTGTAGTACAATAAAGTCCTGCCACAGCACTGCCCCATCAAGTCATCACTGTGGCTGATGTTGGTATAGTGCTAACCGTGCCTCAGCAAGACTCAACAGAGTCCCCCTGCAGCACTTGCACCTGCAGTATCTGCAACCACACCAGCCTTAACAGTGTTACAAAAAGACAGCACCATAACAAGACTCTACTGTATATTAGGCAATTGGACTATAGAACAATAAAGTCCTGCCCCAACACTGCTCCAACATGCAAACACTGTTGCCGACACAGGTGTGGTGCCAAACGGCGCCCAAGTAAGACTCAGTCCCCTGTGGCACCTATCTGCACCCCACCAGCCTCGGCAGTGCCATACCAAGACAGTGCTAAGGTAAAGACTTTATTGTCTAGTTGTTGTTGTTGTTGTTGTTGTTGTTGTTCCCCAAGCTGCCTGGCCGAACAGCCCCAAGGCCCCGAGCAATTCCAAGGCCATAACCGAGTGCCCCCACAGAACCCTCCCCGCCGACCACAATAAAGCCTGGGTGACCGAAGCCACTCCATGGCGGGGGCTGAGGAGGGTGCGGAAACGCCCGGGAAACCAAAGCCCCACCCAGGGCCCTGTGCCCCTCAGCAATTATGAAGAGAAACTTGAGGGGCAAGGGAAAAATGTGACGCTTTGGCTTCCAATCTTGGTAGATTGGGAGGTCAATCCACGGAAGAGACGCCGTCACTTGAGATCTAGAAAATATATAAGTTAAAGGAAAAGTCAGAATAAGCTATGGGTATGGCAGAGATTGCTCAGCTCTCACTCTGATAGACCAGCCCATCACCACATGACTAGAACCCAATCCTCTCAGCATCAGCTAGAAAAGGCCCTAGAAAGCCGCCTTTGGCGGGGGGATAGCTCCCCTATTTCAACCCCTTTCGGGGTTGGGCACCCGCCCTTTATTGTCTAGTAATGGCTGTTGGTCCACAAGTCTATCGCCATCCCCCCTATTAGTCGCCTTGTACGACACGCAGTAGGATGCGTGAGGCATATTCTTTTTTTTCCTCCACCATTAGATGAAGGCCCCCTTACCCCCTGGGGGTAAGAACCTACCTAATTAGTCAATACAACCCCAGTAAAAACCTGGTATAACCACCTCAACTGCCACTTCAGTCCTGCTGTCTCGTGTTGCTAGCATACGAGAAAGCAATAGCTACAATACCAGCGGGCAGAAACATGGCAGCGAACGGCGCAGAGAACAAGATGATGGACCACCACATAAGGAGGCGAGCATATCCAATTACTTAGCGGAAGGAGGCACTAGAGAAAATGGACCGAATAGGGGAAACCATTTTATTCTGTCTAAACAAAAGCCTGCCGATTCACCAGAAAACACATTTTCCTACACCACGACTGTAACTCACGCCCAAGATACACCAAAGTCCGCCCACACATCCGACCCAATGGCGTGCACCCAGATAAACAACAAGAAACAGTGTATCTCACCTCGCTTCCCACATAAAAAGCAATAATACGATATCCACGTGGACGCAGATGCCCCAGACACCTCCACCCTTCAAGGCTCCCATAGATGAGCTACACTGCAAACCTCTCAACCTAGTTATAGTAACGACAAGGCCTCCACAGCGTGCATCCAAGAAAAATATTCAGAAGTTGCTCACAGACCAAATCATCATACTGAAGGGAGTCCAAATAACCTACGAGACTTGGGGAAAATGCAGGCCAAATCTACCACCCATATCTCCACCATCAAGCCGCCCACACATGCCCAACCACTTCCGCCCCATGCACGACTACCCGGTCGACCAGAAGTACCAGCTGCAACTAGTGCATCTTCTGGTGATGGGCTGGTCTATCAGAGTGAGAACTGAGCGATCTCTGCCATACCCATAGCTTGCTCTGACTGTTCCTTTTACTTTTATGTTTTCTGGATCTCAAGTGACGGCGTCTCTTCCGTGGATTGACCTCCCAGTCTGCCTGGATTGGGGGCCAAAGCATAAAAAAAATTTCCTTTGCCCCTCAGCTTTCTCTTCATAATTGCTGAGGGGCACGGGGCCCTGGGTGGGGCTTTGGTTTCCCGGGCGTTTCCGCATCCTCCTCAGCTCCCAGCCGTGGAGTGGCTTCGGTCACCCAGGCTTTGTTGTGGTCGGCAGTGAGGGTTCTGTGGGGGCACACGGTTGTGGCCTTGGCCTTGCTCGGGGCCTTGGGGCTGTTCGGCCAGGCAGCTTGGGGAACAACAACAACAACAACAACTAGTGCATCTTGCTCTCCAACAGTAAGAAAAATCATGTCTACCGTGCACTTGATGCCCGGAGATTCCGTACACAGGACATCTCAGAAAAACGAGACACTACTTACGCTGACCAACCCGTCTGCAAGCATTCAGCCTGCTGGCTTAGATTCAATTTTTTAATCCTTTCCAAGTAGGCCTAGTCCTAGGGTAGAAAGGACAGTTACAAACGCTGAGGCTTGTTGTAATAGACAATTTAGGTGTCTAGAGTCACCCAGTTATAACGCTGGAGGCCGAGGAACACGGAATCGACTAGGTTCGAGTGCCGGTTGAACAATTGCTCTATTTAACAATTCAGAAGTAACTCAGAAGTCCAGGAGTTATTACGATTTTCCAAGATCTGTAATATCACCTAATGAACTTAGTGTTTTGAGTACAAATCCGCCCCAACACTCTAAGGCCGAAATTGTCTTACAACACAGTACTTGTTGTGAGGACCACCACAAGCTTTCTGAACAGTCTCATTCTTGCCCTACTTTGTCCAGTACTAACGACGAAGTCAAGCCAGTGTGTGATCGTTCACAAAGTACCCCTACTAATAAGTCTAGCTTGCCTCTTACTCCGGGAAAGACTTTTGTTGATCTTTAAGTAAGGGAAAAGTTAGACAAAACCCACAGGTACAGCGTGGGTGAGTGTCCGAGAGCCAGCCAGAAGACGAGGAGAGAGTGATCGAGTAAAGAAAATATTGAAGCTATTCGGCCCAGAACTTGACCCGTGAGCGTGAGAGGGACATAAGTGACGCGTGCCCTGACGTCCCGGAACTTAACTTCAAACCAGTGTTTCAACTTGTTCTACCTGGCCCTCTTTTAAACTGACTTCTTTAAGTTCCTCTCTCAGTTTCGTAGTGGTAACAGTGATTATTGTGAGGGTTTAGACACAGATACCTGGTATGCCATGTTCTCGTATTTAATTTAACGTAAACCTCTCCGGAAACATACTTTCCGTTTCCATATCATTTAATAACCATTGTCCCGTTTGTTGGGAAACAATACTCCCTTATCCTACAGCGGTAACATATATATATATTTCTTTGGGTCCGGGCTCCCGTGACTCATAGGAGAAGTTATATACATATATTATTGCTATATTAATTGATACATGCACCTTACACGTCATCCGAGAATCTTTGTGCAGAACTGCGTTTATACGTTTACTATCACTTGGGATCATATCAAAATGGTGAAATCTAAATGCAGAGTTAAATGCTTTTCAGTCACTTAATTTAGACTGTGTGTAATACAGTATGTTTGTGAATATTGTGTTCATTTTATCTTTAACTAATTTCGTTGCTCGAAGAACTTAGTCTTGTTATCTTTGTTTATCCTCATATCTTATCTAAAATCAGTGCGTCTTTCATTTATCTCGATCCAGTTATTAACATTCTTATTCATTGTGTAGGCCTATACTTGAATCAATTCGTATTGCTACTATAAGTTGAAGCATACTCTGATATCTTTTAGTTAAGGACAATATTATTGTGCTAAGACCAATTGTCTTCATTTAATCTTATGTAATTATTGTTTAACCTATAAGCCAAAATTGACCATTGCAAAACGGCGGTACAAGGAAGGGTCAGTGGGTGAGGTCAGGTCAGAGGTCACGTTGACCAACCTCCGTGTTATTCAACCTCGAGGACGACCCCAGGTAACTTATTCAACCTATAGGACGACCCCAGGTAACTTATTCAACCAATAGCTAAACCTAGGCTAAACATGAGGGAGAAGGGGGAGATGAGAAAAACACCCCATCTCCCATTAATTGCTAGACTGTCAGTGTTGCTTAACATAATAGGCTAAGGCACAAATCACAGTATGTCACAGAATATTGCTGAGTGTTCTTGCTCTGCGAGACAGGGCCCTGTGCTAACCCAGCGGGCCAGACCCAACACTGGCCACATTCAAGTCCAGGTATGACAAACACGTAAGCACATAAAACACAAAGGCTAGCGTGGGCAGACAAGACAAAAAGTCTCTTATTATTCCCCCAATATCTGTTACTAGCTTGTAAAGTCAGTAAAAATAGATTAGCCTAAACTGAACAAGATAAGGAAATAACTTGACCTGACCAGGCCAAGTGTGATATCTCTATTGGCCTAACTGGTAGAGTGCCTACCTCATAACCCAAAGGCCCCAAGTTCAATTCCCGGCCAGGGAGTATATTTTCGGGAGGCTATTTCAGCATCTAATGAAGTTTAGGTGTATTGGTAAAATTGTTAAGATGGTTGAGAGTAAGAGCGGAGCTCCATAAATCCTCTTTCGGGTATGGTGTAAAAAACCTATTCCTACCAGGGATCGGTATTAGGTCCCCTGTTGTTTCTTATATACATAAATGACCTAGATTTAGGTATAACTAGTAGGATAAGTAAATTCGCAGACGATACTAAAAGATGGGGAGATCAATTGATTCAGATAGCGATATAGAGTGCCTCCAAAGGGATCTAGATACGTTACATGAATGGTCAGTAAATTGACAGATGAAGTTTAACATTGACAAATACAAGGTATTAAAGATAGGGAAGATGCAAACAAATGTTAAATATAAACTAGCTAATTTAGAATTAGAAAATTCAGACTGCGAGAAAGATCTAGGTGTGTTTGTTAGCAATGATTTGAAGCCTAGAAAACAGTGTATAAGCGTTCGTAATAAGGCAAACAGGATTCTCGGGTTCATCTCTAGGAGTGTGAGTAACAGAACTGCTGATGTTATCTTAAAACTTTACTTGTCATTAGTGAGACCCCATATGGATTATGCTGTCCAATTTTGGTGTCCTTATTACAGAATGGACATAGATTCATTGGGAGAGTACAGCGTAGAATGACAAAAATTATCCATAATATTAGAAATCTTCCGTATGAAGAAAGGTTGAAGAAATTAGGTTTACATTCGTTAGAGAGACGCAGAGTTAGGGGATATGATAGAGGTGTTCAAGTGGGTTAGTGGGATTAACAAAGGGGACATGAAAAATGTACTAAAGCTCAGTGATAGCGAAAGAACTCGTACCAATGGTTTCAAATTAGATAAATTTAGTTTCAGAAAAGATATAGGCAAATATTGGTTTGGTAACAGAGTTGTAGATGGGTGGAATGGACTACCAAGTGCTATAGTGGGATCAAAAACGGTAGGGAGCTTTAAGATAAAATTGGATAAGCATATGGACGAGAAGGGTTGGGTGTGAAGGGGGATCAGCCGGGTTGGGCCAATCAGCGCTCTGCAGACCCCCGTAATCCTGCGTTAATCTCTAACCGTTTTGGTAAGATGATCCTCAGGGTATTAGAGTGTTGAGCCTATAATTGGGCGTTGTAATTCGGGTTGTGTGGGACAGGGATCTGCCTTGCTTAGGCCAATCGGCTTTCTGCAGACTCCCATTTTCTTATGTTCTTACAAGGTAAGTTACTAGGTAAGCATATAGACCTCCATCCAATCTGGCAGCAGTCGCAGCCTCTCCCTGGCCAGCTTCTCACCAGATAGGAAACCTCTCCTTGACCCTAGTTTGATAGGCTACCAATGCATTCATGAACTGCTGACAGGGCTCCACGTTTAAAGTTTTTTTCCAAAATTCTACAGGATCCTCTAGGGAGACGAGTGCTTCAAACCGGTTTGAGACTGCTACTGCATACTCCCTTGCACACTCCTCATCCTTGACCCTCTCAAGATGAAACCCTGGGGGTTAACTTAACATGTTGAGACTCTTCTGGTTTTGAGTCGTAGCTTCAGTGTAGCAACAAGTCTGTGGTCAGTAGCGAGTTAGATAGTTACTGTTTCATAGTGGTGCCATTGCACATGGTTAAATAAATTTGAATTACCCGCGTTTAGTACCAGAATATTTATACACTTTCTCTTTGGTGTTATATATTTATGGTTATTATTGCCCTTATACCAAGGTAAATTTATTAATCCAAGTTATAAATATACCAGTTAAATTTAGAAGAAAAGTTTGCATTTGTCGGTAACTTCCAATGTTTCCAATGAACATATTTTATATCATATCTTAATTATGTTTCCAGTAAAACACATATTAAAATACATTAACTAAATTAATGTGAATACACTATAATTTACATAAAAACTGCGAATTATTATCAGCTGATTATATTCATGACCCCTCAAAAAGGAAGGCATCGGCTCGCTAGCGCCATCTATCCTTCCTCCTAAACTGACGGAACCATGGCGGTGAGTGCTCGACGCTTTTCCTGATTTATCTCAAATTTGCCCTATATTAACTTTATATATGGCTGTTATGTGGCATAGTGGTTTATTATGAATCTCCCCGACTGTGTGCAGATAATGTTCAGTGCCGAGATAAGTGATGTTGGAAATATATTGAGATAAGTGTTCGAAATTTCCATGTTTACATATTGAGAGGGTGAAACACGTCCCTCGAATGCCGCCTGGGAGATTCATACATCACCTTTTTAAAGTGGATTTGGGAATTTCGTCGGCTTGGTGACCGTTTAGCGTCATGAGTAAGTTTATTTTGTGTAGAGTTTTTTTTTTTTTTTTTTTTTTTTTTTATATATAGGCTAGCCTAGGCCAAGCCTAAGATTTGGACTTCAATTTTGTGTTAGACTCGGCGGAATCGCGGAGTTTTAGCTTACACTTACACTTTGTTACACTTTGTAGTAGCCTAGGCCTATTCCGTCTGTTAGCGACACAGTTGAGCTGGGGCTCCACTGCGACCAGGCAGCTCCCTTTCTTCCAATCTCCATTCCAGAAGTCGGTTGGAGTTGGTGTTGGTGGCCGGTCCGGTATTTTGGCCAGCCGCATGTCCAAGTGTTTCTTGAAGGTGTCTGGAGACACCCCGGTCATGTTCCTGAGAGGGGCTGGTATACAGTTGAACAGTCTGGTTCCATTGTATGCAAAGCTGTGATGGATCAGGGATTTGATTTTTTGCGTTGATCCCGGCTAGTCCTCACATAGCACAGCCTCCCTCGCCTTTGGTACACTTACACTTTGTACACTTTGTTGTATTCCGTCCGTTAGTGACACAGTTGAGCTGGGGCTCCACTGCGACCAGGCAGCTCCCTTTCTTCCACTCTCCATTCTAGAAGTCGATTGGAGTTGGTGCTGGGGTGAGTCTCTTGGATGTTTGGATTTGGTACCTTTTCCAAAATCTTCCAGACGTAGATGATGATGTATCTCTCCCTACGTCTTTGAAGCGAGTACAGCTGCAGCTCCTCGAGTCTCTCCCAGTAGTTAAAGTGTTGAAACCCATGGATTTTACTGGTGAATGTTCTCTGGGTGGCTTCAATTTCTGTTATTTATCCTACCGGGTTAACTGCACCACTACTACTCCTCGATTACGGGATTCCTGTCTTAGGTAATTATTTGGATAATATTCAAGGACACTAGTGCGACGTTATGAGAACAATATATTAGGGAAAATAGGCACCAATAGATTCGCCATATTTTTCTCCATATAGTCCGCATGGAGGATTTTCGTTATCAACAAATTGAAAAATACCCACTTCAGACAAATACACATAAGAACATAACATAAGAAAATGGGAGTCTGCAGAAAGCCGACTGGCCCAAGCAACCTTAAGTATCCAACAATCTAAGTCAAAGCGGGGGTGTGGGGGCGGCAGCCCCCACCTATAATACTAGGATAGGTTAGGTTAGGCTAATGTCCTTTCAATGGGGTATATATAGGCTAGTAAACACTAAGATAGCCTATACCCGGTCAGAGGTAAGAAGAAGAAGAGTCTTGCAGTAGTCTCCTTGAATGTTACCATTATTTGTTGTTGATCATACCTTACTCAAGGGACCCTACAGATGCGCGGATAAGGGATACTTTTCTTATTTTGTCAATTTCACTGTTAGGCTCCTCCCAGAAGTTCCCGGATGTTCATTAGCCAATGAGAGTCGAGCTTCACCTAGTGATTTATTTTCCCAACAAATTATTATTATCTTTTACAATTGTCTCTTCCAGTGGTTTACATAGCCTACTGTCTGAATTTATTACTTTCTAATTTTTCTACATTTAGTTTTTGGGATATCAATTTGTAACAATACATTTTAACTTGTACCCACAATGCACTTCGCCTGTGAAGTGTGACGTCAGTTTCAAACACAACCTCCTGGAAGGCCTCATGCCTGGTTAGTTTTCCTCACATTTAGGGGTATTTTTGGCGGTAGGCTATTTCTCGAGTAGGCCTATGGCTATTTTTCTTCAATATATAACCGTAAGTAGACCCTTAGGGCTTGCATTACAGGGTCTTTTCCAGGTAAATTTCTATAATTGCACCTATATGAGCTAAACAAAATATTATTGTATTTAACAGGAAGGTACGACGAGATAAGTGATGTGGTATAGGTGGCAATATGCGGAAATGGATTATAAGGGCATTCCACCCCCTCTGACAAAATTATATCAATCTAGACGAGACACAGATTTTATAATGTTTCAGAGACATTAGCCTATCCTAGTATTGTGGGTGGTGACTGCCGCCCCCACACCCCCTCTGGTTGGGCAAAACGGTAGAAATTCAGTGAGGGTGGAGTGAGTAACCGTAGATTTTCGTAAGGGAGTAGGAAGGGGTGGAATGCCCTTATAATCCATTTCCGCATATTGCCACCTAGGCTATACCACATCACTTACCTTGTCGTATATTCCTGTTAAATACAATAATAACTTGTTTAGCTCGTATAGATGCAATTATAGAATAATTCCCTTTTCCATGTAAAAAAGGCCAATTTCGCCCATTATATAGGGACATATCCTCAGGCCCCCCCCCCCCCCCCACCCCACACACACACACACTCATGTATGTTAACCCGTTGAGCCCCGGCTAGTTATAATATTTTGTTCACCCCAGTCCCAAGCCATTTTTATTTATTTTTTATTTTTTTGCTAAAATGAAAGACAAGGATGAGAAATGAAAAAAAAAATCCCCTCTGATATTTTTTTTTGGGGGGTGGGGGGAGCCTCAAAAAAATGTATTGAGCCAAAATGGAAGAGAATGGTGAGAAATTAAAAAAAAAAATCACCTCGGTCATGGGGTGGGGGGTCGAAAGTTAGTCTCCCCCGCATGACCACCCGCCCGGGAGCACTAGGGTGAAAACTGGGTATGGCATTGTACGGCATACATCCTAAGGAGTGTCTCACATAAATCTCAAGCCTCTAGCTCCCATACGACCGGAGTAATGAAGGTTCAAATTGGCGGTGAACTAAGGGTGTATCCCCACTAAGCCCACCACCACCGGCCGCGCGGCTGTCTTGGCCCGCTCACACCTACCGGCCCGGCTCCCCCACACACTACGGTACCTCCCCCCTCCTATTCTCCCGCCATTTCCTACCTTACGAGCCACGTAAATTATTTTAATATGCCGGACGCACATGATGCGTCGCTGGGAGTTGGTGATAACAAACTGCCGACGCATCACGTGCGACGCTGGGTCTCAATGGGTTAATGCTTTGTAAGTGTGTATTTTCTATTGAGAAAGTGAGGAAAACCCTATTTATTAGCATTTGTATTATTAATTGTAATTCCGATACCTCAACAATGTAGGGGAGAGTTTGGGAATGCAGGGTTTCGGGTGGGGTAAAAATAGGGATATTGTGGACAGTGGGAATAGCCTAACTCTAAAAATGTAATAAATACAATTGAAAAAACCCCAAAATGTTGAAATCAGAGCCAAGTTTTGGCCAATTTTCAGAGTCCAAAAAGGGCAAAACCAATAATACTATCTTACTTGAAGTCGTCTAGAGGTCCCGTCCTCACAGTCGTGGTCCGCTGCGTCCGTCCCGTGCGTCCCTTCGAAGGAGGTCCGTCTGGTCCGGTATAGAGTTTGAGGCCGCCCGGCAGTTAGCAGTGTATCCAGACACTGGTGGTTCATCTGGGAGGGTCTTTAGAAACTTGTCTAATAACCCTTTGAACCTGTCTACCGGGCAACCTACTATGTCTCGCACTTCCTTGGGCAGCGAGTTGAAATTTTTTGGTCCATTGTGGCCTAGGCTGGACGCGAGGAGGGATCTCACTCGTTCTGGTGCCTGTGTTGGGAGGGATCTCCTCTCACACCTCCTTCCAGTCCGACCATTTTGTTTTTCCTGGAGTTCATTACCAGTTGGATCTGGAACCAGCTTCTCCAGGATTTTCCACACATAAATTGCGCAGTACCTGTCTCGCCTTCTCTGCTGAGAGTACAGCCCTAGCTTCTTGAGCCTAGGTTAGGTTAGGCTAATGTTAACCCCATAATACTAGGTTATTTGGTTAGGTTAATGACAAAACTTGCCTCGGAATTCATGGATTTAGCGGGGGGGTGGGGCCGGCAGCCCCTAGCCATAATACTAGGTTAGGCTAATGTTAACCCCATAATACTAGGTTAGGTTAATGACAAAACTTGGCTCGGATTTCATGGATTTAGCGGGGGTGTGGGGGCGGTAGCCCCCACCCATAATACTAGGTTAGGCTAATGTTAACCCCATAATTCTAGGTTAGGTTATTTGGTTAGGTTAATGACAAAACTTGGCTTGGATTTCATGGATTTAGCGGGGGTGTGGGGGCGGCAGCCCCCACCCATAATACTAGGTTAGGTTAGGCTAATGTTAACCACATCCTTACTGAGTTTTTCAACAGTGAAAAACTAGAAAACTCCAGCCAACTTTCAAAATGAAGTTACTGTGATTTTGGACTCTGAAAATTCGACAAACACCAGCCAAGTTTGGTCAACACTTTGGGGTTTCCTTCAGCTGAAAAAGGGTGAAATCCGAGCCAATTTTGCCCTTTTTGGACTCTGAAAATTGGCCAAATCCGAGCCAACTTTTGCCAAAACTTGGCTCGGATTTCAACATTTTGGTGTTTTTTCAATTGTATTTATTACATTTTTAGAGTTATTCCCATAATACCCCTATTTTTACCCCACCCAAAACACCGCATTCCCAAACTCTCCCCTAGATTGTTGAGGTATTGGAATTACAATTAATAATACAAATAAGAACATAAGAACATAAGTATAAGAAAATGGGAGTATGCAGAAAGCCGATTGGCCTAAGCAAGGCAGATCCCTGTCCCACACAACCCCAATTACAAAGCCCAATTATAGGCTCAACACTCTAATACCCTGAGGATCATCTTACCAAACCGGTTAGAGATTAACGCAGGATTACGGGGGTCTGCAGAGCGCTGATTGGCCCAACCCGGCTGATCCCCCTTCACACCCAACCCTTCTCGTCCATATGCTTATCCAATTTTTTCTTAAAGCTCCCTATCGTTCTTGATCCCACTATATCACTTGGTAGCCTATTCCACCCATCTACAACTCTGTTACCAAACCAATATTTGCCTATATCTTTTCTGAAACTAAATTTATCTAATTTGAAACCATTGGTACGAGTTCTTTCGCTATCACTGAGCTTTAGTACATTTGTCATGTCCCCTTTGTTAATCCCACTAACCCACTTGAACACCTCTATCATATCCCCTCTAACTCTGCGTCTCTCTAACGAATGTAAACCTAATTTCTTCAACCTTTCTTCATACGGAGATTTCTAATATTATGGATAATTTTTGTCATTCTACGCTGAATTCTCTCCAATGAATCTATGTCCATTCTGTAATAAGGACACCAAAATTGGACAGCATAATCCATATGGGGTCTCACTAATGACAAGTAAAGTTTTAAGATAACATCAGCAGTTCTGTTACTCACACTCCTAGAGATGAACCCGAGAATCCTGTTTGCCTTATTACGAACGCTTATACACTGTTTTCTAGGCTTCAAATCATTGCTAACAAACACACCTAGATCTTTCTCGCAGTCTGAATTTTCTAATTCTAAATTAGCTAGTTTATATTTAACATTTGTTTGCATCTTCCCTATCTTTAATACCTTGCATTTGTCAATGTTAAACTTCATCTGCCAATTTACTGACCATTCATGTAAGGTATCTAGATCCCTTTGGAGGCACTCTATATCGCTATCTGAATCAATTGATCTCCCCATTTTAGTATCGTCTGCGAATTTACTTATCCTACTAGTTATACCTAAATCTAGGTAATTTATGTATATAAGAAACAACAGGGTACCTAATACCGATCCCTGGGGGACACCACTTTTGACTGCTCCCCACTCTGACTTGGTACCATTTATGCTGACTCTCTGTTTCCTACCAATTAGCCATGACCTAATCCATCCCAACAACGACCCTCCTATTCCATGTGCCTCAACCTTTCTCATCAATCTCTCATGAGGGACTCTGTCGAAAGCTTTACTGAAATCTAAATATAATATCATATGACTTGTCACTATCTACTGCTTCATATACCTCTGAGAAAAAGCTAAGCAAATTAGTAAGGCACGAACGTCCCTGAGTGAATCCATGCTGAGAAGAATTTATTAAGTTAAATTTTACTAAGTGGCTTCTAATTTTCCTAGCAATAATAGACTCTAGCAACTTTCCTATGATTGATGTGAGACTAATGGGACGGTAATTGGATGCTATCGATTTATCACCTTTTTTGAAGATCGGAACTACATTTGCAAGCTTCCAAGCTTCTGGAACTAAACCTGTTTCTAATGACTTGTTAAATATAAATGCTAATGGACTACTTAACTCATCTCTGCATTCTTTTAATACTCTAGCATATACCTCGTCAGGACCAGGCGATTTTTGAGGTTTCAGTCTGTCAATTTCCTTAAGCACATCATTTCTACTTATACTAACTGTACTTAACATATTTTCTATACTATCACTATATACCATATTGACTTCTGGAATCTGTGCCAAATTTTCATTAGTGAAAACGGAAAGAAACTGACTATTTAATGTACTGCACATTTCTAAATCATTTTCTGTTCAAATGCTAATAAATTGGGCTTTCGTCACTTTCTAAATAGAAAATACACACTTACAAAGCATTAACATACACAAATAAAATATATTAATCATAAAATAGCAGGAGTAGTAGTTATGCAGAATTACACACCCCCCCCCCCCCCCCCCCCCCCCCCGCCCCCCCCCCCCCCCCCCCCCCCCGGATTTCGTGGGTTAATTTCGTTTCAAACGAGTTGATGTTCGAAAGTAGAAATTGAATACCTAGTCTAACCTTTTGTATGGGCCGATCGGCTTTTTGCAGATTCCCATTTAACTAATTTCATGAATGCTGTTGATATTGTAGTAGCCTATAAAGAGATCACTGGCTGAACGCCTCTTCTTCATTATTCCCCCTTTCCCTTCTTTCACCACTCACTCTTGACTCTTTTTCTCATTCCTCCACACTCCTTTTCCTCTTTTCTTCAACAGTCAATTTCCCATCCCTCTCTTTTCTTACCCACTCCTGTCATTCTGCTCCTCCATGCACTCCCTTTCCTCTTTTCCAATGATACCTGAATCATCCCTGTACGACATCTGGTTATCTTGCAACGATCGTGCAACCAAAGGCCGAAAAATAGGTAAAATAGTGGCAATATTGTCTGTTTTTGCTGCGTTAGACGCTGCACATGAGTGAGACAGCCGTATGTCGGGCCTCAGTGTGCGCCTTGACGCCGTAGCAAGCGGTTGGAGCCCGCCTATGCTCCCTCCAACGCTTGGCCTCTCTCTTAACACTTACACTTAGTAACACTTAGTTGTATTCCGTCCGTTAGTGACACAGTTGAGCTGGGGCTCCACTGCGACCAGGCAGCTCCCTTTCTTCCACTCTCCATTCCAGAAGTCGGTTGGAGTTGGTGCTGGGGTATCCTGGTGTTGGTGGCCGGTCCGGTATTTTGGCCAGCCACATGTCCAAGTGTTTCTTGAAGGTGTCTGGAGACACCCCGGTTATGTTCCTGAGAGGGGCTGGTATACAGTTGAACAGTCTGGTTCCGTTGTATGTAAAGCTGTGATGGATCAGGGATTTGATTTTTTGTGTTGATCCCGGCGTAGTCCTCACATAGCACAGCCTCCCTCGCCTTTGGTGCTGAGTCTCTTGGATGTTTGGGTTTGGTACCTTTTTTTCCAAAATCTTCCAGACGTAGATGATGATGTATCTCTCCCTACGTCTTTGAAGTGAGTACAGCTGCAGCTCCTTAAGTCTCTCCCAGTAGTTAAAGTGTTGAAACCCATGGATTTTACTGGTGAATGTCCTCTGGGTGGCTTCAATTTCTGTTATTTCTCCTACTTTTTGGGGAGACCAGAGCTGGGAGCAGTACTCCAGTCGTGGTAGGACCAGTGACTTCCACAATGTTAGCATACACCTCTCATTTCTTGTGTGGAAGGTTCTCAGGATCCAGCCTGCTATTTGTTTTGCTGTTGTTGTGGCTTTGGTAATATGCTGGGAAAAAGTGGCGTCACTGCTCATATTTACTCCCAAGTCCTTCACTGTGTCCTTGGCGGTAATTTCTTGCTGTCCGCTTTTGTAGTTGGTGTCGTTTTGTAGTGCTCTCTTGTTCCCGTACCTTAGAAGCTCGAACTTGTCTCCGTTTAGGGCCATGTTGTTTTCTTCTGCCCACTTCAGGATTTTGTCCAAGTCTTGTTGTAGTAGCTGAGCATCATGTTGTGAGGTGATTTTCTTCATGAGTCTGGTGTCGTCTGCAAACGATGTGGCTGTTGAGTGTTCCAGGTCCCTGTCGATGTCTCCTATCATGATGAGGAATAGGAGAGGTCCCAGTACTGATCCTTGTGGTACTCCGCTGATGACCCCACCTGCTTCTGATAGGCTTCCTTGAACCGTGACTCTTTGTTTTCTGTTGGTGATGAAGCTATGGAGCCATCTTCCAAGGTCTCCCCCTATTCCCAGTGATTTGAGTTTATGTAGAAGGATCCCATGGTCCACCTTGTCAAAAGCTTTGGCGAAATCTAGATATATGACGTCTACATTTTCTCCGTCTTGAATATCCTGTAGGATTTTGTCGTAGTGTGATAGTAGTTGTGAGAGGCAGGAGCGGCCTTTTCTAAAGCCATGTTGCCCCTCGTTGAACGCCTCATTATCTTCCAGAAAGCTGACCATCTTAGCTCTTATTGTTCTTTCTATGATTTTAATAAGGTGTGACGTCAGCACCACTGGTCTGTAATTTTTGGCTATGCCTTTACTACCCCCTTTGTGTATTGGTGTGACATTGCCTTCTTTTAGGGATTGTGGTACATATCCAGTTTGGAGGGACTTGCTCCACAGCAGTTTAAGAGGCAGGGCTAGCTGATGTTTGCAGTTTTTTAGCAGTTGGGCATGAAAGCCGTCTGGTCCTGCTGCAGAGTTTGGTCCAATCTTGTCGATGGCTGCTATTATGTCCTCTGTTGATACTGTTACCGAGGAGAGTTGATGTGGTGTCTCTGGAGCGTTGCCAAAGAAAGTCGTTGCATTCTCGATTTTCTTGTCTTCATTTGGCGGGCTGAAGACACTTTCATACTGCTGTTTGAGTATCTTGGCCATTTCGGTTGGGTCACTCTCAAGTTCGCCCGTAGGTTTTGCAAGTGGTCCTATTGTTGTGGTGTTCCTGAGTCTCCTTTTTGCATATGCATAGAAGAATTTGCTATTTACTCGTATGTTTGCAACTGCTTGTAGTTCTTCGCGTGTTCTTTGCTCTTGGTGTGACTGGATGAGTTTACGTTCCACTTCATCAAGCTCTTCTTGTAGTTTGGTGATATTGTGCGCATAGCTGGTCTTCCTTTGCTTGGCTCTCAAGTACGTCCTTTTCTTCATTAGTATTTTTCTATCTCTGGGAATCTGCTTGATCTGCTTCCTGCTTGATTTGGGTGGTATGGTGTTTTTACAGGTCTCCAGGCATTGTTGCTGGAGGATACTGAGAGTTTCGTCAACGTTTTTATCTTCGAATAGTGCCCTCCAATCAGTTCCTGCCAGTTCTGCTCTCAGTCTGTCCCAGTCTATATCTTTGCTGTAGAAGTTGAGATCTTTCAGAGAGGTGCAGGGTATTTGGCTTGATTCCTGTTGACATCTTCTTGGTGGTGTGGGGGTTCTAACTTTGATGAGGCTGTGGTCGGACATTATAGTTTTTACAGTTTCGTACGAGTGTACCAGGTCGAAGTTGTTGCCAAATAGTAAGTCCAGTGTGTTGTTGCCTCTTGTAGGTTCCTCGATGTATTGCTTCATGTATGCAGTGTCCATGATAGTCATTAGCTCCTTGGCTTGCTGTTTTTCATCCCTGGTTCCTCCATCTATTTTCATGGTTGCCCAATTGATGATGGGCAGGTTGAAGTCTCCTGTGATGATGACATCTGTAGCGGGAGTTGGAAGATTTTGTAGGAGTGATTGTATTTTCTCTGTGACCTCCTTGAAAATTTCCCCTGTGGTGTTTGGAGGTCGATACAAAATTATGATGAGCATGTCGGTTTGTCTTATGTGTACTGCTAGTAGCTCTGTTGTGCCGTTTGAGAATGCAACTAAAGTTTCGGTATTTGCAGCCATATCCTCCCTTAGGTAGAGTGCTACTCCTCCGTGGCTTCTGTCCTCTCTGTCGGCTCTGAATAGAGTGAAATTATGGATATTGATCTCTGCATCCAAAATGTTTTCGTTCAGGTGTGTTTCTGTGAGGGCTAGAAAAATTGAGTTGTCTTCCTCTGCAATTTCTCCCAACATAGGGACTTTACATTGATTGTTTCGTGGGTAAAGTCCTCTGATGTTGCCCACAACAAAACTAGTTAGTGGTAGTTGCACCTTCCTCTGTGGTTCATGTCTGGCCCCTCGGTTTGGGCTAGGAATCTCTCCATAATCACTTGAGACCGTTTTTCCACTTCCAGAAGACGTCCCATTACTACCTCTAAAAAAGCACCTTGGTCGGGCATAGCCGTGTGTACCGCTGCTGGTCTGGCCTTGTGAGTTTGCTGGATGGTTGGCCAGCTTCTGAGGGCATTGCGTTGACTTTCTATTTTTTCCTCATATGTTGGTGTGTAAGCAAATTCCCTTTGAATGTGTCCTGTAGCGTGTTCCCTTGGTCTGTTGACGTTGTTTCTTGGCGTCAGTATTTTGGTTCCCTTGATGTGTGGAAGATTGCAGTCTCTCATAGTACATGCCCTTTTGTTGAGTGAGATTCTGCATACATATGGGTGGTAGTCGATGCATTTCCATCCACGCTTGCAACCTATTCTTTCATCCCGCCCGTGCTTCATGAATTTTGCACATATTTTTGGGTGGTCTTGTTTGCATCCCCTGCCCACTACTCCGTATCGGCATTCATTTCTTAGGTAGAAATTGCATACTTCTATTCTTTTCCTCCTAATATCGGTGCCCCTGTAATCAGCTCTGGGCCTAGGTCTCCATGAATTTGTATTTACAGCACTAACCTCCCCTGTTCTACTGTATGTAGGAGCATTTTGGCCGCATCCGTTGCATGTGGGGTGTGTGCTCGTTGGGGTCCCCGACCTCACCTGTCTTGCTGCATTTTGAGGGGGCTCTGCCGTGTCTGCTAGTGTTGTGGTGGGGGGGCTATGTGCATCTGGCATTGTGATGCTAATATTTCCTGGTGTGTTCCCCATCCCTAGATCTAGGCCTATAGCCACGTTTGGTGAGTTACTGGTATGGGGGTTGTCACCGTCACTCTTGCCTAAGGCTACTTCTGGGCTTATGGGTAGGCCTTGGCCTAGGTCAGTGTCCCCAGTTAATTCCTTGGTTGTTGGAGTAGGCCTATTGTCAGCTGGCGTGTTGGTGACATCTTTGTTGCTCTGGGGCTGAACATGGATTTTTCTTACCTTACTTATCGCTCCAGATTTGATTATTCGTTCCTTGTGTTGGAGAACGGCTGCTTCTGCCTCGGCCACCCACTCACCTTTTGTGTCAAGCTTTGTTAGGGAGCATGTTTTGCACATGAATTTCCTTGCCGTTTTTGCATAGTTGAGAATTTGATAGGCAGGGAGTTCTGTGCAAAAATAGTGCAGCCAATCCTGGCAGTAGTCGCATTGGATTGCATTTTTTTTCACCTGCGAACTTGATTCCGCAGTCGGGGCACTCTGGGTCGGGTTTGTTTTGATCCCCGGCCATTGTTGGCGTCATGTTCTTAGTCACTGTTTTTTTTTTTTTCTCTTATTTTCACTTCAATCCTTCTGTTTCGGTCTTTGTTTCTTGTATATGTGCACTCACTAAGTGTTTATGTATGTTATTCTGTCTTTGGTAATCACCGATTGCACTTTCTTTACGAGAAACACTTGATAATGTATGGAGCTACAGTGTGACGTGGCCTTGACCTTGAGGTGACTAATCCTCTGTATTAATTATCTCTGTATTAATAATAGCCTTAAAATGGTGTCCGTCATATGATGGGCACCATACAGATGGCCTATTTCCTCTCTCCCATTATATGATTTTATTATTATGTTCCTTCCAACAACCAACCATACTCCTAAAATCGATTAATGAAATTTACAAACACATGTGGCAGTCCGTGGACTCGAACCCAGGATGCTCACACCGAAAATCAACACCTTATACATTGCACCACGAAGACAGGGATCTGCCTTGCTTAGACCAATCGGCTTTCTGCAGACTCCCATTTTCTTAAGTTCTTATGACGGTCGCCACAAGTTAAATGTTAAATAATTCTGTTTAGACTATTACTGTGCAGTAGTTACCTTGTTCATCTTGCACTATACTGTACCGGTACTATATTTTGCAGTTATTATAAGCTGAATCTGCATTCTAATTTTTGATAGCATTTATTGTTCTTCTAGATTTTATTATTCTAAGGTGGGAATGTTAACTTATTGATAGTTTTCCTACAATGTTTTTGTATCTTTGCCAATTATTTGAAGCTTTATGGATCATATGGATGCTCTTGATCGAAGCCTTGCTAGACTAGTGTCAAGTGTGGTCAAAACGGGAGCAAGATTAAGTTCTCCATGATACGGTCGTCGGTTGGACATCTATTCCTTTCTGGCATTACCAATCATGGGTACAGGTTTCTATCAACTTTTCAATCAGATTTTACCCAATATTTTTTTTTAATTTTGGGAAGGATCTGTCAAAATAGAGGGCTATTAATGATATCCTTTTGATTTCAATATTCAGGCCAGTGCTATAAGTGTTAAGTTTTGTAACTTTGGTCTGGTTAAACTAAGACAAAAAAAAAATCTCATCTGATTGGAGGGGTTAAACTTTCATCTCCACTAGATGTCACTTCAGCAATTGCACAGTATTAGCAGGTATGTTTTTAAAAATGCTTTAACCCTTTCACGCTTATGACGCAATTTTGAGCCTATTAGGGATACTTTAAAGCCTTTGTTACCATCAGGGGTATTTAGAAACCTTTAGTTTAGTTACTTCAACCTCTGCAGTTGTCTTTGAGTTAGCTGTGGGCAGAAAACTAATTTTGGAGAGGTAATTATAAGAGTGAGAGAACTCTATTTCTTATTGCTAATCTTGCAACCTCTGTATCGTGAAAGAGTTGAGAGTACCTCGTAACTTGAATAATTTTGTTTACTATTTCTATTGCTTTTTTAATGTTACTATGGAAGACTATATCCCCATCCCTCAACCTCCCCTTCATTTGTTTGGGCCTGTGGGGATGATTTCCAACAGCTGAAATATATGGTTGGCTTGAGAGAGATATAAGTTTATAATTTTCCAGAGTATACACTATAAATACATTGAAATTTAGATTTCTGGACACATGCACGCAGGTCCTTTGTTTTTCAAAATGTGATGATACTAATATTTACGACTGCAATATAATTGTATGGTCCCATTTTCCAGCGTGGTCCAAAACACCATTTGAAGCGGCTGGTGGCCCCCAAGTCATGGATGCTAGACAAGCTGGGTGGAGTGTACGCCCCCCGTCCCTCCACTGGGCCCCACAAGCTGCGTGAGTGTCTGCCACTGGTTATCCTTCTGCGTAATCGCCTCAAGTATGCCCTTACCAACACTGAAGTCATGAAGATCACCATGCAGCGCCTCATCACCGTTGACGGCAAGATCCGCACTGACCGCAACTTCCCCACTGGATTCATGGGTCAGTTGGGTTTATATAATGTTGGTTTACCATTTTACTCCCATCTGTATTATTTGTTCTCCTTTCTGATAAATGTTACAGTACCGGTACTCTGGTTTATATCTATATTTATCTATTGCCTGACACCGTGATCCCCGAAGGGGTGGCCACGAACGAACGCCTCCATGCACCTCTGTCCCCAGTCAGTCGATGCCCCTACCCCCAACCAGCACCGCCTTCGTTCATATACTTCCTCACTCCATCCTTCCACCTCTCCTTCGGTCTACCTCTCCCTCTCTGTCCCTCCACCTCGCTCTCGTACACCCTCTTATTCATTCTCTCGCTTTCCATACGATCCATATGGCTGAACCATCTCAAGTTGTTCCTTTTCACACACTAGCACATCTACCTCCACACCACACCTTACTTCTTCATTAGTCTGTCTATCTATTGCCTGATGCCGTAATCCCCGAAGGGGTGGCCACGAACGAACCGCCCCCATGCACCTCTGTCCCCAGTCAGTCGACGCCCCTCCCCCCAACCAGCACCGCCTTCGTTCATGTACTTCCTCACTCTATCCTTCCACCTCTCATTCGGTCTACCTCTCCCTCTCTGTCCCTCCACCTCGCTCTCGTACACCTCTTAGTCATTCTCTCGCTTTCCATACGTTCCATATGGCCGAACCATCTCAAGTTGTTCCTTTTCACACTTTCCAGCACATCTACCTCCACACCACACCTTACTTCCTCATTAGTCTGTCTATCCCTCCATGTAACTCCGCACGCACTCCTTAAGTAATTCATTTCCACTGCTCTTACTCTTGGTCTGAGTCTCTCAACCAACGTCCATGCTTCGCTTCCGTAAGTCAGTGTCGGGATTACCACACTGTCATGCAAGGACTTCTTTACTTCCATACTGACCACCCTATTTCTTGTTACTGCTTTTAGCGTTCCTACAACCCTCTTCCCCTGTTGTACCCTCTCCCGCACTTCTTCATCCATAGTCCCATATTTACTCAACACACTGCCCAGATACTTAAAAGAGTTGACGATCTCCATAGCATGACCGTTCAGCTTCACCCCTTTCGAAGACCATAACCTTGCTCTTCCCCGCATTTACCTTCAAATTCCGTTTTTCGCACACTGTTCCAAACTCATTTACCAGACCCTGCAACTCCCATTCATTATCACTCATCAGAACTGTATCATCCACAAACAGCAGTATAGGTAGCTTCCACTCAATTCCCTCCCTTTTCAGCGATACACCAACATCCACTGCTCTTGATAGTATTTCTTTCATGACTCCATCCATATATACAGTAAACAACCACGGGGACATCACACACCCGTTTCAAACCAACATTCAGGTCAAAGAACTCGCTCTGCTCACTCTCCACATGTACTTTATACACGTGGTTTATATCATGTTGCTTTTTCTCCTTTCTGTATTATTTGTTTGTTAACCATTTTGATTTAAGTATTACTCTAGTTGTGTTTATTTATTTGTTTCCTTCTGTATTTAACAAATAAAGGATTTACTCACTTCTATGTTTTAAGATATAGTATACACTTTTCTCTTAGATTTGGTCATTTGGTACAGTAGTGAGTAGTAATAGCTACGCACCCATTGGCATTGTATCAAATTAATTAGTTCAGGAGCAATTTATAGCGTGGCCTTCCTAAGGGTTAAGTGCCCCATTAATTACTCCTTCCATTAGTCTATACATTAGGCTACCATAGCGCAGTTGGAATATATGTACATGCTCAGATTAATATGCAGGCTTCGAAACTGCATAATCAATCATAGGCTTGTCCATATTTCTTTAACTTTCTTGATAGTATAAATGCATAGTGCGCGTGAGAAAGATCTAGGTGTGTTAGCTATTATTTGAAGCCCAGAAAACTGTGTATAAGCGTTCGTAACAAGGCAAACAGGATTTTTTGGTTCATCTCTAGGAGTGTGAGTAACAGAACTGCTGATGTTATCTTAAAACTTAACTTGTCATTAGTGAGACCCCATATGGATTTATGCTGTTCAATTTTGGTGTCCTTATTACAGAATGGACATAAATTCATTGGAGAGCGTACAACGTAGAATGACAAAAATTATCCATAAAATTAGAAATCTTCCGTATGAAGAAATTAGGCTTACATTCGTTAGAGAGACGGAGAGTTAGAGGGGATATGATAGAGGTGTTCAAGTGGGATAAATAAAGGGGACATGAAAAATGTACTACAGCTCAGTGATGGCGAAAGAACTTAACAAATGGTTTTAAATTAGATAAATTTTGTTTCAGAAAGGAATCTGCCTTGCTTAGGCCAATCGGCTTTCTGCAGACTCCCATTTTCTTATGTTCTTATGTTCTTATTAGTTTGGCAACAGTTGTAGATAGGTGGAATAGGCTACCAAGTGCTATAGTGGGATCAAGAACGATAGGGAGCTTTAAGATAAAATTAGATAGGCATATGGACGAGTTGGGTTGTGTGTGAGGGGGATCTGTCAGGTGTGGGCTAATCGGCGCTCTGTAGACCCCCGTTTTCTGACCTCTGACCGTTCGGTGAGGTCAGTCCTAATGGTGTTAGTGAGCTGGGCTTTATAAGGCCTTATAATTAGGGTTAAGTGTGAGAGGGATCTGCCTTGCTTGGGCCAATCGGCTTTCTGCAGACTCCCATTTTCTTATGTGAGTATCCTGGGTTCGAGTCCTCGGAGTGCCACATGTATTTGTTGATTTGATTGAGTTTAGATGTGAAGTTGGTTGGTGTAAAAAAAACAAATAATATATATATATTATATAAAGGTCCTTTCATATAGGCAAATACCGGTTTTGTAACAGAGTTGTAGATATGTGGAATAGGCTACCGAAGTATATGGTAGGGTCAATAACGATACAGAGCTAAAGATAATATTTGATAGTCATATGGACGATGTTGGTTGGGTGTGAAAGGGATCTGCTTGTGTGGGCCAATCAGCTTTCTGCAGACTCAAATTTTCTTATGTTAACCAGAAATTTTTGAAGTTAATCCATGTTACGGTACTAGAACCCTTGCCTACTAAGCTGAACAAAATTGTCCATATTCAAAATTGCTGAAAATATAATCGGTCGAAAATGAAGGAGTACTGTACTAATATGCTCTTATCGAAGCCATGCTGGATCTATGTCTGGTGTGTTCAAAACTGGAGCCAGATTAAATTATCCATGATACGGTCGTCGGTTGGACATATATTCCATTCTGGCATTACCAATCATGGACACATAAGAACATAAGAACATAAGAAAATGGGAGTCTGCAGAAAGCCGATTGGCCTAAGCAAGGCAGATCCCTGTCCCACACAACCTCAATTCAATTACAAAGCCCAATTATAGGCTTCACACTCTAATACCCTGAGGATCATCTTACCAAAACGGTTAGAGATTAACGCAGGATTATGGAGGTCTGCAGAGCGCTGATTGGCCCAACCCGGCTGATCCCCCTTCACACCCAACCCTTCTCGTCCATATGCTTATCTAATTTTATCTTAAAGCTCCCTACAGTTTTAGATCCCACTATAGCACTTGGTAGTCATAACATTTTTCATAAACATACTTCATAAACATTTGCTTAGATGCAGGCTTTTCATTATTTTTGGCAAACCCTTTGACTGCTGCACAATAGCAATAATTGATTTGGACGGCACAGTTGAGATTGATAAAACTTTTCTTGGTAACAACTTCTTAAGATTAACCCTTTCTTGTCCGGGGGTTGCCGTTTAGTATTCAGAAGTAAAATTATCTTGATCTCATAATTACCTCTCCAAAATTAGTTTTCTGCCCACAACTCGCTCAAAGACAACTTCAGAGATTGAAGTAATTAAACTAAAGGTTCTAAACACCCCTAGTTGTCAGAAAGGTTTATAGTATTCCTGTAAGGACGCTATCGCGTCTTTATGCGTTAAGGGTTAATATAACCACCTATACTCCTTTCAGTTGACCCGTGCATCTGGCTCCTAACTGGTGTTTGCATCGAGGCTCATGATTGGCTATCCTATCAGTACCCTAGATCACAGGCCAAAATGAGTGGCAGATCTGATAATATTATCTATATTATTATTTATTTATTCATTAAACATGGAACACATAAAATCGTAGATATAATGTAGTAAACACAAGCAAGGGAAGAAATGCTGCCAGTGCCTGTTTTAAATGTGTAATACCGATAAGTAAATCCCGGTTTGTGATTGGCTAAACCACGTGAGCAAGTTCAGTCAGTCTTCACCTCTCGCTTACCTCACTTGTTTATCATTTCTTTATTTCCCTTGTTTACTTTATGATATATAAGTTATTATTGTGTTTCATGTGATATTGAATAGCTCTTAGATTTGGATAAGACTAATATATTAAGTAATCATTAAAATTACTTAAATATATCTAGGCTAGTTTAATGAATAAATAAATGATAATAAAGACAATAATATCATCAGCTCTGCCACTCATTTTGGCCAGTGTGATAAGATAGCCAATCATGAGCCTCGATATAAACATCAGTTAGAAGCCAGATGCACTGGCCAACTGAATGGAGTTATAAACATCAGTTAGAAGCCAGATGCACTGGCCAACTGAATGGAGTATAGTAGCTATAGTGCTAGATAAAATTAATTCGGGTTGAGAGGGTTAGGTACAGTGTAATGTTCTTGAACTTCCTACTAGTATGCTATACCCTGTTCCAAGTAAGTGGTGCAAAACTCTTGAACATTAACCTCTATAAATAAAATATACTGTATAAATTAATAAATGGTGGAGGGAACATAATAAAAAACGACTAGAGTAATCAAGCTAATATTTCTACCATTTGGGAAGTGTCAGTCAGGGAATAACTACATGTATGGAGATTTACAGCCCATTTGCTCTAGGCCTTATTGAGTTACAGAGGTTAGGAGTGTACAATATCTGGCCTACCTATTTGAAACAAGATATAGTAGGTACCGGTAATCTTTTAACCCTTTCACACATATGATGCAATTTTGAGCCTATTGGGGATACTTTAAAGCCTTTTTTACCATTAAGATTGTTTAGAAATCTTTAGTTTAGTTAATTCAACCTCTGCAGTTGTCTTTGAGTTAGCTGTGGGCAGAAAACTAATTTTGGAGAGGTAATTATAAGAGTGAGAACTCTATTTCTTATTGCTAATCTGGCAACCTCTGCATCATAAATGCGTGAAAGGGTTAAGATACCTTGGTACTGGAATGAGAAGGGATGGATTCACCTTTTCAATCTGTTATCGATTTAGTTTCAGCCCAACTAACCAAATGACTCGTTAGTTTAGGGTAGGATGTGCCAAAGATAATGAACTAACATTTTGAAGACCTATGTCTGGTGTTTATTTCTGAATGCTAAATGGCAACCCCCGAGTCCACAGGATAGCGAGATAGTTAATATTCTATAATACCAGTCTTAGAACTGGTTTGGATTCAAATTTGCAAGCCATTTAATGCAATATATTTTTAATCACCTTTAGTTTTTGAAGCTATCCCTAAAGGAATCTAATTTATTTAATTCTTAACCTTGTATATGCATTTCATTGTTTTATTTTTAGCAGGGTTCATAAATGGCCATGACGTATATCCTTGAGTGTACAGTATAAAGATTGCAGTATGATAGTGAACATTAATTGTAAATGTATTAACAGATGTTGTGAGCATCAAGAAGACCGGTGAACACTTCCGTATCCTGTACGACGTGAAGGGGCGCTTCATTGCTCACAGGATCACCGACGAAGAGGCCAAGGTTGGTACACAGTGCAGTACTGTATTTGGGATTTGAAAGTACCGGTATGTTTAAAATTGTGAATGTTATTTTTTGTTTTTAATGCGAATGTAACCATGAACATTGAGTAATGTAAAGAAAGCACCATAGTAGGATCAAGAACGATCGAGAGCTTAAAGATTAAATTAGGATAGACAAATGAACGAAATGGGTTGGGTGTGAGAGGAATCTGCCTTGTATGGGCAATTCGGTTATATGCCGACTCCTATTTTATGTTCTTACACGCCTGTTAACAACCCTTGCCTTCTCTTTTCCTCCATTCTTTCCTAGCCCCCCTTTTTTTCTCCACAGTTTCCCAACCCTCTTTTCTCTCCCTTTCCTAGTTTCCCTTTTTTTTTTCTCCTCATTTCCCCCTCCCTTTTTTGTGTCAACGTACTTAGGGGTTATAATAGTCTTTAAATAATTCTGTTTAAACTAGTACAGTACTATTGTTACCTTGTTCATCTTACTCTGTACTGTACAGTACCGGTACTATCTTCTGCAGTTATTAGAAGCTGAATCTGCATTCTTAATTTTTGCAGGCTTTTATTGTTTTTTATGTTTTGTCTTTTTACTGTGTTCATATAAGTTTTGGTTTGTTTATTTTGCAAGTTTTACATTATATTATTTTATTATTCTAAGCTGGGAATATTAAATTAATGATAGTTTTCCTAAATTTTGTGTGTATATTTGTCAATTATTTGAAGCTGTAAGGTTGCTCTTGATCGAAGCCATGCTAGACTTGTGTCAAGTGCGGTCAAAACGGGAGCAAGATTAAATTCGCCATGATACGGTCGTCAGTTGGACATCTATTCCTTTCTGGCATTACCAATCATGGGTACATGCTTCTATCAACTTTTCAATTAGATATAAAAAAAAATCATTCCGTCTTACCCAATAATTTATTTTAATTTGAGGGGAGATGAGTCGTTTTTATTTGCTCATTATTTTTATCTATATTATTTTATCAGTTCCCTCCCTTAACCTCCATCAAGCTTTAAAAAAACACCCGCCCAAGACCCTCATTCAGATAAATTTGTACATTATTTGATAGAAAAACTGTACATACATTAACTGCATATGTTACCTATCCCCAGTCCTCACATATTATAATTTTTTCTGTATGACCAGGCTTAGCCTCGAGCGTAGCAGACTGGCACCAAACGAACTTTTCTTTATCTCTACTCCTATCCACAGTACAAGAATTTTCCTTTATCCAATTTTTGTGTTCTCCACAGTACAAGTTGTGCAAGGTTAAGAAGGTCTCCGTTGGCCCCAAGGGTGTACCTTTCCTGGTCACCTCCGACGGCCGCACCCTACGCTACCCCGACCCCAATTCCAAGGTCAATGATTCCATCCTCTATGACCTCGAGAAGGGCAAGATGAAGGACTTCATCAAGTTCGACTCTGGTAAGATATTGGATTATGTAGGAACATTTGGTTTTTAGAAATTCAGGCTGAATTATTATTAACCCTATCACGCACTGCATCCTTACAGGGATACTTTAAAACCTTTGACTATCAGGGGTGTTTAGGAACTTTTTTTTAATAGACGAGTGAGCGGGAGCGTGGAAGGCCCCCGTCCACTCTCCAGCCAAGCGGCCAGGGCACTGAGGAGGTTCAGCCATGTCTCGCTAGACATATGCAGCGCTTCTAAAGGCAAATGTAGCGCGACATTGCTCATTATTAGCGAATATTTGCCCATTTCTATGGTAGGGCTGCGGATGATTCCTGCAAACGAAGACATTTAATTTAATTTAGACACTTGCTTAATCATTCAGGGGTGCCTGACTGAGCCCTAATATAATGGAAATATACCCACACCGTAAGTGTTGAAAAGTTCCCACCTTTAGTTGTGTTTTAAGCTTAAGCTTATGACAATTATAATGTAAAACTTGCAAAATAAACAAACCAAAACTTGGACGACACAAGGTAAACGCAAAAGAACTAATCAAAATCGCTATGTGGAAACAACACTTAATATTATTTAAAATAAAATTTGAAATAAAAAAACACAACCCACCACATGGTGTACATTACTACATGTGCAAGTTAATCTGGTTCCCAAGCAAACTAATCGCACATGTAACAATGCACTATCGTCACGTTCAAGGAATTAGTCAGTTTGTGAAGTACGGGACGTTCTGGTAAATATTACTAAATTCTGTATGAATAAAGAAACGACAATTTGTATAAAATTTTATAATAATGTAATTTGCAATTTGACAAGATACCAATAATAGTACAAACAAAATATACAACACTCACTAACGAATTGCTATCGGGTAGGTACCTGTAAGCATAACATGCCTTGAGTAAAGCCAGGGTAATATGATTTTGTCAAAATACAGTAGTGACCTAAGCAATCCGTTTCTGAAGTAACAGCATGACTGGAGTTAGTTATGTAGAGCAGATTAACCAGACCACTGAGCTCCATACGGAACTCTCATAGGTCTGGAGAAAAACATACTATACAGTACAGTCTGCCCCGCAAGGGTGCGATTCTCCAACCGTGCGGCAGATGTCCGTGTGGTGCGAAAAAAGCAAAGCGTGCGTTTTTTTCGCCCAATAACCCCTGAAAAACATGAACTAAGGAAAGAATACCTGTACAGTATAGAAATGTGATTAGATATTAGATAGAATATGGGTATTACACTCACTTTGGCTGGTTTATGTATGCGTGGAGGTTGGGATGTTGGTCTTACTGAGGGTCCGAGGCTCCTCAGTAAGACCAACATCCCAACCTCCACGCATACATAAACCATCCAAAGTGAGTGTAATACCCCTATTCTATCTAATATCTAATCACATTTCTATACTGTGCAGGTATTCTTTCCTTAGTTCACGTTTTTCAGGGGTTATTGGGCGAAAAAAGGGTAAGTTTGAAGAGTCCCCGGACTACATAGTGAATTTCCCATAGGTTCTTAAGCTCCAAGGGTGCGCGCATGTCTCGGACTTAGGTAACCGCACCCTTGTGGGGCCCACTGTACTGTACTTCTAAAAACATACTATACGGTACTGTACTTCTATTGACTTCTGGAACTGCTACTAGTGATTGAAAGTCTGTTTTTTCCTCACTTGCTAACTTTGGAGGTTACTTTGCTTTAGACTTAGAAAGAAAAAAAACATGAGCTCTTATCGAAGCCATGCTGGACTGTTGTCTGGTGTGTTCAAAAGTAGAGCCAGAGTAATAGTTCTATATTGACAGTCACTGGCTGGACTATTTTCCTTGCTGGCAACACCAAATGTGGAGACATGTGTTCTGATACTTACTTTTCTGTTTAATGGCGATTTAGATATTTACTTTTATCTCCTATCTACTTATGTGTTCTGATACTTTTCTGTTTCATGGCGATTTAGATATTTACTTTTTATCTCTTATCCACTTCTGTCCAAAATTTATGTTTACACTTTCGTTCTCATTCCTTTTTTGCCATTTGTAATATTAAAGCGTTATTTCCACAGCGATTTTGATAAGTTCTTTTGCTTATATATTGTCGTTCCTGTTTTAGTTGTGCAAGTTTTACCTTATAATAGCAATAACCCAGAACAAGCTATAAAACACTTTGAACCTAATGATTTGTATGTTCTTCAGGCAACCTGTGCATGATCACCGGAGGTCGTAACTTGGGTCGTGTGGGAACCATCGTGTCCAGGGAACGCCACGCCGGATCCTTCGATATTGTCCACATCAAGGATTCAGTCGGTCACACCTTTGCCACCAGGTACAGTAAATTCATCTTATTTATTATTAAATGGCTATTTTATTAAGTATGTGTGTTTGCAGGTTCAATGTATGATTACATATTAAATATTTTTAATTTGTGTTAGATTATTTTAGCTGGATCAGTATGTATATATATACAGTATATTGTATAATATGTAATGATAGGAATATTATTTTAAAAGATGAAAGTGATTTTGTTTATTTAATGCTGAAATGGGTATAGATATTTGGGTATCTTTTTAATTATAACTTTATGTAATAGGGGAATTGCAGTAGGGATGATACAAAAGGTTAGACAATATTATTCAACCATTATTTATCTGAGTTAATAACTTGAAGATAGGCCACATAAGTGTCCCTTGGGTGACTGATCAACAAGGTGTCTCATCTGTGGCCAAAAGTATAATTGCCTCAATTCACCAAGATCCTTATCTTGTGGTAAGGGCTCTGGTCATTGTTGCATACAAATATAGAACTTATTATTTAGGGACTTGATTTTCTGTTACCATAGCCATTTTGATCAAGTTCTTTAGTCTTAATATTGTGCTGTCTCTGGTTTGGTTTGTATATTTTGCAAGTTTTACATTATAATTAAAACCTATTGTTGCCTGTGTTTTGCCAGACTTGACCTGGA
Organism: Paralithodes platypus; assembly: GCA_032716605.1. Lineage (NCBI taxonomy): Eukaryota > Metazoa > Arthropoda > Malacostraca > Decapoda > Lithodidae > Paralithodes > Paralithodes platypus. The sequence goes on from CM064523.1 coordinate 10,628,444, forward strand.
CCACTAAATTTTTTGAGATAATCCCGAGTTCAGACCCTTGAATTGTCAATTAATTCTGCTGCTGCTTGTCTTTTCTCATTGTCAGCTACCACAATAAGGCCTTTTATCTTGTAATGGTTAGTGTGTGCAAGTTTTGTATGCGATATCCTAGGTTCGAATTCTGGGAGAAACATTCTTTCATTAATTTAATTTGGGGTGTTATTGGTGGTAAGAACGATTTTAAAAATATCCAATGCTCTTATATTTGGCCACGTCACTTAATGCCTAAGTTGCGGCGTCCGTCACCACTCACCAGACAGACACACACCGAAAACGGCTCAAACCTGCTAATTTTTAGCAATTTGGCCGACCTTTGCAAGACGACCAGATGTCGTACAGAGATGATTAAGGTGTCGTTTGAAAGAATATTATTGTACTTTCAGGGATATATCATTGTATTGCGTTCTGGGTCTTTTTTTATGGATTAAAATGTGCAGGTTATGATTGTCAATTTAGGCCAAAATGCCCGCATTGAAAGAGTTTAAGTAAATTCATATTTTTCACCAACTCTCCCAATTAATTTACAAATAAACCTAATGAAATCGATGAAAGTAATGAATATATGTGGTACTCCAAGGACTCGAACCTAGGATACTCACACCAAAATTCCGCACACTAAGCACTAGGCTATCAATAGCAGGGTTTCAGAATTTATTTTGCAATATACTGTAGTTTATCTCAGTACCAATACCAATTCAAGCTGTATGAGGCATGTCCAATAATAACGATAACCTCCTTCCTCAGATTGAACAACGTATTTGTGATCGGCAAGGGCAATAAGGCGTACGTGTCCCTACCCCGCGGTAAGGGTATCAAGCTGACCATCGCTGAGGAGCGTGACCGCAGGTTGGCGCAGAAAACCAACTAAGCCACACGCAAGAAGAAAAAAATCTAATAAAAAAAAAAAATTGAAAAAGTCATTTGTATTTTTGTTCCTGACATTATATTGTACTGTAAACCCCTTGGCCCCTTCAGCACCATGACACCTTTTTACCTTTGATTCTGGGTAAAATTAGGCGGTTTTATGCATTTGAGAAGGACCTATGTTATTAACCCGGGAACTGCGGGAAGACTCTTACGAGTTCCCCGGCGGACAGCGGGAAGACTCATAAGAGTAAGGCTATTAAAAAATCATTTTAAAGCTCCCAATTTTTTTTTTTTTTTTTATTGCCCCTGGGCCATGCCAAATATCACTCCTCCACCTCCCCTCCTTCCCCACTTTCCTCACCTCCTTCAGTTATCACCTATTTTCCCTGTTATTCCCTTATTCTGTGGTATATTTTCGTGCTAACATTAGCGAGTTGCAAGCAGGGCATTGTCATCACTTTTAGCAAGCGAGTTGCAAGAGAGAGAGAGAGAGTATCGATCGACAGTCTCTCTCCAGACGTGGGGAAAAGTGGTGGGAAGGGAGATTGCCTCAGCCATACATTATGTAACTCCCGGCCTGTATCGCCGATTTTGACCATCCAAACGCTGTTTCCACTTGTTTTATTGTTGTAACCGGTTAATACCTTTATAGTCAACCTATAATAGGCGCACGCCGTGCATCTGCTCTTTTCCGTCGTACTACCAAAGCCGCTAAACGCCGGAGTTGGGAGTCCTATGTTTCTTCTATTACGCCTCGCACTCCTGTCGCTTCGGTTTGGAAACGTATTCGTAAGATCTCTGGTAAACATCTTCCCTTCCGTGCTCCAGTCCTCCGCATTGATGGTGTTTCTGTGGCAGACTCCGAAACATTTGCTAATCGATTGGGCTCGTACTTTAGCTCAGTTAGCAGTGGTTCTCACCTCTCTGCTGAGTTTCACTCGCTTAAAGTCGTTGCGGAAAGTACTTAATTACTTTTAGTCTCCTCTGACGAATCCTATAATGCTCCTTTTTCCTCAACTGAGTTACGCACCGCTCTCCGTGCCTGTAAGAACACTTCTGAGGGTCCTGATGGTATCCATTATCTCATGCTCAAACATCTTTCCTCGCAAGCTCTGGTCTTCTTGTTCGCTCTCTATAACAAGATTTGGTCTTTTGGTGTTTTCCCTCCCTCTTGGAGTACTGCCCTGACCATACCTTTTAATTAAACCTGGCAAGTCTGGGTTCTCCCCACAGGACTATCGCCCTATTGTCCTTACCAGTTGCCTGTGTAAACTCTTTGAACGTATGATTAACGCTCGTCTCATGTGGATTCTTGAGTCGCGCCATTTGTTGTCTTCTTCCCAGTTCGGGTTCAGACGTGCTCGTAGTACGCTTGACCCCTCATTCGCTTGGAATCTTATATCAGGACAGCTTTTGCTCGTCGTCAAACTGTCATTGCTGTTTTTTTTCGATCTCGAAAAAGCCTATGATTCTACCTGGAAGTACCACATTTTGCGTCAGCTCCGTTCTTGTGGCATTTACGGTAATCTAGGAGTCTTTATTCAGAATTTTCTTTCTTCTCGGTCCTTTCGTGTCAGAGTCGCTTCCCACTTATCTCGTCTTTACCCTCAGTTGGAAGGTGTCCCTCAGGGTTGTGTCCTGAGTACCGTCCTTTTTCTCATTGCTATCAACGGTATCGTGTCTTCTCTTCCTGTCGGGGTTCGGTCTTCCTTGTATGTCGACGACTTTGCGATTTACGCAGCCGACTCAGATATTGCTGCTTTACGTCTTCTTATCCAATCCGCTATTCTGGCTGTTTCTTCATGGGCAACCCGCCACGGGTTCCGTTTTTCCACCTCCAAATCCTGCGCGATGTCCTTTACTCGTTGCCATTCTATTCCTCATCCTCCTCTTACTCTTTATGGTACTGCCCTCCCTTATCGTTCCTCTACTACTTTTTTGGGTCTTACTTTTGATTCTTGTCTTAATTGGTCCGCTCATGTTTCTTCTCTCAAGGTTGCTGCCTTACTCCGCCTTCTTCAGTCCTTGTCCCACCTCACTTGGGGTGCTGATTGAGCGCTTCTTCTTCGGCTTCATACGGTTCTTGTCCTCTCTAAGTTGGATTATGGCTGTCAAGTTTACTCTTCAGCCTCTGATTCTGTTCTCCATGCTCTTGATTCTGTTCATCACTCTGGTCTTCGTCTTGCCCTTGGTGCTTTTCGTTCCTCTCCTGTTGAAAGCCTCTATGCTGAGTCTGGTTTCCCTTCTCTTTATCGCCGTCGGGCTCTCCTGTCCCTTCGTTCTTACGCTCGCCTTCAACAATTCCCTTCTTCACATCTTTCCCTTCCCCCTTCGGTCGTTGCTACTTTTTCGTCTCGCCCCCGTCTTGGTTCTCCGTTTTCTGTCCGCATGCTCTCGCTGCTCGCATCGTGCTCTTTCCCTGTTTCTAACGTTCTCCCTTTCCGCTTTTGCTCTTTTCCCTCGTCCTTCGGTTTGCCCTTCCATCCTCCCTTGTTCAAAGTCCTCTACTTCTCCCCTCGTCCTTCGGTCTCGTTTCTTAGATCACCTCTCTCTTCACGCTACAACCACTCCTGTGTTTACTGATGGCTCCAAGACGTCGGTAGGCGTGGGGTTTGCCGTCCTTTTTCCCACTTGCTCGTATCAATATTCTTTACCTCCCGTTGCCAGTATTTTAACTGCTGAACTTTATGCTATTTTTATTGCCCTCCGTTTTATGTGTTCCTTCCCCTCCTCGTCCTTTACTTTGTTCTCTGATTCTCTCAGTGCTCTACTTCTCTTACAGTCCTCCCCTGCTCTACACCCTTTAGTTCTTTCCATTCAGGAATGGCTTTTCCGCCTTTCCGTCCGCAAAAAGCTTGTACGTTTTTGCTGGGTTCCCAGTCACGTTGGCGTTTGCGGTAATGAGCGGGTTGATTGCCTTGCTCGTTCTGCTGCCGTGCGGGGTACCCGCTCCTCGCTTGCTGTCCCGGCCTCTGATTTCTTCCCTGCCTTGTCCAGGTTTCTTTGGTCGAGGTGGCAGACTCAGTGGTCCACTATCTCCGTTAATAAACTTTGTTCTGTCAAACCGTCCGTTTCTGGGTGGTCTGATCCCTCCCACCGTAATCGCCGATGGGAGACGGCTTTGGCCCGTCTCCGCATTGGCCACACCAGACTTACCCATTAATTTTTAATGTCCCGTTCTCCTCCGACTCTTTGCTCGCGCTGTACCGTTCAGCTTTCTGTCTCCCATCTTTTCCTCGATTGCCCCTTATTTTCCGTTGCCCGCACGCGTTTCTTCCCTTTTCTGGCTTTCCTCCGCCGGCCGCCATGTCTTGCAGATTTTCTTTCTGAATCTCCCTCGTTTTCTATCTCCCGTATTATGTCCTTCCTTCATCATGTTCGAGTTCTCGGTGATATTTAGTTAACTTCCTTCCCGTCTTTCAATATTTCGTGCCATATGGCCTTTGTCGCCTGGTGCGTTGACTTCATTAATGTAATGTAATGTATAATAGGCGCATATGGATAAGTATTAATGCTATTTATGGTAAAATAACGTTGTTAATGATGGGAACAGCTCAAATACGTCGGCACAGGAGTGTGGTGTCTCATAACCCCCATGCGCACTTCAGAGGTTAAGAGGGTTTATTGAGATTGCATTTACCCATTTTAGCAGTAGAAGTAGATAATTAATATACTGAAGAAAATTGTCCAAGGGTGACCAGAGTATGAGAGAAATAAAGTCATGGTGGTGAAGGGGTTAAACAAAAATTAAGTGGGGATTGGGCCGGATTATATAGAATAAAAACAAAAACAAAATTTGGGACGAAGATGAAGACCCTGTTGGCCACCCCCAGCAATGGGGTATATGCTTGAGTATATACTGTACATACAGTACAGTGCACCCTCAAAATACGCGTAATCAATGCTACGCTTGAACCACAATTGAAGCAACAAATAGAAAAATACGATTAATTATTCAAATGTACGCGCTGAGCGAGAGTCGATTCGTGTCTGTTGGAGAGTTTCGGGCGGCGTCACCGTTGACTGGAGAGAGACTCTTCTCCCATACCAAACTATTATGTATCTATAAAGTGCAACAGGATCGACGCCGTGATCCCCGAAGGGGTGGCCACGAACGAACGCCTCCATGCACCTCTGTCCCCAGTCAGTCGATGCCCCTACCCCCAACCAGCACCGCCTTCGTTCATATACTTCCTCACTCCATCCTTCCACCTCTCCTTCGGTCTACCTCTCCCTCTCTGTCCCTCTAGCTTCCACTCAATTCCCTCCCTTTTCAGCGATACACCAACATCCACTGCTCTTGATAGTATTTCTTTCATAACTCCATCCATATATACAGTAAATAACCACGGGGACATCACACACCCCTGTTTCAAACCAACAGGTCAAAGAACTCTCTCTGCTCACTCTCCACATGTACTGCCGCCTTTGCACCCTCATACATGCTCTTCACTGCTTTCAGCAACTTGCCCTCTACTCCATAATATATTCGAAGTACTTTCCACAAACCTTCTCTATCCACTCTGTCATAGGCCTTCTCCAAGTCCATAAAGGCAACATACACCTTTTGTTTCTTCTCCAGATACTTCTCCACAACACAATTCAGGGTAAAAATCTGATCTACACATCCTCTTCCCTTCCTAAAACCTCCCTGCTCGTCGCCTATCCATTTCTCCGTTCTCTCTCTCTCTCAATCACTACCCTACTGTATACCTTCCCTACTACGCTTCGAAGACATATTCCTCGGTGGTTACCACACACTCCTCTTTCCCCTTTGCCCTTATATAGGGGGACTATTATGCCAGTCTTCCAGTCATTGGGTGCACTCCCCTTCTCCCATGCTAGTTTGCACATTTTCCATACCCATTCTATCACTATCTCACCATCATACCTCAACATTTCCCCACACACTCCATCTGTTCTTGGTGCTTTCCCCAACTTCACTCTTTTCATGGCTTCCCACACTTCTGACCTGATCCCCACCTCCCCCCGCCACTGCTTCTCTTCTTCTCCCTCCCATACCATATCCAGCTATGTTTGCTGGCTCTTCATTCCTTACATTTAGCAACTCACTGAAGTACTCCCTCCATCTTTCGACTCTCTCTTGCTTCTCGGCTAGCATTCTCCCATTCTTATCTTTCACAGCCTTACTGTTTCCCTTGCTACCTTCCCTAACTTTCTTGACTTCTTTCCAGAACAGTTTCTTACTCTCCCTCCATTTTACACTCAGATTCCTTCCAAATTCCTCATCTACTCTTCTCTTACTTTCCTTCACTACTCTCTTCACCACCCTCTTACTCTCCACGTACCTCGCTCGTTTCTGTCTCTCGGAATCTTCATTCCCTCTACTACCCAACCACTCTCTATATGCTTTCTTCTTTTCTTCCACAGCTATTCTTACCTCTTCTGTCCACCATGCTGTACCTTTCACTCCCCTCCCTCTTCTCACTTCGCACACCTCACATGCTGCACAGATCTCATCCTTAAACACCTTGCTCATCTCCTCCACTTCCTCCATAACTTCCAGGTCGAACCCACCTAGTCGTCTTTCCACTGCTCTCCTGTACTCCTCCCTGACTTCCTCCTCCTGCAACCTCTCCACCCTCCTCACCATTCCACCCTCCTCTCTCCTCACCCACTTCTTTTGTATCCTAACCTTAGCTACCACTACATAATGATCAGACAGACCCCCTCCAATACCCCTATACACCCTAGCATCCATCACAGATTTCTTCATTCGTTCATCCACACATACATAATCAATCAATGACTTACGTTCCACCACTGTCTTATCCTTCATCGTCAACATCCGTTTCCACGTGTACCTGTGGATCATTCTGTGTCGGAAGAAGGTGTTGGCTATCCACAGCCTCCTCCCCACACATACGTCCACAAGTGCACTACCATTCCCATTCACCTCTGATGGTACCCCCCACCCTCCCACCACTCCCTCAACTTTCCTATCACCCACCTTCCCATTCATATCCCCAATCAGAAATATTCTTTCGTTCTTGTCAAACTTCTCCAGGCACGCCTCCACATTCATCCAGAACTCCTCTTTCTTTCTTTCAAGTATATCCTCTGTCGGGGCATACACGCATACAATCACCCACGTTTGTATTCCTACTTTCATTCTCACCCACACAATCCTTGAACCCACAGACCCATACTCTCTTACACATTCCTTCCATTTGCTACTTACAAACAAACATGCACCTTCTCTCGCTGTTCCTTCACTCACTCCAGCACACACCCATTCCACACTCCCACTCTCTCACATCTGAACCTTTCCATTTGGTCTCTGTCATTCCACATACATCCAGCCTAGCATTCACTAACACTTCCAGAACCTCTCTCACTTTTGTGCCATCATTCATGCCACTAACATTCCATGTAGCCATTCTCAGAATGTCCGAAGGCATGTCCTTAGTCGGTCGTGGTTCGTCAACGTTGGTTCCGTCCGCATCCGAGGCTGTTAGTTCGTTTTTCTTTGCTTAGATATTTTTTCCGGGTGGGGGTCGCAAGCCCACCGACCCAACCTCTTTAGTCGCCTCTTACGACACGCAGAAGGCACGTGGGGCATATTCTATTCCCTAACCCCCAGGGGGGTTAGGGAATAGAATAGTCTGTCTATCCCTCCATGTAACTCCACACGCACTTCTTAAGTAATTAATTTCCACTGCTCTCACTCTTGGTCTGAGTCTCTCAACCAACGTCCATGCTTCACTTCCGATAGTCAGTGTCGGAATTACCACACTGTCGTGCAAGGACTTCTTCACTTCCATACTGACCACCCTATTTCTTGTTACTGCTTTCAGCGTTCCTACAACCCTCTTTCCATGTTGTACCCTCACCCGCACTTCTTCATCCATAGTCCCATCTTTACTCAACACACTGCCCAGATACTTAAAAAGAGGTGACGATCTCCATAGCCTGACCGTTCAGCTTCACCTCGCACTCTGACTTCACCCCTTTCGAAGACCATAACCTTGCTCTTCCCCGCATTTACCTTCAAATAACGTTTTTCGCACAACAGGATATTATGAATATGTTAAGACTTCTTCGTCTTTCATTGCATGTATCATTTATTGAACAAACAAAATTGGAAATGGAAAGTCTGTTTCTGTTCACGAGTTGGTGAGATTGTTTACACTTCTCTCGAAAGTTGCGTCAAAGCTTACTGCTCTCCCCTGGCTAAATGATGTGAAGCCAATTCCATAATATGTTTGAGCTATTGAACTATCTCATTTGACAAATTGACACTGTATATGAAACTATATAGGGCCTACAGGGTGTACTACTGTACTTTTCGATTCAAAATTTTACCACTAGGCCTAGGCCTATTTCGGTCTATCCGTTTCGGGTGCAGTGCTATCGATCGATGGCGCAGATACATTACATCGGTGTTGCTCAACCACTACCAATGTGAGTTAATTTAAGTTTGTGTCTTATTTTTATACATTGAATATATTTTGTGTGGTAGTTTAGGTTATAAAAACATTTGTACAGTAATATGTTCTGTATTTGTGTTTTTTAGGTGATAAGGTAGAAATAGTACAACTTTTGGTAGGAGCCAGACCAATACCTATTTTCCCCATTTATATTTAACTCCCATGTACGCTCAACGAAGGTACGCGCCGACAGCACAGTACGCATCCCCCGCGTAATTTGAGAGTTCACTGTACATTGTGTAAAGGTCAAATTATGGTTTACAGTTCAAATAAATGTCTTTAGAAGTGATAAAATGGCCAAAACAATGCTACTGTATTTCATTTTAATTGTCTTTTATTTTCGTATTCATTCATCATCATCATCATCATCTCCGATGCCTTGTTTCCCCCTGGGAAACCCCCGCTAGAGGATGGCCATGACAGAAACGTCTCCAAGCTACTTTGTCAAGACATGCCTCCCTTGCCCGTGCCACAATGCCCCTTCCACTACGTGGAAGTTTTTCTTCAATATATTTTTCCACTTTCTTTTCCCATACCATAGGTGGTCTTCCACTACTAGCGGTTCCACTCACCTGACTCCCATATATCTTTCTTGGCATTCTGTCTTCATCCATTCTCTGAACATGACCATACCACCTCAAAGTACTTCTCTTTATCCACTCAACCACACCACAATCAATGCCCAAAGCCTGCTCTTCCATTCCAAAGGACTCGTACACTTCCCTATTACTTGGCCCATCTAGCCTATTCATGCCAGCTGCCATTCTGAAAAAGCTCATCTCCACAGCTCTCAGTTTGGAGAGGTCCTCGTCACTTGCCGTCCATGTCTCGCTTCCATAAGAGAGTGTTGGGAGAAGCACACTGTTTCTCAGTGACTTTTTTACTTCCTGGCTAACTATTCTTCCTTTGAGAATACTATCAAGTTCTCCAATCATCTTTCTCCCTTGCATTTTTCTCTCTTTTATCTCACTCTCCATTTTACCATATTTGCATAGTACAGCTCCCAAATACTTGAAACTTTCAACCTCTTCCAGTACTTCATTTTTATTTTACAACATTTCTCATGTTCTTTCTTGATTCTATAATTTTCCTTAAAATCTATGGTTTCATGCATTCTTCTCTCAAACACCATTACCTTACATTTCCCTACATTGACCTTTAACTATCTTTTTTCACATACCCTGTCTAAGTCAGTGACCACTCTCTGAAGTTCTTCAGCATTTTCCGCCAACAGGACTGCATCGTCCGCATATAGGCATGTTAAAATCTTCCATGTTCTTCCCTCTGATTCCAGTCTAGCTCCCACACCCATTGATACAGCCCTACCTTCTCTAATCACTCCATCCATGTATATATTGAACAACCAAGCTGACATGTCACATCCCTGTCTTACACCTACATTGACCTCAAAACTTTCACTTAACTTATCCCCTACCTTCACATTTGCCATTGCATTCCTAGAAAAAGATTTTACTGCAATTAGCAACTTTCCTCCCACACCATATACTGTTAACACATCCCACAGGCCCTCCCAGTCTACTTTGTCGTAGGCTTTTTTCAAATCCATGAATGCTGCATAGAGTTTTCTGTTCTTGGCCAGATACTTCTCTACCAACAATCGCATTGAGTCTATCTGGTCAACGCAGCCCCTGCCCTTTCTGAAATTCTGAAACCTCCCTGTTCCTCGCCTATTTTGTCATCCGTTATCTTCTGTAGCCTCTCTGTTACTACTCTTGCGTGTACCTTTCCAGGTATGCTAAGCAAGCTAATTCCCCTATAATTCTTACACTTCTTTACTACCCTTCCCTTTGTACAAGGGTACTATCACTGCTTTCCTCCAGTCCTCTGGTACACTTTCCTTTTCCCATGCTAATTTACATAACCTATGCATTATGTCAACAGCTTCTTCTCCATATCTCAGCATTTCACCTGGGATGTTATCTACTCCAGCAGCTTTGCCCATTTTAAGTCTATTGATTGCTTCTTTTACTTCTCTGCTCATCTGGCTTTCAACTACCCTGTTTATTCTACCTCTCTCCATTCCTATGGATGAGATCTTTGCCTTCCCCCTACTCTTTACAGCTAAGCTACTAAAATGATCTTTCCATACTTTCACCACACCATCACCCTCTACCACTTCCCCATTCATGTCCCTCATCCTACCACCTGAGACACTCAGTCTTCTTCCCTCTGGCTTCTTTCACAGCTCTGTAGTATGCTTTCCTGTCATTCAGAAACTGTTCACTAATCTTTCTCCCATATTCCTCATCTGTCTTCCTTTTAGCGTCTTGTATCGTCCTCTTCACTCTTTGTTTCAAATTTTTATATTCTTCTTTCCTCGCATCTCTAGTTTCTCTAGGTATATTCTTTTGCAGCATACTCTTTCTCAACTCTTTCTTCTTTTTCACTATTTCTTCTATCTCTTTGCAAAACCATGCGTTACCTTTCTTCTTCCACATTTTAAATGTTTTCTTCCCACATACTTTCTCAGCTGCTTTAGTCATGGAGTCTCTTGTACCTTTCCATACTTCGTCTACAGTATTTCCCAGATCTATCATCACATCCATGTCCTTTATGGTCTCTTTCAGGATGTCCTTGTATTTTGTTGCATTACATTTTTCATTTAAAACAATCCTATCTATACATTCAGGCACATTCCCTTTTTTTTTTAGCTGGGGGTGGCCAACTCAAGACAGCAATCCTGATTGTGATAAATTAGGGTGAACACCATAGCCAAACCTGGATAAGTAAGGTAAGTCCAGTACTCGACAACTCAAGGGGAGGTACAGTACTTGTTTTTTTCGGGACCTCCTCCCTCATGTTTATCCCTATTAGTTTTGAGATTTTGAGCAGTTAGCCCCATTAGTTTGGCATTTTTCAGACCTTTTGTCCCATTTCTTTGCCAATATTAAGACCTTTCGTGCCATTTAGGTGTCAATTTTTTTCATGGCGAGCGATAACGAGCCTGTATTTTAAGAGGAATCGGTCTTCGGCCGGGACATTTTCAACCGAAAAATGTACAAATCTATATCAAAGGGGGGTCTTGGGGGTGGTTTTTAAGCTTGATAAAGGTTTAGAGAGTAGACTAAACCCCCTCCTTAAACCAGTGAGCCGAACCAGTAATTCATGCTGCACAATACCGTCTGGGTCAACTTAATCGGTGATTTGTATATTGTTTTAATGACTCAACAAGTTTGCATTGCAGTGTGATATGTGGATGCGTACCAATCACTTGCATATATTTGTCAATGGGAAGCTATGGTACTTACTTAACTTTTGATACTTTTGATGTGTTCGGCACTCTTCTAGCGGCGCCCCTCGTTATGGGTGGTGATTTTGGTGTAGTAGACTGTTTGAAGCGACAGCTCGCTCCCTCACGAGGATGGGCTCGTCTGGCACTTTTTGCGGTTCGACATCGAGGGCACTCTTGAAGTTGTTTAATGTCTCTTACTCGCCGTGGGAGTTTGTTGAAGAGACGTGGGCCTCTGTGTGATAACCAGCCCTCTCGTAGAGAGCCCATAGCACCCCTGTTATTCATTCGGGGGATTTCGCATTCCCAGCCTCTCCTATCACTGAATTTCATGACTATCGGAGTATGTAGGTTTGGTACTAAACCCTCTGCGATTTTCCACGTGTATATTATTAGGTAACGTTCTCTTCTACGTTCCAGCGAGTACAGATTCAGTGCTCTTAAACGCTCCCAATAGTGTAGATGTTTTATCGAACTTATATGCGAAGTGAAATTTCTTTGTACACTCTCTAAGTCATTTATTTCACATGCTTTGTATGGGGATGTTAATATGCTACAGTATTCAAGCCGCGGTAGCACTAGAGATTTGAAGAGCGTTATCATAGGTAATTCACCGCGTGTTTTAAATGTACGTAGAATCCAACCCGTTAGACGTTTCGCAGCCGCAACTTTGACCTGGTTAGCCTATGTACTTTGAAACCCATATTTTCAGACATTAATACCCCAAGGTCTTTCACACTGTCTTTCCGTTCTATTATGTGGTTAGATTCTGTTAAGTAATTTGTAATTTCTTTAACGCCATTATTATCTCCGTACCGTATTAATTGAAATTTGTCTTCATTGAATTGCATGTTGTTTTCCCTGGTCCACTGGAACACTACATTCATGTCTTCCTGCAGTCGGCCCGTGGGGTTCAGTATAAGGTAGAGAAATTAACTATGCCATGAATGATTGATCTGGGACCTGGGAATCTTTTGCTGGAGAATGGGTTTCTCTCCTGGGCAACCTAGATTTTTTATTTTTTTTACCCTATTCGGGCTGTCTCTCGAGTCGGCCATCCCCGGAAAGGGGGAACAAAGGAAAAAGAAGCAAAATGGGGTGTGTGCCTTAGTAGATAGATAGATGAATGTTTGAATGGAGTAATAATAAATCTACATGTTTTTTTTAAGTGGATTTATTACTCATATTTTTATATTCTTATTTTCTCCAACCCACCAATTAACTTGCAAATAAACCTAACTAATGAAATCAATGAAACTAATGAATACATGTACTCCCAAGGATTCGAACCTAGGATACTCACACCAAAATTCCTCTCACTATATTCAGTATACTGTAGTTATCAATCTTGTGTGATGGAGCAGACTGAATACAACCCTGGATTGTATGCAATTTGTGTAAACTCCACATTTTGACTCCTGCGGGCGGCCACAAGATATATAAATGCCATACTACTAGAAGGGATACATTTGTTGCAAGCCATGGCATAGTCAGTAGAGGGTCAGCTGCTGATCGAAGGGTCGGTGGCTCAAGCCCTCACTGTCAGAATGTTATTGGTTGATGTCAAGCCCGGGCAACTTGACCTAACGATTCGTAACAAACGCCTGATATTCATGGCCACCCTTTCTCGGGAATTACATCGTCTGGCCAAAAAAAAAAAAAAAAAAATACCAAATGGAGAGTACTGTAGTATATTTTGTTATTAATACAAACTAAATAAATCAAGTTAGAATTATAGATTACAATCATTATTTTTGACACTGCTTGGTCTTTGGGAACCCCCACTAAAGCCTGAGCCACAATGCTCCTAAACTGTGACTGATTTTAAGTCTTATTTTCCTACTTCATTCATTCCATTTTTCTTTCCCTTTTTCTTCACTACAACTTGCTCATGTGGTGTGCACCCTGTGTGGTGGAGTGTGTTCTTTTATTTCATAAATTTTGTTTTAGTAAGCGTTGTTTCCCCATTAGCGATTTTGATCAGTTGTTTTGCCTTTATGTTGTCTTTGTCCAAGTTTTGGTTTGTTTGGTTTGCAAGTCTTCCATTTTAATTTTAAATTATGCCATTGTCTTTCTGTGCAGTTTTTAGATTGTAGAAATTGTGTGTTTCAGATCTTTCCACTGCCATATTTACCAGGCTAGTAATCTAATCATCTAGACTCTTATTGCTCAAAAAGGATTAGCAATTGAGTTGTCATTACATTTCTACTCTTTGGGAAGAGTCCACCAATAAATAGGTGTGGTAATCTGCAACTCTGTCTCGTTTTTGCTATGTTGTCCCTATTCGGGCTCTGTCTCGAGTCCCCCCCCCCCAAAAAAAAAAGGAAAAGTGGGGGATTGGGCCTGAGTTTATACTGTACATACATACATGCATCAGCAACTTATTTGCTCTAATCCTTTCTTGGTTACAAGCAGATTGTCTAGCCCAAAGCAATTTGAGTATTTGGACTGCGTGTCTGCCTGCTGAGGCCGGAACCTCTCTGGGAGTCTTTGCTGTGGATCCCAAATGGGCCTAGGTATCTGGGTCTTCTCCTGGGTGACCTAGATGTGTGTGAGGTTTTAATTTAATTTTGTTGTTGTGATCTGTTGTTCCTGTTCGAGCTGTCTCTCGAATCGGCCACCCCCAGCTATGGGGTATGTCCCTAAGTGTATACAGTACATACATACATATACAGTATATACCTTCTCAGTGTAGTAATTCTGTAATTTAGGCTACCATTATGGAATATTTTTTTTTTTTTTTTTAGCTTAGTACTGTAACTAGTTTCTGGGAGATGGCCGTGGTAGAAATTCTGTAGGATATTTCTCCCAAACGTGCACCTAATCCTCTTCGAATTTTCTTTATTTAAAAGCATAGCCGTCCGGCTGGCTCAGTTGATAGCGTGCCTGATTCCCATCTTGAAGGTCTCGCGTTCAATCCCCGCTCAGATTGAAAAGTTTTTCTGGGATACAGCCGGTGGTTACCATCTCCCCATGAGCAAGGGGGATGGGTAATGGTCTCTGGTAGACTAAAGAAAGCCAAGCGCTTGTGAATCCTCGAAGGAGGAGATACGGGCGCTATATAAGTAACCAGAAGATTATTATTATTATTAATTAATTCAACGTTGGACCCACCAGATTATTATTATTCGCTTGATATTTAGTGTTTTGAAGTGGAAATTAACCAATCTACATGTATTATCAAAGCCAAAGGTTGTTTATGTCCATATATAACCTTGTGCAGCTCATTCAATTTGAGTTCTACAAATTTACTTCTTAATGCTTGGCGATTCTATTTACTTCTCCGTTTGGCTGATCTTCAGTCCTTCATTCTTTCTTTATCATTCTGCCTTGTCACTTTTAATGGTCTTTTTTTAATTAATCATGTTAATTTAATATATTTGTTTATGTTTCTTTCAAAAATAATTGAGCGGGCCATACTTGATCAATTGTTACCATTGCTTGAACAGAACAAAGCTGTTCCTCTTGCTCAGTCTGCATATAGGAATACCATTCAACTGAGACCTCTTTATGTAAGATTCAGAATGACTTGGTGGAGAACACATGCAATGGGAAGGCGTCTCTCTTGGTTTTGTTGGATCTTTCTGCGGCCTTCGATACAGTGGACCATGACCTACTGTTAAAAGATCTGCACTCTTACGGTGTTCGTGAAAGAGCACTCTTGCTCCTCAAATCATATTTATCAGATAGATTTCAGCGTGTGGTGATTGGCCATACCATCTCTGACCTAGCCCCCCTGTTGTTTGGAGTTCCTCAGGGATCGGTTCTGGGACCGATCCTCTTTATAGTTGTTGTTGTTCCCCAAGCTGCCTGGCCGAACAGCCCCAAGTCCCCGAGCAAGGTCAAGGCCATAACCGAGCGCCCCCACAGAACCCTCCCTGCCGACCACTAATAATACCCAGGTGACCGAAGCCACTCAAAGGCGGGGAGCTGAGGAGGGTGCGGAAACGCCCGGGAAACCAAAGCCCCACCCAAGGCCCTGTGCCCCTCAGCAATTATAAAGGGAAAGTTGAGGGGCAAAGGAAAAATGTGACGCTTTGGCTCCCAATCTGCCAGGGTTGGCAGTAGGGAGGTCAATCCACGGAAAAGACGCCGTCACTTGAGATCTAGAAAATATATAAGTAAAAGGAACAGTCAGAGTAAGCTATGGGTATGGCAGAGAACGCTCAACTCTCATTCTGATAGACCAGCCCATCACCACAGATGCTCATGGTGTTGCCTATCACTTTTACGATGATGACACTCAGTTGTATGTGAAGATAGAAAACATTTATGATACTAAGACCAAAATGGAATCTTTATTGTCTGACATTAAGATCTGGATGGCAAAGCGGAAACTCAAACTGAATGAGAACAAAACAGAGATCATTATCATTCATGGAAATAGAAGGGGAAATGATGCTGAAAATGTAGTGACTCTGGATATAGGAGGTTCTCAACTTCACCCAGTAAGCTCAGTGCGAAACCTTGGAGTATACTTTAACTCTAAATTGAACTATGAGAATCACATCAATCAGGTCATCAAAATTTGTAATCTCCAAATCAGAAACTTGTATTCAGTGAGACGGTTTCTTAACAAGCGCTGTCTTCTAACATTGGTTCACTCAATTCTCCTATCATGTGTGGACTATTGTAATGCCTTATTGGTTGGCCTTCCTAATTACTTGCTACAAAAAGTTCAGTCCATACTAAATAGAACAGCGAGGCTCATATTTGAATTACCTCCAAGAACCCCCACTTCTTCATATTTGATAGAGCCAGTTAAAGCTAGGATAGAGTTTAAGTTGTGTCTTATGACTTTTAAGGCACTTATGTTTGGCGAACCTAAGTATCTTGCTGACCTCTTGAGACGCCCTTTGGCACATTCTGGTGCGATCCTGAGAAGCAGTGATGATGTACTGCGTCTTGATGAACCGGTAGCTATCCAGCAGTCCTCTTTCTCTGATCGGTCCTTTTCTTTCGTGACTCCTAGGTTATATAATAAATTGCCTTTATCAATTAGACAGCTGAACTCCATAGACTCAAAAAACAGTTGAAAACCTTTCTCTTCTGTAGGAGTTATGATCTTGCAAGTGGCACAGTGACAGGTCGTTACAGACTCTAACTGCTGCCATGTTAAATAGTTGTTGCTTGAACTACAGGTGAACTGCACCACACTTCTCTTGATTGTGGTGCAATGTGTTACGAGCGCTAGTGAAATAATAGACCAGATTATTATTACTGTATTATTATTATTATTATTATTATTAGGTCAATATAGTTATACAGGATCTTGTCATGCATTTGAATGATCATCTTATGTCGATACTACAGTATATTCTTTTAACCCGCTGGATCCCAGCGTCGTACGTGTTGCGTCCGCAATGTTCGATCACCAGAACCCAGCGACGCAACGTTTGCGTCAGTGTCTCTCCGGTCCCAATTACTCCGGTCCTATGGCACCTAGAGGGCTCAGATTTGTATGGGAACTGTGTAAGTATCCCACGCACCCATGTCGATGGTTGAAAACTCTCAAAGTCCAACCGCGTGCGCGTGAGCGCACAAAAACATGTTTTTTGGGGAAATTGCCTTAAATTTTTTACTCTTGTAAAATCCGTTTTCGGGGGCTTTGTAGGACCATTTTTTGAGCTTTTTGATCGGTTTTTCGTGGTTTTTCCTTCATTCCTAACCCATTCGCTATTGTTTCTGGAAAAAAACAAAATTTCAAAACCTGTTGGGCCCTGGTGGTACATTTATTAATAACTAGCTGGGGCTCAGCGGGTTAAACATTGTTTTAACTTTCCCTGTGGGTCCCTAAAATATACTGTACAAGACATTGAAATTATTAACATTAAGGGGGGTCACCTGTTTTTTTATCTTTCTCTCGCTTGTATCCATTCGGCCCCATTTAGCTTACTGTTTTAAGACATTTATCCTCATCCAGGCATTGCTTTCTTCCTGGCAAGCGATAGCGAGCCAGCATTGTATGGAGAAATCCGGCTTTGCCGGAGAAATTTTTCTATCGAAAAATTTACAAATTTAGCTTGCTGTCAAAACAAAAAAATATATATATGCTGGCTCGCTACCGCTCGCCAGGAAAATATTGACACCTGGATGGGGGTAAACGTCTTAAAACAGTTGGCTGAATGGGGCCGAATGGATACAAGAGAGAAGGGACAAAAAGCGAGGTGGGCTCCCTTAAACACAGATTGGAACCCTGTGAAAATTCTATATACAATACTGCTCTGGGAATTGAAATTTAGACACAAGGAATACCAAAGTAAGGGCCTTCCATTGTACTGTACTCTGTTTTTATCCATGGTAAATTGAATCTCTTGGTAGCTGATTTCTCGATAGTTAATGTACAATTATGAAAATCCTCTGTCTTTATGTCATACTAACACCCAAGTTTTTATGAATAACAACATATTTAACTACAAAATATTCATAATTAAAATGTAAAACTTGCAAACTAAACAAACCAAAATTGGGACAAGGACAATATAAAGTCAAATTAAATTATCAAAATCGCTATGTGGAAACAACGCTTACTAAAATGAAAATTATTAAATAAAAGAACACAATCCACCACATAGGGTGTACATTACTACATGAGCAAGTTAATCTGTTTCCCAAGCAAACTAATCGCACATATAACAACGCACTATCGTCACGTTAAAAGAATAATCCAGATAGGGACATGGTAATTTACTCCCTTCCGGAGCCCTGATATTTAATTCTTCGCCCTTGATCACTTCTTGGTTGGTGCTGCAGTATATCAGTTCTTGCCTCATTCTTCGGCCCTGCCCTATAAGAGTTCTGCTGTGGAGCTCATGTGGTCCGGCTGAACTGATGAAATGGCAAGAAATGTGTGCATGTCTTCACCTTCCTAGAGTTGTTCATCTCCTGCCCTTCCCTATCTATCTTGACTTGATCAGTTGTCCATCTTGATTTAATCCTTCACGCCAGCCCTTTGAGTTCTTTTGTGGGACTCGGTGGTCTGATTAAACCATCTATCTAGTGACGGACGCCTTACTCCTCTTTACGAGGGTGGCCTTACACAAAATGCCCCCAAGCAGACCTAACCCCTGTGAGAAGGACAACCCGTGCCAGTTTACTGAAGGACTTACAAGATTGACCACTCAACTTAGGGCCTGTCTGACTCCGAGGCCTTTTATGTACAATTTTAGCAGTATTTTTCTTCAGTGGTCCGCGGCTAGTCCATCCACTAACCTTGTGGTTAAACTAATTTTAGAAAATAAATAAATAAGTGAGTACTGTAAATAAATAAAGGGCAATTTACCATCAGCTGGAAAAACATAGACTATAGTCAGGGGTAGCACAATGGAAGATTGTTGCTCTAGTAGGCTACTCTTAGTGTCTAGTGTTGGATTCCCACAGAGGTATCTATGCTTGACAAACAATGTGGTTTCTTGTAAAGGTTAATGACATACTTCTCCAGGTTATACTGTATTTTAAGCTTTTATTAGTTGGGAATGTGATTACATTACAATGGTTATTAATTGCAGTAAGCTCAAACATAAGACATACATGACCAAAGAATATATATTGAAGCTTGGTTACTATAGATAATGTTGGTCATTTAAAGTATATCACATGTCCATTACTAATCCTATTACTATACACACGTTAACAAACTCATAATTGTATTACAGTAATGGTGAAAAAATGCACTCTAGAACATTTAATATCGCCAATATATATTGAAATTGAATCAAATCTACATGGATCTTGTAACTATTGTAACTACTAACTACATAATGCATTCACACTTTAAAGTAGTTTTTTTGTAAAGTTGTAAGTTTAAATAACTTACTACAATTGAACAATGCTTCTATGCTGAATTATGAGGGGTTTCACAAGAGAGAAAACATTGTCAAGGAAGTGTCAACTCTTGAATATTACGGATTCTGTTCACACCTGACTTCTGGGAAGATGATTTAGCTAGAGTGGTAATATGATCTTTCCAGTGAGTTTCAATATTGATAAATGCAAGGTATCAAGGATAGGAAAGTTGAAAATAACAATGTAGACATAGGTAATTCAGACTGAAAGGACCTGGGTGTACTTGTTAGCAATGATCTGAAGCCTAGAAAACAATGTATAAACGTTCGAAACAGGGTTCTGGGATTTATAGCTAGGACTGAGTAAATGAACTGCTAACATCTTCTAAAATAACTTAGCATTGGTGAGACCTCATTTGGATTATGCTGTTTAGTATTGGTGTCCTTGTTATAGAATGGATATTGACTCTCTGGAGGCAGTCCAACGAAGAATGACAAAAATTATCCAAAATACTAGAGATTTATCATATGAGGAGAGGCTGAAAACTCTTGGCTTGCATTCATTAGAAAGACAAAGATGTACAGTAGAGGAGATGAGATGGAGGTGTTTTTGTGGATGAAAGGCAGCAATAAGGGAACTTATATGTGTAGTTAGATCAATAAAGGATTCTTTTTTTAGACATAAATTGGAGAGGGAATGCCTCCATGTTGAAGAATTACCATTTCATCAATAATAGTTAAATTCCTACTATTAATTTGACCACATGTCCTCTAAATCACCAGTATATATTTACAATCAAAGCCACTTTAGCAATTCTATTAAGTCTGGCTCGAGAATCATTAGGAAAACAATGGCAGTTAATGTGAATTTATTGGTGAATCTTGAGACAAATGGCATCAATAATACAGTTCCGAGTTTAGTATTGCTTACATCAAAGCTTTAACTTAAGATCTGCAGCAGGTTTTACTATAGTGTTCTACAGTAGTTATTTATTCATGTTTTGGGGCATAAGAAAAAAGTTGGTACAGTATTATGGAATTTTAGAGTATTTTAGACTTAAAGACAACTTGTTTAACATGTTAGTCAATGTCATACGGTAAAGTATTACATGGGAGGTAATGGTAATTATAATGGTATCCTCGTATAGCTAATATCAGATGAACAACATTTGCGGAAAATTGTATCGGAGTCTTGTATCTAATACAAATTATTAGTGAACATTATTTTGAGATATTTCTGATTATGAGGTAAGAGATAAAAAAATACTTTAACAAAATTATAAAGTAAACATTTGATATAGATTTTTAGTAGGCATTTTTTACTCTGATACAGTGCCTGAATAATTACCACTAAAATTGCTTGTGTGATTTGGGCTTTAGCGTTTCTTCCTCCTCCTTCCCTTTCTATTGGGATGAGGAGAGATTGGCACACTATTTTCATGTGACGGTGATCGAGGCTCTTCATTTGCATTAATACCGTTGCGTGATGCCTGAGGTGTTGTTCGATATGTCTTAGAATTGTGTGGACAGCTTATTGATGTCTGGCACTGATACGATAACGGCGATTGTGGGCCTTCACTTGATGTAGAGCTTCGATGTGACTGAAGCTGTTCCGAGGTTGTCCTTGGCTCTGGCAGTGGATGGTTAAGATCTTGGGGTGATGCTTTAGTGTCGGGAGAGAACGACTTAGACTCTTTAAGTGTTGATTTGGGGTCGGAAGATAATGGCTTAAGCTCTTGAATTAGTGATTGTTGAGGTTCCTTATGAGGTGGTGCTCTTTTCAGAGTTTGAGTAGGTTGAATTACCTTAGGTGAAGGTGTTCGTGTACGCTCATAGGACGGTGATTTCTTCCTTGGTGACTTGGGTTTTTGTGGGAGTTGCTTGAGCTCCTCAAGTTTTACATTACCGATGCTTCGGATTGCTTGAGGTGATATAGGCCCTTCGATTGATGGTCCAGATTCTTTTGTGGAGAACTGTGGGGATTGTGGCTTGGACTCTTGGGATAGCTTTGATTCTTGGATGGCTGGGTGATGCTCTTGAGATGATTTATATTCTTGAGTTGTTGGTGTACTTTCTTGAGGGACTGGTTTGCTTTTCTGATCAACTGGTATGCTCTCCTGAATAGTTGCTTTGTACTCCTGATGAACTGAATTGTTTTCCTGAAGAGTAGGTTTGTATTCTTGAAGACCTGGTGTGCTTTCCTGATCAATTGATTTGCTTTCTTGAAGAGTTTGTGTATACTCCTGATAAATTTGTTTGCTTTCCTGAAGAGCTGGTTTATGGTGTTGAAGAGGCTGGCACACTACCGGGGGCGATGTAGCTTTGGGTTCATAGACCTGAAGTTTTGGCTCCGGCGCTGGCATGGAACACATTGCGTCAGAAAGTTTGGGCTTGGATTCCTTGACCAGTATGGAGTGTAGAGGGATGGGAGAGGAGGTTGGGCTTGAAATTTCTTGACCATGTAGTTCCATTTCTTTGACTGTCGAGTTTGATTCAGTGGTACATGATACGCTTTGTTGGGCATTGGAGTCGCTCTTTGTAGTATGGGAGTCGGTCTTATCGTGCGAGTCCGTTGTTTGAGAGGTAGTAGTTCTGCTGGGTGAGCTTATTACCTTGTCTGGGGAAGTTATCGGAGATGGGGGTAAGGTAATTTGACTGACAGATGCAGTTATCACTGGCAAAGACAAGTTCATCTTGCTAACTGGCGAAGTCATTGTATCAGGTGAGTCCAATTTCTTGGTGGGGGAGGCCATTTGAGGGATAGATGATGTTAGCTTACTGTAAAAGGTTAGTGGGACTGGCATGGGGGTGGATATTTTTGAGGTCAAGACAATTCCAGCTGCTTCAGTTTTGGTGTTGGGTGAGAAAGTGACGGTTTTCCTTTTACTCTCCGGGGACCTGTTGAAGGTGGATGCATCAACAGATTTAATTCTCTCAGCTACGCTCATCTTTCCGAGTTTAGCATCATCTTTCCTTGGTTTGGAATCTTGTATTGATTTGTACTCCTGGGCTGGCTTGAATTCTTTAGCTTCAGGATTAAATGTTTTAAAAGGACTTTCAAATTCCATCTTCGATTCCTCTATGTGTGATTTTGATTCAAAGGCTGCAGGCTTCTTATCTATGACATTCTTAAATTCTTCCAGAACAGGCTTGAATTCTTCCATGGTCATTTTGAAGTCCTTGATTGTTGGTTTTATATCTTTTTCTATCTTTTGCTTTATTTTATCACTTATGAATTCTTCCGCATCTTTAAATTCCTCCATAGAAGGATATTGTTTCTCCATATCATCCAGTTCATCCATATCTGTCTCAAATTCATGAGTAATTATTCTACCTTCATCTTCTTCAATAACTATTTCATTATCCTCTTTGCCATCCTTAGCATTAAGTGTGGTTTTTAAATTATGTTCAGTGTGTTTAATCATTACCAAATCTGGCTGAGATTCAATTGAATCTTTCTCCCACATATCTGTCTGGTTTTCATATGAATCTGCCTTTGTATGGCAGACATCTGGCTTTGAAACACTTTTCTCATCTATTTTTATAGCTTCAGAACATTGTGTTATACACTCTGACACTGTTTTTGAACTGCTTGCCACTGATTCTTGTAAGTTTGTCTCTTGTTCTGTTTCTTCTTGGTTTTGATCTATAAGTTGCTCTTCAAATTGTTTACTTGTGTGACACTCCCTCATTTTCCCAGCCTTGCTCACAGAAAGTTTGGGTGTCAAAGAAGGCTTAGGTGATTGTGGTTGTGGCGGAGATGGTGGTAGCTGTGTTGGACGTGATAGCGGTGGTCGTGGTTGTAGCGTAGGTGATGACCGGTGCGACAAGTTATCCCTCTTTAGTAATCCAGTTGTTTTATCTTTTTCTTGACTTCTTTTCTTGTCCATCTCAATGTTGGAATCTATTCCCATCGATTGTTCTTCATCCTCATTCTCCTCGCTTTCGGATTTCACAGTATCGGTGAAATCAGCAGAGCACGGGTCTTCATCTTTATCATTAGTAGTTCTCGACATGGGTTGCTGCTCACTAATAGTCTCAAGTTTTCTGCTTGATACTTGAGTCTCAGGAGCCACAAGCTTGATTGGTCCGGTAATAGATTCTGCCTCGGGTTGGAGCAGAATGGAAGCGAATCCCTCGGGCTTTCCCTTCCCTTGAGTTTTTACCTTGTTTGAATTATCTTCAGTAGAGATTGTTATGACGCTTTTTGTATCTTCAGGAGCGATTGTATTTATGTTTTTCCTAGGCTCTTGTAAGGAAAACATTTCTTCCGAGTTGGTGGTCATTGGTGTTGTCTTTGATCCACCGAGTTCACTTGATGAACGACAGGCGGGCCAGGCCAACTTTCTAGGATTAGGGGATGGGGGGTTTTCAGTGCCTGGGTATATTAAAGTCTTAAAGGGTGAGAGAGGTCTGGCAGGGTACAGAAGGGGTGGAGGGAAGGGTTTTGATGTTAATAATCCAGTAGACTCTTGATCAGTTATATATTGTTGTTCGTACGATTCACCAATTTGGCTTGAATTGCAAAGGGTTTGCTGGTCATCATCACTTGAACGTTTGATGCCCGATACATCTTCACTCTCTTTCTGATCGAACTGATATGTAGTATCTCCTTTCAGGTAATATTTATGTACTTGAAGGCACATTAATGTGTCCTGTGTTGGGCTTGTGGTGCCAGAATCTAACATAGGAGAGGCCAAGGTATCATGATCTAGTGACTTTGACTGAGGTTGTACACGAGCAGGCCAAGCCAAATCCCGTTGGTCTGGAGAAGGAGGCTCACTGACATTCTCTGGGTATATAAGGGTCAGGAGAGGAGAGAGAGGTCGAGCTTCAGTGAGCAATGGCGGAGGAAAGGAAGGCCGATATGACTCGGTTTCACTGCCTTCTGAAGTGTAGCGATTTGTAGTTGCTCTATCAGTCTCATCTGCTATTGGAATTTTACCCTCTGCTTCAAGTTCATAGCGGAATTCAATCAAGGCATCTTTAGTTTCAATTTTTTTATGAAACTCTTGTTCAGATTGAGATCTACTTATATTTGGAGAAAGTTCATTATCTTGTGGGTAGCCTGCTTGTATAGGTATTGCCATGGAAGGACCCGCACCATCAGGATACTTCACATCCAATTTATGCACTAAGCAGGCAGGCCAAGCTAGGTCTCGAGGGTTGGTTGGTGGAGGTTCAATAAAGTTCTCCGGGTACGTCAGGGTCAGCAGGGGTGATAGAGGCCGGCCGGGGGTGAGAAGAGGTGGAGGGAAGGGGATGCTGGGAGATGGCAGACATGGTATTTCATTACTTGTTATATTTGTTTCATTTTCTAGAAACTGGTCACTTTCTCCTGTGACTTTCGTTTTACTATCAGTTTCCAATTTGCTATGGGGCTCATTTGTTACATACTTTTCCTCAACTTCTTGAGAGATTTGCTGTACTGGGAACTCTGAAGTTAAGGAGTCCTGCACTATATATTTTGAACATGGCAGGATATTACAGTTTAGTGTGGAAGAATCCTGGGTATCTCGTTTGTGTTGTATACAAGCAGGCCAGGCAAGATCCCTTGGGTCAGGGGAATGAGGCTTGCTGCTGCTCTTAGGGTACACCAGGGACAGGAGGGGCGAGAGCGGCCGGGCAGTAGTCAGTAAGGGTGGAGGGAAAGATCTCGTGGTCAGAGATATGGTAGGCATCGAATCGAGGTTCTCGCACACTCTTACCATGCTATCACAAACTTTGGCCAAGCTCTCGGGCAGCCATTCATGGCTATCCCAGTCATATTGCTCACTCTCAGATGCCCAGTTTAGACCCAGATCTTGCTTCATGACTTTATAACTCTCATTTTGTAAATTGGGATCACAGACTTCAAGGTTAGTGCCAATCTCTTCTTGGTTTAATTCTAACTCCCTATTGTATTCACTGGATGAATCTTGAGAATAGGGGATTTCTTGAGGTGGCTTGTAAGTTGTGTCCTGTAGCATACCATGATCCTTTTTAATCTGTTTAGACTGTAAGCAAGCAGGCCAGGATAATTCTCTGGGATCCGGTGACGGCGGTTCTCTTCCCGGGTATACTAGATTCTGCATAGGGGGAAGAGGTTGAGTGAAGGTGGTAGGAGACTTGGGTAAATAATCTGATTTATCTGGAGCCCATTTTAAGTCTTCTGATGCCTGCATAAAACCCTCTGGAGCTGATCCTTCTTTCTGACGTATTCTTTCACCTTCCAACAAATTATTTTCACACTCAGGATCAAGCTCATCTTGGCTCTGTCGGAAAGAGTTGATACCTCCGTTTGAAATCTCTGTCCTTGCATAATGGTCCTTATTTTCGGTTTTCGGCAAGCGTGCAGGCCAAGATAGTAGTTTGCGATCAGGTGAGAGAGGCTCCGTGCTCCCCTCAGGATACGTCAGAATCCTTAATGGCGAGAGAGGATGAGCCGGCGTCAATAATGGAGCAGGAAAAGTGAATCTGGAGGACTTGGAAGATGAGGCTAATTTTGCATCATCGGTCACACCCTCGAGGTCCTCTCTTAATTGGTCGTAGTGGTTTTCTTTGTTACCGACTTTCTGCAAGTTTTCATCGTCACCAAATGTTATTCCCTCGCCCACGCATGTTGACATATTCATCAACTGGTCGGCTGCAGAAAAGGAGAATACTACCGGTGATGGGGTTCTTTCTGATCTTGGATAAATATTTTGTTCAAGCTTGGATTTTGCCTTATGCTTTTCCCCAATGCGACGTTTCAGAAGTCTATTTCCCATTTTCTTTGATTCTTCACCGCTCTCCTTTTTTATAACATCGCATTTTACTTCGCTCTCGCTATCATCTGAGATCCACTTGACCTCATAAGATGGAGTGAGTGGTGGAGAAAGAGGTTGAGACAGAGCTTCTGGATATTGCAGCTTCATAGGAGCATCTGAGAACCTTGGTTCGAAACCAACCAGTTCCTTATTATCTGATCTGATTAAGTCAACATTCATGTTTTCAGTCCCTGCGTTAGATTTTAAGCCACCCTTCGTGCCATCTCTCAGTGTTTGAGTCCATTTTATTTCATTATATACTTTGAATCCCTGAGGGCAAGTCCATCTGTTAAAATGTGCAGGTGAAGGTTCTGTATATTTGTAGGGAAAACGTATCAGGATGTCTATGTACTCTTCGGTTTCAATAATTTCCTCCCTGTAGAGCCCTTTATATTGTAGTTGCTTTCCTTCCTTCCAATTCTGTTGTTGTTCTTGGTTTGCCTTGCTTTCCGCTTCACGATTTGCTCTGCTTTTTCCGTCTCCTTCTTCTTCCTTCTTGGGCTTGTTTGATATATGGCCCTGAAATGTCACTTCTCCTATATCGGCATTGTATTTCTTCCTTTCTCCTGGTTTATTTTCACTATTACTCTTCTTCATTTCGTGGATTTCTTCCTTTGCTGCATCAAATTTCTCTGAGTATGTGTATATTCCATGTTCTGTATCTGTCTTCTTACTTTCATCATTCTCTCTTTCTCTTTCCATATGTCTTTGCTCTTCGTAAGTCTTGCTTCCTTGTTTGTCTTTCTCTTTATCTGTATCCATATCATTTTCTGCTCTCTCAATTTCTGCTTCCCAATCTCTTTTGCCATCTTTTATATTTGTCTTTACTTGCTCATTAGTTTCAGCATGTTCATTATCTCTATCCTTACTTCCACCAGACTTCGATACCACATATTTTCCTGCCCCCGATTCCAGTTGCTCATTTGAATATTTGGGCTTTTTCTCCTCTCCCCTTCCTTCACACACATTCTTCCTTTCTCTTCCTGCATCCTGATCTTCCCCCCTACTTATTGTTCTCCTCCTGTATCTTCGCCTTCTTCCTCCTCTCCTTGCTTTCTTTTCCTCGTTGTGGTTATCGCCTTCCTTGCTGTCTCTTCGAATATTTCCTATGTTTTTGTCGTCGGAATTTCTGTCTTTACGATCCCTGCCTACATTTCTTTTGTCGGAGTCGCTGACTTTGCGTGACCTTCCTTGATTGATTTCCTCCTTTGTTGAATCATCTTCCTTGTGCTCCTTGTGTTGTTCTTGAACACATTCCAAAGGTGTGCTTGAAGATGTCCAGTTTGATTTACCTTCTTCCTCCATTTTGTTTTCATTAGTTGATGTCAGTAATGCAGTTATGTTCAAGGAATTCACCGGAATGTATGACATTTTTCCTGCAGTTTTATCTGGTTGATTATTAGAGAGAAATGATTGCGATGCCTCAACCTTTTGGCTGCTGCTAGCATCCACATATTCCTCTTCAGATCCTTCAGTCTCCATTTGGCCTGTGTAGAAATAATTTGTGTTACTATCTTGTACTTCACTGTTACCTGAATTGCTGTTATCAGTTGCATTACTATTTTGTACTCTATTGTTGTATGCATCGTTTGTGTTACTATCTTGTTTAGTGTTGCCTAGATTGCTTGTATCAGATGTAAGACTGGGCCAGCCGGCAACACCTTGAAGCCACTGGCAGGCTCGCCCCACCAGAGTTGTGCCAAGCGTGTTTATGGGTCCTCTGGAAGGTACCATGTGGTCCGGGACACTGGGGCACTGTTCTTTCTCATCAACATGTGCCGCAGGTGGGGTCGAGAGCTGCTCGGTCGGGTCATATGCCTCAGGCTCAGAGAACGAAGAGCCTTGGGAGGTGATGCTGGCTTCAAACTTAGGGACCTCAGTCTCTCTCTTATGCGACCCAGTTTCATCCTGCTCTCCTCCCCTAGGCTGCTTTCCTGCCCAAGTTTCTTTGCTCTTGACATGAACTGTTTGCCTTTGTTCGGAGCTGATCCAAGACCCTGATCCGATCTGGTCTTGCGCCAGGGCAGAAGGGATCGGGCTAGAGTGCTCATAGTTGGTTTCCCCGGAGTTCCGAAAACACCGAAATGCAAGCTTACCCTCTGCCGCAACCTGACCCGCAACTTCTATCTCGTCTTCGTCGGGTCGATACTCGGGGTAAAGGCTGAAGAACATGCTGGCCGCATCACTTTCATCTTTGGGTAGCTCTTCGTCTGTCGCTATGTCCCCCTCATCATCGCTGTTACTTTCCATCTTTATCACCTCCACCTCTTCTATCTCCATATGTTTATGCCCCATGTGTCTCTCTCCTAATTCTTCCTTCTCTACATTAGCTTCCTCATCTCTCTCTGCTACCTCTACTTTTCTTTCATCAATCTGATTTTGCTCCATTTTTCTCTCGTCTTGTTCCTTCTCTGCATTCATTTTCTCTGTCTCCTCTGTCTCTTCCTTTTCACTCTCCCCACCTTTCCCACTCCCTATCTCTTCTCTCTCTGTGGTTCTTTCCTCCTTCTCCATCTCCTCTATCTTTCTCTTCTTTAACTCTTTTTTTGTCTTATCTTCCTCGTCTATTTCCTCAACCTCTCTCTTCTCTCGCTCCCGTACTGTTGACTTCTCTGCATTACTCTCCATTGTGCCGTCAATTTCTCTTGCCTCCGTATTCTCTTTTCTATTGTCACTAAGTTCTTCATCTGCAATGTTTGGTCGTTTCTTCCCCAACTCTTCATCCTCTTTCTCCTCCTCTTCTAACTTATCTTTTTCTTCTTCATTAGGAGAAAAAGTACGATCAGTTTGCTCATTTTCAGTAGAGAGTGTAGGAAAGAAAACAGGTAAATCCTTTCCTTTGTGGTGGCAGAGAGAAGAGGTTGTCGGTCTGCCATTTGGGGATGATGACACAATAGAATCAGTCGAGTCAGTAGCCGATGTCAGTGAGGAAGAGGGAGGCGGGAGTGGGGGCCACTCGGATATGGCCAAACTGTCAGCCAGAGCGTTGTAGGTATTGGAGTTTGTTCTTTGATCAGCCGCATTATCAGACTTCGGGTCATATATCCTGTCGGATGAAGTGTCAGTCTGGTCTTCTGCCCTCAAATCAGCTGTGATGTCGCTTATGTAGTCAGCTGATGCATAATCCCAGGTGTCACTTTTAGCATCAGCCGTGGTGTCGCATGTCGGTATGTTGTCAGCAATAGTGTCAGGGTTGGCTTCGTATATTGTGTCAGCGTTAGTTCCAGCCATTGAATCAGTCATGGCATCACAGAAGGCATCAGGCACAGTGTCACTCCAGCTGTCGGCAAAATTGTCAGCCATTGAGTGAGGTGTGGTGTTACGTTGGTTAGGCATGCTAGAATTCGTGTCACCTCTCAAGTCTGTCATGGAATTGGGCATGCTAGAATATGTGTCAGCTTCCAAGTCAGCCATAGAATCAGTCATGCTGCAATTCGTGTCAGCTTTCAGGTCAGCCATGGAATCAGTCATACTCTCATGCAAGTTGTCAGGCATTGTGTTTGCCTTGTTTTCAGCCATTGAGTCAGCTGCAGTCTCGCTTATGATGTCTGATATTGAGGCAAACTTTGCATCACACCTCGAGTCAGCGGTGGTGTAGCTGGCATTGTCAGTGCAAGAGTACGCTGCATTACTTTCTGTGTCAGTAATACCATCACTATTATTGTCAGCCATGGTGTCAGGAATAATGTTTACTTCAGTGTCAATCATATCACCCATATTGTCAGCTGGAGATTCAATTTTAGAGTAAGCTTCGTTGTCAGCGATGGTATTATTAAGTGAATCAGCCATTATAATTGACCTGGCATAATTCACTGATTCACTCTTGAAGCTTGTGATGTCAGCCAGATGCTCAATTTGCGAGTCAGCAGAGTCAGTGGTATGGTCAGCCGGTACGTAGTTCCTCGTGATGATACCAGTACCTTCCAATTCGTCAGCTAAATTTTCAGCCCTACTTTCAGCTTTAGTATCAGTAAAGCTTTCAGTTTTTGGATCAGGTATCACTTCAGACCTCACATAATTCTTTGTGTTAGATATGGAGTCCGAGAATACGTTTGTCAGACGGTCGACATGGGAATCCACTAAGAATTCTGTTCCACTATCATTCCAGCTGTCAGCCATGGTATCGGATACAGACGCAGCCATAGTGTCATGTCTACTGTCAGCCATATCATCGCTTGAGGAATCGTGAGGTGTGTCGGCCATTGCGCAAGTCAAATCGTCCACTACATTATCAGTCCTACTTTCGCCTAAAATATCATTCATCGTGTCAGTCAGAATGTGAGGCATATCCGCTCTGTAGTCAGCATACGATTCAGGAATATCCGGTGTGTCAGCAATAGTATCAGTCAAGGAATCGGGCATATCAATCATGGGGTCAGCAAAGGAGCCAGTCAGAGAGTCAGCCATGTCCAGTCTGTTGTCAGTTCCAGTGTCAGCCATTGTGTTATTGGAAGTGTTAGTTTCTGTGTCAGTTAACTTGTCAGGTGAGGTGACGTTTGAGTTGTCAGCCAAGGTGTTTGCTGTCTGGAGGAAAACTAGGTCGGAATCTGAGTCAGAGGAGGAACTAACACCTGTGCCCTCGTTTGCCATCTTCTTATGTTCCTCTTCTCTTCTTGCTTCCACTCTTTCTTTATCGTATTCGTCTTCCTCCGTTCCTCTTCCGTACTCTCCTATTTCCTCCCATCTTCCTTCTTCCTTTGGCTCTTTACTTCCTCCTATGTTATCTTTTTCTTCCGTTCCCCCATGTTTCTTTTTCATGTCTTCCCATTTTCTTTCCTCCTTTTCTCCCTCCTCTCTTGTGTCTCCTTCATTTTCTCTTTCCCCCATTATGCCTCTTGTATAATCTACCTCTTCTTTTATTCCTCCACGCTTCCTTTCTTCCGACTTTTCTCTTTCCTCTCTCCGCTTTTCTTCTTTGTCGTCCACTTCTTCTGTAGCTTCTCTCAGTTCCTCCACCAATTTCTTTCTTTCCCAGTCTTCTTCTTCTCCTCTCTTCTCGGAGTCGTCTTCCTCCTTTTTCGCTTCGTATAGTTTCTCCTCTAGGCTCATCCTTCTTGATTCTTCCTCTTCTTCTCGTTCTCTCCTCTTTATCTCCCTTTCTCTTTCTTCCTTTTCTTTCATTTCTCTTTCTCGTTCGTCTCTCTTGCCGTCTTCTTCAGCTTCTTTTTTGTTTTCATTGGTCTTCTTCCTTCTCCTCCTCCTGCTCCTCCGAAGCGCCTTTGCTCCTTCCTCCTCCACCACCTTCTGTTCTCCTTCTCTTCCATCCTTGTTTCCGTTGTTCTCCCTTTTCTCTTCTGCATTCTCTTTTCTCTCTATTCCTTCTCTACCTCCTATATCTCCT
The DNA here is from genome assembly GCA_032716605.1 of Paralithodes platypus. Lineage (NCBI taxonomy): Eukaryota > Metazoa > Arthropoda > Malacostraca > Decapoda > Lithodidae > Paralithodes > Paralithodes platypus. The sequence continues at coordinate 10,659,964 of CM064523.1, forward strand.
CTTGCTCCCCCTTTTCCCACCTCGTCTCCTTCCTTTTGCTGTCTCCCTCCTTCCTTCTCTTCTCGTTCTCTTCCCTTACTTTCTCCTCCATTATCATTCCTCTCTCTTCTCTGTTCTTCCTTGTCTTCTCTTCCACTACTTCTCTCTTCTCTCTTCTCCTTCCATTCTTCGTTCCTAGTCACTCCACATTCGTATCTCCCGCCTTGGTATTGCTGTAAATCCGCCCTGGTGTCTACCCCTGGACTGGCCTGTATATCGGCGCTAGTTTCCCTACCAGTCGATCCTCCCTGGGGCTCCTTAATCCCCGATGTTCTGGTGGTGACATCGGTGGCTGTGGTGGCGAGGTCAGCGCTGGTGGTAGTTGCAGTGGATGATATTGTGGTGGTGGTTGCCGTGGAGCTGGGGCCCCCCTTCTTGTTGTTTCTCCATCTCCTCTTACCCCCCATCTACCTGTGTGGATAGAGAGGTCGAGTGAGTAAAGGCAGAGTCACACAGGCGCTTCATCCAGATAATTACTGTCGACAACTATCTTTTGGTAACATTATTCGGAGGATCTTTTGCACTGAAGGTAGATTATTACAGGAGGCTTAATACTTATAAATGAAGAAGTTGTCAGACCAGAACTGTTAAACAGAAGATATTTTTTAACTGCTGTAGAGGACTGAGTGAGAGTAGAGTGGCAAACCGAAAAAAACAAAAAAACATAATACATACTGTAAATGTATTTCATTCGTACAATGAATTTGAGTGATATTACTTGCAATCCTCCCTGAAATTGACATTGCACCAACCACCACCCCTCTTAAATTTTGATGGTAATGTCATCAAATATTGTTTGGAAGACAAGGTTATTGAGTTAGTAATTTTTACAGCGAAAAATATGTTGAGAAAGTAGCTGAAAGTGTAACTGTGCGAATGGAGAATAAATATAATAGAGAGTATTTGAACACTTGAGTTTCTGGCTATAAGGAAGAACAATATGTATTGAAGAGAACAATGTTTAGCTGTAAATTCATATAGTCATACTGTACTGTACTTGGTGTTTGACTAGTCTACTAGAATATGTTTAATTTGGTTAAATGGACATGTGTGTAGGCTCCTAGAAAGTTTTTTTTTCTATGCAAAATATCAATGTCTATTGTCTATTCCTTGAGCTTCCTGAAAGCCAGTGTCACACGAGCGTTTTTTCCGTCAATTTCGACAAGCAAGTTTTTTTCTCAAACAACTGTATTTATAATTTTGAGAGATTGAAATAATATAAACAATTTATTCAGAAGATGCCAGACCACAATTGCCTGAACAAATTGCCGGAAAAAGCGCTCATGTGATACCCGTTTTTATAGCCCGAAATTAGTAAGTGATTAATTAGGAAGGCGCGTATGATGGATTACAACTGAGTAGTAAAGTAAGTGCAAAGTGAATATGTGAGTTAATGAGTAGATGAATGAGTGAAGATAATATGATGTGTATGTGTAAGAGAGTGAGAGAGAGAGAGAGTGAGTGAAAGAGAGAGATAAGGGGGGGGGGAGCAGTGCAAAGTGAATATGTGAGTTAATGAGTAGATGAATGAGTGAAGATAATATGATGTGTATGTGTAAGAGAGTGAGTGAGTGAGAGAGAGAGAGAGAGTACAAAGGAGTACAAAGGAGTACAAAGGAAATCAAGCAACAACAGGTCTAGTGACCCTTCTAGGTTGCTTGTCCTCCAAAACACTGAGGATCAAGTGTCCAAACAGTGGTTTAGAGTGGGTAAGGGAACTACTGCCCTGCCACTAACGTGGCAGGACTAGGAAGTTAGTAGGGGACATATGGGTTAGTAACTGAGGGGAGGATAAAGTTATTCATTTACAAACGCAGTCAGTCGCGGGTTTGATGCGAGATATTTGTCTAGGCGGAATTTAAATGAATCAACGGTGCTGCAGTCTATAACGTCTCGGGGAAGCCCATTCCACAAGTTGACAACTCGATTGAAGAAGAAATTCTTAGATTCGTGCGAGTTAAAAGATTTACCAATAATTTTGCAACCGTTTCCCCGCGTGTAATTAGATTGGTCGATAGTGAAGTACTTACTACAGTTCATATTGTCGATGCCTTCGATGATTTTGAACACTTGAATTAAGTCGCCTCTTAATCTGCGCTGGGTTAAAGGAAATAGATTTAATTCTCTAAGACGCTCTTCGTATGGTTTGTTCTTTAGGCTAGGTATCATTTTGGTAACTCTACGTTGAACTCGTTCTAGCTTGTTTATATCTTTTTGGTAATAAGGGCACCAGGATTGAACGCAGTATTCCAGAAGAGGGCGGACTAAGGAATTGTAAAGGGTTAGGATAACTTCTTTGGATTTATGCTCAAATGACCTGCCTATAAAGCCAATTATTTTGTTTGCCTTCTTAACAACTTCTGAACATTGTTGACTCGGTTTTAGGTTACTCGATATTGTTACTCCCAGATCAGTTTCTCTGTTTACATTCTTAAGCTGAGTGCCATTCATCGAATAGTTTGCTTTCTCATTTAGGTATCCGACATGTAGTACTTTACATTTATCCGCATTGAAACTCATTTGCCAAATTTGGGCCCAACATGACAATTTATCTAGATTGTGTTGCATATCGTCAACTTGTTCTTTTGAGAGTACGCTATTTGCAATTTTTGTATCGTCAGCAAATTTTGAGATTGTGCAGGTGAGACCCTCATCTATGTCGTTGATGTAAATTAGAAAGAGAATTGGTCCTAGTACCGATCCCTGGGGTACCCCGCTACTTACATTGGTCCATTTAGATGCCTTACCGTTTATGACTACCCTTTGCTTTCTGTTGCTGAGCCAATTTTCTATCCATTTCAACACACCGTCTTGTATTCCATGCGCTTTTAGTTTTAGCAGTAAACGTTTGTGGGGAACTTTGTCAAAGGCCTTTTGAAAATCAAGGTATATAATATCTACAGCTTTACTCTCATCGTAGAGGTTGAGGATATCGTGGAAGAAGTCTAAGAGGTTTGTTAAACAGGAACGTTTTTTACGAAAGCCGTGTTGAGTATCTTTAAGTATGTTATTTTCCTCTAAGTGATTTACGAGTCTGTCTCGTATGACCGTTTCTAGCATTTTACATACAACTGAGGTTAAGCTAATTGGACGATAGTTACTGGGTAGGGATTTGCTGCCTTTTTTGAATATCGGTGTTACGTTGGCTAGCTTCCACTGATCAGGCATAGTTCCAGACTGCAAGGATTTATTGAATAGTAATGTCAGTGGTTTGGAGAGCTCATTCTTAGCTTCCTTTAGAACTCTAGGCGAGATTGTATCAGGTCCTGGCGTTTTATTTACATTGAGTTTATCTAAACAATTCAATACTTCTCTCTCTGTAACGGTGATATTGCTTAGAACATCTGAATTATCAATCTGAATCGGCGATGGTGTAGGGATATCACTGAGGTCTTCTGTTGTAAAAACTGATGCAAAGAAGGTATTGAGGGCATTACTCATTTGTACTTCGTCTTTGGTGTATTCTCCTTTTTCATCGACTAACGGTCCAACAGTTGAAGTAACTACTTTTTTCTTTCTGATATAACTATAGAATTCTTTCGGGTTTGTTTTACTTTGATTCGCAATATGTAACTCTAAGGTCTTTTTACTTTGCTTAATTAACTTTTTGGCTTTGCGTCGTAGCTCTACAAATTTCACCCGTTCTTCGTAATTTTGTGAGGATTTTAATCTATCATTAGCAAATTTTTTTAGCAAGCAGACAGTTTGAAATATCTTTATTCCACCATTTGGGCTTATTATTATGGCCTGGACGCCGTATTTTCGATGGTATGCAGTCTTGCACTGCTTTTAGGTAAGTGGTTTCGAATAACTTCCAAGATGTATTTATGTCGTTATTGTTAATTAAAAAGCTCCAGTCAGTTTCTTTAAACATAGCTCTAAGTTTATGGAAGTTTGCTTTCTTGAAATTAGGGACTTTTTCGATGCTACTATTTGGTTCGTTACTAGTAAACTTTAAAGTGAAAGTTATCGTACGATGGTCGCTGTTACTGAATTCATCACCAACATTCAAATTCTCTATCAATCTTCTTTTGTTGCAAGTACAATGTCAAGAACGTTATTACCACGGGTCGGCATTCGAACAAATTGATAAAGCGAACTCTCTTGCAAGTTCGTATACAAGTCATGTCCGGAGTGTGAAGTAAGAGTATCGCCCCACTTGGTCACAGGTAAATTAAAGTCGCCAAAAATTACGGTATCTTGTGAGTTACTTATATCTGCAATTTGTTCGTAAATTTCTCGGTCAGTTTGCACTGATTGAGCTGGAGGTCTGTATATTAACGCAGAGTGAGTGAAAGAGAGAGATAAGGGGGGGGGGGGGAGCAGTGCAAAGTGAATATGTGAGTTAATGAGTAGATGAATAAGTGAAGATAATATGATGTGTATGTGTAAGAGAGTGAGTGAGTGAGAGAGAGAGAGAGTGAGTGAAAGAGAGACATAAGGGGGGGGGAGCAGTGCAAAGTGAATATGTGAGTTAATGAGTAGATGAATAAGTGAAGATAATATGATGTCAGAGAGAGATAGAATATGAACGAGTTAATGAGTACACTGGCCACGCAGACCTTACGATCCCAGCGAGGTAGTCAGGATTAAATGTCTAGACTTTCCAGTAGAGATAGCAAACCCCGATAGTAAGAGAAAATGGAAGGCAAGGATAGCAAAGAAGGAAGAGAGAGGGAGAGAATTGTGGTCAGGACTTATCATAGTAGAGATAGCAAGGACAGTAAGGAAAATGGAAGGCAAGGAGAGCAAAGAAGGAAGTGAGAGTGAGAGAGAGGGAGTGGGGGGGGGGGTGATATAATATAGTACTATGGTAGCCTATTATATTTCCTTAGCAACAGCAACCCTAACCCTTTCAGTACTCCGTGACGCACTTATACACCTTATACACTTGTGACAGTTATGGGATTAAGGGGGTCTTATAGTCTTCACGATTTTTTTTTTCTGGACCCGAGCCCTTGTCTCCCATGTAATTAAATACATATCTTGTCTTGATCCCTCGACTGACTGCGTTTGTGCACGAGTAATGTGACCGTTTTAGTATCATACATAGTAGGCTACTATAATTTTGTTTTCTGACCACAGAGTTTCTGGAGCCGAAACCCTTCAGTTGTGGCTATGGCAATCTTTTGATTTTATATATAATATATATATATGATATACTATATATATATACAGTATATATATATATATATATATATATATATATATA
>CM064523.1:10670214-10710845 GCA_032716605.1 Paralithodes platypus
AACCAAGCACTACCCCCTTAACCCTTTGAGTACCAGTGACGTGTGTTATATATTATTCTAGCTATATTTAGACGATACTATGCAGCTTGGGAAGGATCTGTGATGGTTAAAAGGGTTGGTTGATATAGTTTGAAGCCTTATTATTGCTAGAGGTCCTTCCTAAGCTGAATACAATCGTCTAATCATTGCCAGGATAAAAACAAAAATGTCTCTGGTACAGTACGGGTTAACCCATTCAGTACCATTTACGTTCAGTTAACATTATTCTGGCTACTGTTAGATGATTTTATTCAATTTTAAAAGGGTCTCCAGCAATTAACAGGCTTCGAAGTATATCACATAACCATTTTTACTACCACAGATCCTTCTTAAGCTGCACAAAATCGTCTAAATATAGCTAGAATAAAATACAAGATATGTCTCCGGTACGGTCGCGCTAATAAGTGATGTCTCGGCACCAAGTATGTTTTGATCAATAATTGGTATCAGCAATATCTAAGCTTCATTTCTTCATATCGAGTGAAATATACAAAACCTGATCCTACACTTACCCAAACTATTCAACATCTGACAGACATTAATACAACCCAGAGCAAGCCAAACGTAATGACAGCTGGGACATGACTTATTAGCGTGATTGTACAGTAGGCTACAGGTTAAATATGTGTTTACCTGCGAGTGACTTGTAGGCGTGTCGGTGTGAGGTGAGGGAGTGGTGAGGGAGGGAGGGAGGCAGGAGTTTATATATGGGGAGGAGGGATTATGACGTAAGAGGGGGTAGGGGGGGGGGCTGTATGAATGACTTTTACTGTATATTACCGATACATGAGGCTATTATGTATTTAGTGTTGTATTTGTCTACTGTATTTATGTAATGTTTGTCTTATTTATTTTTCTATCTCTCACTCTCTCTGTCTGTCTGTCTGTCTGTCTGTCTCTCTCTCTGTCTATCTGTCTGTCTCATTCACTCTCTCTCTCTCTCACCATTACTATACTCCATTCGTTATAAGTAGGCCAGAAATCGTGACCCCTAACCTCTGTATAGCTCAAAAATGGCTAGAGCAAATGGGCTGTAACTTTCCCCACCTATTCCCTGGCTGACCCTTCCTAAATGGTAGAAATATTAGCTCGATTACTCCAGTCGTTTGTGAGTTATAGAGGTCAGTGGCCAAGATATAGATTTTTAGCCCATCTAGAATGAATAGACTATAGTGGCAAGAACAAAATAATATTCAATTAACCCTTTCAGCACCATGACGCATTTTGACCTTCGATACTGGCTAAAATGTAACGATTTCATGCAGCTTAAGGTCCTATTTACTATTCAAGAGGGTTTTATTGAGATCGTATTTACCCCTTTGAGTCATGGAAGTACTGTGTTAAGAAGGACCTATATTATTCAGAGGGTTTTATTGAGATCGTATTTACCCCTTTGAGTCATGGAAGTACTGTGTTAAGAAGGACCTATATTATTCAGAGGGTTTTATTGAGATCGTATTTACCTCTTTGAGTCATGGCAGTACTGTGTTAAGAAGGACCTATATTATTCAGAGGGTTTTATTGAGATCGTATTTACCTCTGAGTCATGGAAGTACTGTGTTAAGAAGGACCTATATTATTCAGAGGGTTTTATTGAGATCGTATTTACCTCTTTGAGTCATGGAAGTACTGTGTTAAGAAGGACCTATATTATTCAGAGGGTTTTATTGAGATCGTATTTACCTCTGAGTCATGGAAGTACTGTGTTAAGAAGGACCTATATCATGCAGAGGGTATTTTGAGATCGTATTTACCTCTTTGAGTCATGGAAGTACTGTGTTAAGAAGGACCTATATTATTCAGAGGGTTTTATATGATGAAAAATACGACATCGTGGTGAAGGGGTTAATGGGATATATTTACATTTAGACTAATTGCACTCTTGAATTTCCCCTATCTTTAGTGGCATAATCCATATCTCCTAAATGTTCATTCATGTTTTCTTGAATTTAATCTGTATAAGTTTATAACAAATACTACAATTACGTAAAAAAAAAAAAAAAAAAAAACTAGGGCATAATTTGGTCATCCATTATATATATTTATTTGTTTATTTATTTAGTTATTTTTGTACTTGTTATTATGTTTTGCTCTCATCGTTTCTATCCTAAAATATACTTAATTGAGCTTATGGCTCTTCTAAATTGTTTAACTAACAAGCCTTTTAGACCTAATTGTATCTTATCTCCCAGTAGCGGAGAAGCAGACAAAATGTGACCATAAATAATATATTGGCTACATTAAGACGATATTTTGATATATAATTATTTATTTATATTTTAGTTTACTCCTAGGCCTCCATCACGCTTAACCCGTTCAGTACCGGCGACGTCGTTTTAATTTTATTCTGGCAATGATTAGACTATTTTATTCAGCTTTGGAAGGACCTCTAGCAAACAAATATGGCTTCAAACTATCTCACCCAACCCCTTTAGCACCATAGATCCTTCTTAAGCTGCATAATATCTAAATGTAGCTAGAATAAAATATAACACACGTCACTGGTACTCAAAGGGTTAATAAAATACCCGCAAGGCCTCCCTTCGAGATATATCTTTGCATTTTGTTAGGTAGATAAAATACCCCAGTTCCTCCTTGGCTCGCTATCGCTCGCCAGGAAAAAAAAACATAATGCATAACCCCTTGAATAAAGAGAGTGTGAGAGAATAAGAGAGATAATCTTCCACCTCCTTGTAACCGGTATTATGTTTCTCCGCGGATTAAAACCTTGGTTCCCCTTCCTCGCTGTCTGTTTGTCTCTTTCATTCGCACTGGTTTATTTGTGTGTTGTTCTCTCTCTCTCTCTCTCTCTCTCTCTCTCTCTCTCTCTCTCTTTCTCTCTCTCTCTCTCTCTCTCTCTCTCTCTCTCTCTCTCTCTCTCTCTCTCTCTCTCTCTCTCTCTCTCTCTCTCCTCAGTGATATCCCTACACCATCGCCGATTCAGATTGATAATTCAGATGTTCTAAGCAATATCACCGTTACAGAGAGAGAAGTATTGAATTGTTTAGATAAACTCAAGGTAAATAAAACGCCTGGACCTGATACAATCTCACCTAGAGTTCTAAAGGAAGCTAAGGATGAGCTCTCCAAACCACTGACATTGCTATTCAATGAATCCTTGCAGTCTGGGACTATGCCTGATCAGTGGAAGCTAGCCAACGTAACACCGATATTAAAAAAGGCAGCAAATCCCTACCCAGTAACTATCGTCCAATTAGCTTAACCTCAATTGTATGTAAAATGCTAGAAACGGTCATAAGAGACAGACTCGTAAATCACTTAGAGGCAAATAACTTACTTAAAGATACTCAACATGGCTTTCGTAAAAAACGTTCCTGTTTAACAAACCTCTTAGACTTCTTCCACGATATCTTCAACCTCTACGATGAGAGTAAAGCTGTAGATATTATATACCTTGATTTTCAAAAGGCCTTTGACAAAGTTCCCCACAAACGTTTACTGCTAAAACTAAAAGCGCATGGAATACAAGACGGTGTGTTGAAATGGATAGAAAATTGGCTCAGCGACAGAAAGCAAAGAGTAGTCATAAACGGTAAGGCATCTAAATGGACCAATGTAAGTAGCGGGGTACCCCAGGGATCGGTACTAGGACCAATTCTCTTTCTAATTTACATCAACGACATAGATGAGGGTCTCACCTGTACAATCTCAAAATTTGCTGACGATACAAAAATTGCAAATAGCGTAATCAAAAGAACAAGTTGACGATATGCAACACAATCTAGATAAATTGTCATGTTGGGCCCAAATTTGGCAAATGAGTTTCAATGCGGATAAATGTAAAGTACTACATATCGGATACCTAAATGAGAAAGCAAACTATTCGATGAATGGCACTCAGCTTAAGAATGTAAACAAAGAAACCGATCTGGGAGTAACCAAAAACCGAGTCAACAATGTTCAGAAGTTGTTAAGAAGGCAAACAAAATCATTGGCTTTATAGGCAGGTCATTTGAGCATAAATCCAAAGAAGTTATCCTAACCCTTTACAATTCCTTAGTCCGCCCTCTTCTGGAATACTGCGTTCAATCCTGGTGCCCTTATTACCAAAAAGATATAAACAAGCTAGAACGAGTTCAACGTAGAGTTACCAAAATGATACCTAGCCTAAAGAACAAACCATACGAAGAGCGTCTTAGAGAATTAAATCTATTTCCTTTAACCCAGCGCAGATTAAGAGGTGACTTAATTCAAGTGTTCAAAATCATCAAAGGCATCGACAATATGAACTGTAGTAAGTACTTCACTATCGACCAATCTAATTACACGCGGGGAAACGGTTGCAAAATTATTGGTAAATCTTTTAACTCACACGAATCTAAGAATTTCTTCTTCAATCGAGTTGTCAACTTGTGGAATGGGCTTCCCCGAGACGTTATAGACTGCAGCACCGTTGATTCATTTAAACTCCGCTTAAAAAAATATCTCGCATCAAACCCGCGACTGACTGCGTTTGTAAATGAATAACTTTATTTTATCCCCCCCTCAGTTACTAACCCATCTGTCCCCTACTAACTTCCTAATCCTGCCACGGACATTAGTTCTAGGGCAGTAGTTCCCTTTCCAATGTTCCCTTACCCACTCTAAACCACTGTTTGGACACTTGATCCTCAGTGTTTTGGAGGACAAGCAGCCTAGAAGGGTCACTAGATCTGTTGTTGCTTGATTTCCTTTGTACTCCTTTGTACTCTCTCTCTCTCTCTCTCTCTCTTTTTCCCCTTTCACACACACCTTTTCTCGCCTCGCTCACTTCATTCTTCTTTCATTCTCACTTTCAGCTTGTGTTCAGTGTTTCTCTCTCTCTCTCTCTCTCTACCTTAATTACTAAAGCTCACTCATTCTGCCTTACTCAACCTCACTCATTCTACCTTACTCAACCTTACTCAACCTCTCATTCTACCTTACTCAACCTAATCATTCTACCTTACTCAACCTTACTCATTCTACCTTACTCAACGTCACTCATTCTACCTTACTCAACCTCACTCATTCTACCTTACTCAACCTCTCATTCTACCTTACTCAACCTAATCATTCTACCTTACTCAACCTCACTCATTCTACCTTACTCAACCTTACTCATTCTACCTTACTCAACCTAATCATTCTACCTTACTCAACCTAATCATTCTACCTTACTCAACCTAATCATTCTACCTTACTCAACCTAATCATTCTACCTTACTCAACCTCACTCATTCTACCTTACTCAACCTTACTCATTCTACCTTACTCAACCTAATCATTCTACCTTACTCAACCTAATCATTCTACCTTACTCAACTTTACTCATTTTACCTTACTCAACATCACTCATTCTACCTTACCCAACCTCACTCATTCTACCTTACTCATTCTACCTTACTCAACCTCTCATTCTACCTTACTTAACCTAATCATTCTACCTTACTCAACCTAACTCATTCTACCTTACTCCACCTCATTCATTCTACCTTACTCAACCTCACTCATTCTACCTTACTCAACCTCACTCATTCTACCTTACTTAACCTCACTCATTCTACCTTACTCAACCTCACTCATTCTACCTTACTTCATTCATTCTACCTTACTTCATTCATTCTACCTTACTTCATTCATTCTACCTTACTTCATTCATTCTACCTTACTTCATTCATTCTACCTTACTTCATTCATTCTACCTTACTTCATTCATTCTACCTTACTTCATTCATTCTACCTTACTCAACGTCACTCATTCTACCTTACCCAACCTCACTCATTCTACCTTACTCAACCTCACTCCTACCTTACTCAACCTCACTCATTCTACCTTACTCAACCTCATTAATTCTACCTTACTCAACCTCATTCATTCTACCTTTCTCAGCCTCTCATTTTACCTTACTCAACCTCATTCTACCTTAATCAACCTCACTAATTCTACCTTACTCAATCTCTCATTCTACCTTACTCAACCTAACTCACTCTGCTTTACTTAACCTCTGATTTCCTCTACGAACATTTACTCCCTCTACCAACCTCTGACTCCCTCTACGAACTTCTGACTCCCTCTACCAACCTCTGACTCCCTCTACCTACCTCTGACTTCCTCTACCAACCTCTGACTTCCTCTACCAACTTCTGACTCCCTCTACGAACCTCTGACTCCCTCTACCAACCTCTGACTCCCTCTACCAACCTCTGACTCCCTCTACGAACCTCTGACTCCCTCTACCAACCTCTGACTCCCTCTACCTACCTCTGACTCCCTCTACGAACCTCTGACTCCCTCTACCAACCTCTGACTCCGTCTACGAACCTCTGACTCACTCTACCAACCTCTGACTCCCTCTACCTACCTCTGACTTCCTCTACCAACCTCTGACTCCCTCTACGAACCTCTGACTCCCTCTACCAACCTCTGACAACCTCTGACTCCCTCTAACAACCTCTGACTCCCTCTAACAACCTCTGACTCCCTCTACCAACCTCTGACTCCCTCTACCAACCTCTATCAACCTCTGACTCCCTCTACGAACCTCTGACTCCCTCTACCAACCTCTGACTCCCTCTACCAACCTCTGACTCCCTCTACCAACCTCTGACTCCCTCTACCAACCTCTGACTCCCTCTACAAACCTTTGACTCCCTCTACCTACCTCTGACTTCCTCTACCAACCTCTGACTCCCTCTGCCAACCTCTGACTCCCTCTAACAACCTCTGACTCCCTCTACCAACCTCTGACTCCCTCTACCAACCTCCGACTCCCTCTACCTACCTCTGACTCCCTCTACCTATCTCTGACTCCCTCTACCCTACCTCTGACTCCCTCTACCCTACCTCTGACTCCCTCTACCTACCTCTGACTCCCTCTACCTACCTCTGACTCCCTCTACCTACCTCTGACTCCCTCTACCAACCTCTGACTCCCTCTACCAATCTCTGACTCCCTCTACGAAGTTCTGACTCCCTCTACCTACCTCTGACTCCCTCTACCAAACTCTGACTCCCTCTACCAATCTCTGACTCCCTCTACCAATCTCTAACTCCCTCTACCAACCTCTGACTCCCTCTACCAACCTATGACTCCCTCTACCAACCTCTGACTCCCTCTACCTACCTCTTACTCCCTCTACCTACCTCTGACTCCCTTTACCAACCTCTGACTCCCTCTACCAACCTTTGACTCCCTCTACCAACCTCTGACTCCCTCTACCAACCTCTGACTCCCTCTACCAACCTCTGACTCCCTCTACCTACCTCTGACTCCCTCTACCAACCTCTGACTCCCTCTACCTACCTCTGACTCCCTCTACCTACCTCTGACTCCCTCTACCTACCTCTGACTCCCTCTACCAACCTCTGACTCCCTCTACTTACCTCTGACTCCCTCTACCAACCTCTGACTCCCTCTACCTACCTCTGACTCCCTCTACCTACCACTGACTCACTCTACCCTACCTCTGACTCCCTCTCCCTACCTCTGACTCCCTCTACCTACCTCTGATTCCCTCTACTAACCTCTACCTACCTCTGACTCCCTCTATCTATCTCTGACTCCCTATACCTACCTCTGACTCCCTATACCTACCTCTGACTCCCTCTACCTACCTCTGACTCCCTCTACTTACCTCTGACTCCCTCTACTTACATTTGACTCCCTATACCTACCTCTGACTCCCTCTAACTCTCTCTATCTACCTCTGACTCCCTCTACTTACCTCTGACTCCCTCTACCTACCTCTACCTACCTTGACTTACTCTACCTACCTCTGATTCCCTCTATATACCTCTGACTCCCTGGACCTACCTCTGACTCCCTCTACCTACCTCTGACTCCCTCTACCTACTCCTGACTCCCTCTACCTACCTCTGACTCCCTCTACCTATTTCTGATTCCCTCTACTCACCTCTGATTCCCTCTACCTACCTCAGCCCTCCTCTCTCAACCAAAGTATCCATACATGCAATAGAGGAAAAACAGTGGCCAAGTGATGGTTGGGTAGTCGAGGCATACAATTATCATTGGTGACTGGACGACTCGGCCCATGGGACAACTCGGCTCGGACAGCTCGGCCCACTTTTGGACAACTCGGCCCATTATATGAGACAGCTCGGCCCCATGTTTTGCTATGGGACAATTTGACGAGACCAGTCAGGATTAGGATGGGAGAGCTAAGTGGAGGGTTTATGGGTGAGGCCATGTATGCAGCACCAAATCCTGTCCTCTGCATATGCGCGGCCTTTACCCTAATATTTGTATTATGTTATTTAGGCTCAACTGTTAGGTTAATTTAAGTTAGGTTAGGTTAGGTTAGGTTAAGTTAGGTTAAGATAATATAATAGTATAGGCCTAAAGGGAAAAAAAATCGTGCCAAGGGGCCTAAGATTCTCACGCATGCGCAGAAGACAGGATTTGCAGGATTTGGTGCTGCATACATGGCCTCCCGTTTATGGCGTGTGTGTAATGTGGGCGAAATGTTCGTTTATTGTATAATTATGTCATAGGCTAGTTTTCTCGATTCATAATGTGTAGGTTAGGTTAATTAAGACTTGTCTCGTAATTAACACGGGCCGAGCTGTCTCGTTTTTACTGGGCCGAGCTGTCTCGCCGTGGGCCGAGCTGTTCCGTGGGCCGAGTAGTCTAGCATTCGAGCGAATCTTGTTGTTGGAAAATGAAGAAGAAAAAGAAGTTACTCTTGAAACTTTAAAAGGCAAAGGCAAAGCATTTACATCGGAAGCTTCTATATTTTCATCTCCGTCATGTAAACTAACTCTATTAAAAGACAATTTCTAGATCATCAATGGGAATATAAGACTCCTCATCCTAATCATTGACCCGATCCTGTCCCTTGCCCCTAAATCCCCTGCATAACCCCCGCATATCATGCTGCCCGAAAGCAGCCCTCTGCGGGTCCCCCTGACAAAAAAGAAACAAAAAAACTCTTGTCTCCTTACCTTAACTTACGTTACCTTACATAGTTACTGGACACAAGTTTTATTAGACCTCTATGTCCAGAACCATTATCAAGTGAATAGCTTGACTCAAATCGTGATAACAATAATGTAAGTGCATAAAATATGTGTAATTAATACTTTCACTTGTTGTGGTGGGAGAAAACTCCATGCACCCATACATATATATCACAGTGTGGTCCAAGCCTCAGTGACCTCCCAGGTAACAAGAGGCCCAAACTTCTAGAACCCAGGAGGAGATGCGGGGCAACAATTTAACACTCGCAGGACACGTAGGATGGAATGGGGAGGTGATGCGATGAACAATGACACCCGGCAGGAAGAAGATATATGCGTGGTGAAGAAAATAGGGAAGGACAGTGCAACCAACAAATTCCTTAGAGGCTGAAGGTGGCCCTGGGTACCGAATGTGCCAGGCCCATCGCCAATCACCGTAGGGGCCACGTCCCAAAAGGCGGGCAAGCCAGCAGGGTAAAAAAGCCGACACAGATGGATGAGTAGACGGTGATGAAGGCAAAGCTGGGCAGAATATAGGAAGGGGATGAAGCTTTGGGTGTAATAAAGCTAAACTGGTGAATATATAAACTCACATGACTGAAATAATTCAGACAAGTGGGGTACCGGTACCTCTACTGTCACAAAGGTAGATACCATCTCTGCTGCTGGTAGAGCTGAGGCCGCCACTATCACCAGAATAAGATACGGCTGGGGAAAGTTTATAGAACTGTTGCCACTTCTTACCATGAGAAGAATCCCTCTTCCCTTGAAGGTAAAGGATGTACGCTTCATGTGTTAGAAGCGCAATGACATATGCTTCAGAAGCGTGGCCTGTCAAAGCGGATGATATCAACAGAATGGAACGCAACAAGATGAGAATAGTGAGATCGATGTGTGGTGCCAAACTGCAAGATAGGATATCTAGTGACGAGCTGAGGAGAAGGTTTGGTATCATGCATGAGTACTAGTGACGGAGATGCGTACTAGCAGGCTTGAATGGTTTAAACGTGGAGAGGATGGATGAATTTAGTTGGGTGAAAAGATGCAAGTCCGTGAACGTGGAGAGAGCTGCGCCAACGGGCAGACCAAGAAAGGTGTGGGATAAAACTTTGCGGTCTGATCTTGAATTGAAGAATTTGACAAGTAAGGCAGCTCTGAATAGGGTTGCCTGGAACGCCGCCATTAGGACGTCTTGAGATCGGAACCGCAGTTTGTGTGGAACACTCGGTCTTTAAGTTTATGTATGTATGTATGTTATAGTGCCAGTCTAGTAACTGGTTATTCTGGAGTTCAATCTCAGCAGTGGGGGCTTGGGATTTTTGTGAGAAGACCAGTTCAATATCCAACCCAGTTTGGCTACTAAGAGTTAAAGTAAGATATCAGAGTTCCAAAATAATCCCCCTTACCTTTATAATACATTCATAGTTTAGCTTGTATCTTGTCTACTGTTTCAATTTCCTTATAGCTTGAAACTTGCAATTGGTCAAATCAAATAGTTGAATCTGAACCACCTTTAACTCTTATGAAATTAGTCGCTGCATGACCATCGTCAATAATGAATGTTTCTGCGGGTGTCAGCGTGTAGGAATAGGTTTTATGATGTAAAAAAAAACTATTCCTACAAGCGAATCTGGTATTCTCTTGGGAGCGCTCTAGTCTGTCCTGGCAGTAGTTTTCTGCACCGGGGTTCCTGTGGCCTCTCCCCCCCAGCTTGACCCAGGCCAAATCAACTGTTCAGCCCACATCAACCATTCATCACTATGATGCATGCTACAAATATAGTGCAACTAGCCACATCAACAACAGTGAAGAATATTGAACGAGTCAGAGTAGCAGCCATCAGGATACCAGAACAACAAGGGCAAAAGAGACAATCTAACCATACCGTGATGAGCCCTTGTTACCTGGAAGCCAACAAGAGAGACCTCACACCTAAGAAGACCTAGATATCAACAACCAACAACCCAAGTATAGCAGAGAAAAGACAGACTACCAGAGCCACCTTGACCAAATTATCAATTGTAGCCTACTAGGAGCAATCCTAAGTTTGGTAGAGGTAGGTTTGATTTTACCAGAGGTGAACTTGACAACAACAAAGACAGGCTTAAAGCTGTTGCAATTAAGTAGGCTTAGCGGGAGATGGGCCGTTTTTCTGGACCCCTTTCTCCCTCGTATTTAGCCTCATTAGCTTTGACATTTTAAAACGTTCGGCCCATTACTTTGGCAATTTTAACACCTTTAGCTCCATTTTGTTGTCAATTTTAAGACCTATCATGCCATTTAGGTGTCGATGTTTTTATAGCGAGCGATAGCAAGCCTGTAATTATACGAGGAACCGGCCTTTGGCCGGGAAATTTTTCTACCAAAAAATGTACAAATTTATCTTGAGGGGGGTCTAGGGGGTGTTTTTCTAAGTTTGAGGGTAGTCTAGTGAGGAAACTTAGCTGGTGAGCATCGGGCCTCATTGGGGGTTGCTAGTCTCGAACTTAGCTGGTGAGCATCGAGCTTCATTGGGGGTTGCATACTCAGCTGGTGAGCATCGGGCCTCATTGGGGGTTGCTAGTCTCGAACTCAGCTGGTGAGCATCGGGCCTCACAGCCTACAGGTTTTTGTGACCAAACAAGAGGGATTGTTCTGATACCTCTGCTTGATCGGCTGCGATAGTGTTAACAATATGGAAAGGCTGTGGAAAGTATGTACAGAGTACAGAAGCCTAGATAAATAGATTGGTGCCAGTGGACTGGATGAGAGGAATAATAGTTCCACTGTGTAAAGGTAAAGGTGGATGTAGCGAATGTGTCACAGAAGTAATAGCCTGC
The DNA here is from genome assembly GCA_032716605.1 of Paralithodes platypus. NCBI lineage: Eukaryota > Metazoa > Arthropoda > Malacostraca > Decapoda > Lithodidae > Paralithodes > Paralithodes platypus. The sequence continues at coordinate 10,682,032 of CM064523.1, forward strand.
TGAGTGTGATTGGCAAGGTATATGCTAGAATAGTGATTGACAGAGTGAAGGAGATTACCGATGGAAACTGAGTGATCAACAGGATGGTTTTCGAAGTGGTAGATGATGTGTGGATCAGATTTTTGCAGTGAGACAGATGATAGAGAAGACATGCGAGAGAGATCAGAGGGCATACATGGGATTTATGGATCTTGAGAAAGCATATGACAAAGTAATTAGAGAGGGATTGTGGAAAGTTTGGGAGCTGTATGATGTAAAAGATTTTTTTTTTAATGCTGTGAAGAGTTTCTATAATAAGGTTTAGTGTCCAGGTTGGAGTGAGCCATGGATGTGTAATGTCGCCCTGGTTGTTTAATATTGCACTAAATGGGGTGGATCCGGGTTGTCTTCGTGGGCTGCTAACTATTGGTTATTTGCCCCACACCCTAAGGTACCATGTGTGAAGATTTGAGGTCCCTGTGAGGCTTTTGAGAAGTATATAATGACTTATGTAAGGGGGAGAACAGCCGAGGGGAGGGGTTCGTTGCTGGAGCTGTGCATAACTATAATAGGCGACGAGAGGGCTTCCTTCCTGGAGATCAACAGGTTAAGGGGGGTCACTTTTTTTTATCTTTCCCTGGCTTGTATCCATTCGGCCCCATTCAGTCAACGATTTTAAGACGTTTATCCCCATCCAGGTGTCGATTTCTTCCTGGTGAGCGATAGCGAGCCAGCATTGTATGGAGAAATCCGACTTCGCCGGAGACATTTTTCTATCGAAAAATGTACAAATTTAGCTTGCTGTCAAAACAATAATATATATATGGTGGCTCGCTACCGCTCGCCAGGAAAATATTGACACCTGGATGGGGGTAAACATCTTAAAACAGTAGGCTGAATGGGGCCGAATGGATACAAGCCAAAGAGAGAGGGAGAGAAAGATATAAAAAGCGAGGTGGGCTCCCATAAGTATAAAAATAAACCCTGTGTACATCAGAAAGAAATATCCAGTGCCTTGAGTACTTGAATGGGGAAATTATACCCACATGATGGAAAGACGTTTTATTGTGATGACAAGACAAGATTCGACTAGGAGTTCTCTTCAGGTGTGTCTGTTTGACACACTTAAAGAGGACTCCAGAGTCGAAACTTCCCATGCCTTCCCAACAATTCGTTTTTTCGGTTATGTGGGTATCATTCCTCCACATATACCGTTTATCCTTAACCAATAACTAAGCTTAAAAAGTCCACAATATCAGCAAAAAACTTATCTTTAAACCATCTTCCTAAAGAATAAACTTAAATTAATTAAACCATCTTCCTAAAAGAATAAACTAAACAAACCAGCATTTTGGGTGTCAGCCTCCAAAACACTTCATATTTTAACCGTCAATAATAATAACACATACGGAATCATTTTCCCTGAACTTCTTAGGAGGCCCACCCTCGTCTGTGTCATCCAATTCTCTTTTTCTCTTTATTGCACTCATAGGCTCGATCCAAATGACTGAATCATCTTTAACTACCTGCGATACATCATTCTCGCTCTCCGACTTACAACAAATAGCATCAGACTCAGCCTCATAGTTCAATACAGATTCCATAGGCGGTGAACATGGCCTATTCATGATCTCTAGACAACTATCCAAAATATCAGATAATTGTTCATATACTACTAAAAGTCTGGGGCGACAAATGGCCTCCTTATGCTTCATGGCCCGTTGAAGAGTTTTTAGTGAATCTGCCATGTGATGAAGATCAGCATCTATGGTGACACCCGTTACAATTCTGTCAATTATAACACCAAGCGACCAAGTGTCACTCTGAGTGGAACTTAAGCCATCAAGATACAGTTCCGGTGCATAATGCTTATATTTCTTGTATGAAGTTTTTGTTCCAGTGGGAAAACCTGTGTTGGGCCCTGAGAAACTAGCCAACCCGAAATCTATGATAGATACTTTTAATTCTTCTGAATCAGTTTCGACGATCAAATTATCTAACTTTAAATCATTATGAACTATATTGTTTGTGTGGATTTGATAAACCTGATGGATGATACCTTGTATAATATTTAACCACATCCAAAACGGGGTGACATCGTCCTCTAACAACTCCAGGACTGTATCTCCCGTGCAGAGGGACATGACAATGATTGGTTTGTCCGACGCTGCAGCGAACAGGATAGGGGCCCCGCCAATGCCACCCAAACGCCTCAGCATGCAGGCTTCACGTAGGAAAAGAGGGAGGTCGCCGATATCCTTACTTTCCTTTATGCAGGCTTGTCTCCCATCAAACTCTACCTTTGTGACTGTACCATAGGACCCACGGCCTATTACCGCGCCAGTGTTGGACACCCTCGCCCAAATGTCTCCGCTTCTGATCATTTTTTCGTTTATGTTATATCATAGACTAGCCTACAGCAGATCTACTGTAGTCTATGGTTATATATAACACGTATGTAATATCACTGTGTAAGACGAAAATCACAATTAAAGTACAATTCTAAGACTGGAAGCCAAGACCGAATTGCCAAACTTGCGTAATCAGCTAATGCAACAGCCAGTATGAAAGGGAGTCTTCCTTCTCGAGCGATCTGATACATTCTAAAAGCCTAAAATATCTACATAGCTGATTGTTGTTATTCTGGTCCAAATTAAGTTAATACTGAACGTTGTTTATTGTTGGTAAATTCATTCTGATATCTAAAGTACAAAAATTAGCTGGTTTTACGTGCATTTACTTGTAATAAACGATATAATGTGAATGACATTTATTTATTATCATTGAGTTACCCATTTAAAATATTCGTTTTCATTTACAAACGTATAAGAAAATGGAGATTTTACCGATAACTAAAATATATAATAAGATCACCCTTTTATTATGTATGTTAGAGCCGCGGCTGTCGAGTGGAGAGCACGCTGACGTGTAAATCTGCTTGACCTAGTTTTGATCCCAGCCAAGGCGGACATTTAGTGGGTGAGGTAGTACGTCCTATAGTCAGGATGTTTCACATGCTTGCACCCAGTCGGGGGGACACCTCGACGACGTATACATACTAATAACACATACCAAAGCCACTCCAACAGCTTCCTCTCTCTCCAACACCCCTTCTCCTCTCTACACTCTTCAGAAAATAGGAAAGTAGAAAGTAGCTACGAGGTGTCGTTGTAAAGGCTTATCCTTCAATACCTTCACTTGACCTGACCTATGTAATTTGGTACGATGATGTCATTAGCCCTGTTATGCCCTGTTTTTCTACATAATTAACTTGGGTAATGTGAGTTCTAACTGACTGGGTATATAAGGCTGCATGCACAAAACAAGGTATGAGGAATAGAGAACACAAGTTAAACACACGGTAACAAGGCACACGATCACGTTTATTGATGATGGTAGGAAGCATAAGAAGGTATGAACACTCGTACAAGACAAATGATAGAATTGAACAACTAGCATTAAGTGGATCTGGATGGAGCCTAGTCTCCCACTTCCAACGTTCAGGTATTAATCTTCTGATCACTGGCTTTGTTCGCAAGTTTATACTGGAGACCATCAATGTTACTTATAGATTCAATTTCACTATTTAAATTGATTACTGGTAGCTCTGGTGCACAAGTAGTAGTTCACAGACTAGATTAGACACGCGAATTTTAGAGCACGGGAATTCTAGTAAGCTGAGGGAGTGTGTGGAAAGGGAGTGGGCGTTTGTAGGTAGTAGGGGTAGGCAGCCCCGCATTCAGCCAGGACTTAACAACCAATTCAGAAAATTATGATGTTACAGTGAGGTCCCCACTTGGATCTTCTGATCACTGTCTGATACAGGCCACCTGTCTATCACCTACCACACCTTCCCACTTTACGATAGGGCATTAACTCATTCAAAGTGTAATGGTAGATGGCCTTTATTCTCAATTTCACTCAATAAATGGTGGAAGTGGAGTGGTTGCATTGAGGCAGTTGGACAAAATTCAAAATAAAGCTATTAGATTAATCAATCCTGCAATCACATTAGGCACATGGACCTTTTTGTTTTATCTGTGTTTTTCCTTCCTCCGTTCATTAAAAAAAAAAAAAAAAAAAAAAATATTCAATGTAGCATCTGTCGATGTGGGTACACCATGGGAGTAAGCGCTGTAGTAGAATAAAGGGGCCCCTGCCGAAGGATAAGTCAGAAATAGAGAAATTTGAGTGCGTAGTGTGCAAAGGCGAGCTTGTGTTAGTGATGATCCTGTGGCTGTGAATTTTGGAAATGAGTCTTTGGAGCTGGTGAACAAGTTTTGTTACCTAGAGATACCATCTCTGCCGGTGGTGGGGCTGAGGCTGCCACTGTTGCTAGAATTAGGTGTGGCTGGGGGAAGTTCAGAGAATTGATGCCAATCCTGACCATGAAAAGAATGCCTCTCCCCCTGAAGGGAAAGGTGTATGCCTCATGTGTTAGAAGTGCAATGACGTATGCCTCAGAAACATGGGCCGGTTAAGTAGAGGATGTCAACAGAATGGAGCGTAATGAGATGAGAATGGTGAGATGGATGTGTGGGGCCAGGCTACAGGATAGAATAACAAATGTTGAGCTGAGGAGACGTTAGGTATAAAGAGTATTAGCGAGGTGATGCGTACAAGTAGACTGGGATGGTATGGACATGTGGAGAGAATGGATGAACAAAATTGGGTGGAAAAAATGCAGGTCTGTGATTGTGGAGGGAGCTGCACCAAGGGGTGGACCGAGGAAGACCTGGGATCGGACTATACGCGCCGATCTCAAATCCAAGAACTTGACAAGTGAAGCAGCCCTTAACAGGGTTGCCTGGAATGCCGCCATTAGGACAAGAGACTGAAACTGCACTTATGTGTGGAACACTCAGTCTTAAAATTGTATGTATGTATGTATGTATGTATGTCAGGGGGTACTGATCTAAGTTTTATATTCTTATAGCAGAAACACGTAGAACGCAAATCAGTGGGCGAACATTAGATATCACTAGGGTTTTACTTCTATGTAATAATATCTAGATATATGGGTAATTACGAGAGTTAATATCGCCTGTTAATTAATAAACACTGATACGCTTAGCACTTCCTAATGGAATGGTTATATATGAATTATACTGGGGCAAAGATATAGCCACTTCGTAGAAATATGAATAAGTGAGTCGTTAAATAGTACTGTAACACTGTAGTACTGATAGAGTGAATCTTGGGTAGTATTTGATTGGTCTGGTCCTGGTTATCTTGCGTCCGTGATGTTGGGGGCTAACGACTGGTTTTGCGGCCGTCCAGGGGGTCCATATGTAGGAAGTTCTCAAGACGGATCTCTTGGCGATCGTTGCTGGCTACACGCTTATATACCCACTGGTTTGTGAAGGTTATAAGGTGCACGTAGATTTCTTGTACGTGGACAGATGCTTCTATCTCAATCTGCCACGGAGTCTGCCGGCTCTGGAACTCAATTCTCAGGAACAACACAAGGGCAGAGCTAGAGGTCAACTTAAGGGGCCAGCCACTGGTTGGTGTCTATCTTTCAACTGATTTTACTGGGGGCTGGAGCTTGGTTTATAGGCTCGGTTTTGGACCCTGTAGGCCATAGGGATCTCGAGTTCTTATGGATTTATTTAAGCTCTCAATGGATACGGGAACTAGGTAAGGCGGTGATTACTGTTGTGGCACATGGCTATATGGAGCCTTCATAAAGTGATATAACTGAGCCTTAGTAAGAGGTACTATTTTGGCTATACTGGAAGTATTTAGGGGAGAGAGACTGGATCTACTTTGCGAGGAGGACTGGGACAGCTGTGATAGGAGCGTCTCTCTTAGATTGTTCAGTCTTCGTTCTATGGTATAGCTGAGGTGCTAATTTGGTTATCAGAGTATGCAAGAAAGGTTAATGGGTTATTGTGGGTTAATAAAGGTTAGTAAAGGTGTTAGTCATGCATGGTTAGTTCATTGATAGGAAGAATTCCTGTGCTACCTAGCAATGACCCGGAAGTCAAAACAGGGGTCAGGTATACCTCCGCAGGGGTGGGGGTCTCCCTCCTCGGGTGGGTAAAAAGGGGTAGGTGCGCGCCCTCTCTCTGTGATGGTCGTCCGGCGGCTGTGGCTAGGGGCTTGCCATATCACAAGTGTTTGTAATAACCCTCTGTTTATGAGACAGATGTGGGTGTTCGTAATACCAAAACCGTAGGTGCCTTGACTAGCTGGTTTAATCGGTTGGGTTGTTAATTGCATGGTTTGTTGGATGTGGTGGAGACTGGGTTGCTAACTCTGCCACATTTATCTGGAAGTATGGCAATAGAAGTTAGTCACTGGCGAGGCGGCTAGCCTCGCACTGACGATCATTTGGTACAGGGTTGTGAATGGGTTGTGAGGGAATAGATGGCATGCAAAGGGTTAGTAAAGTTCTAATGGTGTTCCTTCCTACTGGGGGAAGGTAGGCTGGATAGGAGTATATATACAAAAGGTTTGAGAATGTTAGCAACGGAAAAATTAAGGATATTCAGGAGGTATGGTGGAGAGGCTAGGTCGGAAAGGAGTCGAGGAGCGTGAGGGGTTAACGAGAGGGAGAGGGTTAAGGGGGGCTACGTGGAAGTTTGACCCTAAGGTCTCTGGGCGTAGGGGTGGCATTAGACTACAGTTGGTATCGTAGCTTGGGGGTTAATGACAGGGAAAGTATGTTAGCCAAACGCTACCGGGGGGATGAGCAATATGGGGTGGTATATGAGTCTGGAAGGGATAGAATCATGTGGACTGTGGGGCTGTGGGGAAGAGGAGGTTAACTGTAGGTGTGTGCTTGACTGTGGATAAAAGTAGAGAAAAACATGGTGTATTATTACTCGTCAATACGATGGTTATGGACACTGTTAATCTGACACTATTTCTTGCTGACCTAGTTGTTCCTGGGAACTGCGTTTTCTATGACATATACAACAAAGAAAGCGGCAGTTCGTAGGGGTAGCTTCGGTATTGTTTCATGGTGAAAATGCGTCGAGACAATGGTAAAAGAGGGTTGTATATACAATCTCTGGTTGGGGTAAGAATTAGAGTTACTGTATGGTGGCTAACATCTTCAGTCATTTCTGTCTAGGTCTTACAGGAACGATGGTTATATATATACACTGGTGTACCCGTGGGTATCATCGTTTCTTATCAATTAGGACATGGGGTTTTAACATACTACTTCTCGGATGGAAAGAACATACATAGATTTATGGGGGCGGTTGGTCTTCAGAAACTTCGTCTGGCAAGACCCCTGGTTAACATATTACTTCTTGGATGGAAAAAACATACTGTACATAGATTTAGGCCTGTCTGAACTGGTTGGCATTGGCTCAACCTAGGGACAGGGCATGGGTGTATTAACCTGGGAAGAACATACATAGATTTATGGGGGCGGTTGGTCTTCAGAAACTTAGTCTGGCAAGACAGGGGGTTAACATATTACTTCTTGGATGGAAGAAAACATACATAAATTTAGGCCTGTCTGAACTGGTTGGCATTGGCTCAACCTAGGGACAGGGCATGGGTGTATTAATGGTGTATTCATGTTCATCATCATGTAGGTAGAGGTGTAGGACACGAGGGGTAGTGTATACGCGAGGTGGGGGAAAGGTCAGTGGTTAGAAGGGATAGGCAGGTGTGGTTTGGAGCTGCTTAGCCCTGCAGGCTTCGGCCTGTCTTAACTGGTTGGCTTGGTCACCTGGTCCTTTCGTTCTGTGGGCCTTTCCTTCGGGTGTTTCTATTCCCGTTTCCTGGTGGTGTTCGCTCGTGGCTTCCGTGGTGGGCTTCTCGTTCTGGGGCATTTTAAGCCCAGTGCTTTATCTACGGAGGGAGGTGGGGGGGAGGGGGGGACAGGTACTCTCTTTATAGACCCTATAGTAAAACAAATCGGCCAACCTCCGCCATCTTGGTGCCACCGGTGATATGTTCCACTCTTTACACCGAAATATTTCCACAACCACTATCAATATTTTCGATTGCTGGGACAGGATATACATTTTGGTGTTTGAATATGCATTGTACATGATCATAAATAAAACACTTCTTTATTTGACAGTTTAGTCACCAAAGTGGCGACCAGAAGAAGGAAGTGCATAGGGTCACTCTCTCTAACTACAGGATCTACCCTCGCCATTTTAGGGGTATGTTCTCCGAGGTTGTTCCCTGTTCCACCGTAATCCTAGCCAGTCTATGTGCTACGCTAGTTGTTGTATATGCAGTGAAACATATATAAATATATATATATATATATATATATATATATATATATATATTAGATAATATATATATATATATATATATATATATTATATATATATATAATATATATTGAATAATCATGGGAATCAGTTAGGGGAGATGGTCGTATTTATCTGCTCAATATGTATTTGTATATATTATATATATATATATATATATATATATATATATATATATATATATATATATATATATATATATATATTTTAGTTTCCTCCCTAGACCTTCATCAAGCTTAAATAGCGAATAATTTACGCTAGGTTGATGTTTTATATTTCAAAGTATAATTTACTTTATAGATACCATTTTGGATTCAGAAAGGAATATTATTTTTTGTTTGTCCTATGTGAATGAGGGAGACAAAAGGCAGAACTGCCTGCAGAGAGTGCATCCCCCAGAGTGACAGGGCCAAAATCGAGGGACGTTCGAGCTAAAATGCCTGGACACACGGAGTTTGAAGCAATTTAAGTCGTAGGAAGAGGGAAAGACTGATTCTGGGAGAGAGTTCCAGAGCTCAGCAGTTGAATAGAAGAAAGTCTGATAATAGGGTTTCACTCTTGGGTTGGAGAGTTGCACAGAGTAGGGGTGGGATTGTGTTGAAAGATGGTACCGTACGTAGAGGAGGTGGTATACACTGGGAAAGCTCCGAGGAACACTAATTATTGTAGTAGCGATAGAATAGCGAGGGAGATGCAACATTGCAGCGAAGAGAGAGATATTGCAGAGAGTTGGTGAGTGGACGAGTTAATGATACGAAAGGCTTTCCTTTCTACTTTATCTAGGAGTGTGGTGTGAGAGGATCCTCCCCACACATGTGAACAATGCTCAATACGAGGACTGCCCCTGTACAGAGCAACAAGCTGCGCAGGGGTAAAGAACCCCTTGAGGCGGTTGAGCACACCCAGCTTCTAGGAGGCTGCCTTAGCAAGACTGGTAATATGGTCCTTCCAAGTGAGAGCAGAAGAAAAAGAGACACCGAGAATATTGAGAGAAGATGAAGGATTGATTTTTGTATCGTTGAAGAATAAGGGATAGTCCTCTGGAGATTCCGGATGGGTAGTAAGATGGAGAAATTGGATCTTGGAAGCATTAACCCGGGAACTGCGGGGAGACTCTTAAGAGTTCCCCCGGCGGACTGCGGGGAGACTCTTAACCCTTAAAAAGCGGCTCACCACTTAAGTCGAGTTGAAAAAACTGGCAAAAAACGGGTGAAAAAAGGGTGGAAATCGAGTGAAAATGGGTGGGATAGTAATGATCCATACGTCCGACATCTGTGGCCTCCCGGCCCACACTAACTCCAGTTCCCCCACCGCGCATGAGGATGACAGTGTAACCAATAGTTCGCTAAAAGTGAGCAAGGTAGCAAAATCAGCTAAACTTCCATCTTCGAGGTAACACTGTCAGTGCTCCACGAGTGCTACGTAGCTGTATGTGGCGTCATTGTGTAGCGATTTCCACCTAGTTTTCGGTGCAATACAGTTCCTTTCATACTGATGGTTGATATAGCAGTCAGAACGGCCCAGAAAGGCCCAAAACGGCCACAGAGCACCCGCTAGAGGAGGGTTAAGAGTGAGTGAAAAAAAAAATCAACTTTTGACATAAAAAAAAAATATATATATATTTTTATTTTTTTATTTTTTTATTTTTGTTTGGCCCCTGGGCCATGCAAAATCTCAGTCCTCTACCTCCCCTCCTTCCCCACTTTTCTCCTCTCCTTCAGTTATCACCTATTTTCCCTGTTATTCCCTTATTCTGAGGTATATTTTCGTGCTAACATTAGCGAGTTGCAAGCAGGGTGTTGTCATCACTGATGGGAAGCGAGTGCAAGAGAGAGAGAGAGAGTATCGATCGACTGTGTCTCAGTGGCCTTGGGGGAAATTGGCGGGAAAGCAGCTTGCCTCACCCATACATTATACAACTCGCGGGCTATATCTCCGATTTTGAAAATCCAAACGCTGTTTTCACTCGTTTTATTGTTGTTTCAGGTTAATACCTTTATAATCAACCCATAATAGGCGCATATGGATAAGTATTAATGCTATTAATGGCACAATGAATATTTTAGTGACGGAAACACCTCAAATACGTCAGCACAGGGGGACGTTTCCAATTACCCCCATGCGCACTTGCTAGGTTAAATGCAACAAGGTTTTCTCTACTCGAATTGGAAATCCGAAATAGTAGCTAGATCAGAAGATAAGTGTTCTATGGCTTCATTACGTTTGTTTTTGAGGGACTGCTGGCTGGAGCGTTCTGGAAAACTAATTGAGTAGCGTAAGGTAATGTTTCCTGCATATGAATGGATGGGACTGGATGTACAGTTGAGAAGATCATTTATGAAAATTAGAAAGAGAATAAGAGATAGGACAGAACCCTGAGGAACACCGGAGTTGATAGGATGAGGAAGTGAGCGATGGCCGTCCACAACCGCAGCTATGGAACGGCCGGAAAGGAAATTAGAGACAAAGGCACAGATGGAGGGATAGAAACCGAAGGAGGGTAGTTTAGAAATCAAAGATTTGTGCCAGACTTTATCGAAGGCCTTCGATATGTCTAGTGCAACAGAAAGTCCCGAAAGGAGGTTGACCAAGAGTTAGTAAGATATGAAAGAAGATCACCAATAGAGCGACCCTTAAGGAAGCCATACTGGCGATCTGAGAGCAGATTATGAGAAGAGAAATGCTTAAGAAATTTGGAAGCAAGAATAGTTTCAAACACTTTAGCGATACAGGAGATGAGAGCAATTGGACGATAGTTGGAGGGTTGAGAGCGGTCACCCTTCTTTGGGACAGGTTGAAGGAGAGCAAACTTCCAGCAAGAAGGGAAGACGTTATAGGAGAGACAGAGACGAAAGAGTTTGCCTAGGCAAAGCACAGTTTTTTAGTACAACAGGAGGAACACTGTCCGGACCGTACGCCTTCTTAGTATTAAGCCCAGAGAGGGTAGAAAGTACATCTTTAGAAGAGATTAGGATATTAGGCATTAGTAGGAGGGAGGGGGGTGAAGAGGGAGGAATAGGACCGGAATCATCCAAGGTGGAGTTTCTAGCAAAAGTTTGAGCGAAGAGTTCAGCTTTGTCAGAGGAAGAAGTGATGGTTGTGCCATCAGAGTGGAAAAGGGGAGGGAAAGACGAGGAAGAAAAATTGTTGGAGAGGTTTTTAGATAGATGCCAGAAAGCTTGGGAAGAGCTAGAGTAGGATAGTTCAGTGCATGTATTATTGATGAAAGAGTGCTTGGCAAGTCGAAGAACAGATTTGGCTTGATTCCGGGCCGAAACATAGGAAGAATGAGATTCTTGAGTTTTAAGGCGTCGGTACCGTTTGAATGCTTCCTCCTTGTTGAGGACACCAGTAGAACAAGAGCACGTGAGTAAACCAAGATTTGTTTGCATTAGACTGAGAGAAAGAAAATGGAATGTATGCTTCCATGCCCGAGAGGATTACCTCGGTAATGCGTTAAGCACTCTCCGAGGGTCCTCGGCCACGGAAGCAGAAGTCATTCCATGGGAAATCAAAGGAGTACTGCCGGAGAGCCTCCCAGTCGGCAGTGCCAAAGTGCCACAAGCGCCGCCGGCTGGGAGGATCGGGTGGCCGTACTGAAGAGATGGGACAGGTGACGGAGATAAGTTTATGGTCGGAGGAGCCCAAAGGAGAGAAAAGATTTACAGTATAAGAAGAAGGGTTACAAGTCAGAAATAAGTCAAGAATGTTGGGCCGATCTCAGAAGCGATCCGGGATATGGGTGGGTTGCTGGACCAACTGCTCTAGGTCATTTATGATAGAGAAGACATAGGCTTGTTCACCAGGTTGGTCAGTAGTGTGAGAGGAGAGCCATTGGCGGTGGTGAACGTTGAAATCTCCTAAGATGGATATTTCTGAGAAGGGAGAGATGGATAGAATGTGTTCCACTTTAGAGTTTAGATAGTCAAAGAATTTGGGAAAGTTGGTAGAGTTAGGGGAAAGATAGACAGCTCAGAAATATTTAGTATGAGAATGACAGGATAGTTTGAGCCATAAAGTTGAGAATTCAAAGGAGTCGAAATCGGGAACACGAGAGCAAGTGAGTTTGTTGTGCACGTATGCACAACATCCGCCTTTGGCTTTGAAACTAGGATAGAGAAAGTAGGAGGATACAGAGAAGGGGCTACTGTCAGTTGTCTCAGATACCTGGGTTTCGGTGAGGCATAGACTACAGTAGATCTGGAGTGGACACGAAAATGGAACTTTGCAGTAAGGGACCCAAAATCGGAGAACGAATCCCCAGGTTCGAACCTCGAAACCGCAAAAATATCACATTTTCACCGTTTCGAGGTTCGAACTTGGGGGTTCGTTCTCCGATTTTGGGTCCCTTACTGCAAAGTTCCATTTTCGTGTCCAGTCCAGATCTACTGTAGTCTATGGGTGAGGAAAAGAAGATCAGGTTTGTAGGAGGAGAGATGCATTTAGTATTTATAATGTTGATTGACAACATTTCAGAAGCTCTTGATTCAGGAAAAAATTTAATCAGGTTATATTTGGACTTCAGTAAAGCTTTTGACACTGTCAACCATGTTGTCAATCAACATTATTGATATTCCTTTCTGAATCCAAATTGGCATTTATAAAGTAAATTATACTTGGAAATATAAGACATCAACCTAACATACATTATTCGCTCCAATATTGAAGAAAAGGGACAATAGTGACTTACTAAAGTTTCATCATTATTTTTATACAAAGCAATTTTAGTTAATTTGGGGAAATGCCTTTGGTCATGGATATCTTAAGGGGAGGCAGACCGTTTTTCTGGACCCCATTCTTCCTCATACTTAGCCCCATTAGTTTTCAGATTTTATGACGTTCGGCCCATTAGTTTGGCGATTTTAACACCTTTCGCCCCATTTCGTTTTCAATTTTAAGACCTTTCGTGCCATTTAGGTGTCGATTTTTTCCTGGCGAGCGATAGCGAGCCTGCAATTTTAAGAGGAATCGGCCTTCGGCCGGGACATTTTTCTACCGCCCAAATGTCTCGGCTTCTGATAATTTTTTCGTTTGTTATATCATAGACTACAGTAGATCTACTGTAGTCTGTGGTTATATACAACACGAATGTAATTTCAATGTGCAAGACGAAAATCACAATCAAAGTGCAATTATAATAGCCAAGACCGAATTGCCAAACTTGCGTAATCAGCTAATGCAACAGCCAGTATGAAAGTGAGTCTTCCTTCTCGGGCGATCAGATACATTCAAAAGGTGACTGGACGACTCGGCCCATGGGACAACTCGGCTCGGACAGCTCGGCCCACTTTTGGACAACTCGGTCACGACGGAGGTTTATGGGTGAGGCCATGTATGCAGCACCAAATCCTGTCCTCTGCGTATGCGCGGCCTTTTCCCTAATATTTTGATTATGTTATTTAGGCTCAACTGTTAGGTTAATTTAAGTTAGGTTAGGTTAGGTTAGGTTAAGATAATATAATATAGTATAGGCCTAAAGGGAAAAAAAATCGTGCCAAGGGGCCTAAGATTCTCACGCATGCGCAGAGGACAGGATTTGCTGGATTTGGTGCTGCATACATGGCCTCCCGTTTATGGCGTGTGTGTAATGTGGGCGAAATGTTCGTTTATTGTATAAGTGGAGCCGTGGTTGTCAACTGGTGAGCCGCTCGCGTGTGAATCTGAAAGACCCGGGATCGAATCCCTGCCACGGCGGACATTTAGTGGGTGCGGTAGTACGTCCTAGCATGTTTCACATGCTTGTACCCAGTCGGGAGACATCCTGACGACGTATACAGACTAAACACACATAACAAAGCCACTCCAACACCTTCCTCTCTCTCCAACACCCCTTCTCCCCTCTCAATACACTTCTCTGAGCTAGTTCCGATAAAAATGGCATGGTCAGTCCTGTACAGAATTGTAAGATTCAGAGTCGTAAAGATTCCAGGACGAGCTCATTAGCGGCGGATCCCCAGATCGACCGTGGTGATTGTCACCTAAACATCTACAAAAGTACAAAAGTACAAAAGTTATGTCATAGGCTAGTTCTCTCGATTCATAATGTGTAGGTTAGGTTAGGTTAGGTTAGGTTAATTAAGAGTTGTCTCGTAATTAACACGGGGCCGAGCTGTCTCGTTTTTAATGGGCCGAGCTGTCTCGCCGTGGGCCGAGCTGTCCTGGCCGAGCTGTCCCGTGGGCTGAGTAGTCTAGCATTCTTATCATTGGGTGGGGGGGGGGGAAACTGGGGAAGGTGTAAGAAGACCAACGAGGGGCCGATACTTAAGGCTATCCCTCAACATCATCATCATCATCGGGGGTTACGTTTGAGTCGGGTGGCGGAGATATTCATCGCGTACAATGCTTGTGTTCGTAGCCCTTTAATTTGAGACAGCCCTGTCAAGTTGTCAACCTTGGTTTCCCCCCCTGATACTACTCTCCTTGACGCGGTTGGGGGGCTTCAGTGACTAATTTTGAGTAGTTTTTCATTCCTCATTCTATGATTTTCCCCTTCTATTCTTACTCTGTCCCATCTACACGCCTGTGCAGTAATCTGGAGACAACCCACATTTCTCCAAGCAAACTGCACATTTAAACAATAAGAAGAAGAAGAACCTTGGTTTCAAGGAATCAAGAGTAGGCTATCTATAATTCGTGATTTCCGTCATTTTTGATCATGTAAGAATTGACAGCTGTGTGATGAATGTTTGATTTCCATTTGAAAGGTCGCAGAACATCACTGTGCAGCATCTAAAATTAATCTTTCTTTTGTTTCGTAAATTGGCAACTTTAGGCCTATAGCTAGCCTAAACCCTAAGGCCACTAGGGTTATACTGATGTTTTGGACCGACAGTTAGTTCATCGATCTGTTTAGGCCTAATAGGTCCGGTAGAGCATATACATCATTGCTATATATACATTAAGAGCGGAAGTGTATTATAAGGGAGAAAAAAAAAAAAACGCTAAAATACATGTATAGGCCTAGGCTACTGTAAAACAATAAGTTTTTCAGCCAGTATCCAACCAGCGGGGGTGTGGGGGTGGCAGCCCCCACCCATATACTAGATTAGGTTAGGTTAGGTTGTTAAGTTAGGCTAATGGCACAACAAAACAAAAAAAAAAGTAACCTAAACAGCGGGGGTGTGGGGGCAGCAGCCCCCACCCATATACTAGGTTAGGTTAGGTAAGGTTGTTAGGTTAGGCTAATAGCCTAGAAAAAAAAAAAAAAAAAAAATAGTCTAGGCTAATAGCCTAGGCTAGGGGTCACGGGGGGGGGTTTTTAGATTGTTGGATAATGGGTAAATACTCATTTCCGCTCCTCTTCAGTATAAAACAACACTATATCTGAAGGAAAAAATACAAAAAACAATAAAACTTACTGAAATCGCTGTCGGTCCAAAACGTCAGGTTTACCGCAACTAGGCCTAAGCCTAGTCTAGACTAACCTTACTTATTAGTTATTGTGGCCTAGACTACAAGGCTAGGTTAGGCCTAGGCCTATATAGTTTGGAGTCAACATGAAGAAGAGTCATCGGTAACATTCAAGACAGCTAGAGCCGCCTTATTTAGGCTACCAATTTTTGGGATTTTTTTTTTATTTTAATAGGCCTAGCCTAGGCCTACCACAAATTTTCCGAGTTTTTTATAAAAAAAAATGGGTCAATATTTACGAGTCGCACCACAGCTGGGATCTCATTTCTAATGGTAGTTTTGGGGGTAAAATTCAAGACGGCTGGAGCCGCCTTAGCCTATTTACCAAGTTTCTGTATATTTTGTTCAAGGAATATAGTGTTTTATTGGATAATTATCCCGAAGATACTCCGTTAAATGGCGCCATTGGTGAATCGCGCTTTTACAGTAGGTAAGGGAAATTGTGGGGAGGCCATGCACGCTTCCAAAATGTACTAATATTAGGCTATATTAGATTAGATTAACCTAACCTAACCTAACCTAACCCAACCCTAATATAATATGATATAGGCTAATATCGTTTTTGTGAGTAACGTTCAAGCCATTTATTGGGTGAATCACACTCACCGCATCTTTCAAAACAAGAATAAGAGGACCCAGGTCGAAGGATTCATTGGGTGTAATGCTTTGTTTACGTTCGGGACATTATTTTCGTGTTATTTTTCGGTGTAGGCCTAATCGGGTTTTTTCAAGTGTCGATAACGAAATTCCTCCATAACTGGTCTAGGATTTTTTTTATTTTAATACCACGAATTTTCCGAGTGTTTTTTATAAAAAGAAATTGTTCATTTGCATCAATAGGCCTATATAGGGTTTGTAATTAATTAGAAATCTCGGGAAAACCTATTTTCCCCATTAAGCCTATTGATCGATGTTGAGACACGCCCCCGATAGTGATTTGAAAGGACATTAGCCTAACCTAACAACCTTACCTAACCTAACCTAGTATTATGGGTGGGGGTTGCTGCCCCCACACCCCCGCTGGTTGAGTACTAATCCCTTAGTAAAAAAAAAAAAAAAAAATTGGCTGTCGATTATACGAAGGTGAAAAAGTCGATGAAGTCTACGGTGTTTACTCTGCAATCTTCAGCTTTGATTGTACATTGATAACGGGAAAGTACCGTATTGACAACCTTGTTACGAAAATTAAATTTTAGTACCATACTTTTATATTAGGTTTTTCCGAGGGTTTAACACATTTTCATATGATCTTTAGAGCTATCGATAACCGGAAGTACCTTATTGACAACCTTGTTACGAAAAAGAAATTTTAGTACCATACTTTTTTATTAAGTTTTGCCGAGGGTTAAAACAACTTTTCTTATGATCTTTAGAGCATATAGATTCAATATTTATTTTCAAATATATCAACAAAATTTGTGGTATTAAAATAACATTGAACCCCGGTCTAGGTTCAAATGTTCAATGTTATTTTAATACCACGAATTTTGTTGATATATTTGAAGATAAATATTGAATCTATATGCTCTAAAGATCATAAGACAATTTGTTTTAACCCTCGGCAAAACCTAATAAAAAAGTACAGTATGGTACTAAAATGTCTTTTTCGTAACAAGGTTGTCAATACGGTACTTTCAGTCATCGATAGCTCTAAAGATCATATGAAAATGCGTTAAACCCTCGGAAAAACCTGATATAAAAGTATGGTACTAAAATTTAATTTTCGTAACAAGGTTGTCAATACGGTACTTTCCCGTTGTCAATGTACAATCAAGCTGAAGATTGCAGAATAAACACCAGACTTCATCGACTTTTCTTTCACCTTCCTATAATCGACAGCCTATTTTTTTATGTTTTTATTTAGGGATTAGTACTCAACCAGCGGGGGTGTGGGGGCGGCAGCCCCCACCCATAATACTAGGTTAGGTTAGGTAAGGTTGTTAGGTTAGGCTAATGTCTTTTCAAATCACTATCGGGGAGCGAGCATGTCTCAACATCGATTGATAGGCCTAATGGGGAAAATAGGTTTTCCCGAGATTTCTAATTAATTACAAACACTATATATTGATGTAAATGACCAATTTTGTTTATAAAAAACACTCGGAAAATTTGTGGTATTAAAATAACATTTTTCCCCGGTCTATAATGAGACAAATATGGCGAGTCTATTGGTCCCTATTTTTCCTAATAAATTATTTCTAATAGGGCGGCGAAAGAGGTCTTGAATACTGTATTATCGTTTTGGGTTCCTATCATTCTATGCTTCATTGCTATATACATTTTATCCACCGGAAAATATTTGTTTTTCTTGGCTTTATTTTTTTTTTAGCATTAGGCTAACCTAACCAATAAACATAACCTAATAGCCCCCAAATACATTTAGGTTAGGTTAGGTTAGGTTAGGACTAGCCTAGGCTAGGCCTAATGCTAAAAATAAAAAAAAAAATCCGGTGGATAAAAAGTAGGCTATAGGCTAGGCCTATAGCAATGAAGCATAGAATGATAGGAACCCAAAACTACAATTAGAAATGAGATCCCAGCTGTGGTGCGACTCGTAAGTATTGACCAAATTTTTTTCCTTTGCATCAATATAGGCCTATAGGCCTAGTGTTTGTAATTAATTAGAAATCTCGGGAAAACCTATTTTCCCCATTAGGCCTATCGATCGATGTTGAGACACGCGGCATGCCCCTGATAGTGATTTGAAAAGACATTAGGGAATTATTCTATAATTGCACCTAGGCTATATGAGCTAAACGCCTAAACAAATTATTGTTGTAGGCCTATTTAACAGGAAGTTACGACGAGGTAAGTGACGTGGTATAGGTGGCAATATGCGGAAATGGATTACAAGGGTATTCCGCCCCCTCTGACCCTCTTACGAAAATCTAAGGTTACTCACTCCACCCCAACTGGATTTCTACCGTTTTGCCCAACCAGCGGGGGTGTGGGGGCGGTAGCCCCCACCCATAATACTAGGATAGGTTAGGTATTAGGTAAGGTTGTTAGGTTAGGCTAATCATGCTAATATCTCTCTCCCGGAAACATTGTAAAATCCGTGTCACATCTAGATTGATAGACTTGCCAGAGGGGGCAGAATGCCCTTATAATCCATTTCCACAAATTGCCACCTAGGCCCTATACCACATCACTAAGTCACTTACCAGTTACCTCGTCGTACCTTCCTGTTAAATACAATAATATTTATTTTAGCTTGTAATGGTGCAATTATAGAAATTTACCGACATTAGCCTATCCTAACAACCTTACATAACCTAACCTAGTATTATGGGTGGGGGCTGCCGCCCCCACACCCCCGCTGGTTGAGTACTAATCCCTTAGTAAATAAAACAAAAAATTGGCTGTTGATTATACGAAGGTGAAAGAAAAGTCGATGAAGTCTATGGTGTTTACTCTGCAATCTTCAGCTTCGATTGTACATTGATAACGGGAAAGTACCGTATTGAGAACCTTGTTACGAAAATTCAATTTTAGTACCGGGTACCATACTTTTTTATTAGGTTTTGCCGAGGGTTAAAACAAATTTTCTTATGATCTTTAGAGTATATAGATTCAATATTTATCTTCAAATATATCAAAAACATTTGTGGTATTAAAATAACATTGAACCAGTTTTGCTTTATATTTTTTTCTAGGAATCTGCCTATAGCCTAGTGTTTTATTGTTGTTTTTCATGGTTTGAGTGGAGGATTTGCATTTACTTACCCATTATTCATTAATCTGAAGATACGGCGTCAAATGGCGCCATTTATTGGGTGAATCTCACTTTTATAGTAGGTAAGGGAAATTGTGGGGTACATTGGATACACGATGGGTTGATGGGGGCGTTGCCCCCCCCATCAACCCCCCTTGATTTATTGTCATCCTCATATATGTAGATCTGTAAGGGGGCAAAAACAGATTGCCGGTGTTTAGTTTTTGTGAGTAACGCTCATGCCATTTATTGGGTGAATTGCACTCACCGCATCTTTCAAAACAAGAAGAAGAGGAGTCGAGTTGAAGGATATTGGGTGCAATGCTTTGTTTACGGTCGAGACTTATTATTTGCGTGTTATTTTTCGGTATAATCGGGTTATTTCAAATGTCGATAACGAAATTCCTCCATGCGGACTGTACAGTAGGCCTAATGAGAAAAATATGGCGAATCTATTGGTCCCTATTTTCCCTAATAAATTATTTCTAATAGGGCAGCGAAGAAGGTCTTGAATATTATCGAGTCATCGCTGGTAAGAATGGTGTTAGGCTAGCGGGTATACTGTCATTTTGTTTACATAAGTTGAAGGCACGCAGTTGCATATTTGCGGCTGACTAGCCTACTTTTCTTTAAGAAATTATCCCACGGTGGCAGCCAGCTGTTATTTGGGGTTATGGGATGGAGAAAATTCTGGGCGTACGGTTGTCATGTTACCTAGGGCAAACGCCGCGGTTAACTTCGCGTCTATTTTTGACGGCGATTAATTTGGTTATTTGCCCCTGGCAATATATATGATGATGACAATATGTCATGGGGGGGGGGTGAGGGGGGGCTTTGCCCCCCCTCAACATATTATTGTATCCAATGGCATTCAAAATAGACGGGAACATGATTGCAAAGGTCCGACGCCTCCCCCGCCGCCATCATGTTTACATTTGTCGATGCCATGGTTAAGTTCGCGTCTATTTTGACGGCAATTTTTTTTTTTTGGTAATTTTCCCCCTGCTGGCAATATATGTGATGACAATATGTCATGGGGGGGGTGAGGGTGGCAAAGCCCCCTCAACATATTATTGTATCCAAAGGCAGTCAAAATAGACGGGAACATGATGGCAAAGGTCCGACGCCACTACACGTAGTGTAAACAAGGCTGGCGGTACGCCTGCACTTAACATTCTTGCCGGGGTTATTTGCACCCCTGCTGGTAGTATAGATGATGACTCCCCTCAACTTATTATTGTATCCCAATTCCCATGGACCGGTAACAAAACAATTTACCCAACAGCTGGCCATGGGATACAATAATGGGTGAGGGGGGCTTTACCCGGTTTGCTGGGTTTGCCCCCCATGACTTGGTCATAAGTCATCATCATATATACTGTACAGTATATACAGTATTACCAGCAGGGGGCAAACAACAGCTAGCCGTGGGATAGTTTAAAAAAAATGAAACAAATATCGCGAACGTAACTCAACTGCGAGCATGCGACTTAACCCGGGAACTGCCGGAAGACTCTTAAGAGTTCCCCCGGCGGACTGCGGGAAGACTCTTAAGAGCGAGGCTTTTGAACCCGTACCAAAACCGCGCGTTTATAGGCAGGCGGCTAAAAATTGGTGTGGGTATAGTACTACATGTCAACTCTCGATACCACCCCACAACACGCTCGCCCCGCACTCGTGCAAGCACCACCGCGCCAGTAATCAAGCACTAGTCATGGAGCCCACAAGTCCCTCACGCTCGCTCCCTGATGACACAACCAGCCCTCCTTCTGGTGGTGTCAGCCGCCGTGGAAGGCAGAGGGTGGCTGCTAAAGACCCTAGCTACCAGTACGACACGCCCTACAGCTCGGAGGACGAAGCACCAGCACCCAAAGCACGAAAAACACGTGCAAGCAGGGCAATGGCACAGAGGTCATTGGTCTTTCGGGACACTGCCACCACGACCCAGGCCACTGCAACAACCACTACCACCACCACTGCCACCCCTGCCACCCCTGCCACCAGTACCAGCGACGCAGGAGGCCGCCTTAGGGCTGCAGAATCTGCGGGGGCAGGCAGAATCAAAGGCACGGGCGTAGGGAAGAGAACCCGTACGCCTGCCACAGTGACCCTGCCACCACCACCACCACCACCAGCCGCCCCTGGCCCGGCTGCCCCTGCCGCCCCTGCTGCCCCTGCCCAAGGAAAAGGGAAGGGGAAGGGGAAAGGGAGAGGGAAAGCGACTGCGACTGCTGTCCCTGCCGGCCCTGCTGCCCCTGCTGCCCCTGCCCAAGGAAAAGGGAAAGGGCGACAGGCACCACCATCATCTTGCCTGCCTCCAGGCCCACTGCACCACACACCACTGCTGCCCCTGCCGCCGCCCCTGCCGGCCCTTCTGCCCCTGTCCATAAGACGCCTGTACGTGCTACAGTGACCCGAAAAACTCTGACACCATCGAAGTACGCCGCCCTGCTGTTTGATGGTGATTCGCAGGGCATTGGCAGCCCTGGTTTCGACGATGACGCCCTAGCACGGGACCAAGGGTGGGGGGATTTGGGAGTGGACAGTGGAAGTGAGTCCGACGTCGGTGACGAAAATGAAGAAGGGCGTCTGTCCAGTGAAGAGGAGCGTGATGATGATGCTGTGTTGTATCGCGAACATGACAGCGATATTTCAGACGCAGAAGCAGACGGAGATGACATTCCGATCCCTGGCATGCCTTCGTTTGAGTGGTCTGACGGGGTCAATTTTGTGCCTGACGTGCCCCAGTTCAATCCTGGGACGTCAGGTACAACTGATGACTGGCCCTGTGACGAACACGCAAACGAAAGCGACTTCTTCCTCGCTTTTTTCGATTTTGAGGTAATGACTTACATCGTTGCCCAAACAAACGCCTACTACAGGTGGGTGTTTGGCAGATTGGACGTCATTTCTCCAAAAGCGAGAATACGAGGCTGGGTGGATACGACTGTGGAAGAATTCATGACGTTTTTTGCCTTGTTGTTCCTCATGCCTCTTTGCAAGAAGCATGTGTTGCAACACTACTGGAAGCACGACCCTCTCATCGCCACCCCAACTTTCAATAAGTTCATGACTTGTGACAGATTTTTGTTGCTGCTAAGATTTATGCACTTTGCAGACAACGAAAATCTTAACAGGATTGACAGGATATGGAAAGTTCGGGATGTGTTCACCATGTTGTTGGAGAGGTATAGGAAATACTTTTACCCCTTCCTCAATTTGGTGATTGATGAGTCGCTCGTGCTCTTCAAAGGACGTCTTGTTTTCAAGCAGTATATCCCCTTGAAAAGGCATAGGTTCGGAATCAAGCTCTTCGTGTTGTGCGACTGTGAAACTGGAATAGTGCTTGACATGATCGTGTATACAGGAACTGACATTGACGTACCGAAAGCCGCTCCCGGTGACCCCATGGGCATGTCAAGTGCCATCGTCAGGAAAATGTTGGCACCTTACCTGGGCAAAGGCCACATCATCTACACTGACAACTGGTATACTTCTGCTCTATGCCAGTTTATTCATGACAACCAAACGGGGTCATGTGGGACTGTCAGAAAGACAAGAAAGTTTATGCCTAAGTTCACAGGTGATGTCATTCCTCTGTCAGATGCCTCCTCCAGTGACACACCTTCTGAAGACGAATTGGCCCAGGAACACCGCGAGAGGCATGTCCGAAGAAGGCGACGAAAGGGGCAGAAGTACAAGCAACTTGAAAAGTCCGGGAAAGTGGTAGCCCTGAAGTGGAAGGACAAAAGAGATGTCCACCTGCTTTCCACAGTCCACACAGGTGCCCAGATGGACTCTGGTAAAATCCACTACCGAACCAGGAAGATCATCTATAAGCCCGACATGGTAGTGGACTACACAAAGAACATGCGCATGGTGGACAAGTCTGACTGTCAACTGTCAGGCATTGAGTGTCTGAGGAAGACTGTGAAGTGGTATCACAAGCTCTTCCTCCACCTAGTTGACATCACGATGCTCAACGCCTACAACTTGTGGTTGGTGAAGAGAGAGATGGCCCCACACCAGAAGCTAAAATTCTGGGAGTTTGTTTACAACGTTTCATATCAACTCCTGGAGAAGTATGGCACCACCACTCACAGACGTACGGCATGGCGTGGGGATCACGTCCCTGACCGCATCCAGCTGGGGGTTGAACGACACTACCCAACCAACACCGAGCTGATTGGCAGTCGTCACAGGCAGGTGCAGTGCCACGTCTGCAGCTCCAGTGTCAGAAAACACCACGTCACCAATAGAGTCACCTCAATGTGCGCGGAGTGCAAAGTTGCACTCTGCTTGGGTGACTGCTTCAGGGACTACCACACATTCAAAAACTACTGAGTGCCGCCCCCTGCCCTGCCCTGCCCTGGACTCGCCCCCTGCCCTGGACTCGCGCCCTACCTTACCTGACCTGACCTAATTGATCATGCTACCTCATAATGTAACATATATATTATATAATGTATAAGTTCCAAAGATGTCCCTGTGATATAGCTTTTACATTATATAATTGTATGTTTCATTATTTAGTTTATAAGTTTCAAAGATTTACATGTAATATGCCTTCTTTTTTTAGTATATCAATACTGTATATGTTTGTTATAGCCTAAGTAATGTGTATATATTTTCTTACCTCAAATGAATTGTACAAAAATAAATATGTTTCAATAAATCCTGTCAAACCTACTAAGATCATAAAATAAAACAATAAAAAAAAAAAAAAAACAAGGTCATGTCATTGTATTCTTACAATATGATATATTCTATGAATATTTCATATTGTTTGAATACATACAATGGCATGATCTTGTAAAACAAAAAAATTATCAAAATTTATCTAAACAGTATAAAACCTTCCCCATTGGGTTCTTGGATTTGATCCCACTACCCTACCACACTTTGAGTTTTCCAGTCCGCGACCTTACCAACCATGCCACAGGAGCTCATACCAAATGTCACTCAAAACTTTGTGTCTACAATCGATATAACAATATAAAAAAAAAAATTAATTATCCCACCAATTTACGTTTGTAAATTGATGGGATTATCAATTATATCATGCAAAGGTTTATAAAAGTTTGTCTCTGTCAAGAATTAGTAATTATATAACTTTATTCTGTCAAAAATTGCCCAAACACTCAGCAAAATTGCCCCTCTCAGTGTGACTCCAGTCATTATCACACGGTCAAGCGGTCACTGGGTGACCCTTGCTGCTCCCTCCAGCCACAGCAGCTCTCTCTGGGAACAAAATTTGTATAAATACAATAATGCATAAAATACTCTTCACAAATACATTTGTATTGTATAATATTGTAAATAATAGTGAATAATAACTGTGTGGGTGTCGAAAATTGCTCAACCATCTTTCTTATGTCTCGCCTACGCCCTTACACGCGTATATTGGATTATACATAGTCATGACTGTCATACAAATACTTGCAGTAGGTCTCGAATATACATTTAGATTGCTATTACTTGGAAATAATAAATATAAGTTTTCTGGTGGCAATCTACCATTTCGCAAGTGTAAGGCGACACCAGTCCATATTTAGCTCTCTATCAAAAAAGGTTAAGCCGATGTTTACTGACCACCCTCGTTCCTGGTCTATAATATAGTACTTTATTTACAGTCAATGGCCTACATATTTCTGTGGTACTTCACATGTGTCTAAAATGCAATGTCTGCTTGCATAAAAATGCAATTTGGAAAGCCATTTTTACGTACGACATACGCATTCAGGACTCATGTTATTGTAGACTCTGTGTGGCAACGAACCCCAGACACCTGGTGGTTAAAAATACCAAGACATCCATACGCCTCGGGTGCCTCCACAATTATCACAAAGCTGCGTATCTTTCTAGAGATCTCCCTGCCTTCCCTCTCTCCATGACTCACTCCCTGCCTCCCTCCCACCCACCCACCCCCACCCACCCTTTTAGGCTTCTGTCTGCTAGAAATTCATTGATAATGTGCGTAAATATCGCATGAATTGGTCTATATGCGGTATATATATTGATATATGGCACGTTCTACATACGTACAAGTCTGTATTATAGCATGACAGTGCTCTAAGTACGAGATATAAGTGATATTTATGGCGTAACACACCCTCTCCCCCTTTCATTCCCAGCACAACTCAATCACACCTTGGTTCACGCATAGAAACTCATTGATAATGTGCGTAAATATCGCATGAATTGGTCTATATGCGGTATATATGGATATATGGCATGTTTACATGCGTACAAGCCTGTATTATAGCATGACAGTGCTCTAAGTACGAGATATACGTAATAGTATAGCGCAAACCACACTCTCATCTCATAAATTGCCGCCAAACCTCCAACCCATCTTCATTCCCACCTAAAAATTCTTTGATAATTCCCTTATATATTGCAATTTTTGGTCACTATGAGGCATATTCATTGTTATATGGGTGGCCTACACACGTATACGTACTCTACATAGCCTAAAAGGGATAAAAAAAGGAGATATACGTGATAATACGCGGTAACCCATCCCCTGGGTGCGTGAAAATTCGGCCGGGAAATCTCGCCGCTCAATGACAATCTAGCCGCGCGGTGCCATTCGCTCCACATTTTTCAACTACGGACCGTTCCCCCCCCCCCCCCCGACATTTTTTTGGGGATCAAATATATATGGGCCGATGCACGCAAACATTCCCTACACGCTGATGTACTTTTTATCAAAATTGGCAATGGGTCCCAAAATCATCATACATGCGCACAGTATGACCCTGTAAAAAAAAAAATGTGCACCGCGGGGAGGTTAAGTAAACAAAGCGACCACACACCCGCTAACACCATCCTTACCGAGTCATCATCACCCTTGGAAAGTTAAAATTTTAAATGTTAGGGTAGGTTAATTTAGCTTAGGCTATATAATTGGCCAAAATAGCCGAGTCTTATTGTAAGCAATTAGGCATATAGCCTAGCAATTATTCCATTAGTAGCTAAGGGTGAGAATGTCCTAGCCTAGAATAGCCGATGGGTGATGGCATTATTTAATTAAGTAACCTTTCGCGGCGATTCTCACTGTCACAACCGTTACGTTCACTACTGATTTGATGCCTTTTGGGTTGACGCCCTTTTGCCTCCCCTCATCCCACCGGACTTTTTTTCATCATCATTATATTGCCAGCAGGGGGCAAATTTATCACCTAATTTTATACATTTTAGCAACATATCATAGGCTAAGCACAAAGCATTTTTAGTATGTGGTAAACGAAATGCCCTGATCGTGTCTGTATTACTTAGAAACTTTCATTACTGGTATACTGTACAGTATTCTAATGTGTTTTTATTTTTCCCTCAGAATTTGGCACACAAGTGTTCCTGTCTGCAGTTGAACATCAGCTGACTAAGAAGTTACGGTAGCTGGGTTTACTCCGCGTCTGTACTTTAAAGAATAATCGCCAAAATTCGTCCACCAATAGCAAGGTAGGATCTGTTAAAATAGCAAAACAAATTTATTTAAATTGGGTAGTTGCAAACTACAATCACCTGCAGGGAAAGGTGGTACAAATTTTATGGAACTATTCTGATACGCTGATGAAATAATTGAAACATTCCCTGGTATATTCCTGCATAGTGGGAGTACTGTACTTATATCTCAAGAATTTGGCCTTGTCACTGTATAATTCCATTCTGTTATCCTCCACTTGACAGGCCACGTTTATGAAGCATAGGTTGTATTATATTTTAATTCGCAAGATAGACCTTTTATTATGTTTCTCTCTTGATTTTATACAATTTCTCTCTTGAATTTACACAATTTCTCATTAATGTTGTTATCAAACTTTTTAATCAGGGTTTGTCTGTTAGATAGTCATAAGATGGAGGATAAGCATATGAGTACAGTATAGAAACTATAGATACTGTAGGCTACTATAACTATGATACGGTACACTGACTGAACTATACAAACTTTACCATACAGTATACCGTATGCACTAATACTGTAATTACGCCATTTAACAGTCGACCTATGGTGATGGGCTGGTCTATCAGAGTGAGAACTGAGCGATCTCTGCCATACCCATAGCTTACTCTGACTGTTCCTTTTACTTTTATATTTTCTAAATCTCAAGTGATGGCGTCTCTTCCGTGGATTGACCTCCCAGTCTACCTAGATTGGAAGCCAAAGCGTCACAATTTTTCCTTTGCCCCTCAACTTTCTCTTCATAAGTGCCTGAGGGGCACAGGACCCCTGGTTGTGGGGCTTTGGTTTCCCCGAGGGCGTTTCCGCACCCTCCTGTCCGCTCCCGCCAGGGAGTGGCTCTCGGGCACCCAGGCTTTATTGTGGTCGGCAGTGAGGGTTCTGTGGAGGGAGCGCACGGTTTTTATGGCCTTGGCCTTGCTCGGGGCCGTAGGGGCTGTTCGGCCAGGCCGCTTGGGGAACAACAACAACAACAACAACAACAAACAACAACAAACAACAAACAGTCGACTCATACATTATCAGGCTTAAAAATCTATTCATCATTTATCTGAATGATAATGTGTGTCTGGGATGATGATTTGGGAGGATAAGAGAATGGACTTGACATTTTTATGCGGAATAATATACCGGGTAGTCACAGTTTGGGTATGATTTGGTGCATCTACAGCACTGCATTTCCTTTAGTCAGAATTACTTACATCTGTACCTGGCTTTCTTTGTATGCTTTTGTGAAAATTTATGTTTCTTTAGTAGTGTTACGGATTTTGTTTCTGTTCTGTTTGGAAGGATCCTCACCCGTGCCTCGGTTTTATAGATTGCTTTTGGTATGGTATATACTGTTTTAACCATTATTTTTTTCCCTAGGAATATTATTTACTAGGGGCAATGGCAGGTGTTGTTTTCACCGACATTATTTATTTTTTCATTTTTTATTTCATTTTTGTGGTAGAATATGGTTAGAGTGAGGTGTGAATGGCAGAGAGGGAGAGGGCACACAGACTTGAGATAGAGGGATGAGTTTAAGTGACATATGGGTGGAAAGTGGCATTGGAATGGGAGAAAGGGTACCAGCTGACAGAGGAGCATGAAGGCAATTATTTTGTGTGGAAGGATGGAGTTAAGAATGTTTATGACGTGAAAGCGGTGCTGGATGGGAGAAGGGGGCATGCAACTGAACTGGGGACCGAGGTGCATGGGGGTGATTAATTTTGTGGTCCACCCACTTCGGGAATCATGGCGTCCGGCAATAGATATAGATAGATATTTTATGATAATGGTAACACCACCGAGGAATATGTTCTTCTAAGCGTAGTAGGAAGTATACAGTAGGGTGTGATTGAGAGAGTGAGAGTGAGAACGGAAGGAAATGGATAGGCGACGAGCAGGGAGGTTTTAGGAAGGGAAGAGGATGTGTAGATCAGGATTTTTACCCTGAATTGTGTTGTGGAGAAAGAAATATCTGGAGAAGAAACAAAAGGGGATATGTTGCCTT
>CM064523.1:10710945-10820945 GCA_032716605.1 Paralithodes platypus
TTGTCAATACGGTACTTTCAGTTATCGATAGCTCTAAAGATCATATGAAAATGTGTTAAACCCTCGGAAAAACCTAATATAAAAGTATGGTACTAAAATTTAATTTTCGTAACAAGGTTGTCAATACGGTACTTTCCCGTTGTCAATGTACAATCGAGCTGAAAATTGCAGAATAAACACCAGACTTCATCGACTTTTCTTTCACCTTCCTATAATCGACAGCCAATTTTTTTATTTTTTTATTTAGGGATTAGTACTCAACCAGGGGGGGTGGGGGGGCAGCAGCCCCCACCCATAATACTAGGTTAGGTTAGGTAAGGTTGTTAGGTTAGGCTAATGTCTTTTCAAATCACTATCGGGGAGCGAGCATGTCTCAACATCGATTGATAGGCCTAATGGGGAAAATAGGTTTTCCCGAGATTTCTAATTAATTACAAACACTATATATTGATGTAAATGACCAATTTTGTTTATAAAAAACACTCGGAAAATTTGTGGTATTAAAATAACATTTTTCCCCGGTCTATAATGAGACAAATATGGCGAGTCTATTGGTCCCTATTTTTCCTAATAAATTATTTCTAATAGGGCGGCGAAAGAGGTCTTGAATACTGTATTATCGTTTTGGGTTCCTATCATTCTATGCTTCATTGCTATATACTTTTTATCCACCGGAAAATATTTGTTTTTCTTGGCTTTATTTTTTGTTTAGCATTAGGCTAACCTAACCAATAAACCTAACCTAATAGCCCCCAAATACATTTAGGTTAGGTTAGGTTAGGTTAGGACTAGCCTAGGCCTAATGCTAAAAATTAAAAAAAAAATCCGGTGGATAAAAAGTAGGCTATAGGCTAGGCCTATAGCAATGAAGCATAGAATGATAGGAACCCAAAACTACCATTAGAAATGAGATCCCAGCTGTGGTGCGACTCGTAAATATTGACCAAATTTTTTTCCTTTGCATCAATATAGGCCTATAGGCCTAGTGTTTGTAATTAATTAGAAATATCGGGAAAACCTATTTTCCCCATTAGGCCTATCGATCGATGTTGAGACACGCGGCATGCCCCCGATAGTGATTTGAAAAGACATTAGGGAATTATTCTATAATTGCACCTAGGCTATATGAGCTAAACGACTAAACAAATTATTGTTGTAGGCCTATTTAACAGGAAGTTACGACGAGGTAAGTGACGTGGTATAGGTGGCAATATGCGGAAATGGATTACAAGGGTATTCCGCCCCCTCTGACCCTCTTACGAAAATCTAAGGTTACTCACTCCACCCCAACTGGATTTCTACCGTTTTGCCCAACCAGCGGGGGTGTGGGGCGGTAGCCCCCACCCATAATACTAGGATAGGTTAGGTATTAGGTAAGGTTGTTAGGTTAGGCTAATCATGCTAATGTCTCTCTCCCGGAAACATTGTAAAATCTGTGTCACATCTAGATTGATAGACTTGCCAGAGGGGGCAGAATGCCCTTATAATCCATTTCCACAAATTGCCACCTAGGCCCTATACCACATCACTAAGTCACTTACCAGTTACCTCGTCGTACCTTCCTGTTAAATACAATAATATTTATTTTAGCTTGTATAGGTGCAATTATAGAAATTTACCGACATTAGCCTAACCTAACAACCTTACATAACCTAACCTAGTATTATGGGTGGGGGCTGCTGCCCCCACACCCCCGCTGGTTGAGTACTAATCCCTTAGTAAATAAAAAAATAAATTGGCTGTTGATTATACGAAGGTGAAAGAAAAGTCGATGAAGTCTATGGTGTTTACTCTGCAATCTTCAGCTTCGATTGTACATTGATAACGGGAAAGTACCGTATTGAGAACCTTGTTACGAAAATTCAATTTTAGTACTGGGTACCATACTTTTTTATTAGGTTTTGCCGAGGGTTAAAACAAATTTTCTTATGATCTTTAGAGTATATAGATTCAATATTTATCTTCAAATATATCAAAAACATTTGTGGTATTAAAATAACATTGAACCAGTTTTGCTTTATATTTTTTCTAGGAATCTGCCTATAGCCTAGTGTTTTATTGTTGTTTTTCATGGTTTGAGTGGAGGATTTGCATTTACTTACCCATTATTCATTAATCTGAAGATACGGCGTCAAATGGCGCCATTTATTGGGTGAATCTCACTTTTATAGTAGGTAAGGGAAATTGTGGGGTACATTGGATACACGATGGGTTGATGGGGGCGTTGCCCCCCCCATCAACCCCCCTTGATTTATTGTCATCCTCATATATGTAGATCTGTAAGGGGGCAAAAACAGGTTGCCGGTGTTTCGTTTTTGTGAGTAACGCTCATGCCATTTATTGGGTGAATTGCACTCACCGCATCTTTCAAAACAAGAAGAAGAGGAGTCGAGTTGAAGGATACATTGGGTGCAATGCTTTGTTTACGGTCGAGACTTATTATTTGCGTGTTATTTTTCGGTATAATCGGGTTATTTCAAATGTCGATAACGAAATTCCTCCATGCGGACTGTACAGTAGGCCTAATGAGAAAAATATGGCGAATCTATTGGTCCCTATTTTCCCTAATAAATTATTTCTAATAGGGCGGCGAAGAAGGTCTTGAATATTATCGAGTCATCGCTGGTAAGAATGGTGTTAGGCTAGCGGGTATACTGTCATTTTGTTTACATAAGTTGAAGGCACGCAGTTGCATATTTGCGGCTGACTAGCCTACTTTTCTTTAAGAAATTATCCCACGGTGGCAGCCAGCTGTTATTTGGGGTTATGGGATGGATGTAAACTCCGGGCGTACGGTTGTCATGTTTACATAGGGCAAACGCCGCGGTTAACTTCGCGTCTATTTTGACGGCGATTAATTTGGTTATTTGCCCCCTGCTGGCAATATATATGATGATGACAATATGTCATGGGGGGGGTGAGGGGGGGCTTTGCCCCCCCTCAACATATTATTGTATCCAATGGCATTCAAAATAGACGGGAACATGATTGCAAAGGTCCGACGCCTCCCCCGCCGCCATCATGTTTACATTTGTCGAATGCCGTGGTTAAGTTCGCGTCTATTTTGACGGCGATTTTTTTTTTTTTGGTAATTTGCCCCCTGCTGGCAATATATATGATGACAATATGTCATGGGGGGGGGGTGAGGGGGGGCAAAGCCCCCCTCAACATATTATTGTATCCAAAGGCAGTCAAAATAGACGGGAACATGATGGCAAAGGTCCGACGCCACTACACGTAGTGTAAACAAGGCTGGCGGTACGCCTGCACTTAACATTCTTGCCGGGGTTATTTGCACCCCTGCTGGTAGTATAGGTGATGACTCCCCTCAACTTATTATTGTATCCCAATTCCCATGGACCGGTAACAAAACAATTTACCCAACAGCTGGCCATGGGATACAATAATGGGTGAGGGGGGCTTTACCCGGTTTGCTGGGTTTGCCCCCCATGACTTGGTCATAAGTCATCATCATATATACTGTACAGTATATACAGTATTACCAGCAGGGGGCAAACAACAGCTAGCCGTCTGATAGTTTTAAAAAAATGAAACAAATATCGCGAACGTAACTCAACTGCGAGCATGCGACTTAACCCGGGAACTGCCGGAAGACTCTTAAGAGTTCCCTCGGCGGACTGCGGGAAGACTCTTAAGAGCAAGGATTTTGAACCCGTACCAAAACCGCGCGTTTATAGGCAGGCGGCTAAAAATTGGTGTGGGTATAGTACTACATGTCAACTCTCGATACCACCCCACAACACGCTCGCCCCGCACTCGTGCAAGCACCACCGCGCCAGTAATCAAGCACTAGTCATGGAGCCCACAAGTCCCTCACGCTCGCTCCCTGATGACACAACCAGCCCTCCTTCTGGTGGTGTCAGCCGCCGTGGAAGGCAGAGGGTGGCTGCTAAAGACCCTAGCTACCAGTACGACACGCCCTACAGCTCGGAGGATGAAGCACCAGCACCCAAAGCACGAAAAACACGTGCAAGCAGGGCAATGGCACAGAGGTCATTGGTCTTTCGGGACACTGCCACCACGACCCAGGCCACTGCAACAACCACTACCACCACCACTGCCACCCCTGCCACCCCTGCCACCAGTACCAGCGACGCAGGAGGCCGCCTTAGGGCTGCAGAATCTGCGGGGGCAGGCAGAATCAAAGGCACGGGCGTAGGGAAGAGAACCCGTACGCCTGCCACAGTGACCCTGCCACCACCACCACCACCAGCCGCCCCTGGCCCGGCTGCCCCTGCCGCCCCTGCTGCCCCTGCCCAAGGAAAAGGGAAGGGGAAGGGGAAAGGGAGAGGGAAAGCGACTGCGACTGCTGTCCCTGCCGGCCCTGCTGCCCCTGCTGCCCCTGCCCAAGGAAAAGGGAAAGGGCGACAGGCACCACCATCATCTTGCCTGCCTCCAGGCCCACTGCACCACACACCACTGCTGCCCCTGCCGCCGCCCCTGCCGGCCCTTCTGCCCCTGTCCATAAGACGCCTGTACGTGCTACAGTGACCCGAAAAACTCTGACACCATCGAAGTACGCCGCCCTGCTGTTTGATGGTGATTCGCAGGGCATTGGCAGCCCTGGTTTCGACGATGACGCCCTAGCACGGGACCAAGGGTGGGGGGATTTGGGAGTGGACAGTGGAAGTGAGTCCGACGTCGGTGACGAAAATGAAGAAGGGCGTCTGTCCAGTGAAGAGGAGCGTGATGATGATGCTGTGTTGTATCGCGAACATGACAGCGATATTTCAGACGCAGAAGCAGACGGAGATGACATTCCGATCCCTGGCATGCCTTCGTTTGAGTGGTCTGACGGGGTCAATTTTGTGCCTGACGTGCCCCAGTTCAATCCTGGGACGTCAGGTACAACTGATGACTGGCCCTGTGACGAACACGCAAACGAAAGCGACTTCTTCCTCGCTTTTTTTCGATTTTGAGGTAATGACTTACATCGTTGCCCAAACAAACGCCTACTACAGGTGGGTGTTTGGCAGATTGGACGTCATTTCTCCAAAAGCGAGAATACGAGGCTGGGTGGATACGACTGTGGAAGAATTCATGACGTTTTTTGCCTTGTTGTTCCTCATGCCTCTTTGCAAGAAGCATGTGTTGCAACACTACTGGAAGCACGACCCTCTCATCGCCACCCCCAACTTTCAATAAGTTCATGACTTGTGACAGATTTTTGTTGCTGCTAAGATTTATGCACTTTGCAGACAACGAAAATCTTAACAGGATTGACAGGATATGGAAAGTTCGGGATGTGTTTCACCATGTTGTTGGAGAGGTATAGGAAATACTTTTACCCCTTCCTCAATTTGGTGATTGATGAGTCGCTCGTGCTCTTCAAAGGACGTCTTGTTTTCAAGCAGTATATCCCCTTGAAAAGGCATAGGTTCGGAATCAAGCTCTTCGTGTTGTGCGACTGTGAAACTGGAATAGTGCTTGACATGATCGTGTATACAGGAACTGACATTGACGTACCGAAAGCCGCTCCCGGTGACCCCATGGGCATGTCAAGTGCCATCGTCAGGAAAATGTTGGCACCTTACCTGGGCAAAGGCCACATCATCTACACTGACAACTGGTATACTTCTGCTCTATGCCAGTTTATTCATGACAACCAAACGGGGTCATGTGGGACTGTCAGAAAGACAAGAAAGTTTATGCCTAAGTTCACAGGTGATGTCATTCCTCTGTCAGATGCCTCCTCCAGTGACACACCTTCTGAAGACGAATTGGCCCAGGAACACCGCGAGAGGCATGTCCGAAGAAGGCGACGAAAGGGGCAGAAGTACAAGCAACTTGAAAAGTCCGGGAAAGTGGTAGCCCTGAAGTGGAAGGACAAAAGAGATGTCCACCTGCTTTCCACAGTCCACACAGGTGCCCAGATGGACTCTGGTAAAATCCACTACCGAACCAGGAAGATCATCTATAAGCCCGACATGGTAGTGGACTACACAAAGAACATGCGCATGGTGGACAAGTCTGACTGTCAACTGTCAGGCATTGAGTGTCTGAGGAAGACTGTGAAGTGGTATCACAAGCTCTTCCTCCACCTAGTTGACATCACGATGCTCAACGCCTACAACTTGTGGTTGGTGAAGAGAGAGATGGCCCCACACCAGAAGCTAAAATTCTGGGAGTTTGTTTACAACGTTTTCATATCAACTCCTGGAGAAGTATGGCACCACCACTCACAGACGTACGGCATGGCGTGGGGATCACGTCCCTGACCGCATCCAGCTGGGGGTTGAACGACACTACCCAACCAACACCGAGCTGATTGGCAGTCGTCACAGGCAGGTGCAGTGCCACGTCTGCAGCTCCAGTGTCAGAAAACACCACGTCACCAATAGAGTCACCTCAATGTGCGCGGAGTGCAAAGTTGCACTCTGCTTGGGTGACTGCTTCAGGGACTACCACACATTCAAAAACTACTGAGTGCCGCCCCCTGCCCTGCCCTGCCCTGGACTCGCCCCCTGCCCTGGACTCGCGCCCTACCTTACCTGACCTGACCTAATTGATCATGCTACCTCATAATGTAACATATATATTATATAATGTATAAGTTCCAAAGATGTCCCTGTGATATAGCTTTTACATTATATAATTGTATGTTTCATTATTTAGTTTATAAGTTTCAAAGATTTACATGTAATATGCCTTCTTTTTTTAGTATATCAATATACTGTATATGTTTGTTATAGCCTAAGTAATGTGTATATATTTTCTTACCTCAAATGAATTGTACAAAAATAAATATGTTTCAATAAATCCTGTCAAACCTACTAAGATCATAAAATAAAACAATAAAAAAAAAAAAAATACAAGGTCATGTCATTGTATTCTTACAATATGATATATTCTATGAATATTTCATATTGTTTGAATACATACAATGGCATGATCTTGTAAAACAAAAAAATTATAAAAATTTATCTAAACAGTATAAAACCTTCCCCATTGGGTTCTTGGATTCGATCCCACTACCCTACCACACTTTGAGTTTTCCAGTCCGCGACCTTACCAACCATGCCACAGGAGCTCATACCAAATGTCACTCAAAACTTTGTGTCTACAATCGATATAACAATATAAAAAAAAAATGAATTATCCCACCAATTTACGTTTGTAAATTGATGGGATTATCAATTATATCATGCAAAGGTTTATAAAAGTTTGTCTCTGTCAAGAATTAGTAATTATATAACTTTATTCTGTCAAAAATTGCCCAAACACTCAGCAAAATTGCCCCTCTCAGTGTGACTCCAGTCATTATCACACGGTCAAGCGGTCACTGGGTGACCCTTGCTGCTCCCTCCAGCCACAGCAGCTCTCTCTGGGAACAAAATTTGTATAAATACAATAATGCATAAAATACTCTTCACAAATACATTTGTATTGTATAATATTGTAAATAATAGTGAATAATAACTGTGTGGGTGTCGAAAATTGCTCAACCATCTTTCTTATGTCTCGCCTACGCCCTTACACGCGTATATTGGATTATACATAGTCATGACTGTCATACAAATACTTGCAGTAGGTCTCGAATATACATTTAGATTGCATATTACTTGGAAATAAATAAATATAAGTTTTCTGGTGGCAATCTACCATTTCGCAAGTGTAAGGCGACACCAGTCCATATTTAGCTCTCTATCAAAAAAGGTTAAGCCGATGTTTACTGACCACCCTCGTTCCTGGTCTATAATATAGTACTTTATTTACAGTCAATGGCCTACATATTTCTGTGGTACTTCACATGTGTCTAAAATGCAATGTCTGCTTGCATAAAAATGCAATTTGGAAAGCCATTTTTACGTACGACATACGCATTCAGGACTCATGTTATTGTAGACTCTGTGTGGCAACGAACCCCAGACACCTGGTGGTTAAAAATACCAAGACATCCATACGCCTCGGGTGCCTCCACAATTATCACAAAGCTGCGTATCTTTCTAGAGATCTCCCTGCCTTCCTCTCTCCATGACTCACTGACTCACTCCCTGCCACCCACCCACCCACCCACCCACCCCCACCCACCCTTTTAGGCTTCTGTCTGCTAGAAACTCATTGATAATGTGCGTAAATATCGCA
Organism: Paralithodes platypus; assembly: GCA_032716605.1. Lineage (NCBI taxonomy): Eukaryota > Metazoa > Arthropoda > Malacostraca > Decapoda > Lithodidae > Paralithodes > Paralithodes platypus. Next base: position 10,719,052 of record CM064523.1, read on the forward strand.
TGAATTGGTCTATATGCGGTATATATATTGATATATGGCACGTCTACATACGTACAAGTCTGTATTATAGCATGACAGTGCTCTAAGTACGAGATATAAGTGATATTTATGGCGTAACACACCCTCTCCCCCTTTCATTCCCAGCACAACTCAATCACACCTTGGTTCACGCATAGAAACTCATTGATAATGTGCGTAAATATCGCATGAATTGGTCTATATGCGGTATATATATTGATATATGGCATGTCTACATACGTACAAGTCTGTATTATAGCATGACAGTGCTCTAAGTACGAGATATACGTAATATTATAGCGCAAACCACACTCTCATCTCATAAATTGCCGCCAAACCTCCAACCCATCTTCATTCCCACCTAAAAATTCTTTGATAATTCCCTTATATATTGCAATTTTTGGTCACTATGAGGCATATTCATTGTTATATGGGTGGCCTACACACGTATACGTACTCTACATAGCCTAAAAGGGATAAAAAAAGGAGATATACGTGATAATACGCGGTAACCCATCCCCTGGGCGCGTGAAAATTCGGCCGGGAAATCTCGCCGCTCGATGACAATCTAGCCGCGCGGTGCCATTCGCTCCACATTTTTCAACTACGGACCGTTCCCCCCCCCCCCCCGACATTTTTTGGGGGATCAAATATATATGGGCCGATGCACGCAAACATTCCCTACACGCTGATGTACTTTTTATCAAAATTGGCAATGGGTCCCAAAATCATCATACATGCGCACAGTATGACCCTGTAAAAAAAAAACTGTGCACCGCGGGGAGGTTAAGTAAACAAAGCGACCACACACCCGCTAACACCATCCTTACCGAGTCATCATCACCCTTGGAAAGTTAAAATTTTAAATGTTAGGGTAGGTTAATTTAGCTTAGGCTATATAATTGGCCAAAATAGCCGAGTCTTATTGTAAGCAATTAGGCATATAGCCTAGCAATTATTCCATTAGTAGCTAAGGGTGAGAATGTCCTAGCCTAGAATAGCCGATGGGCGATGGCATTATTTAATTAAGTAACCTTTCGCGGCGATTCTCACTGTCACAACCGTTACGTTCACTACTGATTTGATGCCTTTTGGGTTGACGCCCTTTTGCCTCCCCTCATCCCACTGGACTTTTTTTCATCATCATTATATTGCCAGCAGGGGGCAAATTTTTCACCTAATTTTATACATTTTAGCAACATATCATAGGCTAAGCACAAAGCATTTTTAGTATGTGGTAAACGAAATGCCCTGATTGTGTCTGTATTACTTAGAAACTTTCATTACTGGTATACTGTACAGTATTCTAATGTGTTTTTATTTTTCCCTCAGAATTTGGCACACAAGTGTTCCTGTCTGCAGTTGAACATCAGCTGACTAAGAAGTTACGGTAGCTGGGTTTACTCCGCGTCTGTACTTTAAAGAATAATCGCCAAAATTCGTCCACCAATAGCAAGGTAGGATCTGTTAAAATAGCAAAACAAATTTGTTTAAATTGGGTAGTTGCAAACTACAATCACCTGCAGGGAAAGGTGGTACAAATTTTATGGAACTATTCTGATACGCTGATGAAATAATTGAAACATTCCCGGGTATATTCCTGCATAGTGGGAGTACTGTACTTATATCTCAAGAATTTGGCCTTGTCACTGTATAATTCCATTCTGTTATCCTCCACTTGACAGGCCACGTTTATGAAGCATAGGTTGTATTATATTTTAATTCGCAAGATAGACCTTTTATTATGTTTCTCTCTTGATTTTATACAATTTCTCTCTTGAATTTACACAATTTCTCATTAATGTTGTTATCAAACTTTTTAATCAGGGTTTGTCTGTTAGATAGTCATAAGATGGAGGATTAGCATATGAGTACAGTATAGAAACTATAGATACTGTAGGCTACTATAACTATGATACGGTACACTGACTGAACTTTACCATACAGTATACCGTATGCACTAATACTGTAATTACGCCATTTAACAGTCGACCTATGGTGATGGGCTGGTCTATCAGAGTGAGAACTGAGTGATCTCTGCCATACCCATAGCTTACTCTGACTGTTCCTTTTACTTTTATATTTTCTAGATCTCAAGTGATGGCGTCTCTTCCGTGGATTGACCTTCCAGTCTACCTAGATTGGAAGCCAAAGCATCACATTTTTTCCTTTGCCCCTCAACTTTCTCTTCATAATTGCTGAGGGGCACAGGACCCTGGTTGGGGCTTTGGTTTCCCGGGCGTTTCCGCACCCTCCTCAGCTCCCCGCCATGGAGTGGCTTCGGTCACCCAGGCTTTATTGTGGTCGGCAGTGAGGGTTCTGTGGGGGCGCACGGTTATGGCCTTGGCCTTGCTCGGGGCCTTGGGGCTGTTCGGCCAGGCAGCTTGGGGAACAACAACAACAACAACAACAACAACAACAACAACAACAACAGTCGACTCATACATTATAATGCTTAAAATCTATTCATCATTATCTGATGATAATGTGTGTCTGGATGATGATTTGGGAGATAAGAGAATGACTTGACATTTTTATGGGAATAATATACCGGTAGTCACAGTTTGGTATGATTTGGTGCATCTACAGCACTGCATTCACTTTAGTCAGAATTACTTACATCTGTACCTGGCTTTCTTTGTCTTTTGTGAAAATTTATGTTTCTTTAGTAGTGTTACGGATTTTGTTTCTGTTCTGTTTGGAAGGATCTCACCCGTGCTAGGTTTTATAGATTGCTTTTGGTATGGTATATACTGTTTTAACCATTATTTTTTTCCCTATAATATTATTTACAGGGGCAATGGCCGTTGTTGTTTCACCGACATTATTTATTTTTTCATTTTTTATTTCATTTTTGTGGTAGCATATGGTAGAGTGAGGTGGAATGGCAGAGAGGGAGAGGCAGACTGAGATAGAGGGATGAAGTTAAGTGACATATGGGTGAAAGTGGCATTGGACGGGAGAAGGGGTACCAGCTGACAGAGGAGCATGAAGGCAATTATTTTGTGGAAGGATGGAGTTAAGAAGTTTATGCGTGAAAGCGGTGCTGGATGGGAGAAGGGGCATCAACTGACTGGGGACAGAGGTGCATGGGGGTGATTAATTTGTGGTCACCCCCTTCGGGAATCATGGCGTCCGGCAATAGATAGATAGATATTTTATGATAATGGTAACCACCGAGGAATATGTCTTCTAAGCGTAGTAGGGAAGGTATACAGTAGGGTAGTGATTGAGAGAGTGAGAGTGAGAACGGAGAAATGGATAGGCGACGAGCAGGGAGGTTTTAGGAAGGGAAGAGGATGTGTAGATCAGATTTTTACCCTGAATTGTGTTGTGGAGAAATATCTGGAGAAGAAACAAAAGGTGTATGTTGCCTTTATGGACTTGGAGAAGGCCTATGACAGAGTGGATAGAGAAGGTTTGTAGAAAGTACTTGGAATATACGGAGTAGATGGCAAGTTGCTGAAAGCAGTGAAGAGCATGTATGAGGGTGCAAAGGCGGCAGTACGTGTGGAGAGTGAGCAGAGCGAGTTCTTTGACCTGAATGTTGGTTTGAAACAGGGGTGTGTGATGTCCCCATGGTTGTTTACTGTATATATGGATGGAGTCATGAAAGAAATACTATCAAGAGCAGTGGATGTTGGTGTATCGCTGAAAAGGGAGGGAAATGAGTGGAAGCTACCTATACTGCTGTTTGCGGATGATACAGTTCTGATGAGTGATAATGAATGGGAGTTGCAGGGTCTGGTAAATGAGTTTGGAATAGTGTGCGAAAAACGGAATTTGAAGGTAAATGCGGGGAAGAGCAAGGTTATGGTCTTCGAAAGGGGTGAAGTCACAGAGTGTGAGGTGAAGCTGAACGGTCAGGCTATGGAGATCGTCAGCTCTTTTAAGTATCTGGGCAGTGTGTTGAGTAAAGATGGGACTATGGATGAAGAAGTGCGGGAGAGGGTACAACAGGGGAAGAAGGTTGTAGGAACGCTGAAAGCAGTAACAAAAAATAGGGTGGTCAGTATGGAAGTGAAGAAGTCCTTGCATGACAGTGTGGTAATCCCGACACTGACTTACGGAAGTGAAGCATGGATGTTGGTTGAGAGACTCAGACCAAGAGTGAGAGCAGTGGAAATTAATTACTTAAGAAGTGTGTGCGAAGTTACATGGAGGGATAGACAGACTAATGAAGAAGTAAGAAGGAGGTGTGGTGTGGAGGTAGATGTGCTGGAAAGTGTGAAAAGGAACAACTTGAGATGGTTCGGCCATATGGAACGTATGGAAAGCGAGAGAATAACTCGGAGGGTGTACGAGAGCGAGGTGGAGGGACAGAGAGGGAGAGGTGGAAGGATGGAGTGAGGAAGTATATGAACGAAGGCGGTGGTGGTTGGGGTGAGGGGCGTCGACTGACTGGGGACAGAGGTGCATGGAGGCAGTTCGTTCGTGGCCACCCCTTCGGGGATCACGGCGTCGGGCAATAGATAGATAGATAGACTTAAAGTAGTTTATGTGGTGGGCTGGATCTGTCAGAGTGAGGGTTGGTGTCCTCTACTTCCCATAGCCAGTTCTGACTTAACCTTTTTCATAATTCTTATTTAAATTTGTTTTTCCTGAGAGTGGTGAAGGCAGTGGGGCCATAATGGTGTGCCCCATGGTTCCCTAATGTCTTACTTTCACAGCCCACTGGCATAAGTTGGCATTTCTCTCTCTGGCGTAAGGATGCGGCGACCCCACCGCCCACCACTTTGTTGGTGCAATCAGCTTTTGTATCAGTGGACCACTGGTTCCTATCTTTAGAAAATTCCTGTGCTTGGTATGCTTCAATCCAGGGCCCCACTGGGGTAAATGAAATAGCAAAACAGGGTTGGAACTGCCATCTGGGTGAGGGACTGCTCTGGGTCTGATCCTTCAGTGCTAAGGGTCATAATCCACTTAGTGGAAATGGCACTGTGGAGTGGGGCAGTGGGGGCATGTCTGGGAGCCTGGAGGAAGTTTCTGCCATGGCCATCCCTTTTGGGGCGCTTCCTCTGGAAGCGAGGTGTCAGATTGATGATGATGATGACTTAAAGTAAAGAAGGGACTTGATCATAAGACTAGTTTCGATAGTTCCTCATTTGCCTGCCTGCAGTATGTTACCAATACAGTACTGTACTTTCTTCAGGAAGTTCATGTCACTTCTACTTTAGTTACAATCTCAAGAGCCTATTTGTGGATGTTAATCAATTAGATTAGGCTGAAATCAAGTTAGTCATTTACTGTACTTCATTTTAGGTAGTTTAGATAAGATGTGGGTAAAGTGATTGTGAGTAAAATTACTTGTGGATGAAATTACTGTAAATCCTGATTTGATCCTGGTAGGCCTAGGCCTACATAGAGTACCGGTATGAAAATAGACTTTAATCATTGGGACATAATAGTCTTTCCTAATCTAAATAGGCCTAGTACAGTGATTACAGTAATTAACCCGTACAGCCCCAGCGACACGTCTGACGCGTCGGCGATGTATGTGACGCACAGCCCCAGAGACGCGCCTGACGCGTCACCCTAATTGCGCCGACCGTAACCTCAGGTGTAGCCACTCAAGAGGGCTCAGATTTGTATGGGAACTGTGTACGTATCCCACGCAACCGTGCCGATGGTTGAAAACTCTGAAAGTCCACGTGCGTGCGCGTGAGCGCGCAATAACCTGGTTTTTTGGGGTAATTGCCTTCAATTTTTTACTCTTGTAAAATACGTTTTCGGGGGCTCTGTAGGACCATTTTTTAAGCTTTTTGAGCGGTTTTTCGTGGTTTTTCCTTCATTCCTAACCCATTCGCTATTGTTTCTGGAATAAAACCATTTTTTGAAAACCGGCCAGGTTCTGGTGAACAAACATTACAAAACTAGCCGGGGCTCCACGGGTTAAGGAGTCATGAAAAAAATTCAAGGAAGAGCAGCGGATGTTGGTGTATCCCTGATAAGGGAAGGGAGTGAGTGGGAGTTGCCTGTACATATACTGTTGTTTGCTGATGATACAGTTCTGATGAGTGATAATGAGTGGGAGTTACAGGGTCTGATAAATATGTTCGGAACAGTGTGTGACAAACGGAAACTGAAGGTAAATGTGGGGAGGAGTAAGGTTATGGCATTTGAAAGGGGTGGAATCATAGAGTGTGAGGTGCAGTTGAATGGTTAGGATATGAAGAATGTCAGCTTATCTACATGTAAGTATTTTGGCAGTGTGATGAATAAATATGGGAGTAAGGAGGATGAAGTGTGGGAGAGAGTGCAACAGTGGAAGAGGATTGTAGGAATGCTGAAAGCAGTGACAAGGAATAGAGTGGGGTATCGCCGTAGCGCCAGGCGGCTGTATTTACCAAAAATTACCTTCATTCCATGTTCTTTTTCATGCATAAGCAAGAGCCAGAGCGTAATACAATTATATATCTGTGAAAGTGCAAAGATAGAGCTTTCCAATGAGACCTGAATCATCCCTGTATGTTATCTGGTTTTCTTGCCACGATCATGCAACCGAAGGCAAAAATACCCTAAAATGAGGTATTTTTGCCGGTTTTTATGCTAGTTGAGAGGTGTAGGGAGGCAAGGATGAGATACAATAGTCCCCAGTGCCGGCCACGGAGCTGTGGCGAGCCGTCAAGGCCGCCTATCGTCCCCCCAATGCTCGGTCTCTCTCTCATCACTCATAATGGCCTCAAAATGGCACCCGTCATATGACGGGCACCGCAGGGGTGGCCAATATTCTCTTTCCTGTCATATGACGGGCACCACGAGTTGAGGGTTAACAAACACTAAGATACGCGAGTTACCAGTGAAAAGCCTAGTTAAATCTTACCTAACTAGGCTAATGGCTAGAAATGCAACTTTCAAGTAGGCATACTAGCCTATAGATTTACTTCTAATAACACTAATTAATCACTATTATTCACTAGATAACCGCCAATCTATACCAACAGAACACTTATTTAAATGAGTAATATAAAAGTGTGACACCTTCTATTAGCACGAAGATACAGTATAATGAATGAACTTATCACGATTCAAGAGATGTTTAAACGGACGATGCTCACGCGGCTTAATAGTCCCTTTAACTTGTGAAGCCACAGAGTGTGAGGTGAAGTTGAATGGTGAGGCTATGGAGATTGTCAGCTCATTTAAGTATCTGGGCAGTGTGCTGAGTAAGGATGGTAGTATAGATGAAGAAGTGCGGGAGAGGGTGCAACAGGGGAAGAGAGTTGTAGGAACGCTGAAAGCAGTAACAAGAAATAGGGTTGTCAGCATGGAAGTGAAGAAGTCCTTGCATGACAGTGTGGTAATCCCGACACTGACTTACGGAAGTGAAGCATGGACGTTGGTGGAGAGGGGTGGAAATGAGTTACTTGAGAAGTGCGTGCGAAGTTACATGGAGGGATAGACAGACAAATGAAGAAGTAAGAGGGAGATGTGGAGTGAAGGTACATGTGCTGGAAAGTGTGAAAAGGAACACCTTGAGATGCTTTGGCCATATGGAACGTATGGGAAGCGAGAGTATGACTAAGAGGGTGTACGAGAGCGACGTGGAAGGATGGAGTGAAGAAGTATAATTATGGATGAAAGTGGTGCTGGTTGGGAGGAGGGGTGTCGACTGACTGGGGACAGAGGTGCATGGGGGCATTTCTTTCGTGGCCACCCTTTCGGGGATCACGGCGTCAGACAACAGATAGACAGATAGAACTTGGATAAACTATGGACATCACTCATAATATTTATTTACATCCTTTGCATTTAATTAAAGGTGGGTGTGCATGCTATTATTTTCCTCCACAATCATTACCGGCAGTGTGCACTATAGCTTTTGGTGCAATATTTTCTGCTACAATGGCTTAATTATTTATATAATGGCCAAAATAGGATATAGGTGACACTTTTCTGGATTCGGAGTTTAAGCGCTCTGATGACGTATGCCCAACAACACAACAAGCTCTTCTGACAGGTGGAAATGGAGGATAGTGACAGTAGTTCCGATTTGTTTGCCAATACTGAGGGTGATAACCGTGATTATGGCGAAGAACCTCAAGTGATGAATATTGGTGGTGTCCAGGTTTATATGTATGAACCTGTAGGACGAGATGCAGCAGCAGGAGAGGAGGGAGAAGCAGCTGTGATTACCGCCCGCCTTGTTTACACTACTCGGAGCCGCGGCGGACGCTAGCGATCATGTCCCCGTCTATTTTGACTGCATTTGGATACAATAATGAAAGCCCGCCCCTCACGCCTCCATAACTTATTGTCATCATCATATACATTGCCAACAGAAAAAAATCGCCGTAAAAATAGACAGGAACTTAACCGCGGCGATCGACTTATGTAAACATGATGACCGTACGCCTGGTCACTACATATCCTTCCCAACAATGTTTGCGGCACTCACTGTGTTTTTTTTATTTTTTTTATTTTATTTTTTCTTAGCCTAGTTGCTAGTAGTTGAATTTCAGCCAATAAATTTCTTTAGCCTAGGTTAAGCCTATATCCATCGACGCTGACTGTATAATTTGGGCTATAAGTTAGCCCATATTATCCACTCTCCTGACTCCTGAAATTGGCAAGCACGTATGGGTGGGAGGGTGGTTTGGGGGATGGTGGGGGGAAGGTAGAAGGGTAATTGACTCGTGTTACAAATATGGAGCCGATTGGTGAGGTAGTTTCGCCACCACGGATTTTCATTTTTTTATGTGATGATCTACGGATAGGCTGGAAGTGGGAGGAAGTTGGGGTTGTGGTGGGGGGAAGACAAGGGTAGGGGACTTGTCACACAAATATGGAACCAATTGGTGCAGTCGTTTCGCCGCCACATATTTTCCTTTTTTTCCTTTGTGATAGCCTGATGCGGCGACCAATGGTCGGCGAGTGAATTGGGGGAGGGGGTTGGGGTGGTGGTAGCAAGAAGCCAGAAGGGTAAGGTACATGTAGAAATATGAAAGCTATAGGTGCAGTCGTTTCGCTGCTACAATCTTTTTTCGGCGAGTCCGTATATATACGGACCTGGCACTGGGCGTGACAAGACCCCAGTCCATATAGGCAATCAGCGGGTGCATCTAGCCATACCCATACTCCACCGCACTTTATTGTCAAAGCATTCATCACGAAAATGTCCATTGCATATGAAGCTTGTTTTGGGCTTTGCCTCCCACACTCTGGTTCTTTGTATAAACTTCACCCATTTGTTACAATGGTATGGATCACTTGGAAACTTGTGTAGTGCTATGTTTGGTCCAGGGATGTTGCTACACCCGAAAACAGCACACCTATTCACCATTTTTGCTATACTTGCTGATGTTTACTTCCCAAATGTTTGCCTGGGCCTACATCACATCCTCACATGAGTACTAGTTGCAAGGGGTCGCAATTCAATATCTATTTTTGATTTGTTCCCTAATATTGAAGATTAGTTTTGACAAAGGAGTAGTCAGGTTGATTACTGGAGATCTAAACATCTCTTTAACCCTTGTCTAGCGGGGTGTTTTGGGCTCATTTTGGCATATTCAGGCCCTCCTGCATGATAAATCAAGCATCTGCATGAAAAAAATATATTTAGCATAAAACTAGGCACTAAAAGCTTCAAAATGAGACCAGAACGAGCTACGTAGCACTCGTGGTTCTCTTGCAGTGATACCACGAACATGGGAGTTTAGCATATATCGGTATATTTTTCCCAGCTATGCTCACTACTGGCTACACTGCCGGCATCTCGAGAACACAGGAAACATGAGTTAATGGGCGGCGGTAAGCCCTGGGAGTCGGCTGTCTGGCCCGCTGTGCTCCCGGCCATTTGCACTCTATTTTAACCCTTTAAAAGCCTTAATAATGCTCCTAACTTGCTGCAAATTGGTGCACGACTTAAGTCAAGCGCCGCCAATAAGGGGTTAAGGGTTAAATACATTATAAATTAATTTTAATTTTGCATGCCCCACCACCTTTAACCCGGGAACTGCGGGAAGACTCTTAAGAGTTCCCCCGGCGGACTGCGGGAAGACTCTTAAGAGTGGGGGGGGGGGAAAAATCCATTTAAAACCCAAATTTTTTGTTTTATTTTTTTATTGCCCCTGGGCCATGCCAAATATCACTCCTCCACCTCCCCTCCTTCCTCACTTTCCTCCCCTCCTTCAGTTATCACCTATTTTCCCTGTTATTCCCTTATTCTGTGGTATATTTTCGTGCTAACATTAGCGAGTTGCAAGCAGGGCATTGTCATCACTGTTAGCAAGCGAGTGCAAGAGAGAGAGAGAGAGTATCGATCGACAGTCTCTCTCCAGACGTGGAGAAAAGTGGCGGGAAGGGAGGTTGCCTCAGCCATACATTATGTAACTCTCGGCCTGTATCGCCGATTTTGACCATCCAAACGCTGTTTCAACTTGTTTTGTTGTTGTAACAGGTTAATACCTTTATAATCAACCTATAATAGGCACATATGGATAAGTATTTATGGTAAAATAACGATGTTAGTGATGGGAACAGCTTAAATACGTCAGCACAGGAGTGTGGTGTCTCATACACCCCATTCAGAGGTTAAGCTATAGAAAACCACTCCATGCTTTGTAATTTGTCACATTATTATCTTATTGTTGTTGTTGTTCCCCAAGCTGCCTGGCCGAACAGCCCCAAGGCCCCGAGCACGGCCAAGGCCATAACCGAGCGCCCCCACAGAACCCTCCCTGCCGACCACAATAAAGCCTGGGTGACCGAAGCCACTCCATGGCGGGGAGCTGAGGAGGGTGCGGAAACGCCCGGGAAACCAAAGCCCCACCCAGGGCCCTGTGCCCCTCAGCAATTATGAAGAGAAAGTTGAGGGGCAAGGGAAAAATGTGACGCTTTGGCTTCCAATCTTGGTAGATTGGGAGGTCAATCCACGGAAGAGACGCCGTCACTCGAGATCTAGAAGAGTATGGCAGAGATCGCTCAGTTCTCACTCTTATTGTTAAATAATTCACCGCGAGTGATAATATATTCTGTAAATAATTATATATGAATATAAGTTTTCCATGAAATTACGTTTTCTCTGTCACTTAATATGTCAAAGAAAATGAAGTCTTATAGGGTAACTAATATATAAATTCTACAGTACTCTAACATCTATTTACTTTGTATATATTTGCGTCATGTCGCGCCCACGCATATTATGGAGCGAATAATTGTGCAGGAAGGATTTATAAATAGCTCAAGTAAGCCATTTATAAAGCGATTATGTTATATTTACATAATTTACTCACATAGATTTGAAACTTAGAGCTCAAAGAAACTTTATCAAGATAAATAAAACATAAATAAATCCCAAGTTGATCTAATTCAGGTCTCAGAATCTCCTCTAAAGATGGATTGAATGTACTTTTGCGTGTACTACAAACATAATATATTTAATAACACACATAACAAAGCCACTCCAACAGCTTCCTCTCTCTCCAACACCCCTTCTCCACTCTGTACACTTCAGAAAATAAGGAAAAGTAGAAAGTAGCTACGAGGTGCCGTTGTAAAGGCTTATCCATCAATATCTTCACCTGCCCTGACCTGACCTGCTTGTATATCAGCTATAGTCCGTTCATTCTAGGTTGGGTAGAAATCGTAACCTCTAACCTCTGAAAGGGCTAGAGCAAATGAGCTGTCAATTTATACACATATACAGTAGTTATTTTTTTTATTTACGAGAGGTTAGGGGTTACAATTTCTGCCCAACCTAGAATGAACGGACTATAGAAATAAATGTCTAAAGCTTGAAAATACTTATAACCAGAAACTTATAGCTCAGTTAACCCATTCAATACCGGTGACGTCCTTTTCATTATATTCTGGCAACTATTAGACGGTTTTATTCAGTTTAGGAAGGACGTCTACCCGTTGAAAGATTACAGACTGTCTCAATTAATCCTTTTAGCTACCATATATCCTCCCTAAGCTTCATAAAATCGTCTAAATGTAGCTGAAACAAAAACAAAGAGACGTCGGCGGTACTGTAAGGGTTTACTGATGGGTCGTTTTGCTGGTCCCCCTTCTTCCCCATGTTTAGCCCCTTTAGTTTTCAGATTAGAAGACGTTCGGCCCATTAGTTAGCCGATTTAAGACCTTTCGGCCCATTTCTTTGTCAATATTACGACTTTTCGTGTTATTTAGGTGTCGATTTTATCCTGGCGAGCGATAGCGAGCCTGTAATTTAAGAGGAATCGACCTTTGGCCGGACCATTTTTCTATATTTTTTGGTTTACAAATTTATCTTGGAGGGTCTTGGGCGGATGTTTTTTTGTGTTAAGCTTGATGAAGGTCTAGGGAGGAAACTTTAAAAAAAAAACAAAAAAAAAAAAAACAAAAAAACAACACATAAATGAGCCAATAAATACGATGATCCCCCCTTAATGCTTCATTAACATCCTAACCGATATAACTATAAAATGACATTTACAAAATGGGAAACATATTGGGACGTTTCAACATTATTGAATTAAACTTCCTTTATAACTAATTTAATTGTTGTTGTAAACCTAACAATTCAGTTTAACCAGCTTTTATTTATTTATTTATATATATATATATATATATATTTTTTTTTTTGGGGGGGGGGATGGTTTATTTTTTGGTAGATTTTTTTTTAATTTGTTTAGTTTCCTCCCTAGACCTCCATCAAAATGATAATAACCCCAGGACCCTCCTTCAAGATATATTTGTACATATTTTGATAGCAAAATGTCCCCGCCGAAGGCCGGATCCTCATAATTTACAGGCTCGCTATCGCTCGCCAGGAAAAAAAATCGACACCTAAGTGACACGAAAAGTCTTGACATTGACAAAGAAATGGGGCGAAAGGTCTTAAAATCGCCAAACTAATTGACCGAACGTCTTAAAATCTCAAAAACTATTGGGGCTAAGCATGAGGGAGAAGGGGGGACCAGCAAAAAAAAAACACCCCTTAACCAGCTTTTAATACGGGGGTCATTTAATTAGTCTGGATCTGTTATATATAATACGGTATTTAAACAGGATACGGGTTAACAAAAAAATGTTTCGGTGGTCATTTTAAGCTATCAAGATCATTAAAGGGGTAGTAATAGCTTTTTCTGCCCCCCCCCCACCCCACCCCACCCCACCCCACCCCACACACACTTCTCCCTCATGTTTAGCATATTATTTTTGAGGTTTTACGACGCTCGTTCCGTTAGTTTGGCGATTTTGAGACCTTTCGCCTCATTTTTTGTATCAATATTAAGACCATTCGTGACCTTTAGGTGTCGATTTTTTCCTGGCGAGCGATAGCGAGCCTTTAGTTTTAGAAGGAACCGGCCTTTGGCCGGGAATTGTTTCTACCGAAAAATGTACAAATTTATTTGAAAGGGGGTCTAGGGGGTGTTTTTCTAAGCTTGATGAGCGAGAAAAAATAATAAATAAGTAAACATATAGACCAAAAACCAAGTACTATCCCCTTACATTTTGGACTGTTTTAGTTTGTTCCCTAGACCTTCATCAAACTTAAAATTACACCCCCTAGATCCCCTTTCAAGATAGATTTGTGCATTTTTCGTTAGAAAAATGTCCCGGCCGAATGCCGGTTCCTTCTCAAATTACAGGTTCGCTATTGCTCGCCAGGAAAAAAATCGACACCTGAATGGCCCGAAAAGTCTAAATATTGACAAAGAAATGGGGTGAAAGGTCTCAAAATCGTCAAAATAACGGAACGAACGTCTTAAAATCTCAAAACTAATATGCTTAACATGAGGGAGAAGGGGGCCGTAAAATACGACTACCTCCCCCTTAACCCCTTCAGTAGACGAGGATGTTTTCTTAATTATATTCAGGCTATTACTACACGATATTTTATGCAGTTTAGGAAGGATCTCTAGGAATCTATGAGGTAAATACTATCTCGAGTAACTCTCTAACTCTCACAGGTCCTTCCTAAGCTTAATACACTCGTTAGTTGTTTAACCCCTTCAGACTCATATGACGCAGAGGTTGCCAGATTAGCAATAAGAAATAGAGTTCTCTCACTCTTATAATTACCTCCAAAATTAGTTTTCTGCCCACAGCTAACTCAAAGACAACTGCAGAGGTTGAAGTAACTAAACTAAAGGTTTCTAAATACCCCTGATGGTAACAAAGGCTTTAAAGTATCCCTAATCGGCTCAAAATCGCGTCATATGTCGGAGAGGGTTAATCATAACCACAATGAAAGGAAAAAACGACTCTTCGTATCCTGAAAGGGTTAAGAGAGAGAGAGCGAGAGAGGCCGAACATCATACAATCTGAAAACTAATGGGACTAAACATGAGGAAGTAGGGGGTACCAGAAAAACGACCCATTTCCCCTTAAATACGAGAAAAATGAACGAAATCATCTACAAAACAGACATTATATGCAAAAGGAGGCATAAGAGTGAGAGAAAACGAGGGGGGGGGGGTCAGGAATGGATAGAGGGAAAGAAAACGGTGATGAGAGAGAAAATGGGAAATACACCCAAACTGCAATAAATTGCGGTAGGGAAGGAAGTGGGAAAAATAAATATGAATGAAGGAAGGGAGAATGGAAGTAAGGGAAATTGGAGGGAGTAATAAGGAAGAAGGCGATGAAGGAAGGAAGAACAGAAGAAAGGAAAGAAAGAAGGGAATGAGAGGGAGGAAGAACAGAAGGAAGGAAGGAAGGAAGAAACGAAGGAGGAATGAATGACGGAAGGAAGGCATGAATGAAGGATGGAATGGAAGGAAGAAGAAGCAAAACGTGAGACAGGTAAGAAGAAAGCAAAAGAGAAAGGAAGGAACAAATAGTCAAGCAATAAAAACAAAAACACGTAAAAACCTGAGCTGAAAAAAAATATAAAAGCTATTCCTGAAAAGAACCACAGGAAAGACACGAAAGAAAACAGAATGAATAATAGACAACAGCAACAAAGGAAGGAATAAAACAGCAAGCCAGCATGGTCGGAAACAAGAACAAGAAGAAAGAGAAGAAGAAGAAGAAAATTAAAAACAAGATGTGCAATGGCAGAGGAAGACAAAGCAGAAGTAAAGACAATAAATGTAAAGGGAAAAGAAGAAGAAGTAGAACAAGACAATTAGGATGTGCATGGGCCGAGGAAGACAAAGCGGAAGGAAAGACAATATAAATGCAAAGGGAACAAATATATAGTCGGATAAATGGAAGGAAATACAGACGAATTGAGAAAACAAACAAACAAAAACTATGTTAAGATAAAGATATAATAGTTCATAAATCTTAAAAGTTGGAATAAAGAAGAACAAAAATATGAAGAAAGAAGGAAACAAATACAAATAATAAAGGTAATGATAAACCAATAAAGGACGAATTGAAGAGAAAATGGCCGATAAATGTCAAGAGAAAGGAAGGCGGATTAATAGACAGAGAGAGAGAGTGAGAGCGAGCAGATTAAAGTAAAGAGAAAGGAAGAAGGTGGATACATAGGGACTGAGAGAGAGAGAGAGAGAGTGTGAGTGCAATTATAACTATCTGGATGGATTTTTGGATAGAACTTGATATTCAATATACTGTATACTATATGTTTTTGTAGTTGATGTATAGAAAATTAGTCTCATTAGCTCGTTTCCAGAGATATACATCCATAATTAGACAATAGGTGAAGTCCACGAATATTAACCCCTTCAGCACCGGTGATGTACTTTTTACTATATTATGGCAACTATTAGACGATTTTGTACAGCTTAGGAAGGACGTCTAAGCATTAAAAGTATACAGACTCTCTAAATTAATCCTTTTAGCTACCATTAATCCTTCTTAAGCTTCATAAAATCGTCTTAACCCTCCAGCCCCGGCTACGCATTACATAAATATTCCCCGAAACCCGGGTGTTTTGGCCGAAAAACTTCTAGGCTAGGCTACCGTATCTTTGTTATTCTGACTGCTTCCCGCATTCCCGCGCATCCCCAGCGTAGCTGTGTTATTTACCTGTAGAATGGCGTTAAGTAGAGCTCTCTAAGTCAACTAGTTCAGTTGTGATGATGATTTCATTGGAGATAACTTTATGGCAAAAACAGCCACTTTACACTACTTATCGATACTTAACAACAACATACAGGCACACACGAACAAGCGACGCTCTCCTTCTTGTGGCCGGAGATGCGGGGCGTCGGTCCAGCCGGCTGTTGTTTACATGCGTCGGACCGACACCTCGCACACCAAGCTCACAGGCTTTCAACCACTGGGCGTTAAAGAGCCCTTCCGGGCAGCTCGTGTATGCTTTTTTATGGGCGTTCAAGAGCCCTTCCGAGAACAGAGGGTTGTAGCTGAAATATTAAAACAAATAAATAAAAACCGCCGGTACAGAAGGGGTTAATGAGTGGGCTGGAAACTATTGCATCCGAGTGTACTGTACATTATAATGATTATATTTATTATATATATTATACTGTATTATGTAGCTGGACAGTAGTGCTAGTGTGGTGGACTGTTTCCGTAAAAAAAAAAAAAAAAAAAAACCCCCAAAAAAACCACACACACTCGTTTCAGAGCGATAGAAACATGGCAAGTGCACAGTTTAATGCGGTATACCATATATACTGTATATATACTGTATATATACAGTATATATATATATATATATATATATATATACTGTATGTACACAGTATATATATATATATATATATATATATATATATATATATATAGTATGTGTGTGTGTGTTGCTTAATTAATACGCCATTAAATTGTTGATGTCACAGAGAATATCATGTGTACAATTGTACATAAATTATATAATAAATGTAATTTTCGGGAAAATTTTATGAGAGAGAAAGAGAGAGAGAGAGATATTTGGTACACGTTTATTATGATCCAATTAAATCATAACAAAGGCCCAGGTGCTAGGCCTCTTGATTAAGTCATTTATATAAACTTTTTGTGTATAATTGGATTAGGTCCACAATGTATTTATAAATTGTATTAAAAGTGATCTATCGATTTGGTATATAATCTAATATACATAATAATACATACATGTGTGTACAGGGAAAAGAAAATAGTATTATATAGGCACACTGCAGATTCAGATTACAATGTTTATGATTATTGAGAGAGAGAGTGAGAATGAGTGAGAGTGAGTGAGAGAGTGTTTTAGAGTAGCAGAGAAGAAAAAGTAAGATATAAAGAGGGAGTGAGATTCCCAGACTGCCAACCTTGCCAACCAACCACACCAGTTCCCTCTCTTACACACTCCCCCTCGCTCTTTCTCTTTTATTCTGACTCATTCTCTCAGTTCCCATCGAGCTTCTGTCACACGAGGATAAAGGTATATACTGTTAAAGATAAATAAGTTGATAATATATATATATTAACATGTTTTGTGTAAAGTGAAGTATGGAGTATGGTGAGGCGTGGTATTGGTTTGGTGGATTATAGTGTTGTGTTTGTGGTGAAAATTGGTGTACTTACTTGAGTTTTGGATTTTGTTTTATTATTATTTTATCTTTGTGTGATTTGGATGGTGGTGTTCGGCGTTTTAGAATATGGTTGTGTCGGGTACTCTGAAATATATTTATGTATTTATTTTGATTTTGGATTATTATTATTATTCTATTTTTATTTGGTGTTTTAATATGGTGGATTTACCTGTGTTTTATTTATGGCGATGTGGTGTATAGATTTGTGGTGAAGTGGGTTTTGAATAGTTTGAACTGTATTTCGAATAGTTAGAATCTCTCTCTCTCTCTCTCTCTCTCTCTCTCTCTCTCTCTCTCTCTCTCTCTCTCTACGTGTGTGTGTGTATTGTTTTACAGTGGATATAGTGTTACATTTTTGGATGATGAAATACTGGCAAGGCGTTTGAATTGATTTAAACATTGATAATATAGGTTATGTGTCAATATTAATAAGATCTGCGAGTGAAATAATGTTGACTGTATTTTGAGATGTGTGTAAGTTGCTTGGGGGAGATTTCTACTTGAGGATTTTTTTTTCTGGATCCCTTTCTCCCTCATGTTTAGTCCCATTAGTTTTCAGATTTTAAGGAGTTCGACCCATTAGTTTGGTGATTTTAAGACCTTTCACCCCATTTCCTTGTCAATATTAGGACCATTCGTGCCACTAAGGTTTCGATTTTTTTTCCTGGCGAGCGATAGTGAGCCTATAATTTAATTTGGCCTTGAAATTTTTCTACCGAAAAATGTAAAAACTTATCTTGAAGGTAGGGGGTGTTTTTTTTTTGTAATCTTGATGGAGGTCTAGTGAGAAAACTAAAAATATATGAATAGATAAATACATAGACCAAAAAATAGCCACTGCTCATTAAAAGTAGTGTATGGTGTTATATATTATATGGTGATGGTGTAGTGTATGGGTAGCTAGATATAGTGTCGTTGTTGTGTTGGGGGTATGGTGGGGGGGGGGGAGGGGAGGGATATGGTGACATTATTTTATGGCACTGTATTAATTATAGGGTTGATTATGTCTTGTACAATCGAGGTTAATAAGTGTCGTCAGATATTTCACAAAGTTTCGGACACTGACTAATACTCTGAGGGATAAGCACTTTTCCCAGTAACTATAAAGATACCAATAACACTTGTTGAGCGAAAACCACTGGAATCTATGACAACACTTAATACCCCCGATCGTACGGTAGCGCTAATAAGTCATGTCTCAGATGTCATTACGTTGGGCTCGCTCTGTGCTGTATTAAATGCCTGTCAGATGTTGCATAGGGTGTTTAAGTGTAGGAACATGTTTGTATATCTCACTCGAAACGAATAAATCAAGTTTTAGATATTTGCTGATACCAATTATTGATCAAAACATACTTTTTATATAATAATAAGTATGGCCCTGGTATATTGCATGTAGTGTGTGGTGATTGTTGCTTGTTAACACCTAGAGTACCAGCGACGTGTGTTATATATTTGTCTAGCTACATTTAGACGATTTTATGGAGCCACCCCCCCCCCCAAAAAAAAAATAAATAAATAAATAATAAAATAAAAAAATAAATAAATAAATAAAATAAAAATATATAAAGGGGTAAGTGTCAGAGTAGCCCATATAGATAGATAGATATAGGAAAAATGTATGGTCGCTAAATAAATGAATTGCGATAGTCTGTAGCCTTTTCATTGGTAGAAGTCCTTCCCAAGCTTCATAAAAGTCTCTAAATGTAGCTAAACAATTAAACAAAAACGACGTTACCAGTACACAACGGGGGTTAACCCGGGAACTGCGGGAAGACTCTTAAGAGTTCCCCCGGCGGACTGCGGGAAGACTCTTAAGAGTCAGGGGGGAAAAAATCAATTTGAAACACCGAAATATGTTTTTTTTTTCTTTTTTTTTTTTTTTTTTCCTGGGCCATGCCAAATATCACTCCTCTACCTCCCCTCCTTCCCCACTCTCCTCCCCTCCTTCAGTTATCACCTATTTTCTCTGTTATTCCCTTATTCTGTGGTATATTTTCATGCTAACATTAGCGAGTTGCAAGCAGGGCATTGTCATCACTGTTAGCAAGCGAGTGCAAGAGAGAGAGAGAGAGTATCGATCGACAGTGTCTCTCCAGACTTGCGGAAAAGTGGCGGGAAAGGAGATTGCCTCAGCCATACATTATGTAACTCCCGGCCTGTATCGCCGATTTTGACCATCCAAACGCTGTTTCCACTTGTTTCATTGTTGTAACAGGTTAATACCTTTATAATCAACCTATAATAGGCGCATATGGAGAAGTATTAATGCTATTTATGGTAAAATAAATATTTTAGTGATGGAAACAGCTCAAATACGTGCGCACAGGCAGAGGTGTCTCATACCCCCCATGCGCACTTCAGAGGTTAAGGGGAGATTTCCACTTGAGGGACTTTTTTCTTAACCCCTTTCTCCCTCATGTCTAGCCCCATTGCTTTTGATTTTTTAAGATGTTTTCCCCATTAGTTTGATGATTTTAAGAATTTCCGCCCCATTCTGTCAATTTTAAGACCTTTCGTGCCATTTAGGTGTCGATTTTATCCTGGCGAGCGACAGCGAGCCTGTAATTTAGGAGCAACCGGCCTTCGTCCTGGACATTTTTCTGCCAAAAAAATGTACAAATTTATCTTGAAAGGGGATCAAGGGGGTGAAATTTTAAGATTGCTGGAGGAGAAGGAAACAAACTAAAAACCTCCCCTTAAATATCGTATGGGGCTATAATCTATTAATTTTAATTAAGTATAACATCTTGACCACTAACGTGTATAATGCAAAAACGACTGGAATAATCGAAGTAATATTTCTACCATTTGGGAAGAGTCAGCCAGGGAATAGGTGTGAAAAAGTACAGCCCATTTGCTCTAGCCCTTTTTTGAGTTACAGGTTAGGGGTCACGATCTCTGGTCAACCTATATATAATGGATGAACTCGGGTCAGGTCAGGTGAAGGTATTGAGGGATAAGCCTTTACAACGGCACCTCGTAGCAACGTTCTACTGTTCCTACTTTCTGAAGAGTGTAGAGAGGGGAGAAGGGGTGTTGGAGTGGCTTTGTTATGTGTTCCTTAATTAATTAGTCTGTATACTAACTATAGTAGTGTAATTATTGTTTGGTGATTGGTGAGCTATTGTGTCTGTTAAGGGGGGTGGGGGGGGGGGGTGGAGAGAGAGAGGGGGAGTTTATAGTGACATTACGGTGACAGTGCCTATTTTTGGCCTCTCTCTCTCTCTCTCTCTCCACCTTTTCCCTTTATTTTTACTTTTATCTACTCTCACTCTATCACCCTCACACACACACACACACACACACACACACACACACATACATACATACATACATGCATTCATACATACATACATACATACACACACACACACACACACACACACACACACACACACACACACACACACACACACACACACACACACACACACACACACACACACACACACACACACACACACACACAAGAGTGATCAATCTTACGAGAGGTATAAACTAGCAAGAAATAACTACACCAAAGTGAGGAGACAGGAGGAGAAGGATTTTGAGAGAGGGGTGGTTATGAAGAGCAAAGATGATCCCAACATATTATATGGATTCATAAATAAGAGAACTAAAGTGAAGGAAAAGATCCAAAGGATCGTTCACAATGGAGAAATATTTGAGGAGGAGGAAAAAATGAGTGAGGTTTTTAATGCAAAATTTCGATCGGTGTTTGTTCAAGAAAATAATGATGGTGATGATGCTTATAAGAATCCAATACAGAGACCAGTCATGCCCATGAAAGATATTATTATAAAAAGGGATGAAGTAAGGGACTGCATGTTAGACCTAAATAAAAGAAAGGCTATGGGGCCGGAGCAGATTTCTGGGTGGATGTTGAGTGAATGTGCAGAGGAACTAAGCTTTCCCATAACAGAGATTTTTAAAAATCTTTGTCCCAAGGCAAGCTACCCGAGGTGTGGAAGGCTGCTGATATTTTACCGATATACAAGAAAGGACCGAAAGAAGATGCAAATAACTACAGACCCGTGTCTTTGACTAGTGTTGTAGTAAAACTGCTTGAGAAATTGATCAGGAAATTTTGGATTTGTCACCTCGAGGAGAACCATTTACTATCGGATTGTCAGTTTGGTTTTAGGTCGAATAGGTCATGTGTGTCAAATTTGCTGAGCTTCTATGATAGAGTGATTGAAATTATGCAAGAACGAGACGGATGGGCAGATTGTGTATTTTTAGATATCAAAAAAGCTTTTGATAAAGTACCCCATAAAAGGCTTCTATATAAACTTGAAATGTGTGGAGGAATCACCGGTGGACTCTTAAAATGGATGAAGGATTTCTTAACCGGGAGGAAAATGAGAACCATAATAAGAGGGAAATATTCATCATGGAGTGATGTGATAAGTGGAGTGCCCCAGGGCTCAGTGTTGGCCCCATTGATGTTTTTAATTTTTATAAATGATCTGCCTCTTGGAATTAGCAGCTATATTAACATGTTCGCCGATGACGCAAAATTAGTAAGGAAAGTGGTTGATAACAATTGCTGTAAAATGCTCCAGGAGGACATCAATAAGCTGTATCAATGGAGCCGAATGTGGAAAATGGAGTTCAACATTGATAAATGCCACGTGATGGAGATGGGAGACTGCCAGGGAAGACCCCATGGGGAGTACAGTATGGGCGATGTAAGGTTGGAAAAGTCAGAGAAGGAAAAAGACTTAGGAGTTGTAGTGAACAGGAGGTTAGATCCCGGTGACCATATCAATAACTTGGTAAATAAGGCATATTCGTGGTGGGCTAATATTAGGGTAGCGTTTAAATTCCTAAATGAAGACATGGTGAAGATATTAATAACACAGTTTTTAAGGCCTAGCCTGGAGTATGCAGCGGTTGTATGGAATCCACATATGAAAAAACACATAAGTAAGCTAGAGAAAATTCAGCGTGTGATCACAAGATGGGTGCCAGGGTTAAAAAAACTTACAATATGAAGACCGGCTGTGTCACCTGGGGATTTCCTCACTTGAACAGAGAAGGGAGAGGGGAGACATGATAGCTTTATTTAGGTGTGTTCACGGAAAGGAATATATTGATCAAACAAATTTTGTTTGGCCAGCGGTGGGGAGGACGAGAGGACATGACTATAAACTGTTGAGGAGGAGAGCTAGGAAGGATGTTAGGAAGTTTGGTTTTCCAGATAGAATGGTTGAGAAGTGGAATAAGTTACCAAACGACCTAGTGTGTGCACAAAGTATTCAAGCTTTTAAAGTAAATTATGATAAGTTAAAGGCTAACGGGACACTACGAGAGTAATCTCAATCCTGTAAAATACAATTAGGTAAATACAATTACACACACACACACACTCTCTCTCTCTCTCCCTATTTATCCACCTCTTCCTTTCTCTTTACTTTGATCTACTTTTTCCCCCATTCAATTCGTTCTTTATTTGTTTTTCATTACCTTTATATTATTTGTATTGTTTTTTTGTTTTGTTTTTTAGTCTAACTTATTAAATTTATGCGCATTTTATCTTTGTCTTCATTTCTGTTTTGTTTGTTTGTTTGTTTTCTCCATTCGTATGTATTTCCTGCCATTTATCCGACCTTATTATTTTTCCCTTTGCATATATTATTGTCTTTACTTCGGCTTTTGTCTTCCTCGGCCCATGCACATTCTAATTTATCTTGTTCTACTTCTGCTTCTTTCTTCTCCGGCTTATTTCTTCTTCGTATTCGTCTTCTTCTTCTTCCTCCTTACAAATAATGTCTTTAACCCTTATTTAGCGGGCTAGGTGGTCTATTTGACCGTAGCGCCCAGCGGGGTGTTTTTACCCTAAATAGGGTTGTTTACGTGATCATTTTCATGCCTAAATAAGACCCAGAGCGTAAAACAAGTATCTATCCCTGATAGGGCATAAACAGAGCTTTCCAATGACACCCCAACCATCCTTGTACGACCACTGGTTCTCTTGTAACGATCGCGCAACACGAGTGCAAAAACCATGTAATTAGGTACTTTCCCTACATAATTCCCTGTGTAGCGAGTGCGAGAGGGTAGAGGAGGGTGGGATTCATGTCAGTAGGTCCGCCGCGGTGGTCTGGAGCAGTCATACGCATGCTACGCTCCTCCCACCACTCATCTCTCTCTCTCAGCAACATTACGTGGTGAAAATGGCACACGACATAAGTTGTGAACTGCCACTTAGTCCATATTTATTTCACACGACATAAGTTGCGCGCCGCCAATTAAGGGTTAATTCCGCTTTGTCTTCCTCGGCCCACGCACATTCTTCTTCTTCTACGTCTTCTTCTTATTCTACGTCTTCTTCTTCTTCGTCTTTCTTCTTCTTGTTTCCCGACCTTTCTTGGCTTGCTGTTTTATTCCTTCCTTTGTTGCTGCTGGTCTGTTATTCATTCTGTTTGCTTTCGTGTCTTTCCGTGTTTCTTTTTCAGGGAGTATATTTAGGTTTTTTTCCAGTTTAGGTTTTTGCTTGTTTTTATTTTTATTTCTTGACTATTTGTTCCTTTTCTTCCTCCTTTGGTGCCTTCCTACCTGCCTCATGTTTTGCTCCTTCCTTCCTTCCTTCCTTTCCTTTCCTTTCCTTTCCTTTCCTTTCCTTCCTTCCTTCCTTCCTTTCTTCCTTCCTTCCTTCCTTCCTTCCTTCCTTCCTTCCTTCCTTCCTTCCTTCCTTCCTTCCTTTCTTCCTTATTCCCTGCCTTACACCCTCCCTCTCTGGATAGAGAAGGTTTGTGGAAAGTACTTAGAATATACGGAGTAGAGGGCAAGTTGCTGAAAGCAGTGAAGAGCATGTATGAGGGTGCAAAGGCGGCAGTACGTGTGGAGAGTGAGCAGAGCGAGTTCTTTGACCTGAATGTTGGTTTGAAACAGGGGTGTGTGATGTCCCCGTGGTTGTTTACTGTATATATGGATGGAGTTATGAAAGAAATACTATCAAGAGCAGTGGATGTTGGTGTATCGCTGAAAAGGGAGGGAATTGAGTGGAAGCTACCTATACTGCTGTTTGCGGATGATACAGTTCTGATGAGTGATAATGAATGGGAGTTGCAGGGTCTGGTAAATGAGTTTGGAACAGTGTGCGAAAAACGGAATTTGAAGGTAAATACGGGGAAGAGCAAGGTTATGGTCTTCGAAAGGGGTGAAGTCACAGAGTGTGAGGTGAAGCTGAACGGTCAGGCTATGGAGATCGTCAACTCTTTTAAGTATCTGGGCAGTGTGTTGAGTAAAGATGGGACTATGGATGAAGAGGTGCGGGAGAGGGTACAAACAGGGAAGAGGGTTGTAGGAACGCTAAAAGCAGTAACAAGAAATAGGGTGGTCAGTATGGAAGTGAAGAAGTCCTTGCATGACAGTGTGGTAATCCCGACACTGACTTACGGAAGCGAAGCATGGACGTTGGTTGAGAGACTCAGACCAAGAGTGAGAGCAGTGGAAATGAATTACTTAAGGAGTGCGTGCGGAGTTACATGGAGGGATAGACAGACTAATGAGGAAGTAAGAAGGAGGTGTGGTGTGGAGGTAGATGTGCTGGAAAGTGTGAAAAGGAACAACTTGAGATGGTTCGGCCATATGGAACGTATGGAAAGCGAGAGAATGACTAAGAGGGTGTACGAGAGCGAGGTGGAGGGACAGAGGGGGAGAGGTAGACCGAATATGAGGTGGAAGGATGGAGTGAGGAACTACATGAACGAAGGCGGTGCTGGTTGGGGGGAGGGGCGTCGACTGACTGGGGACAGAGGTGCATGGGGGCGGTTCGTTCGTGGCCACCCCTTCGGGGATCACGGCGTCAGGCAATAGATAGATAGATAGACACCCTCCCTTCTTTACTCCTTTCCTCCCTCCCCTCCTCCTTTCCTTCCTTCCATCCTTCCTTTCTGCCTTCCTTCCTTCCTTTCTTCCTCACTCCCTTCCTTCCTCCTTCCTTTCCTTCCTCCTTTCCTTACTTCCTTCTGTTCTTCCCACCTCCATCAAGTTCTTTCTCCCTCCCTTCCTCTCCTTCCTTCATTAATTCATTCTTACCTCTTTCTCTTCCTTCATTCCTCCCTTCCTCACTCCCATCCTTCCTTCCTTCCTTCCTCTCTCCTTCCTTTTTTTATTTCAGTCTTTCTTTCCTCCCTTCTGTTCTTCCCTCTTTCATCACCTTCTTCCTGATTACTCCCTCCAATTTCCCTTACTTCCATTCTTCCTTTCATTCTTCCTTCCTTCCTTCATCCATTTATTGTTACCTCTTCCTTCCCACCGCAATTTATTTAAGTTTGGGGTGTATTTCCTATTTTCTCTTTCATCACCGTTTTCTGTCCCCTTTTATTCCTTACCTCCCGTTTTCTCTCACTCCTATGCCTCCTTTTGTAGATGATTTCGTCCATTTTTCTCGTATCTAAGGGAGATGGGTCGTTTTTCTGGTCCCCCCTCCTTCCCCATTTTAGTCCCATTTGTTTTCAGATTTTATGATGTTCGGCCAATTAGTTTGGCTATTTTGAGACCTTTCACCCCATTTCTGTGTCAATATTAAGACTTTTTGTGTCATTTAGGTGTCGATTATTTGCTTATTGATTTGGTGTTCTTTCGTGTCCGGTTTACAAGGGTGCTCTTTGTCAAGTGGTCGGAGATAGACTTGGGCCTTGACCCGGAAGCTGGCGGCTCCTTTGATAGTGTTACCTGAGGTCCAGAATCAGGTAGCCCAGGTGGTGTGACGTCACCAGGGGTATGGCGTGATGTCATGCGGGGCGGGCCTTTGGATTGTCTAGAGAATGGTGGTGGAGAGTAGACTACCTTCTTCTCTGTCTTTTCGATGGGTGCCTTTTCTTTCCTTGATATGGGTGCGTGTGGCTTCTTGGTTGCTAATTGTGTTGCACCTCTCTGTCTTCGTTACAGAACTGGTCTCCATAGAAGATGGAATCCGATGGTACACTGTCCTATTCACATCTCTATATACTGTATATATACTGATATCGCTATTGATGCAGTACTGGGCATTGTGGGAAATATTGGTGGTGTTGCAGACACTCTTCTTTGGTATTTGGCATGACATCTCTCTTTCTAGCTTTTCTTTCTTAACCCGGGAACTGCGGGGAGACTCTTAAGAGTTCCCCCGGCGGACTGCGGGGAGACTCTTATGAGTGAGTGAAAAAAAAATCAACTTTTGACATCGAAAAAAAAAAAAAAAAAAAATTGGCCCCTGGGCCATGCAAAATCTCAGTCCTCTACCTCCCCTCCTTCCCCACTTTCCTCCTCTCCTTCAGTTATCACCTATTTTCCCTGTTATTCCCTTATTCTGAGGTATATTTTCGTGCTAACATTAGCGAGTTGCAAGCAGGGTGTTGTCATCACTGATGGCAAGCGAGTGCAAGAGAGAGAGAGAGAGTATCGATCGACTGTGTCTCAGTGGCCTTGGGGGAAATTGGCGGGAAAGCAGCTTACCTCACCCATACATTATACAACTCGTGGGCTATATCTCCGATTTTGACCATCCAAACGCTGTTTTCACTCGTTTTATTGTTGTTTCTGGTTAATACCTTTATAATCAACCCATAATAGGCGCATATGGATAAGTATTAATGCTATTAATGGCACAATGAATATTTTAGTGACGGAAACACCTCAAATACGTCAGCACAGGGGGACGTTTCCAATTACCCCCATGCGCACTTCAGAGGTTAAGGGGAGATGGTTCGGTTTTCGGGCCCCCTTCTCCCTCATGTTTAGCCCCATTTGTTTTGAGATTTTAAGATGTTTGTTCCATTAGTTTGGCTATTTTGAGACCTTTCGACCCATTTCTTTGTCAATACTAAGACCTTTTCGTGCTAATTAGGTGTCAAGTTTTTCCTGGCAAGCGATAGCGAGCCTGTAATTTTAGGAGGAATCGGCCTTCGGTCGGGACATTTTTCTGCCGAAAAATTTAAAAATTTATCTTGAAAGGGTGTCTAAGGCGTGTTTTTTATACCTTGATGAAGGTCTAGCGAGGAAACTAAATAATAAATGAAAATATGGATACTGTAAATAGACCTCAACAAATAACCGCTGTCCCTTTAATATTCTCTTATCCTCTATTTCTAACTGTTATGCTTTAATTTTCTTCCTTCCTTCCTCTTTTCTTCTTGGTCTTACCTCCTTTTCATATCAGTTACCATCCTCCCTCTTTCTGTGAGAATGTTGGAAGCCTGACAATTCTTTAGGATAGCTCGCATTCTACTCTCTCTCTCTCTCTCTCTCTCTCTCTCTCTCTCTCTCTCTCTCTCTCTCTCTCTCTCTCTCTCTCTCTCTCTCTCTCTCTCTCTCTCTCTCTCTCTCTCTCTCTCTCTCTCTCTCTCCTTGTTTTGAAGCTCACAAATACGAGTACACACAAGCATATATATATATATATATTATATCGTTAATGCACAATTGCCATGTTTCTGTCAAACACGAGAGAGAGATTGAGAGAGTGAGTGTGAGTGAGTGTGTGTGTTACAGAAATAATCCACCACACTTGCACTACTGTCCTATTTATACGTGTATAATGAACGGTACCATTACTGTTGCCGGTACACTATTAGCCACAGCTTACCCATGTACGGTTGGCCAAATAAATTGTGTCTCCGCCGGCATTACGTTTTGCTCGCTGTGTGCTGTATTTATGTCTGTCAGATGTTGAATAGGGGTGTGTAAAGATAGGAGCATGTTTTTATATCTCACTCGGAACGATGAATTATTGCTTAGATAGTGCTGATACCAATTATTGATCGAAGTATACTTGGTGCCGCGACATCAATTATTTGAGCAACTGTACTAACCCTCAACTTTCTCTTTATAATTGCTGAGGGGAACAGGGCCATGGGTGGGGCTTTGGTTTCCCGGGCGTTTCCGCGCCCTCCTTGGCTCCCCGCCTTGGAGTGGCTTCGGTCACCCGGGCTTTGTTGTGGTGGGCAGGGATGGTTCTGTGGGGGCGCTCGGTTGTGGCCTTGGCCTTGCTTGGGGCCTTGGGGCTGTTCGGCCAGGCAGCTTGGGGAACAGCAACAACAACAACAACAACTGTACTAGTCACTCATAAATATTTGTGGACCTCACCTATTTCTAATTATGGAAGTATATCTCTGGAAACGAATTTATGGTACAACATTTTCTATGCATCAACTACAAAACTATGTATACTATTTATTGACAAGCAAGTTCCATCCAAAAATCAATCCAGATAGTTATAATTGCATACAGAAAAACATAGGGGGTCCACGATTTTAAATAAGTGACTGTACTACACTGTTTCTTTTTATCTGACGATACATTGCATCCCTTAGCAGCTAATTTATCGATACTTAATGAGAAAATATGAAACTTCTATGTCTCTGCATCATACTAAGGCTAACTATATAATATTTAGCACCATATTTCGCTACAAAATCTTCAAAATAACTGAACAATCTTGATGGGAACTTTGCAATTTTCCGTCAGTTGAAAAGAAACAGACTATATTGTTACCCTTTTACTACTGTCGTTCCCCGTTTCACTATTACTGTTTCACTATTACTGTTTGACCATTAGGTACCGTTTCACTATCACTGTTTCACCAATACATTTTCACTGTTACTATTGTACCGTTTTTTTTTTTTTTTTTTTTTTTTTTTTTTTTTTTTTCCAACTTACTTCCTCTCGGGCATAGGCTGAGAGCCTTAACATTCACCGCTTTACAATGAACAGTGAAGCCCGTGAGGTCTTGTTCCAGTCTAGGGAGTGAGACATGTGAAGCACGTAGAGTACAACGAGCACCTGCCATCTTGCCTTCACATGAGGCATGGTGCTCACTCATGGCCCGAAACGACCCCATCTCTGAAGCCACCTCGTTCCCGTGCTTCACTGTCTCACCGCCTACACTCGGACTCTCACACTTACACACACACAACGCCACCTGTTGAGCAGATAACTCACCAGGCATTGCACCCCTATAGCATATTTTGAATATGGGAATATTCATACAGTGCTATTTAATCAGGGAACAATGAGGGTATTTTATTGACGTTTCGGTGGGCTTGTGGTAATGCACTGATACTAGTTACAGCACAAATTCCATCCCAATAATATCTTCCCATTGATACATCGGGATTTGAACCCGGGACCTTTGGATTACCAGGCCAGTGGCAAGACCACTCCACCACACCTCCCCTTATACATGTATGTACCGTCATCGTTATATTGTCACCACTGCACTTTTATATATGCACCATTTCAGTTTAATTGTTACCATTGTACCATTTTATATGCACCATTATCGTATTACTGTCACCGTTGGACTGTTATATGTGCACCGTTAACCTGACAAGCGCGAAATAGACCTAGGGGCTAGGGTAGTTATTTGTGCATTTCTAGCCTTGGATTCTGACAGAATTTGTTATATTTACAATATAGAGCATTATTTGTTTTCGGTATGCTTTTATTTTACATATATGATGTATATATGAACCTTCAAGAGTGCTAAAATAAGTGGGAAAAGCATTTGGGTGGTGAAAAACGAAGATATTGGCCACCCGGTCATAATCTCAGGCGAGAGAGAGCCACAGGCAACCCTCCTCTCTCGCTGTCTGTGAGGTAACTGAGACGAGCGGGGCGGTGTGGGCCGGTGTCTGGGTGTTGCATAACGATCTTTTCTGCAACCCACTTGTGCTATAGTATCGCGGGAGAGAAAAATAACCGATAAATGATGATAATAAGAGGAAAAATAGGTGATAATTGAGGAGGGGAGGGAGGGGGGAATAAGGTGGGAAAGGAGGAGAGGGGGGTGGGTGAGATTTACATGGATGAGTACTGGAGGGGAATTATCTCACCTAGAGACAAATTCCTTTGTTTTGATAGGCCCTTTTTTTTTATGGAAGGCTTTTTTTATGGTCTTGCTTCCGTGAGGCCTATCGCGTTCCCTATAGGAAGCCTTCCGTGAGGCCTATCGCGCTTGCCGGGTTAACGTTACATATGCACCGTTATCGCGCTTCACTGTTACCATTTCAACGTTCCAAATTATACCGTTGACTTGTTCATGTTTCCCTGTTATCTCCCCTCTTTAGTATCCCCTTATTTATCTTTACCTACTCTTCTCCTGTTCTCTTATTCTTCTCTTTTCTGTTCTCTTCTTCCATCTTCTCTTCTCTTCTGTTCTCTTCTTCTCTTCTATTCTTCTTCCATCTTCTCTTCTCTTTTCTACGCTCCTTGATTCCCCATTTCTCCTTCTTCCTCCATTTACTCTCTCCTCTCTTGCTTCCACCAATATCCTTCTCTTTTATAACTCCCCCTTTCCTGTTTGATCTCTCTCTCTCTCTCTCTCTCTCTCTCTCTCTCTCTCTCTCTCTCTCTCTCTCTCTCTCTCTCTCTCTCTTCTGTTCTCTCTCTCTCTCTCTCTCTCTCTCTCTCTCTCTTCTCTCTCTCTCTTCTCTCTCTCTCTCTCTCTTCTCTCTCTCTCTTCTCTCTCTTTTTCGTTCTTTTCTCTTTTTCTATAACGTTATACGTCTCGCCTCGCTGCATGGTTTTCATTTAAACATATCTCGCTCAAACACTCCCGTCAAATGCGTTTGTATTAATAACTTATTAAAATCCCCCTCAGTTACTACCATCTGTACTAACTTCCCTGCCACGGACATTAGTTCCAGGGCAGTAGTTTCCTTTCCAATGTTCCCTTACCCACTCTAAACCACTGTTTGGACACTTGATCCTCAGTGTTTTGGAGGACAAGCAGCCTAGAAGGGTCACTAGACCTGTTGTTGCTTGATTTCCTTTGTACTCCTTTGTACTCTCTCTCTCTCTCTTGGAAGAATAGGACAGCACAGAAGAATGATAGATAAAGTGAGAGAGTGAGAGTTAAGCAAGGTTGTAGGCCCTATTCTATTTTTACATTTAATGGAGAACTAAAGTAGAAGCTTCGGAGGTGTGCTACCAATTATAATCATACCTATGCCTCAGTTTTAAAACTGTTGAATATGATATATAATTGTAGGTTTTATGAATATACAGTTATGTTCTCTTGTGGATAATCGTTAAGTATCTAATGTTTTTAAAATATTGTGTTTAGTATTATGGTCGTAGTGATTAAAATTTATAATATACATTACAGTATATTATATATAGGCCTACAGTATATTAATAAGTGTTCTCTATTGTAAATAACTACCAATAGCTACTGCTGTTCCAAATATTTACCTAGTGGCCTTCATTTATATTTTAAGCAGGAGAGTTCCTGAATGTCTGAAGAGGGAAGCCTTCAAGGAAGAATTAGTTATATTATAATAATTATGAAGTGTGTTACTTTAAGATTCTATGATACTAGTGATTGAAGATCATAAACTATAGGAGTTTTGAATAGTTACGTAAAGTGAACGTCATTGAATCTGCTGATGTGGAAAAATGTCGCTTATAACAAGTAGGAAAATCCTGCTATTTTAATTGCATGTACTCGACAGACTCCTGTCTCATCCACTTAACAGATCACATTCGTAAAGAAATGTCTGAAGGTAACTACACCGGTATGGTTCTTCTTGATCTACAAAAAGCGTTTGATACAGTAGACCATGATATCCTCTGTAATAAACTACAAGCAATGGGCATTGGGTCAGTGAACTGGTTTAAATCTTATCTTAGTGGTAGAACACAAAGAGTCAAAATTGATGATAATATATCTGATCCTATGCCAATTAACTGTGGGGTCCCGCAGGGAAGCATCCTTGGTCCCTTACTCTTTCTCTGTTATGTAAACGACATGGAACTGAGCGTCTCGTGCAAATTATTACTGTATGCTGACGACAGCGTGCTTCTGGTTTAAGGAAAAGACCCAATAAGTATTGCCGCTTCACTTTCCAAAGAACAAGAATCGTGTAGTGATTGGCTAGTGGACAATAGACTATCTCTTCACCTGGGCAAGACGGAAGCCATCTTATTTGGAACAAAACGCAAACTGAAAGACATTGTGGGCTTCTCGGTCAACTGTAATGATATTCCTATAACAACAGTGTCACAAGTTAAATATCTCGGGCTAAAACTGGACTCGACTTTGTCAGTTGAAACAATTTTGGAATCTATCCCGAGTAAGTGTAGAGCACGGATAAAATACCTGTATAGACAGGTGGGATGCTTCCCAGCAGCGACCAAAAATACCCTTTGCCAAGCGATTGTTCAATGTCATTTTGACTATTCTGTGTCATCCTGGTACTCTGCATCATCTAAATCAGCACAGCACAAACTTCAGGTCACTCAAAATAAAATGGTTAGGTTCATGCTGAACCTAGGACCCAGATCACATGTTGGCCAGGAACAACTTCAGTCACTAGGTATGCTCAATGTCTCTGACAGGGCCAAACAAATCAGGCTCACTAATGGCTTCAAGATATTCTATGACAGAGCTCCAGAGTATCTAAAGAGTAATTTTGTTAAAGCAAATGAGAGGAGTGGACATAATACAAGAAACAGGATGTTTAATTTTACGGTCCCGAGAATCCAAGGACAGGGTAAGCAAACATTCTTCTTCACTGCCATCAAAGACTGGAATGACCTACCCTAGTCAGTCCGTGAAAAGAGAACACTGTATTCCTTCAGACGTAGCCTGAAGGAACACCTGAACCGGACAGCTGCGAGAAGGGAGCACCAAGCTTATGTCTACTACTAAATACGACATAAGAGATAGGCAAAACAAACTGAAATTATTACTAATTACGGATTACTGATATTCACTATAGGATGTAAGATATCTTAAAATAACCCCCTAGAAATACTTTCTATAAAGTATCTAATTCTTTTATCCTCCCCTTTTTCCCCAGCTAACCTAATCCCACAAGGACCCCAATGGAAATACGCCTAACGGCCTTATTGGGCTATCCTTAGTTGGAATTATGCAAGGCTGGTACATGTCATTTTTGTAACATATTATGTGGTACCAACACTGTAAAATGCTAACTGAATAAATATTATTATTATTATTATTATTATTATTATTATTATGTACAGTACTGTTACTGTACCGTATTATTTATTTATTTATATTTTTTTATCAACAGAGTGATGTCGTGGAGCCGAGGAGAGCTGGTGAATGCGGTGTGTGGGGTGGTGCCCCCCCTGATCCCCGCAGCACACAAGGGCCAGGCGGGAAGGGTTGGGGTGGTGGGGGGGTCACTGGAGTACACCGGAGCGCCATACTTCGCTGGTATGTCGGCACTACGAGTGGGCGCTGACCTCTGTCATGTCTTCTGTCAGCGGGAGGCTGGAGTACCACTGAAGACTTTCTCCCCTGAGTTGATGGTGCACCCGGTACTGGACGGTAGCGACCCACTTGGGGAGGTGGAAGAACAAATGGGCCGGCTGCATGTAATGGTGGCCGGTCCTGGCCTCGGTCGGCGCCCCACAACCTTTGCTACCCTTGGGCAGATCCTCCAGGCAGCCCGGGACCGCCAGCTTCTGTTGGTCCTGGATGCCGATGCGCTCTTCTACCTTAACGACAACTACGACACTCTGGCCCCAGGACCCCACACCCTCCTCACCCCTAACAGAGTGGAGCTGGCACGACTTTACCGCTCGGTCATGCAGACGGAACTACGAGCGGAAGAGGTGCAGCCGGAACATGTGCAACAGCTGGCTAAGAGGCTAGGGGTCACTGTGGCCTGCAAGGGAGCCGTGGATGTCATCGCTTCAGGTCAGACTTGCTAATGAGAGGTTATTTTTAAGTTGAGTAAATCCTCAAGAATCATTCATTATCGTCCATCGATGCCTTGCTTCCTCCTGGGAAACCTCCACTAAAGGATGGCCATGACAGAAATGCCCCCGGGCTAATTTGTCAAGACATATGCTTATCTAATTATAATAATGTCAGACAGGTTGGGAGAGAGGTATCCTAACCAGGATTTGAACCCATTCACTCCAGGTAGATTTGGGAGAGTTACCTGGAGTGAGTGGGTTCGAATGCCCAACTCTCCCAAATCTACCTGAAGTGAGTGGGTACAAATCCTGGTCAGGATACCTCTCTCCCAAGACATATGCTTCCTTTGCCCGTGCTACAATGCTCTAACCACTAAGTGGAAGTTTTTCTTCAATATTATTTTCCACTTTCTTCTATACCATAAGTGGTCGTCCACTACTAGCTGCTCCACTCACCTGACTTCCATGTATCTTTCTTGGCAGTCTGTCCTCA
The DNA here is from genome assembly GCA_032716605.1 of Paralithodes platypus. Classification (NCBI taxonomy): domain Eukaryota; kingdom Metazoa; phylum Arthropoda; class Malacostraca; order Decapoda; family Lithodidae; genus Paralithodes; species Paralithodes platypus. The sequence goes on from CM064523.1 coordinate 10,753,648, forward strand.
TTTATTATTTGAACATGACCTAACCACCTCAAAGTACAGTAAACTTCCGTTAATCCGAAGGGCAGCGGACCGGCCCTCGTTCGGATTAGTGGATTTTTCGGATTATCGGACTTTACCCCTATGAACCTGTGTATGACGAAAACATTGAGGCATTAGGCCACCCAAATGACACAATGGTGCACACATACATATCATATGTTCATGAAATCACTTCAAAAGTTTACCATTGTCATTGTAGCCTATTACCTACTTCAAAACATTCAGATTAATGATCAAAGGAATCTGCTGATATAAACGTCTTCTTCTTCTTCTTCCGTCTACTAGCGAGTTTGTCTTGCTCTTGAAGATCAGATCAGATGTGGTTCGGGAAGTAATGCCTTAACAACGGCACTTCCCTGAGAGGTTCTTGTAATTTTCATTTTGTGATTTTCCTTTTGTGACGTGCTCTGTTATATTATATTGTATTGAAAGCACCCTTGTCTTGTTGTCTTGAAAGCACCCTTGGGACGCTCCGATCACTGAACTATAAATAGTAGCGTATCGGAACGTCCAAAGGTGCGTTTTCAAGCTCAAGACTAATACGTCCAAAGGTGCGTTTTCAAGCTCAAGACTGAATGCGCTTGCAGAAAATGCGGTTCAAGCCAGTAGCGCATCGGAGCGTCCCAAGGATGCGTTCAAGAGCAAAACAAACTCTCTAGCAGACGATGTGGAAGAAGAAGAAGAAAAAGGTGTTTACGTTTATATCAGTAGCTTCCTTTGACCATTAATCTGAATGTTTTGAAGTAGGTAATAGGCTACAATGACAATGGTAAACTTTTAAAGTGAATTCATGAACATATGATATGTGTGCTCCATTATGTGTCATTTGAGTGGACTAATGCCTCAAAAAGGGGACTTTGGGACTTCTTGAAATTCGGACCATCGGGTGAATTCGGATTTGGCCTCAAATTGAAAAATTCGGACTATTGGGAGATTCGAATCATTGGTCGTCGGATTAACGGACTTTTACTGCTACTTCTCTTTATCCTATCAACCACTCCACATTCAGTACCCAAAGCTTGCTCTTCCATTCCAAAAGACTCATGTATTTATGTACTGTATATACTCAGGACAGTAAAAGAGACCTACAGAAACGACTAAGGGTGGGTAGAGAATGCCAAACCTCACTCTGGATAGGACCAGCCTTCACCCTCATACATTTCATTATTACATACTTTTTCCATCTAGCCTATTCACACCAGCTGCCATTCTGAAATAACTCATTTACACAACTCTCAGTTTGGAGGAGTCCTTGTTACTTGCTTTCCATGTCTCACTTCCATACAAGAGTAGGCTAATGAGTGCAGTACGCTGTTCATCCGTGACTTTTTTACTTCTTGACTGACTATTCTTCCTTTCAGAAAGCAATCATATTCTATTACCTTCCTTCTTTGAATTTTACTCTTTTACATTTTATCTCATTCCAGTTTACCAAATTTCCACAGTAGCTACAGCTCCCAAATACAGTACAGTACTTTAAACTTTCAACCTCTTCCAATTCTTCATTTCTCTACCGAGGAAGAATTCAAAGTTGAATACATTTGTATTTATAGTTTGCAAAGGTGAGGTTGTGATCAATGATCGGCTCAAGAGTGTTAACTTTGGTAATGAGGCACTGAAGATGGTGGACAAGTTTTGCTACTTGGAAGATTCAGTAACATCTCCGCCGATGGTGGGGCCGAAGCCGCCACTATCGCCAGAATTAGATGCTGCGTGGGAAAGTTCAGTGAACTGTTGCCACTACAGTACAGTACTTATTTTGAGAAGACTCCCTCTCCCCTTGAAGGAAAAGGTGTACGCTTCATGTGTTAGAAGCGCAATGACATATGCTTCAGCAACGTGGCCTGTCAAAGCGGATGATAGCAACAGAATGGAACATAACAAGATGAGAATGGTGAGATGGATGTGAGGGCCAAGCAGTAAGATAGGATACCTAGTGAAGAGCTGAAAAGAAGGTTAAGTATCAAGAGTATTAGTGATGAGATGTGTACTAGTAGGCTTGGATGGTTTGGGCATGTGGAGAGGATGGATGAACTAAGTTGGGTAAAAAGATGTAAGTTCGTGAACGTGGTGGGAGCTGCACCAATGGGCAGACCAAGCAGGCCGTGGGATCAGACCTTATGGTCTGATCTTGAATATAAAAAACATGACAAATAAGACAGCTCTGCCTGGAGCGCCGCCATGGCGGGAGGCGGACGCAAGTTTTTGAGGTTCCGGCATATGTTCATGGGAATGGATAAGTAATCACGGAATATCGAGTGCATACGGGGCTAGCAAGGAGAGGAAGGATTCGTGAAGTGTTTGGAGGATATATTGGTGTGGTGGAGGGGTGATATATAGTGTAATAAGAGTGGAGTGACGGGACAGCGGTAGTGTTGTGAGTTGTTGAGATTGTAAACAAACATGGCGGAGGGAATTTCGGGATTGACGGAGGCGGAAGAAAGGCTACAACGTTTTCGTGGATTTAAGAGCACAGATAATAAGTTAGAAGAGGTTATTAATGTTGTGAAGGATTTGGAAAAGTGGAAGAGTGATACGGAGAAATGGAAGGGGGATATTGGTGAGAAAGCTAAGGTACTGTGTGTACTGTCAGGTGGGGAAGGGAATAGGCCTAGCGAAGGAAGTGAATGCAGGCCTATTTCGGAAGTTAATGATAGCCTAGAGATGGTATTGAAAAGGGTAGATGAACTGGGAGCAGAGAATATGGCATTGAAGGAGCAGCTGAAGGAATACGAAGGACGATTCAAGGAAATAAAGGAGTCAACTGCATGGACGGTGGTAGGTGAACAGAAAGTTAAGGATTTGGAGGATATTATGAAAGAGCAAAAGGAAGAAATGAATATGACCAAAAAAAGTTTTGAGAGTGCAGTTGTAGGGGTCATGAAGAACAAGGAGAGTGTCGTGAGGGAGGCCATGGACAGGGATAGGGGTGTAATCATGCATGGAGATATAGAGGCTCATATGAATGATAATGGAGTGAGAAAAGTGAGGGATATGGAGAAAGTGAAGGAGGTCATGAAAGGTGTGGATGTGGACGGATATGGATGGGAAGGGCAGGTGGAGGAAGTCAGTAGGATAGGTAGATATAAAAGGGGAGACATGAGACCTATAAGGGTACAGTTTAAAACCAGGGCAGTGGCAGAGACGGTGACAAATTTTCGTTGGAGGCTAAACACAAATGAAGAACTGAAACATATAAGACTAAAGAAGGATTTGAGCATAGAACAAAGAAAAAAAATAAAGGAATTACAAGAAAAGGCTGATGAAAATAATGGAAAGTTGGGTGAGGAGGATAAGAGAAATTTTTACTGGAGAGTGAGGGACGGGAAATTAAAGAAGTGGTTTATACGAATAGAAGGGAGGGGGAGATCAGGGAGGGAAGAGAATGTAATAGGAGGTGTCACAGGGAGAGACAGGAGACAAAGTTGCAGACCCAGTAGCGCTAAGGGGGGAGTAGGGTACGGACAGGAGGAGCGGGATGGTGTAGTTGCTGAAGGAATGGTAGATGGATTAAGGATTATGTTTAGTAATGTAGATGTGTTTACCCAGGACAAGAAAAGAGAACTGATATGTAGGTTGCAGGATGAAGAGGAAAAACCTGATGTCATAGCCTTACAGGAAGTAAGACCAAAAAATGCTAGAATTGAAAGGGAACTGGTGGAGTATAGTTTGGAGGGTTTTGAGTTATATGAGAGGAATGCTATTAGAGCAGAGGTCGGAAGAGGACTGTTTATTTATGTAAGAAAAGAGCTCAAGGTTAATGAGGTGGATATGAGACAGCACTATTGTGAGTATTTGTGTATTGAAGTAAAATGTGCTAGAGGATCAATTCTAATGGCCTCTATACAGTATATAGAAGCCCAAATAATAGTAGGGAAGAGGATGATAACCTACTGAAAGCAATGGAGGAAATAGATAATAGAGAGAACAAATATAAGATTTTGATTGGAGATTTCAATTTGCCAAGGATCAACTGGGCAAATTGTACTACTCCAGCGGGACAGTGTAGCCTGGAAAACAAGTTTATAGAGAAAGTGAGAGATTGTTTTTTAACGCAACATATTACAGAGATGACAAGATATAGAGATGGGATGCAGGGGAGTGTACTTGATTTGATTTTTAGCAATGAGGAGGATATAGTGGAACATGTCAATGTGGATAGCCCTATAGGTCGTAGTGACCATGCCTGTATAAGCTTTAGTTGCAATATTAAAACAGAGAGGGATAATAGAAGCAATAGAAAAATATACATGTATGATAGAGCAGATTATGAGCTGCTGAGACGGTGTTTGGACATTGACTGGGGGGAATACTTGAACGGTGAAGACGCTGAAGGAATGTGGAGGAAAATTAGAGTCAAACTGGAGAATGCTGTATCCAAAGTTGTAAGGGAATATAAGGATAAAACAAAATTGAGGAAAAGAACGAACCCAGAATTGCCAATGAAAAGAAAGCTTTGGACATTGATTAGAAGAAAGAAACGATTGTGGGAAAGACTAAAATTGTTAAAAAAGAACAGGGGGTATAGTATAGAAGCTAAAGAAGTGGATCTGGAACGCAGACAAATAAACAATAAAATAAGGTGGGAGACAAGGAGGGGGGTGAAGGAGAGGGAGAGAGAGATTGCTAGAAATGTGAGGGATAATCCAAAAATATTCTGGAAGTACATTCAGGAAAAGTTAACAAGAAGAGTAGGGATCCCAGAGCTGGTAGGGGGGTTGGATGATGGGAGTAGAGCGGAGACTGATAAGGAGAAAGCAGAGGTGCTGGGGAAATACTTTGGGGGGGTACTAACAGTGGAGTCGGATGATGCAGTGCCTACTATTCCCATCAAACAGGCACCGGCACTAGAACTAATAGAGATTTCCCATGCTAGAATAAGAAGGGCTATAGAAAAAATGAACAGAAGTAAGTCCCCGGGACTGGATGGGATACACCCAAGAATCATAAAGGAAGGAGGTGAGATGTTAGTAGAACCATTGAAAATGTTATTTGAGGTATCGTTTAATACAGGACAAATCCCGATGGACTGGAGAGAGGCGAACATAACAGCTATATTTAAGAAGGGAAAGAGAAATGACCCAGGAAATTATAGACCAGTCAGTTTGACAAGTGTTGTGTTTAAACTAATGGAAATGGTAATTAGAGAAGGAATAATGGAGCATATGAAATCAAACCAACTTTTCAGTGGGAGACAGTTCGGAGTCTTGCCGGGGAGGTCGACGGTACTACAGCTAATTAAGGTGGTAGATGATTGGATGCAAATTCTAGAGGATGGTGATGTAATAGACGTGGTATATTGCGATTTTATGAAGGCCTTCGATAAGGTCCCACATAAAAAGTTAATAGAGAAAGTTAGAAGCCATAAATAATATAGGGGAGAAATGTGTGAAATGGATAGAAGCCTTCCTGAAAGATCGGAGACAGAGGATACTGGTGAATGGAATAGGCTCGGGGTGGAGGGAAATTACAAGTGGGGTACCTCAGGGATCTGTGTTGGGACCACTACTGTTCGTTATATTTATCAACGACTTACCTGAAGTTATAACTAATGGAAGTGAGGTATACCTGTATGCGGATGACACTAAGCTGCATAGAAGAGTGAGGAGTAAGGAAGATGTAGGTTTGCTTCAAGGAGATGTGGAGGGCATGAAGGGATGGTCTGAGCATTGGTTAATGCCTTTTCATCCAAAAAAATGCAAGTACATGCGGATTGGGACAAGCAAGATAGACAAGGTAGGATACAGTATGTATGAAGCGATGGAGGAAGTGAATGCAGAAAAGGATATAGGAGTAGTGATAGACAATAAGTTAAATTTCTCAGAACATTTAGCGGAAGAGATAAACAAAGCCAATAGAATTGTAGGGCTGATAAGGAGGACATGTGTGTCACTTGACGAAGAAATCTTCAGGAATCTCTATACAGCGCTGGTTAGGCCGCACCTGGAATATGCGAACCAGGTGTGGGCTCCATATATGGTAAAGGATATAGAAGCAGTGGAGGAAGTGCAGAGGAGAGCTAGCAAGCTAGTACCAACGTTGAAGAACGCGGGCTATGAGCAGAGGATGAGGACACTGAGGCTTCCGACACTGGCATATTTGGAGAAAGAGAGGGGATATGATAGAGACTTTTAAGATAGTGTCAGGAAAGTATGATGAGGATGTGTGTGAAGGTATCTTCTTGATGCGGGAGGGAACAAGAACGAGAGGACACTCTAAGAAAATTTACAAAGAAAGAAATAGGCTTGAGAAGGCAAAGAACTCATTTTGTGATAGAGTGTTAAATGAGTGGAACGCACTGCCCCAGCATGTAGTCAATTCCGAATCAATACGGGAGTTTGAAAGTAATCTTGATAAAGCATGGGGAAGACAAGATTTGAAGTTTGATTATAAAGCAAAAATACAGAATAGTAACAATGTTGCGTCTGCTACCGCCGCCGCCAACACCGTGAACGACCGCAGCAGTGCAAGTACTGGTACTGAGCTGGATACACAGGCCTAGTTTGCCTTTTTCCAGAGGATCTACTTTATTTTGGCCCTGTCACTCTTTCAACTATGGGGGAGGCACTCGCTATAGGCAATTCTGCCTTTTGCCTACCTCAATCACATAGAAAAAATAAAATAAAATCAAAATTTAAGAATTAGGACGTGAGACTGGAACTGCACTCTGTTGGAGCACTCGATCTTTAAATTTATGTATGTACAGTATACATATATGTAAATTTACAACTTTTCTTATGTTCATTCCATATTTCATATATTGTTCTAAAGTCCATGGTGTCATGCATTCTTCTCTCAAACATCACTACGTTACATTTTCCTACATTGACCTTTAACTTCCTCTTTTCACACACCATGTCAAAGTCAGTAACCACTCTCTGGAGTTCTTCCACATTTTCTGCAAATGGGACAGCATGGTCCGCCTTTAGGCATGTTAGAATTTTGATTTTCCACCCTCTTCCCTGTGATTCCAGCCAAGCACCTTTGCCCAGTGATTCTGTCTCTTACGAATACAGTATACTGTATATCAACTTTCAATCTCTGACATGTCTTTCCTAAGTAGAATAATATCGTCTTAAGGTAGTTAGAATTTGTCTGGTAAGTGAGAGATTACGGTGTTCAAAATAAGTCCTAATACAGAATTCCTTTATTTTGTCATATTGATAAATTTGCAAAGTTAAGGCTATGCTTTACACTTCGTATTACAGTAGAACCTCGCTCTTTCGGACTTTAATCTTTCGGAATTCTCAGACTTTCGGACTAGCATTTCAATTCAGACTCATGGTTCAGCCTTTTGGATTTGTCTGAAAGGCTGAGAAAGTACCTCCATCCTTTTCGGACTACATTTAATTTCGGACTCATGCTTCAGCATTTCGGATTTGTCTGAAAGGCTGAGAAAAATTAAATCGCATTCGGACCAAAGAGCCGAGTTTCGGACTTGTCTGGTTAGGTGAATGTGTATTCGGACTTATAAACTTCGGACTCATGCTTCAGCCTTTCGGATTTGTCTGAAAGGCTGAGAAAAATTATTTTGCATTCTGACCGAAGAGCCGAGTTTCGGACTTATAAACTTCGGACATTATTTCAGCCTTTCGGATTTGTCTGAAAGGCTGAAGTGTGAGTTCGGACTCGGCCCTTTCGGACTTTTGACACTTTCGGACAGGGGTCTCCCCCAATTAGTCCGAAAGAGCGAGGTTCTACTGTATACAGTATTTTGGAAGTAATATAATGACCAAAATATTGCATTTTCATGTAAATTTCACTGTATTCCTTTTCATTTTCATATCAGTCATTAAATTAGTGTCCTGCTGCACACCCTGCTTCAGGGACATTTTTTCAACCACATTTTCATTTTGGTACGGTAACTACAAAAATGTATTTCAGACCAAACCTTTTCTTGATTTAGGCACAGTACAGAATTGGTGAAGGCTGGTCCTGTCCAGAGGGAGGTTTGGCATCCTCTACCCAACCTTAGCCATTTCTGTCTGTCTCTTTTTCTGCTTTGTATTACTTTTCCTACTTTGGAGTTTGGGGGCGATAGGCTAGGAATCCTCCTCCCCTTGTAAAATTAAGCTACTAGACGAGACAGAGAAAGGGGTGAGGGAATGCGAAAGTGGTCCAGAACACTTAAGAACTGAAACTTTAAATGTTGTTTCTGTTCAGGCTTTGTCTCGAGTCGTCCATCCCCAGCTATGGGGTATGTGCCTGAGTATATACAAACATACATACAGTAGTTTATATATACAGTAGTGGTAGTTCAGATTCCTTTGATTATTCACCAAAAATCAAGTACAGTATATACAGTACTGTACTGTAAAAGTAATGATAGTTTAACCTGAAATAAATATTACATTAAGGGGAGATAGGCTGGTTTTTATGGTCCCCCTTCTTCCTCATGTTTAGCCCCATTAGTTTTGAGATTTTAAGACATTTTCCCTATTAGTTTGTCAATTTTAAGACCTTTCGGCCCATTTCTTTGTCAATATTAAGACCTTTCGTGCCCTTTAGGTGTCGTTTTTTTCCTGGCGAGCGAAAGCGAGCCTGCAATTGTGGAGGAATCGGCCTTTGGCTGCGAAATTTTTTACCGAAAAATTTACAAATTAATCTTGAACCCCAAAATAACCACTGTCCCCTAAATAGTACCAAATATGGGATACCCAAATTTGTTATATAGAAGCAAGCCTGAATATACCTAACTGAAAAATGACCCCCAGGTGCCACTTTGCTGACCTGTAACTTGCCTGAATCACAACGTCACCAGCTGACCTAATGAGGAGTCGTATCAGGCAGGATGTGTGTATAGTCGCGCTAATAAGTGATGTCTCGGCACCAAGTATGTTTTGATCAATGATTGGTATCAGCAATATCTGAGCTTCATTTCTTCATATCAAGTAAAATATACAAACATGTTTCTACACGTACCCACCCTATTCAACATCTGACAGACATTAATACAGAACAGAGCGAGCCAAACGTAATGACAGCTGGGACATGACTTATTTGCGCGATCGTACAGCCAGATTATATACAGGTCTCCCTTGATTTACGATTGGGTTACGTTTCTGAAAACCCGATCTTGAATAGAAAAATTGTATAACCTTAAAATTAATGGGGTAAATGGGGATGCATTCTTGGTCCAGACAAACCCAAACACACACACCTACAAATCTATAATAATAACGTAATTTGGGCCATTGGATAATGAGGGAGACCTGTAGTGTGCCAACGACATGGATCAGAGACTATGGTATTTGAAGATGAAGCAGTGTAGCAAGATAATCCTCGTTTGCTTCCAGTTGCCCTTTAACTGTTGCTAGTTTCTTCTCTTGTAAGATATCCTGATTAATATGTGGTGGGCTGGGTCTATCAGAGTGAGGGTTGGTTTCCTCTACTTCCCATAGCTAGTTCTGATTTTACCTTTTTCATCATTCCTATTTCTATCTTTTTTCCTGAGAGTGGTGAAGGAAGTGGGGCCATAATGGTGTGCCCCATGGTTCCCTAGTCTCTTACTCTCACAGCCCACTGGTACAAGTCGGCCTTTCTCTCTGGCATAGGGATGCAGCGACCCCACCGCCCGCCACTTCGGTGGTGTAGTCAGCCTCTGTAGCAGTTACGGTGATTTCTTGTTACCGGTACTGCCTTATTGTAGCACGGTTAAGGCTGGTGCGGTGCGATTTCGCCAGGTGCAAGTGCTTCAGGGAGACTTTGTTGAGTCTTGCTTAGACACTGTTAGCACTATAGGACATGATGGGGCTGTGTTGTGGCAAGTCTTTATTGTACTGTACTGTACTACAGTAAAGAGACTAAAACCACGCTCTCTGTGGGTCTATCTATCTATCTAGTGCCTGACGCCGTGATCCCCGAACGGGTGGTCACGAACGAACCGCCCCCATGCACCTCTGTCCCCAGTCAGTCGACGCCCCTCCTCCCAACCAGCTTATACTCTGTGGGTGAAGCGGTCTTTAAACTTGTATGTATATATGTTTGTTTACATTTCTTAAATTAATTCTAATCAAGATTTTTGTTTCAGGTGACACTCTGCTGACCTGTGACCTGCCTGGATCACCTCGTCGGTGCGGTGGCCAAGGTGACTTACTGAGCGGTGCTGCGGCCACGTTCCTGTACTGGGCCTACGGTACCGCTGCTGCCACTAAGGAGCCCCCAGCCCTCCCACCGGCTGCCCTGGCTGCCTGGGCCGCGTGTGCTGTCACCCGCACCGCCTCTGCCGCCGCCTTCTCCAAAAACGGCCGCTCCACACTCACCACGGACATCCTCACGTACATTCCCCAGGCCTTCACCACACTCTTCCCGGACAAGCTGATCAACGCTATCTAGACACATATATCATCACTACCACGGTGCCTCCCCTGCCATATTGTCTTGCATGTAGTCATGATCAATAGTTTGCCAACAATCTTACTCCCTCGACCATGGACAAACCCACATTAAAGCTGTCTGGGTGAGTCTCTCCCTTTCCAGATAGGCTACCAGATGCCAGGAAAAATTATGCACGTCATATGACGTTTAAGGTGTTAAGAATGTCGACAAACTTTTGAAATTGGCTCTACCTATCATCATTGTCTGCCTGGTGTTTTACTAGTCCCTCTTTCTTCATATCCTCACCTTGCCCAAACCACATTTCATTTTAAACAAACACAAAATATAAAATGGCTTTTTCATTTATACAGATGCAAGACTTTATATGCAGCCAGAGTCAACAGATGCACAGCACTCATTCATGTCATAACCATAATCATTAGTGTTATATGGGAGCAAAAATAGATGTTTTGTACAGGGTACGGTATATTATGGGTATATTACTCGAGTTGGAAAATGATTTCTATATTTCGCTTATAGCCTCACACAAGCTAATTATAACCTATTCATTAACTCTTCCTTCTATTCTGTATCTCTCTTACCTCATATTTCTTTAGTGTCTCGTCTCTTTTCCTCATTGTATGTTCTTATCTACCGATGATTTCACTCAACAGTACAGTACTGTTACTATTGGAAGAATAAATTTTCAACCTAATACCACGGGCTTAATTTTATCTAGGGTACCTGTTGTTGTTGTTGTTGTCGTTCCCTAAGCTGCCTGTCCGAACAGCCCTGAGTCCCTAAGGAAGGCCATGACCACGATCGGGCTTTCCCACAGGGCTCTCAAGGAGTGTAGATTAGGTTGTTGGTGTAAGTACCCTGGAGTACTTCCCAGTACCCTGGAAAGAAGCAAACATCCATCCAGTTCCTAAAAAAGGTGCCTCTTCAGATCCATCAAACTACAGACCAATAGCTATAACTTCCACTCTTGGCAAAGTTTTTGAAATTATATTAAATAATCACATAATTAAGCATCTGGAGAATAATAAATTAATCAGTGATAGGCAATATGGTTTTAGACGATGTCGATCAACTGCAGACATTCTTTGCCTTCTTACGCATCAAATCAACCAAGCTACAGACCAACATGGTGAAACACATACAATAGCACTGGATATATCAAAGGCATTTGATAGAGTCTGGCATCAATCCTTATTGTCGAAGATGTCACACTACGGCCTTGCATCATTAGTTCCACTAATTTCTTCTTATCTTCATAACAGAAAAATACGTGTAATGGTAGATGGCCTTTATTCTCAATTTCACTCAATAAATGCTGGTGTTCCCCAGGGATCAGTTTTGGCCCCAACTCTGTTCCTCATTCATATCAATGATCTCATATCTACCACTCATAATCCAATACATTCCTACGCAGATGACTCGACACTCCACAGTTCCTTCACATTTACCAATTCTTTCACCCAACCCGATCTTATAAATTCAAAAATAAACACTGCAATTTCTCTGAACCAGGACCTTTCTAGAATTAATGAATGGGGACAAGAGAATCTAGTTTCCTTTAATGCACAGAAAACCAAGTACATTCAATTTTCTAACCGACAGAATCTCACTGACTCCCATATATTTTTTAATGATGTAAATATTCCCACTTCCCCTAGTATTGACATTCTCGGTGTAACATTAACTACTAACTTGAGCTGGACACATTATGTTAGAAGCATTGCTAAGAATGCCTCTAAAAAACTGGGACTCCTGTACAGAGTTCGAGAATTCTTCACTGACGAGCAGTTGGCCGTAATATATAAAAGTCATGTGCGCTCTCAGATGGATTACTGTTCACCTCTGTGGGGTGGAAGTGGAGTGGTTGCATTGAGGCAGTTGGACAAAATTCAAAATAAAGCTATTAGATTAATCAATAACCCTGCAATCACACAGGATCTTCCTACATTAGCCATACGAAGAAACGTTGCATCCCTTGCATTATTCTACAGATATTTTCACAGCAATTGTTCCGAGGAACTTGCTTCAATTGTGCCGCCTCTCCACATCTTTCCCCGTAGAACTAGGGCAGCTGAGAGCGCCCATGAATTTACACTTTCTCCTCCACAATGCAGAACTTCTGCTTATCAGAATTCATTTATCCCCAGAGCTACTACTCTTTGGAATTCACTTCCCTCGAATTGCTTTCCACAAACTTACAATCAACAAATGTTTAAATCCAGTTGTTACAAACATTTTATGAATGGAGGATGCCTTTAGGCACATGGACCTTTTTGTTTTATCTGTGTTTTTCCTTCCTCCGTTCATTGTCTCTTTAAAAAAAAAAAAAAAAAAAAAAAAAAAAAAAAAAAAAAGTGATTGTGTGGAATGCAGTCTTCTATGATGTGTTTAATGGTATGGGGCGCCTTGTAATCCTATTCAGTATTTAGGTTTACAGTACACCACTTTTAACATTTTGTATTGACACAGGGTACGGGCTGACGCCTCCCTCAGTCGGTTACCCCTTTCCTAAAAATTTCTCCATTTTTATGTCAACTCCTTACCTGTAAATAATATCTACCCTTCTTGAATGTTTTATGGCTCTTTCAGCTGCTTGGCATAGAGCCATGGTATTTTTTCTAAAAAAAAAAAAAAAAAGTATGGGGCGCTGCGTTACATCCCGGGCAGGTGTCGTCAACGGAGTCTCTTCTGATAGCTCAGAAGAGCTGGATGGTGCCCACATCTCAACCTGGCCAGGTGGACTCTGTCCTCGCGATGAAAGGAGGATTCGGAAGGATGTATTTCGGGAGGTCGTGCCTGAAGCTGCGTGTTGTCGTTGAGTGATTTGATGGAACAGCAAGAGATATGAGTATGGATGTGCTTCTGGAAGCTGGTTTGGGGTGGGCAGGGAGGGAGAGATGACAGTATTTGTGTGTACCTAAGATACCTGTATAAGTGGGTAGTGTCAAATGGACTTGTGAACGCCATAGTGTTTCTACCTCACGCTTTACCCCATAGCATATCATTAATTTTATTCTTAATTTTTTATCTTATACTATATACCTTATATGTTTATGCACCTTTTTATTTCTCAATCCATCTTTCTATGTCTATCAGTGCACGTAAGTCCACAGGCGCCATATTGTTTCTGACTCCCGAGACCCTATATGTTGCCACTCTCTATAAAAAGGCACTCTAGTTTTACTCAGTCGACTCCAGCCTTATGAGGGCTTTGCCCAGTAGGCTAATGCCAAATAGTTTTCTTCCCTTTCCTTTTCTTCCTTTACCCAGTCAGCCTACCGTTACTTGCATTGATGAACTATAAACAGTATTTTTTTTTTTTTTTTTTTTTTTTTTTTTTTAACCAGACCACTGAGTCACTGCACGAGACTCGTAGGGCTCGCCATAAAAAGTAGTCAGAGAGACGTTTTAATATAGGGGTGATTTCTAGACATAAGGAATGTCTATTGCATCACATAATTCAAAATGATGATAAGTATAATGTACGAATAGTTGTTGTTATTGCTGTTCCCTAGGCTGTCTGGCCGAACAGCCCCAAGGTCCCGAGCAAGGCCAAGGCCATAAACGAGCGCCCCTACAAAACCCTCCCTGCTTACCACTAATACCCCCCTGATACTACTCTCCTTGCTGCGGTTGGGGGGCTTCGGGGCCGGCGACTGGAGCTTGATGGGGTATGGTTGTGGTTATTTCCCTCCCTCTCTCCCCTCGAGCTTTCGTCCTCAGCTTGACTAATTTTGAGTAGTTTTTCATTCCTCATTCTATGTTTTTCCCCTTTTATTCTTATTCTGTCCCATTCGGCTGTCCTCGGGTGGCCTATATCTCCTGTCTCCCTGGCCTGGCTAGGTAGCAGACTCCTGACCTGATTTGTCTCTTCGGTTACTGATGTGGCCGGACTGATTTGATTCCTTCGGTAATTCAGTTTTTGCTTCTCGATGTGATTTTTTCTGCCTTCGACCTGATCTCTCATTCTTCGCCCTGATCACTTCTTGGTTGGTGTTGCGGTGTAGCAGTTCTTGCCTCATCCTTCAGCCCTGCCCTATAAGAGCTCTGATGCGGAGCTCATGTGGTCCGGCTGAACTGGTGAAATGGCGAGAAATGTCTGCGTGTCTTCACCTTCCTCGATTTGTTCCCCTACTGCCCTTCCCTCTCTATCTTGACTTGTTTAGTTATATATCTTGATCGAATCCTTCGGGCCAGCCCTATGAGAGTTCTTTTGTAGAGCTCAGTGGTCTGGTTAAACTAATATTTAAAAACAAAAAAAAAGAAGGTTACCACTAATAAAGCCCGGGTGACCGAAGCCACTCCAAGGCAGGGAGCTGAGGAGGGTGTGGAAATGCCTGGGAAACCAAAGCCCCACCCAAGGCCCTGTGCCCCTCAGCAATTATGAAGGGAAAGTTGAGGGGCAAAGTAAAAATGTGACGCTTTGGCTCCCAATCTACCAACCTCTATGCCTATGGTTAACTATATTAGTGTTTAGAGATAGGGGCAACTATTGTCTGTTTATTTTCAGTTGAGGGTAAATTGACATGTCTTCGTCTTGATTCCTCGGCTATAATGGAGATTTTGTACCAAAATAAGTTGCTATTAATAAATGCTTGGTATTTGTAGGACACGGAGACATAGTAGTTTCATATATTTCCATTAAGTCTCGAGGTACAGTATCAGTTGCTAAGAGGTTCACTATACCATCAGCTTGAAAACAAATAGACTATATATATTTTATTCATTCAGTTCTGTACTCTGATTAAAATAGTTATGGAATTCATTATAATTTACCAATGAGATTAACAGTGCTGATTTGTGCCTACAGGTTTATATTATAGTATATTACTATTACTAGTGCTAGTACTATTTAGATCCATGCCTCCATGATCTCATCCAGTTTTTACCAATATTCCTTGCTAAATATTAACTATGCCACTTTACTGTACTTGATTATGGGCATATTAGTAAAATGCCTAGTGCTTAGTGTGCGGAATTTTGGTGTGAGTATCCTAGGCTCGAGTCCTTGGAGTACCACATGTATTCATTACTTTCATTGATTTCATTAGTTAGGTTTATTTCTAAATTAATTGGTGAGTTGGTGAAAACAAATATGAAGATACTGAAAAAGGGATAGAGGTTATGACAGGTGTGACGGAGTGGATGAGGTGTGTGGTGAATCACTGAACAACATATATTCACCATACTGTTCCAGTACTCTGAAATTTTCGGTATGAGTATCCTAGGTTTGAGTCCTTGGAGTACCACATATATTCATTAGTTTCATTTATTTCATTAACCCTTCCCGCCCGGTTGTCATTATAAAAGGACACCGCGGAAGATGGGCAGGAACCCGGGTGTCCTTATATAGGTAAGCTTGAAAGCTTATTCAGCTTGGTTTGAAAGCCGCGCGTCCGACGTATGTAAACAAAGCCTGTCGGAGGCGATGCACGCACCTCTGGCAGCAAGCAGACATCGGGGCTATCTTGTTGTGTGGTCTGCAAAGACAGATTCAGTCTTGAAAAGTGTGTCACATTGCTAAAATCGCGGAAAAATGCGCTCCACGGAAATCGTCATCATAACTGAACCAGTTGACTTAGAGAGCTCTACTCAACGCCAGTCTACAGATTGGAAACCACAGTACGTTTAGACATGCATGGGAATTTTCTAGCAGTTAAAATTACAAAGATACAGTAGCCTAGGCGTAGACGTATTTCGGCCAGATCGCCCGGGTCTCGACAAATTCCTTAGGATAGCACCCCCGGGCCAGAAGGGTTAATTAGGTTTATTTGTAAGTTAATTGCTGGGTTGGTGAAAAAATATGAATATCATCGCTGAAGATCAGGATAACAAAGCTCTGGAGTTAGTCACCTGGAAATACAGCCTGCCTCTGTATTCTATTTCTGTTTCTTAGTAGAGAATTGTGCTGTGTTAGCCAAGAACTGTGCATTGAGAGAACATTTTGTTGTACATACTTAACCCGGGAAGCGCTAGAGCTATGTTTTTTTAAGTGCCGCCAATGCGACCCCTTAAACAGAATGACTGCGGCACTTGTCATATGACAATTGCTTGATCACCACTGTGCCATACGGGGGTTTTGGACTAAAAGTAACCTTCATTCCCTGCATATTTTCATGTATAAACAAGAGCTAGAATGTATTTCAATGATATATTCCTGAAAGCAGAGGAATAGACCTTTTTAATGACAACTAAATCATGTATGTACTACCACTGGTTGCCGTGCAACACAGGTGATGCTAACTCGGTAAAAATTAGCGGTTTTCAGCGGTTTTCGCTATCCCCAAGTCTGTTAGAGAGTAGGAGATGTCTCCCACTGTCACTAGTCACCGCCCAGACACAGGGGGACCTATTGAGGGTCCTGGCCCAGTGGGCTAGTATAAAATAAACACATCAACAACAGACACAGGGGGCTATGGATGGGACCGTTCCGCGCTGCTTATACTCGCTCGCCTGCCTCCCAGGCCTTGTTCTAGGCAGAAATTTGGAAATTGTCATATGACAATTTTTTTTATATAACAGCCCGCAGTCATTGAGACTAGTAGGGGGGATGGTGATAAACTTGTGGACCAATATCCATTACTATGCAATAAAGTCTTTATCTTAGCACTGTCTTTGTATGGCACCGCCAAGGCTGGTGGGGTGCGGATAGGTGCCACAGGGGACTGAGTCTTACCTGGGCACTGTTTGGCACCACACCTGTGTCAGCAACAGTGTTTGCATGTTGGAGCAGTGTTGGGCAGGACTTTATTGTTCTATAGTCCAAATTGCCTAATATACAGTAGAGTCTTGTTATGGTGCTGTCTTTTTGTAACACTGTTTAAGGCTGGTGTGGTTGCAGATACTGCAGGTGCAAGTGCTGCAGGGGGACTCTGTTGAGTCTTGCTGAGGCACGGTTAGCACTATACCAACATCAGCCACAGTGATGACTTGGTGGGGCAGTGCTGTGGCAGGACTTTATTGTACTACAGTACAGTACACTCCAACTACTGAAAGGGAACCCCGTCTGAGCCGTTACAATGCATGTACCTGTAATGGATAATGACTCTAAACCATTGTATGTATGTACAGTACATGATCTTCCACTTCTGAAACCAAATTGTTTTTCTCTAGGTGAACTATCCACGCTAGTAAGTGTGTCCAAGTATTCTGACTCTTGAATTTGGCTCTCTGTCACTCCTTTGGCTTTGGGGAAGACACTCGTTACAGCCTTTTGTCCTTACACATAGAATACAAAATAAATAAAACTAGTTAGTGACTCCGATCTGTAGTCTAGGGCTACTCGGTTTCCTTTTTTGTATATTGGTACTATATTGGCAGTTACCCACAGTTTTGGCATTGTACCCAGACCTAAGGACTTCTTGAAGATGATTGTTAGCAGTTCAGACATTTCCTCTGCACCTTCTCTCATCACACAATTGGATATCTCGTCTGGGCCAGCAGCTTTTCTCTTTTATGTAGTGTATAAAACATTTTCTTGTTCCTTTTTGTATCCAGACTGATCTCCATAAGTTAGGCTTTCTCAATGTCCCTTAGGTCACTTGCTTCCCACTCTGTAGATTTTTTAACAAACATTGATTTGAAGCTCTGATTTTGTATTTTGCAGATCATTTCTTCATCTTCATGCACTATGTCTCCTTCCTTGATTTGCTGAATTGTGTCCTTTACTTTGATCTTGTTCTCTATGAATTTGTACAGCATAGTTGGATCTTTCTCACTTGTTTTCACTAACCTAATTTTATTCTTTCTTTCCTCTTCTCTTCTTACCTTGGTATACTCGTTCATCGCTTGTTTTTTATTAAGTTCACTGCGTACAAATGGATGTCTTTAAATCTGTCCCACAAATTGTCTTTTTCTTTTTCTTTGGCTTTTATAATTATATCTTGCATTGAACCAAGGTTTTAAATTTTGTTTATCGTTCTTTGAATTTTGTTACATGTTGGTTTACTCCTTCCATAAATATTTGTATAAAATGTTCATATTGCTCGTTTAAGGTTTTGTCTTTGAATTGGTCTTCCCAGTTTATGTCTCCAAAAGTATTTTCGTAACTTTATGTAGTCTCCTCTTTTATAGTCCAGTCTCTCTATTTTGTATTTTTCCTTCGCATAAGCCAGATCGTATTGAATCATGAATGACATTTCTAGCACTATGTGGTCACTCTTTCCTACTGGTACTTGATATCTCACGTCCTGGACATCTTCGACCTGTCTCGTAAATATTTGGTCCAAAATTGACGGTGTGTTTCCTCTGGTTCTGGTGGGTTGTTCAACGTGTTGTTTCATCACAGTACATGTCCCCTGGTGGTGGCTCGCCTAGTCTTTGTATCCAGCCTCTGCCACATGTATTTTTTATGGCTCTTTTTTTTTTTTCTTCTTAAATTTCACTTAACCCATTCAATAACAGTGATGTCCTTTTCATTATATTCTGGCAAGTATTAGATAATTTTATTAAGCTAAGGAAAGACCTCTAACCATTAAAAATTGACAATCTATCTCAATCAATCCTTTTAGCTGCCACACAACCTTCCTAAGATGATTTAAATCGTCTAATAGATGCCAGAATATGATAAAAAGAACGTCGCCGGTACAGTAGGGGTTAAGTTCGTGAAGCATCAGGGCACCCACCCTCTAGCACACCTCTTGAGCAGGGAGTGAATGTTGATTAAAAAAAAAAAAAAATTAATGCAGCAAAGTTTTATTATCAGGTTGTGGTGTAATTGGTAGTGCACTTTGCTCACAACCAAAAAGACTCAGGTTTGAGCCATGGTGGGTGGAGATAATTGGGAAGTCTCTTTGTAATTGACGTCTCTGTTCATCTAGTAATAAATATGGACCTGGAGTGTGTAGACATTTGTGATATTCCAACAGGGGTCATAGTATGTGGTAATAAATGTTGATAAAAATAAACTCAGAAAAGTTGACAATGAATATAAGCACCATATGAGGAGGACCACTTTTATTGACGACATTTTGCACATATTTTAATTGGCCTGATGAAGCTACAGTGCTCCCCCACTAAATGCGCCTTCAGTAAATGCGGATTCCCTATATGCGGTGGCTAATCAGAAATAATATATTTTAAGGACTCTGTAAATGCGGCTCAAAATTCTGTATATGCGGTTTGGCCGTTTTGATTCAAGGGGAAATACGTACTTCCCGCCATATTACCGAGTGTCGCCTACCGAAAATGCGGCCGATAGATGGCGGGTTGGGAACAGTAATGCATTCATCCCAATGTTAAGGTCATGTTTTTGCCCCCAAACACTACATCTTTGGTACAGCCACTTAACCAGCAGTCCTCTATCTAAGGTAAATGGTGTTATAATTGTTGTTTTATTTGATATTTCTAATGTAAAGTGTATCTTTCTTTCAGAAATGGTTATTGGGTGGGTTATCGGGTGTATGGTAGGCTAAAAAGGGGTTAGTTCGGAGGGGCTGTCTGACCATAAGCATTTATTCCCATTGATTATTAACTCCACAATATGCGGATTCCGTAAATGCGGCGCATTTTGCAGCCCATATAGGCGCATTTAGTGGGGGTGCACTGTATATGCAAAACGTTCTCAATATAGTTCTTCTCTTCATATGGTGTTTATAACAAGTGTTTACAGCATTAGTGAATTCTTCTGAGGAAGAATAACTAGCACTAAATATAATACAGTACCTAAGATGATGATGATGATTATATTATTAGCTTTCTATTCCGTTTTCTCAGACTCAGGTTTATAGTATACAAATTCTATTGCCTTCTATATTGTCACTTATCATATCCTGGTTATGTTTTTTTTTTTTTCTATATTCCAACTACTCCCTCTCGGGCATAGGCTGAGAGCCTGTACATTCAACCGTTACACATTGAACGGTGAAGTCTGTGAGGTCTCGTTCCAGTCTAGGGAGTGAGACATGTGAATCACTTTCAGCTGCAACCAGCCCCTGCCATCTTGCCTTCGCAGGATGCATGGGGCTTAGTTGCCCACTCACGGCCTGAAGCAGCCCCATCTCTGAAGCTGCTTCGCTCCAGTGCTTCACTGTATCACATCCTAGACTCGGACCCTCACTCTCAGAATGCCACCTATTGAGCAATTAACTCACTAGGCATCCCCCCCCCCCCCCTGTAGCATATTTTGAATATGGGAATATTCATACAGTGCTATTTAATCAGGGAACAATGAGGGTATTTATTTGGCATTTCGGTGGGCTCTGTGGTAATGCACTGATACTAGGTACAGCACAAATTCCATCCCAATACTATCTTCCCATTGACATATCGAGATTCGAACCCGGGTCCATTGGATTACCAGCCCAGGGGCAAGACCACTCCAACACACCTCCCTCTCTTTAAATTCTTGCTATACTGTGTTCCAAATAGGTAGGCCAGAAATTGTGAACCCTCTAACCTGTATAGCTCAAAAAGAGCTAAAGTAAATGGGCTGTACATTTCCATATATATTCCCTGGCTGACCCTTCCCAAATAGTGGAAACATTAGCTCGATTACTCTTGTCGTTTGTGAGTTAACCTTTAAAATGCGAAATTGCCCTAGGGGCTAAGGTAGTTATTTGTGAATTTCTAGCTTTGGATTCTGACAGAATTTGTTATATTTATGATATAAAGCGTTATTTTTTTTCAATCTGCTTATATTTTACATATATGATGCATATATGAACCTTGAAGAGCGTTAAAATAAGTGGGAAAAGCATTTGGGTGGGAAAAATCGTAAATATTTGCCGCCCGGTCGTATCCTCAGGCGGGAGACGGGAAGACATAGCCTACATCTTTCCCCTCCACGGTCTCGCTCTCTACTAAGCCAAGCGGGTGATGTGTCAGTGTTATATAACGACCCTTATGCAACCCACTTGTGCTCCGAAACCGCGGGAGAAAAATTCACGCGAAAAATAATCGATAAATAATGAAAATAAGAGGAAAAATAGGGGGGTATGGGGGAAAACAGAGGGGAAGGGGGGGGGGGGTTGAGAAACATATGGATGAGTGGTAGGAAGTACTAGAGGGGAATTATCTCGCCTAATTATATATTCCTTTGTTTTGAGAGCCCCCGGGGTGTTTTGGAAGGATTTTTTTATGGTCTTGCTTCCGTGAGGCCTATCGCGTTCGCTTGGTGACCCTTCCGTTAGGCCTATCGCGGTTCTTAGGTTAAAAAGGTAATTGTTCAAGAGTTTTGGTCTACCTTTTTGCAACAGGGTATAGTTATATTGGGTTCTTCTCCTCAGGCAATGTACTGTATATATCACCTGTCGAGTAGAAGTCCCCTGTTGGTGGTTCGCTCTTTCTTTGTCTCTGTCCTCCACCTTTGATATATGCTGTTTCAAGAGAGAGAGAGAGAGAAAGAGATAACGTCTTCAGCTTTCGTCAGGTGTACTCTTCCTGCTCTTGTTTATGTAGAGAGAGAGAGAGTATGAGTGTGTGTGTGAGTGAGACAGTACAACGTCTTCAGTCTCTCTTGGCTCTTATTTTCGTAGAGAGAGAGAGAGAGTGTGTGTGTGTGT
The DNA here is from genome assembly GCA_032716605.1 of Paralithodes platypus. NCBI lineage: Eukaryota > Metazoa > Arthropoda > Malacostraca > Decapoda > Lithodidae > Paralithodes > Paralithodes platypus. The sequence continues at coordinate 10,775,526 of CM064523.1, forward strand.
GTGTGTGAGAAACAGTGCGTGTTCAGCCTTTGTCATGTGTATTTTCTTGGCTTTTATTTTCTTCCATTTACACACTTATCCTCTCTTGGCTAGACCTTTTTGACTATCTACTGTATTGTATTACTATTTGTCTTTACCCTTCTTAAAGTATTCTTTCACTTCTCCTTAGCCATTGTATTCCTGAGACTTCCTGTATATGTGTGTGTGTGTTTACTCAAAATACCTCTCGAACGAATGGATTTAGATGGAAATTGGTCGGTATCTTGAGTTGGCATTTAAATGCATACCATTAACGTTTCTTGGAAATTGGTCTGTATCTTGATTTGGCATTCAATTGAATACCATTAACTTTTGCATAGTCCTTGCAGATTGCTATTACTCATTATTTATTTTTTCTGATTAATATTAGACGATTTCATTAAGCGTAGAAAGGGTCTGTGGGTAATAAAGAACATTATTTTAAAAAAAATTATATACAATGATGCAATTTAAATTGAATTCTGGCTAACAGACGATTTTATTCAGCTTAGGAAGGATCAAATGAGCTACAAACTCAGTTAACTCCTTAGCTCCCAAAGATCATTCCCAAGCCTAGTAAAATAGTATAATGTTAAAATAGTAATAGTAATAGTAAAGTAATAGGCTCTGTCTTAAGTCGGCCACCCCCAGAAAAACAAAAATAGGGAAAGTGGGGAATGGGCCTGAGTAAATACATACATACATAAAAAAAAAATAGTACGAAGAAAAGTATCACAAAAAAATAAGAAGAACAAAAGAAAGAAGTGTAATCACCTTTCTGATGGCTTTGCGGATGGAGTACGTTTTGGGATCGCAACCCAATAGAAGGAGATAAAAGAGGCTTGACAGGGACTTTGAGAGAGAGAGAGAGGCCTTGAGTACATGTGTGAGTTAAGTGGTTATTTGTGTGAATGAATAGAGTGTGTTTGTGAAAGTTAATCGGTATGTGTGTGTGTGTGTGAATGATTGGTATATGTGTGTGAATGAGTGGTGTATTAATGTGAATGAATGAGTTGAGTACATTTGTGAATGAATTGGCGGTTTATGTCTATACTGTATGTGTGAATGAATGAGTAGCCTAGTGAATGAATGGTGTATGTATATGAATGAATGAGTTGTGTATGCATGTGAAATGAATGATGTATGCGTGTGCCTGAATGGGTAGTGTATGCACGTAAATGAATGAGTTGTGTATGTATGTGAATGAATGAGTGGTGTATGTATGTGAATGAATGAATGGTGTACGTATGTGAATGAATTAATTGTGCATGTACAGTATGTGAATGAATGAGTGATGTATGTATGTGAATGAATGAGTGGTGTATGTGTGTGAATGAATGAGTGATGTATGTATGTGAATGAATGAGTGGTGTATGTGTGTGAATAAATGCGTGGTGTATGTAAGTGAATTAATGAGTGGTGTATGTGTGAATGAATGAGTGGTGTATGTATGTGAATGAATGAGTGATGTATGTATGTGAATGAATGAGTGGTGTATGTGTGTGAATGAATGAGTGATGCATGTATGTGAATGAATGAGTGGTGTATGTGTGTGAATGAATGAGTGATGTATGTATGTGAATGAATGAGTGGTGTATGTAAGTGAATGAATGAGTGGTGTATGTATGTGAATGAATGAGTGGTGTATGTATGTGAATGAATGAGTGGTGTATATGTGTGAATGAATGAGTGGTGTATGTATGTGAATGAATGAGTGGTGTATTTATGTGAGTGAATGAGTGGTGTATGTATGTGAATGAATGAGTGGTGTATGTGTGTGAATGAATGAGTGGTGTATGTAAGTGAATGAATGAGTGGTGTATGTGTGAATGAATGAGTGGTGTATGTATGTGAATGAATGAGTGGTGTATGTATGTGAATTAATGAGTGGTGTATGTGTGTGAATGAATGAGTGGTGTATGTATGTGAATGAATGAGTGGTGTATGTATGTGAGTGAATGAGTGGTGTATGTATGTGAATAAATGAATGGTGTATGTATGTGAATGAATGAGTGGTGTATGTAAGTTAATGAATGAGTGGTGTATGTATGTGAATGAATGAGTGGTGTATGTATGTGAATGAATGAGTGGTGTATGTATGTGAGTGAATGAGTGGTGTATGTGTGTGAATGAATGAGTGGTGTATGTAAGTGAATGAATGAGTGGTGTATGTATGTGAATGAATGAGTGGTGTATGTATGTGAATGAATGAGTGGTGTATGTGTGAATGAATGAGTGGTGTATGTATGTGAATGAATGAGTGGTGTATGTATGTGAGTGAATGAGTTAGGTGTATGTATGTAAATGAGTGGTGTGTGTGTGAATAAATGAATGAACGGTGTATGTATGTGAATTAATGAGTGGTGTATGTATGTGAATTAATGAGTAGTGTATGTATGTAAATGAGTGGTGTGTGTGAATAAATGAATGAACGGTGTATGTATGTAAATGAATGAGTGGTGTATGTATGTGAATTAATGAGTTGTGTGTTTGTGTGTGTATAAATGCATGATGGTGTATGTGTGTGTGCATTAATGAGTTGTATGTGTATGAAATGTATGTATATGTATGTGATTTACGTTCGTGTGTATATATGTATACATGTGAATCAGAAAACAAGATGCAAACGAAAAATACTATCTTTGAGCCAGGCCAGAAAACTAACTAAAGGCAAATGTTGACTGGGGTTTGAAGAAATGGATTGGCTCTTCGTTTTTTGTATCTAATCTGAGAGAAAGATTGAAATTCCCGATTGCGTTAAGAAGAGGGTTGGGTTTGGCTGAATGGAGTTTTGTAGTCACCGGAACCTTTGATGCACTAAACTCCGTATGAAATTGTCTAGCCTAATGTTAAGGGGAGATATGTCGTTTTTCTGGACCCCTTACTCCCTCATATCATTCCCAATTAGTTTTGAGATTTTATGACGTTCGCCCCATTAGTTTGTCGATTTTAAGACATTTTTTTCCCATTTCATAATCAATATCAAGACCTCTCGTGCAATAGTGAGTCCGTAATTTAAGAGGAACCGGCCTTTGGCCAGGATATATTTCTACCGAAAAATGTACAAATTTATCTTGAAGGGGGTCTTTGGGGTCTTTTTTAAAGCTTGAAGGATGTCTAGGAAGTAAACTAAAATCCTTCATTAAAGTGGGGACGAGTCAATATCTCGCTAGCTTTAAAAAAAAAAAAAAAAAAAAACTATAGGTCCGTTAACCAGATCACTAATAAGACAGGCGTCCTACTATAGATGGGCCCTTCTAGAAATCCTATAGTAAAACAAATCTGCCAGCCTTTTCTTTTGACGCAATTTTGAGGTCATAATCATCAAAGATCAGGTTGATATAGTTGGTCATGTAGATTTATTTTATCCACAAACTCAAGTATGTACAGTATATTTTATCAGTATTGGTGAATGTTTAGTATGCGTATAATAGACATATTTGAGTGTACTGTAAACATAGGCTAATCGACGAATGTTTAGTGTGGGTATGGGCATATATTATTGTCTATGTGCGTGCAGGAGACAAAGGCCTGTAACAAGTGTCTCCCCCCAAAGCCAAAAGAGTGACAGTGAGTAGGTCAGGTCAGGTGAAGGCACCTCGTAGCTACTTTCTACTTTTCCTATTTTCTGATGAGTGTAGAGAGGGGAGAAGGGGTGTTGGAGAGAGAGACTAAGCTGTTGGAGTGGCTTTGTTATGTGTGTTATTAGTATGCGAGTATAATAATAATAATAATAATAATAATGTTCAGGTTATTTATATAGCGCCATTTTTCTCTAGCCCTCGCTCCGAGATTCAATAGCGCTTGACCAAAGTTTATTACCAGACACTATTACCCATTTCCTCGCTCAAGGGAAACGCTACCGGCTACCAGCGTATGCGAAAAACCTTCATGCCTGAGTGTGGGATTGAACTGGGGTCACCCAGGGTGGGAGGCCGAGACGTTCTCCGCTACACTACCAAGCCGGTAAACAGGAGCTAATCATACCAGTGGTGCCAATATGGTGGAGGTTGGCTGATATAAGTTATGGGGGAGGTATTCGCTTTTTCTGGACCCTCTTCCCCTCATGTTTAGCATATCAGTTTTGATATTTGAATACGCTCGTTCCGTTAGTTTGACGATTTTGAGACCTTTTGCCCCATTTCTGTATCAATATTAAGGCTCGCTATCGCTGGCCATGAAAAAATCAACACCTAAGGTGTTGATTTTTTCCTGTCCAGCGATAGCGAGCTTGTAATTTTAGAAGGAACCGGGACATTTTTCTACCGAAAACTGTACAAATATATCTTGAAAGGGGATCTAGGGGGTGTTTTTATAAAGCTTGATGGAGGTCTAACGAGGAAACTAAATAATAAGTTAGGTAAATATATAGACCAAAACACAAGCACTACCCCCTTAATGCGGTCTCTAATTCCCCCCCCCCCCCCCCCCTCGCCCCACCACCACCCACCACCACCACCTGACTACCCCTCCCTTAAAACCGGGTCTTCGTACTTATCTAATTAGCATATAACAGTAACCTTTAATTGCTGGCCGTGAGAGAGCTCGTTATGGGGGGAGGGGCGTATTTATTGGCTCATTTATGTTTTTTTTTTTTTTAGTTTCCTCCCTAGACCATCAAGCTTTTAAAAAAAAAAAAAAAAAAAAACACTCTCCCCCAGACCCTCCCAAGATATATCTGTAAATTTTACGGTAGAAAAATTTCCTGGCCGAAGGCCGGTTCTTCTTAAATTACATGCGCGCTATCAATCGCCAGGAAACAATCGACACCTAAAGTAAACGAAGTCTTAATATTGACAAAGACATGGGGCGAAAGGTATTAAAATCGCCAAACTAATGGGCTGAATCTTTTAAAACTGAAACTAATGGGGCTGAACATGAGGCAGAAGGGGGGCCAGAAAATAGCGACCCTTCTCCCCTTAATTAATGCAAGTATGCTGCTTATGCTAATTCAGATATCTATTCCCGCGCAGGCAACGTGGCCAACTTCGTATTTTAACCCTTTCGGCACCGGTGACGTCTTTTTGGTTTGATGTCAGCTGCATTTAGACGATGTTATGAAGCTTAGGAAGGATTGGATGTTAAATGGATTGCTTGAGATAGTCTGTAGCATTTGAATTGGTGGGCGTTATCGCTCGCCAGGAAAAAATCGACACCTAAATGGCACGAAAGGACTTGATATCGATAAAGAAATGGGAAGAAAGGTCTTAAAATTGACAAACTATTGGGGCGAACGTCTTAAAATCTCAAAACTAATGGGTTTAAACATGAGGGAGAAGGGGGCCAGAAAAACGAACCCACTTTAATTAATATTCAGTTATGTAAAGCCCAAATAGCCCTTCAGTCCGTACACACTAGGCCAACTCAATGGTTAATGGCTGAAATGAGTCACAGGTGCTTATCGAGCTCATTTAAAAGCATACATTTGCTCAACAAGGCCATCTAAAATCACAAGTAGAAGCAATGAGGATTTCAATGATGGGTCCTGGTAAGTGGGTGGTAACTATGGCCCATGTCTTGCCATCAATCATATGAATCTGACACAAAATATCGGAAATAATTGATATAGATATCCATTTGGTGAGTGGAATTATTTTCTGGCGACTTTGGCAATAATATTGTGGCAGTATTGCCGGTTGTCTGCCTGAGGGCAAATTTTATGACCTATACTGTTAAATTCAACATTGTGCCAATAAATTGATTTATTTTGATAATTGTATTGCATTGTGGCAATACAATTCGTTAAAATCGGGTTGAATACAAGGTAAAATTCGTCTGCTAAATGGGCTGCCAATCTCACAGCGTCAGCTGTCAGGCAATGGAGGTTTAGGGAGGAAATAGGGAATATGGATATAGATGAAGTGGGGGGAGGGAGTGCAATACAAATTGATAAGTGGATAGAGAGGGAAATAAATAAGGTAGCAGAGAGAGTGTTAGAGAAGGAGAAAATAGGGAGGAAAGGTAGAGGAATGAAAGGGTGGTGGAATAAAGACATTAAGGAGGCGAGGAAAGAGAGGAATAGGATTAGGAAAGAGTTGGAGAAGGGGAAAATATAAGTGAGGAGGAAATTCGAATAGCAAGGGAAGAATACGAGAGGGAGAGAAAAAAAGACAAAAAACTTAATAAGAGGAGCAATAGAGAAGCATGAACAGAAAGAAATTGACAGGATAAAAGAGAAGGGGGACAAAGGAAAAGCTGAGTGGTATAGATGGTTAAAAAGAGAAAAAAGGAGGGAAAAGGTAGTAGTGGAGCTGAACGTAGGTGGGGAAAAAGTTAGGGATGCAAATAAAATTGGAGAGGAAATAAAAATATACTGGGAAGAAGTGGGAGGGGTAAATGACCAAATAAGAGTAGGGCAATGGAATATTGAACTAAATGAGGAAGAAATAGATGAAAATATGAATGAGATGGTGAGTGAGGAGGAGTGTGAAGAAGCTGAAGAGAAACAAAGCAGCAGGGCCGGATGGGATAACAGCAGAGATGTATATTGAAGGAGGGGAGATGATAGTTAGGATGTTAAAGAAGCTATTTGATAAAATATGGGAGGAGGAAGAAATACCAGCAAGATGGAAAGAAGAACGGGTCACAATTGATTTATAAAGGAGGAGCGAACAGTGTGCACAAAATGGGGAGTTATAGACCAGTAACGGTAATAAACATAATAAATAAGATATTTTATGGGATACTAAAGGAGAGGGTAGGAGAGTATGTAGAAGAAAGGAACCTGCTTAGTGAAGAGCAAAATGGGTTTAGGAAGGGAAGAAGAGGAACAGACAATATATATATATTAGATGAGATTATAGAGAAAAAGGCAAAGCAAGGGAAATGTGTGTTATAGTGTGTTTGGAAGTGGAGAAGGCATATGATAAGATTAGTAGGGGAGTTGCAGAAGCAGTGATGGAGAAACTAGGAGTGAGTAGGAAGATAAGGAACATGATAATGAATATGTATGAAGGGGCGGAGACAGAAATTGTGTGGAAAGATATTGCAGTGAAAGGAATCAGGCGAAGGAAAGGGCTAAGGCAGGGATGTAACCTGTCACCATTAATTTTTGCAATGTGCATGGAGGAGTTGGTGAGGAGAATTAAGAGTAAGGGAAAAGGAGTGAAAATAGGTCAATATAGGCTAGCAATTCTGACGTTTGCTGATGACATAGTGTTGATAGCAGAGAAAGAGGAAGATATGGGAGAAATGTTACAGGAGGCGGAAAGGTTTGGCAGAGACTTATAAATGAAGTTCAGTGTAGAGAAAAGCAGTATGATAGTGGTAAATGGACCAGAAGCAGCAGAAATGAGGATAGGAGAAAGAATACATATAGTGGGATCAAGAACGACAGGGAGCTTTAAGATAAAATTAGATAGGCATATGGGCGAGATGGGTTGGGTGTGAGGGGGATCTGCCAGGTGTGGGCCAATCGGCGTTCAGCAGACCCCCGTAATCTTGTGTTAATCCCTGACCATTTTGGTGGGGGAAGTACTCAAGGTATTAGTAAGTTGGGCCTTGTAATTGGGGTTGGGTGTGACAGGGATCTGCCTTGTATGGGCCGATCGACTTTTTGCAGATTCCCATTTTCTCATGTTCTTATGTTCTTAAACAAGGGAGGAAGTGAAGTATTTAGGGGTATGGATAGGGAGGGAAGGGCGACAAAGGACAATGAATGAGAAAATCATGAAGGTGGAGCAGTATAGTGGGAAACTGGAATGTTACAAGAACCAGAGTGAATAAATATAAAATAGTAGAGAGGTGTGGAAGGACTTTGAAGTGCCGAAAATAATGTACGGGATGGATGTGAGAGGGAGTACAGGGGGAGAAATAAATAGACTAGAGACGGGACAAAATAAAATAGGAAGAATAGGGTTAGGAGCAAGAAGGTGGACAACAAATGAAGCAGTGAGAGGGGAGATGGGATGGAGTACGTTTGAGGAAAGAGTGGCGAAGGAATAGTTGAGGTACAAGAGTAGGTTGGAGGAGATGGGGGATAATAGGTGGCCAAGGAGAGTGTATGAATGGGGGGAGGGGAAGAGTAGATGGGCAAAAGAGTGTAGAAAAACTGAAAAAAATAGGAGTGAAACAAAGAAGGGTGGGAGAGGAGTGGAGAGATGTAGGGAGTAATGCAGGACTAGGTCAGGGAAGGAGACTAGAGAAAGAGATAGGAACGAGAGTGAAGGAAGTAGGAAGACAGGAATGGAAGAGAAATATGGAGAAGAAAAGTACACTGATAAGATATAGAAGCAAGGGGAGACCGAGAAAAGAGGGGTTTTATGACGGAAGTTGGGGAGCTGAACTACTATTTAAGCATTGGAGCATTGGAGACAAATAGGAGAACATGGAGGTGGAATGGGGGGGGGGTGAAAGAGTGTCTGCAGTGTGAGGTGGAAGGGAGGAGAGTGGAGGAGACAATAGAACATATAGTGACAGTGCCAGGGGTATGCAGAGGAGAGAGATGAGTTGAAACGGTTGGTAGGGGAGAGGGAATAGGAAGAACAGTAAGAAGATTATGAGGGTGTCAAATTTGTGTTAGGTCTCGGGACAGAAGAGGGGGTAGATGGGGAAATGGAGAAAAGAATGAAGGTAGTGAAAATATTTCTGGAGCAGGTGTGGCAGAAGAGAAAACGGAATAGAATAAAATAGAATAGGGTGAGGGGGTAGAAGGTGATCAGAGTGGGGGAGGAAGATAAATGAGATTAAATAGTAGAGAGGGGGAGAAGGGAAAAGTTAAGTTAAGGAGAGAGCAAGATATTGGGGGGTGGAGGAGGGGGTAAATAGGGAGAGGAGAATTCTGCTTAAGCTATATACTTCAATAATTTTCTTTAACTATCCCTTCTACGACTACTTATTTTCTAAACTACATCTTAACCAAGCTCTAGCTGTTTCTGGAGAAAAAATCACCGGTGCATAGGTGAGCTGGTTCCAAAAAAAAAAGGGACAGCAAATCCACAAGAAGAAGATAAAGAAGAAAGATGGAGAATGTAAACAAATCACCTTGGGAAGTTGGTCGCCGGTCGGCATTATCGTGTGATATGTTTGGCCATTTTCCATCTCCGTCTACGTTGCCGCAATGCCGCTTACCCACACTAGTACCAGAGGCCCATTAACTATATTGGATTGTGTAAATGGGCAGTAATATAGTGAACACAAGCTTAAACAACGTGTAACAGCTGGGGACAACTAGCAGTGCTACATCAAACTCGTGGAGCCTGGAGGACGCTGGTCCACTGGATCAAGTTAAAGTAAGTAGGCCTAACAGTGAATTAAGTTCAGATAATTTGCAGACCCGCAAAGGAGAGCTGTTCTTGAGCAGCATGATGTATGGATGGGTTGGTGGGAGTATTAGAATTTAAGGAAATGTCCCAATAGCCAAACTACATAACATACCGTACCTGAATAGGCTAGCCTAGTCTAGCTCCTACTAATTCCTGCCAAAATAGAAGGACCTAATACAGTATATTTTACTCTAGCCTATGCAATACACCGGTAGCATCAAGGTATAGGCCTATGAAGTATGAACTATATTGTAGCTGCTGCTTAGCCTACTAAGCTTAGCGGAAAATATAACCGAAACTAGGCCTAGGCCTACCACTAATTTTCCCATGGTTTTTCTTTTTGGTTTTAGGTAGTTTTCATCATTATATAGTAGTTGAATTTAGGGTACGATTTTAGTTACTGGACACCTAGGCCCTATTTGACAGGTACCGCCAACGATTTAATACATATTTTTTTTCGGTTTCCACGCATCCAACACCAAGCTACACCCTTTTCTGGTGTATGAAACGCTAAAAAAGCAATGGGGACACTTTAATAATGATAATATGAGACGAAATATAAAGACAACTCGGTTGCGTTCGTGGAAGTAGCGTCGCTTTGTTTACTTTACGCTTGGAGTGACTTCCCGGTCCCGCCTTGGCGGTCGACTTCAAATGGCTAAGCTTATAACTAGTTGTTGGGTCCATTTTTTGATAAAGACTTGCGTTATAGGCCGTGGGATACAGGACAGGGTTGAGGGGGGGCTCTGCCTCTCACCCCCCCGTGAATTATAATAAACGTCATATATGTGGCCAGCAGGGGGCAAGTAAAACAGCTGGCCGTAGTAACCTCGAGCGTCCTGGGTAAACAAACCGCGACGATCCGAAACGACGACGGACTCCCGCCGCCGATTTTCGGCGCAAACGCGCCGTTTTATTCTCGTCGAAAACCACATTTAAAAAGTTATTAGGCCTATATCGTTTTCGATAATATTCAAGACCTCTTTCGCAGCCCTATTAGAAATAATTTATTAGGGAAAATAGGGACCAATAGACTCGCCATATTTTTCTCATTATAGTCCGCATGGAGGAATTTCGTTATCGACACTTGAAAAAACCCGATTACAACGAAAAATAACACAAAAAATAATGTCCCGAACGTAAACAAAGCATTGCACCCAATGAATCCTTCGACCTGGGTCCTCTTCTTCTTGTTTTGAAAGATGCGGTGAGTGCGATTCACCCAATAAATGGCTTTAACGTTAATCACAAAAACGATATTATATTATATTATATTATATTATATTAGATTAGATTATATTAGGGTTAGGTTAGGTTAGGTTAGGTTAGGTTAGGTTAGGTTAGGTTAATCTAGGTTAATCTAATATAATATTTGTACATTTTGGAAGCGTGCATGGCCTCCCCACAATTTTCCTTACCTACTGTAAAAGCGCGATTCACCCAATAAATGGCGCCATTTGACGGAGTATCTTCAGATTAATGAATAATGGGTAAGTTAATGCAAATCCTCCACTCAAACCATGAAAAACAACAATTAACCCTTCCTTCCCAAGTTCCCGGAAGGGCTCTTGAACGCCCATAAAAAAGCATACCCGAGCTGCCCGGAAGGGCTCTTGAACGCCCAGTGGTTGAAAGCCTGTGAGCTTGGTGTGCGAGGCGTCGGTCCGACGCATGTAAACAACAGCCGGCTGGACCGACGCCCTGCATCTCCGGCCACAAGAAGGAGTGCGTCGCTTGTTCGTGTGTGCCTGTATGTTGTTGTTAAGTATCGGAAAGTAGTGTAAAGTGGCTGTTTTTGCCATAAAGTTATCTCCAATGAAATCATCATCACAACTGAACCAGTTGACTTAGAGAGCTCTACTTAACGCCATTCTACAGGTAAGAAACACATCTACGCTTGGGGATGCGCGGGAATGCGGAAGCAGTCAGAATAACAAAGATACGGTAGCCTAGGCGTAGACGTTTTTCGGCCAAAACACCCGGGTTTCGGGGAATATATATATAATACATAGCCGGGGCTGGAGGGTTAAACACTATATTCCTTTGAAAAAATATAAAGAAACTTGGTAAATAAGGCGGCTCTAGCTGTCGAATGTTACCTCGTTTTCATTACTAGGCCTATTACCGGACCAGAAAAAGGTGTAGCTTGGTGTTGGATGCGTGGAAACCGAAAAAAAATTTGTATTAAATCCTTGGTGGTACCTGTCAAATAGGTGTCCAGTAACCAAAATCGTACCGAATTTAGTTACAATCCCCGGAAAATCTTATTTCTCCCATTATCCAATAATCTTAAAACACTCAGATCATTCAGAGGTAAAATTCTAGTTCCGGTTTCACAGCGAATTTAGCGTTTTGTGTTTTTGTTTTTCTCAGTTTTCTTGGTAAATCTACAGTTATACTACCCCTCCCCCACTACCTTCCACCACCTCCCCCCTTTAAAACACGCTTTTTAGCGTGTTTTTCGATGGTTCAGCAGACAATTAAAACAACAATTAACCCTTCCTTCCCAAGTTCCCGGAAGGGCTCTTGAACGCCCATAAAAAAGCATACCCGAGCTGCCCGGAAGGGCTCTTGAACGCCCAGTGGTTGAAAGCCTGTGAGCTTGGTGTGCGAGGCGTCGGTCCGACGCATGTAAACAACAGCCGGCTGGACCGACGCCCTGCATCTCCGGCCACAAGAAGGAGTGCGTCGCTTGTTCGTGTGTGCCTGTATGTTGTTGTTAAGTATCGGAAAGTAGTCTAAAGTGGCTGTTTTTGCCATAAAGTTATCTCCAATTAAATCATCATCACAACTGAACCAGTTGACTTAGAGAGCTCTACTTAACGCCATTCTACAGGTAAGAAACACATCTACGCTTGGGGATGCGCGGGAATGCGGAAGCCATCAGAATAACAAAGATACGGTAGCCTAGGCGTAGACGTTTTTCGGCCAAAACCCCCGGGTTTCGGGGAATATATATATAATACATAGCCGGGGCTGGAGGGTTAAACACTATATTCCTTTGAAAAAATATAAAGAAACTTGGTAAATAAGGCGGCTCTAGCTGTCGAATGTTACCTCGTTTTCATTACTAGGCCTATTACCGGACCAGAAAAAGGTGTAGCTTGGTGTTGGATGCGTGGAAACCGAAACAAAATTTGTATTAAATCCTTGGTGGTACCTGTCAAATAGGTGTCCAGTAACCAAAATCGTACCGAATTTAGTTACAATCCCCGGAAAATCTTATTTCTCCCATTATCCAATAATCTCAGTTTTCTTGGTAAATCTACAGTTATACTACCCCTCCCCCACTACCTTCCACCACCTCCCCCCTTTAAAACACGCTTTTTAGCGTGTTTTTCGATGGTTCAGCAGACGCGGAAACTGGAAAAAAACTTATTTTGATAAAAATTTATCACCAACCAGAAAAGAGTTTTTCAGGTAATTTGTTGTTGTTTTTTATTTTTTATTTGATATACAGTGTTGTTTAGGCCTAATACCGAGGACCGTCGCATTTTAGTATTTTTAACATTAGCCTAACCTAACCTAACTTAACCGAAAACTAACCTGTCTCGCGACCGGTCTAAACCCAGCTCACGTTGCCTGTTTATGGGTTCGCGATTTAATCGCGAAGGTTTGTAATACTTCAATGTATCTATTTCAAGTCAAATATACATTTCCGCGCATCATCAAACCATACTAAGTCTACTACTAATAATATTAGCCCATTAGTACCAACAGAATAGCGACAAATTAGGGGTAGTATAACTGTAGATTTATCGTTTTCTTTAATATACAGTGTTGTTTTATGCTAAGGACTGGCGGAAATGAGTACCGGTATTTACCCATTATCCAACAATCTAAAAACACGGCCCCCACTAGTGGGGAGGGCTATGAAGATCAGGGAAATTGCGGGATAAAAGACGAAAATAAGGGGTAATATTAGCCTAACCTAACAACCTTACCTAACCTAACCTAGTATATTAGGTGGGGCTGCCGCCCCCACACCCCCGCTGGTTTGGTATTAAATTAATAAGAGATTGGCGGTCGCCAAAACAAAAAAACGTGAATGAAATCTACGGTATTTACTCCACAATCTTCAGCTTTGGCTGTGGATAACAGGAGGTAAATATTAACTTTTTCACAGTAATTATAATTCCTTTTGACCGATATAGGAATGAAGTACCATATGGTATATGACAAATTTATAGAAGCCATTTAAATTGATGAGTGTGCTGTGAAACCGGATCTAGAATAATACCCATTCAGATGTAAGTCATTTTCAGAGTAAATATACGATATTTTTTGCCTTTGGATACAGGATGGGTTGAGGGGGGGCTTTGCCCCCCCTCATCCCCCCCTGAATTATTGAAATCAGCATCTATTTTAACAGTAAGGGGGCTTAATAAGAGTTTCACTGCCATCAATAGGGAGAGTATTTTGTTTTTACAGTACTTTATATAATGCACATAACATGTATCACCGGAGGTTGAAACACATTTTAATATGATCTTTGCAACATCCTTATTCTATAATAGCCTTCAAATATTGAGAAATAATTAGTGGTAGTTTCGGTTATAAGTACCCAAACTGCTCGTCTTGATTAACATCATCGTCACTCCTAAGCTGAACAGGTTTAGTAGCAAAGTTAGGTTAAATAAGCATTCGTACATATTTTGTTCATCTATTTTAATAAAATTTCACTCCAACACCAAACTCCTCCAATGAAATGAATGAAAACATGTGATCCACCGGGATGCGAACCTGGATTTTAGGTGTGTACGGTGTGTCAAAGTAGGGGAGTTTATTTTTTTATTTTACTAGAACTTAGCATGTATTTTTCCATTTCTTGAACAACCGAATGAAATATTCAAGATACGGATGCCGCATTGCTTAAAATAAATGATTTCAGCTTAATGAGCTTATGTGAGTTGCAAATACTGTGTGTGTGTATCATTGTATGTGTTGCAGTCTTGCAGATAGGCCTAGCCATAGCCTATATATATTTTTGTTCTGTCTATATTCCAACTACTCCCTCTCGGGCATAGGCTGAGAGCCTGCACACTCAACCGCTGAACACTAAGGCCCGTGACTCCGTGAGGCCTAGCCATATATATAGGCCTATATATTATTCTTGGTATAATCCTGTGTAGTGGGGAGACCTTTACTTATATCCCAATAATGTGGTAGGCTAATGTTACAATATATTTTTACATTTTACATTCATAAATAGTCCACTAATATACTAGATTAGGTTAGGTTAGGTTTTGGTTATATTAGTTTAAAGATATTGTGCGATGGATGTAGTTTCCGGGTGTACGGTCGTCATGTTTAAACAGGGCGATCGCCACGGTTAACTTTGCGTCTATTTTGACGGGGATTTTTTAGGTTATTTGCCCCCTGCTGGCAATATATATGATGATGACAATATGTCATGGGGGGGGTGATCAACATATTATTGTATCCAATGGCATTTAAAATAGACGGGAACATAATTGCAAGCGTCCAACGTCGCCACCACCGCCGTCACCACCGCCGTCATGTTTACATTTGTCGATCGCCGTGGTTAAGTTCGCATCTATTTTGACGGCGATTTTTTTTCGGTTATTTGCCCCCCGCTGTCAATATATATGATGATGACAATATGTATCCAAAGGCAGTCAAAATAGACGGGAACTTGATGGCAAGCGTCTGCCACCACTCCGCGTAGTGTAAACAAGCCTGGCAGTACGCCCGCATTCTACCCTCACATATATCAAGAGATCATTTTAACTTATCGGGCATGGAGAATCTACAGAAGGTACAATACATAGTGTAGCCAATTTCACTGTGGCCATTTAGGAGTGTAGCTCTTTTGGTTGTGGCTTTTTATGAGTGTGACTTTTTGGTTGTGGCTATTTAAGTTGTGTTTTTTGTTATTCTCAGTTAAGCTTCAGCATTTGTGGCATTGTCATATCTAATAAAGAAATGGGTAAGAATGTTAAGTGCGGGCGTACCGCTAGCCTTGTTTACACTACGCGTAGTGGCGTCGGACCTTTCCCATCATGTTCACGTCTATTTTGACTGCCTTTGGGTATACAAATACATTAGCCTAACCAAACAACCTAACCTAACCTAACCTAACCTAACCTAACCTAACCTAACCTAGTATTCATGTAGTAGTGACAGGGGGCAAATAGCAGAAAATATAGCGTCGAAATAGACGGGAACGTAACTGCGAGCGCATAACATGACGACCGTACGCCCGAAAACTACATCCATCCCAAGAAATGTTACCCTAAGCCTATTTTGACAAAGTTAGGCCTGAATCATGAGGTTATACAAAGTTATTTACAGGTATTTCATGTAATTTCTATCAAAATTCTCTTACCGGTACATAATTTCCTTTCTCTAGAGTTCTTGTACAGTAATGTAATGTAATTTTGATATTTCCTACTGTCTAGGCTATATGATTAAAATAATTTTGACACTTTATTCCTTGAGTTTAACCTGTTTTGGGTCGAAGGCTCGAAGCCCCCCCTCACCCTCCCCTCAGACTAATTGTCATGCCATGAAATCATGCTAGAAAATGCAATGATGGGCAATATTCAAGGTCTATTCCCTAAGACAAATAAAAGCAAAATCCCCTTCATTGCTGAGCTTGCCGAAGAAAATGTTCATTGCCCTGACAGAGACTCATCTCAAAAGTGAGGTGAGTGATGCAGAAATAATAGTGGCAAATTACACCTCCTACAGAGCAGATCGTGAAAATAGAAGCCATGGTGGAGTCATCACATATGTAAGAAATGACCTAGCCTCAGATACAAAACCAATACTAGTCTACTCTGATACTCAAGTAGAAATGCTGGCTCTCCACATTAAGTCACTCAATGTAATAATTCTCAATTGCTATCGCCCCCCATCATGCACCCTTGAAAGTTACAATAATTCACACAGCAGAATCGACAAGCTAATCGACGATATGCCAACCCCAACACCAGACATCATCATCTGCGGAGACTTCAACTTTCCTATCATCCATTGGCCAGAAGGAAAGGTCTCAGGAGGTACCAGAGAGGAGCAAGCACAAGCCAGGCTTCTCCTTAAACTCTCTGACAAGCTTTTCCTCACACAACTGATAACCAAGCCTACCAGAGTCAATAACACACTCGACCTCCTCTTCACTAACAACCAGGATATAGTTGCCGACTACTCAGTGGAGAAGACAATATTCTCTGACCACAGCCTTGTAACTATACACACTATGTACAGGAAGGCTGGGGCTCAAGCTGAAACTGTAACTCCGCCAACAAAACCAACAAACCCATTCTCAAATTTGAACTTCTTCAGTGAAGCAATTGACTGGGTAAATCTCCAAACTTCCCTCTCCCAGACAAATTGGGACCTGATCCTCCATGACAAGGATCCAAATGCCATGCTTGACACCATCCTCAGCACCCTACTGAAGGAGTGTCAGCATCACATTCCCCAAAGGAGGAAACCTTCCAACGCTCGGCACCTCAAAATCCCGAGGGACCGAAAAATCCTAATGCAGAAAAGATCATCACTCAACAAACAGCTCAATAACACCCAAAACAAAACGAGGAAGCTTGCACTATCTACCAAGATTGCAAGCATAGAAACTCAAATTAAAGCATCCCATGAGCGTCAAAAGCAAAGAGAGGAAGATCGTGCAGTACTGAACATCAAGCGGAACCCCAAATTCTTTTACAGTTACTGCAGGCGCTTCTCAAAAATTAAGACGCAAGTGGGGCCATTAAGAACAGAGGATGGTGAAGCTGTAAACGACCCCAAAGATGTATGTCGGATCCTGCGAACACAGTACGAGAATGTCTTCAGCACACCACGGCCAGCAACTGCAATCCAGGACCCCAAAGCTTTCTTCACGGAAGACACTCCACAACCGACTCGACTAAGTGATATTGAACTGACTGAGGCAGACCTACGAAAAGCCATCAAAGAACTGAGAACGAATGCAGCTGCTGGTCCTGATGGAGTACCAGCCATACTACTGATTAAATGCTGTGACGCCCTGATTCCTCCTATCTGCAAGCTTTGGAGACACTCAATGGACACAGGCACAATTCCATCCTCACTAAAACAGGCCATCATTACTCCAGTCTACAAGGGTGGTGAAAAGAGCCTGGCGAAGAACTATCGACCGGTAGCTCTAACATCCCACCTCATCAAGATATTTGAAAAAGTCCTGAGGAACAAGCTTGTCAACTTCCTGGAGAAAAATGGCCTTATGAACTCCAGCCAGCATGGCTTCCGGAAAGGCAGATCATGCCTTTCGAAGCTCCTGGCACATCATGACTGGCTACTCCACAGGCTTGCAGAGGGAGAAAATGTGGATGTCGTGTTTCTAGACTTTGCTAAAGCATTCGACAAGGTGGATCACGGCATCCTCCTTCACAAGATTAAGAAACTCGGCATCCAAGGCAAAATAGGTGTGTGGCTGCACAGTTTCCTCTCCGCAAGAACGCAGACTGTTGCTGTTAAGGGCCACACATCTGAAAAGTCCCACGTCATTAGTGGAGTACCCCAGGGATCAGTATTAGGACCTCTGCTCTTCCTTATACTGATAGGGGACATTGATGATGGCGTTGGTCAATCAGTTATCTCTTCCTTTGCTGACGATACGAACATAAGTCGTGTCGTAAGAAATGAAGAGGATATTCATAATCTCCAGGATGACCTCGATAAAATCTACAAATGGGCAGACGAAAACAACATGACCTTCAACGAAGAAAAGTTTGAAGCGTTACGATGTGGCCCGAAACAAACCCTCAAGGACACCACCAAACTACTCACTGCAGGCGGGCACGACATCACCCCCAAGCCACATGTGAGATGCCTAGGTGTGCAATTGTCCGACGATGCCACATTTCAACACCACATTTCTGCAGCTGTCAAGAAAGCCAAGGGAATGGCCGGATGGATTCTACGGACGTTCAACTCCAGGGAACAAGAAACAATGCTAACTCTCTGGAGGTCTATGGTACAACCCTTCCTTGACTACTGTAGTCAACTATGGTCGCCACACAAAAAGGGGTACATACGAGATCT
Source organism: Paralithodes platypus (assembly GCA_032716605.1). Taxonomy (NCBI): domain Eukaryota; kingdom Metazoa; phylum Arthropoda; class Malacostraca; order Decapoda; family Lithodidae; genus Paralithodes; species Paralithodes platypus. Next base: position 10,793,855 of record CM064523.1, read on the forward strand.
TGAGTCCGTCCAGAGGTCCTTCACTAGAAACATTCGGGGGATGAAGGACCTTAGCTACTGGGACCGACTCAAGAAGCTAGGGCTGTACTCTCAGCAGAGAAGGCGAGACAGGTACTGCGCAATTTATGTGTGGAAAATCCTGGAGAAGCTGGTTCCAGATCCAACTGGTAATGAACTCCAGGAAAAACAAAATGGTCGGACTGGAAGGAAGTGTGAGAGGAGATCCCTCCCAACACAGGCACCAGAACGAGTGAGATCCCTCCTCGCGTCCAGCCTAGGCCACAATGGACCAAAAAATTTCAACTCGCTGCCCAAGGAAGTGCGAGACATAGTAGGTTGCCCGGTAGACAGGTTCAAAGGGTTATTAGACAAGTTTCTAAAGACCCTCCCAGATGAACCACCAGTGTCTGGATACACTGCTAACTGCCGGGCGGCCTCAAACTCTATACCGGACCAGACGGACCTCCTTCGAAGGGACGCACGGGACGGACGCAGCGGTGGCGGACCACGACTGTGAGGACGGGACCTCTAGACGACTTCAAGTAAGATTCAAGTAAGTAAGATATATGATATAATATTGTCAGCAGGGAGCAAATACCTGCTAATTGTATAAAATATAAAATATAAACAGTCTAATTAGACACATAAGATTGTGATCAAGTGTGCAAGTATTGCCGCAGAGGCGTGGATAAGGATGGTGTTAGCAGACCTACCGTCCGCTATGTTTCTATAAGTCGAAAGCTCGCAGTTACGTTCGCGTGAAATTTTACTTTTTACTTTTTTACATTATCCCACGGTCAGCTGTTATTTGGCCCCTGCTGGTAATATATATGATGATGACAATAAGTCATGAGAGGTGAGTTGGACGAAGCCCCCCTCAACTTATTATTGTATCACACGGCCGGTAACAAAACAATTTACCCAACAGCTGGCCGTGGGATACAATAATAGGTTGATGGGGGCTTTGCCCCTCATGACTTATTGTCATCATCATATAAGTTACTAGCAGAGGAAAAAGACAGCAGGCCATCGGGTAATTTTGGGCAAGAATGTAGAGTTCGGGCGTACGGTACCGCCCGCCTTGTTTACACTATGCGGACGCTTGCCATCATGTTCCCGTCTATTTTGACTGCCGTTGGATACAATAATATGTTGAGGGGAGGCAAAGCCCCCTCATGACATATTGTCATCATCATATATATTGCCAGCATGGGGCAAATAACCGAAAAAATCGCTGTCCAAACAGACGCGAACTTAACCGCGGCTATCGACCTATGTAAAGTTTGATTATAAAGCAAAAATACAGAATAGTAAAAATTTTGCGTCTGCTGCCGCCGCCGCCAACACAGTGAACGACCACAGTAGTGCAAGTACTGGCACTGAGCTGGATACACAGGCCTAGTTTGCCTTTTTCCAGTGGATCTACTGTAAGAAACTGTAAGAAACTGTAAACATGACGGCGGCGGCGGACGCTTGCGATCATGTTCCCGTCTATTTTGACTGCCATTGGATACAATAATATGTTGAGGGGGGCTTTGCCCCTCCTCACCCCCATGACATATTTTCATCATCATATATATTGCCAGCAGGGGGCAAATAACCAAAAAAATTGCTGTAAAAATAGAAGCGAACTTAACCGCGGCGATCGACCTATGTAAACATGACGACCGTACGCCCGGACACTACATCCATCCCTAATTTTGTATAATATATACTATATAATTAGATAGTCAAATTAATCGCGAACGTAACTGCGACCATGCGACTTATGTAAACATGGCGACCCTACGCAAGCTAACACGATCCTTAGCTAAAAAATAAATAAATAAAAAAATCAAGTTGGATGCGAACGTAACTGGGAGTGTGCTACTTATATAAACAAGACGGATGGTATGCCAGCTAACACCATCCTTACCGAAGCATGCTTGAACATAACCCTCATATGTTGCGGAAATGTCTTATATTCCCTCTCCCCTCTCCTTTGGGTTAGGTTAGGATATTTCCTTAACAAATGTGTAAATATCACATGAATCACATGAAAAATTAGGAGATTTTTTTTATAAAAAACTGGAGGTTGTGTGAATAAATATTTTTACCCTAGGCCTATTTTGAAAAAGTAGGCTTGAGTCATGAGATTATACAAAGTTATATACAGGTATTTCATGTAATTTCAATCAAAATTCTAGACTTTCACACGCTCTTGGTCACGACTTTTATTCCTTGAGTTTAACCTGTTTTGGATCATATAATATATATATTGTCAGCAGTGGCCAAATTTCCGCTAATTTTTGAAAAAAATATATAAACAGTCAAATTAGACACGTAAGATTGCGATCAAGTGTGCGAATATTGCCGTAGAAGCTTGGGTAAGGATGGTGTTAGCGGGTGAAGGCTTTTTGTAATTTCATGTGATTAGGGAATTACAATCTTATTGGACAAAGCTTTTGAATAATTTTAGGGATGGATGTAGAGTTCGGGCGTACGGTCGTCATTGTTTACATAGGGCGATCGCCGCGGTCGCACTTACGTTCCCGTCTATTTCGACGCTATATTTTCTGCTATTTGCCCCCTGTCATTACTACATGAATACTAGGTTAGGTTAGGTTAAAATAGACGGGAACATGATGGTAAAGGTCCGACGCCACTACGCGTAATGTAAACAAAGATGGCGGTACGCTCGCTCACTACATCCTACCCTAATTTTATTTAACCAAATCGATCCTATCCGGTTACGTTATTTTGTGTTGATGTGTAAAGAAAGTAGAAGGGTTGGGCTAGGATATAATGAAAATTGAAGTTCTAATTACACTCTCAACCAACCAGTATGGAAAAGAGGTTAAGACGGTAAGAATGGTGTTAGCGGTCGTACGCGTCACCTCGTTTACATAAGTCGTAAGGTCGCAGTTACGTTTTTTGGTACCGTTCAACAAGACTACATCGGCCTTATTTACCATGTTTTTTGTTTTTCTTCAAGGAATACAGTGTTTTATTGTTGTTTTTCGTGGTTTGAATGGAGGATTTGCATTAACTTACCCATTATCCATCAATCTGAAGATACGGTGTCAAATCGTGCCATTTATTGGGTGAATCACTCTTTAACAGTGTGTGAGGGAAATTGGATACATGATGGGTTGACCCCCTTGATTTATTGTTATCCTCATATATGTTGATCTGTAAGGGGGCAACAACATTTTGCCGGTTCTTTGGGGGGGTGAGTCACGCTCGTGCCATTTATTGGGTGAACCGCGCTTTTGCTACATTGTACAAAACAAGAGGGAGAAGGAGGTCAAGTCGACGGAAAGCTTTGTCGGGACGTTGATTATTTTGTTGTTGTTAACCCATTGAGACCCAGCGTCGCACGTGATGCGTCGGCAGTTTGTTATCACCAACTCCCAGTGACGCATCACGTGCGTCCGGCATATTAAAATCATTTACGTGGCTCGTAAGGTAGGAAATGGCGGGAGAATAGGAGGGGGAGGTACCGTAGTGTGTGTGGGAGCCGGGCCGGTAGGTGTGAGCGGGCCAAGACAGCCGTGCGGCCGGTGGTGGTGGGCTTAGTGGGGATACTTTACACCCTTAGTTCACCGCCACTTTGAACCTTCATTACTCCGGTCGGTATGGGAGCTAGAGGCTTGAGATTTATGTGAGACACTCCTTAGGATGTATGCCGTACAATGCCATACTCAGTTTTCACCCTAGTGCTCCCGGGCGGGTGGTCATGCGGGGGAGACGAACTTTCGACCCCCCCCCCCCCAAATGACCGTGATGACTTTTTTTTTTCTTCATTTCTCACCATTCTCTTCCATTTTGGCTCAACACATTTTTTTGAGGCTCCCCCCCCCCCAAAAAAAAAATAAATAAATATCAGAGGTGATTTTTTTTTGTTTTTTTCCCCATTTCTCATCCTTGTCTTCCATTTTAGCAAAAAAAAACAAAAAAGTGAAAATGGCTTGGGACTGGGGTGAACAAAATATTATAACTAGCCGGGGCTCAACGGGTTAATTTTCGGTGAAATCTGTTTTTTCAAGTTGTCGATAACAAAATTCCTCCATACGGACTATAATGAGAAAGATATGGCGAGTCTATTGATTCCTATTTTCCCTGATAAATTGTTTCTAATAGCGCTGATGTAGTGTCCTTGAATATTATAAAAAAAAATTGTTTATGAAATTACCCCACGGCCAGCTGAAATTTGCCCCCTGGTTGAAATATACTGTATATGATGATGACAATAAGTCATGAGTGTGACCATCAACCCATTATTGTATCCCACGGTCAGCTTTTGGGTAAATTGTTGGACAATGTAAAGTTTATGTAATTAAATTTAGCCGTCAATTTATACCATATAGGCTACAGTACTTAACCCTTCTTTGGCGGGACCGGACTTAAGTCGGTCTAGAGAAGAAAGGACTATGTGGCGGGGACCGACTTAAGGCGGTGTGCAATTCTGAGCAATATTTGGCTCTGAGAGAGGACGAGCGGTGGGAGGAGTGTAGGTCCACTCTGACCGCTCGGCACGGCTCCCGCGCCAGCACTATGCCCTACTCCACGCACACCCACACTCACTGCCTCGCTACACACGGAATTATGTAAGGAAATTACCGTATTTCAGGGATTTTGCACTCGTCTTGCACGATCGTTGCAAGAGAACGCGTGGTCGTAGAAGGATGGTTCTGGTGTCATTGGAAAGCTCAATTATCGCCCTTTCAGGGATACATAAAGCTGATGGCTACCTAAGCCTTCGGGCGAGACGGTACCGTCTATAGTGAGAATGGTACCAAACAGATCCACCCTAAGCCTTCGTTTCCGATGTCGCCAATTGGCTAAATACAGACTACACACACATCCACAGCCATTCCAACAGTACATAAAACACTTAACATGCATTTCACGCAATACATTCCCAGTTAAGGAGGCGCGATAATAATGAGCTTAGCTCGCATTGCGTGGATTCCCCTTGACGAACAAGTAACTGAGTAACATAATTGTATTACGCTCTGGCTCTTGTTTATGCATGAAAAAGAGCACGGAAACAAGGTTGTTTAGGGTAAAACCACCCGCTTGCAGGGTAGTAGAAGTTACTGACGGGCCCGCTTGTAAGGCGTTAATTCCTATATGTGTCTAAATGCACGTACAAAATTAATGCTGATCCTGGAAAAAAAAAATCCTATCGCCTACCTCGCAAGAGGCGGGTGGGTTTGTTTACATCTCAGCGACTCGCGTTATCAGTTGGATGACTCGTACGTCTTTCGATTTGTTTTGTGTCTACGTTATTTTCTTTTATATCCAGTGGATAAATATATCGAGGACTATCGGAAGTGAGTAGGCTATTTATCTATTATCCAAGGATCGTCGGAAGCGAGTATTTACCCATTATCCAACAATAGGTTCTGTTTGGGAAAATGAGGTTTGTGCTCCCTTACTGTTAAAATACACAAGGATTTCAATACGTCCTGGGGGGGTGAGGGAGGGGGGGTTTCCCCCTCTCAACTTATTCTGTATCCCACGGCAAACGGTTATGGCCAAATATAGCATATTTTTAGCTTTTTATTCTATTTAACTCCTCATTTTCCCTGATATTAATTGCCCACTTCACTAGTGGGGGGCGTGTTTTTATATTGTTGGATAATGGGTAAATATGTATTTCCTACTATTATCACACATCAAAACACCCTTTAAAACTCTAAAATTGATAAAAAAAATGCAATAAAGATTTTTAGCAATTTAATTTCATTAACTTTATATTGACTAAAATGTTTTTGTTACCAGCCGTGGGATACACTAGTGGGTAAAGATGGTGTTAACGGGCGTACCGTCCTCCTTGTTTACAAAATAGCGTTACGTTCCCACCAGCCTGACTATGGCATCCGAGTGTACAATATACGCTATATGTTATGTTTCCAGTTCTATAGCCTGTTTACTGAAGGGTCGGTCGGGCTCTCTGATTTCCCTTAAGGGGAGAGGGTCGTTTTTCTGGACCCTCCTTCTCCCTCATGTCTAGCCCCATTAGTTTTTAGATTTTAAGATGTTTGCCTCATTGGTTTTTTTATTTTAAGACCTTTTGTCCCATTTCTTTGTCAATATTAACACCTTTCGTGCTGTTTAGGTGTCGATATATTTTCCTGGCGAACGATAGTGAGCCTGTAATTTTGGATGAACCTACCGAAAAATGTAACGTACAAATTAATCTAGAAGGGGGATCTAATGGATGTTTTTTTTTTAAAGTTTGATGGAGGTCTAGGGAAGAAACTAAGAAAATTATATAAAGATACATAAATGACCAAATAAATACGCCACTCTCCCCTTAAGAATAGTATGGCAACCAAGTGTACAATATACGCTACAGGTTCTCAGTTATGTAGCCTGTTTATTAAAGGGGTGGTCACATGCTTTTTTTCTCTCATTCTCTGGCTTGTATCCATTCGGCCCCATTCAGCCTACTGTTCTAAGACGTTTATCCCCATCCAGGTGTCGATATATCGCGAGCCAGCATTGTATGGAGAAATCCGGCTTTGCCGGATTTTTGTTTCTATCGAAAAATGTACAAATTTAGCCTGCTGACTAAAACATTATACAAAATATGCTGGCTCGCTCCCGCTCGCTAGAAAGAAATCGACACCTGAAAGGGGATAAACGTCTTATAACAGTAGGCTGAATAGGGCCGAATAAATACAACCGAGAGAGATAGGGAAAACAAAAAAGTGGACCCCCTTAAAGGGTCGGTTGCGCCTCTGATTTCCCATAGGATATTACACGTATCATCTTTTTCACCCACTAGTATTTTTCTTAATTTTATTCCTTTTGTATTCATTATATACGGTAGGCTATTGTTTTTTTCATAGGCCTGTTTTTGTTTGTTTTACTTCATAATAACTATTTTTGTTGTCTTCATGCTACCTACGATTGTTTTCTTCATAATAGTTACGATTATATTTCTTCCTACTTCCTACAATTTTGTCTTCATAATAGTTGAGATTTTATTCCTTCATGATACCTACGATTTTTTTTACTTTATAATTGTTACGATGTTATTCATTCATAATAACTACGATTTTATTCCTTCATAATACCTACGATTATATTCCTTCATAATACCTACGATTATATTCCTTTATAATACCAACGATTATATTCGTTCATAATACCTACGATTATATTCGTTCATAATACCTACGATTATATTCCTTCATAATACCAACGATTATATTCGTTCATAATACCTACGATTATATTCCTTTATAATACCAACGATTATATTCGTTCATAATACCTACGATTATATTCCTTCATAATACCTACGATTATATTCCTTTATAATACCAACGATTATATTCATTCATAATACCTACGATTATATTCATTCATAATACCAACGATTATATTCGTTCATAATACATACGATTATATTCCTTCATAATACCAACGATTATATTCGTTCATAATACATACGATTATATTCCTTCATAATACCTACGATTATATTCATTCATAATACATACGATTATATTCATTCATAATACCTACGATTATATTCGTTCATAATACCAACGATTATATTCCTTCATAATACCAACGATTATATTCCTTCATAATACCAACGATTATATTCGTTCATAATACCTCCGATTATATTCCTTCATAATACCAACGATTATATTCATTCATAATACATACGATTATATTCCTTCATAATACCAACGATTATATTCGTTCATAATACATACGATTATATTCCTTCATAATACCAACGATTATATTCCTTTATAATACCAACGATTATATTCGTTCATAATACCTACGATTATATTCCTTCATAATACCTACGATTATATTCATTCATAATACCTACGATTATATTCCTTCATAATACCATACGATTATATTCCTTCATAATACCAATGATTATATTCGTTCATAATACATACGATTATATTCCTTCATAATACCAACGATTATATTCGTTCATAATACCTACGATTATATTCCTTCATAATACCTACGATTATATTCATTCATAATACCAACGATTATATTCCTTCATAATACCAACTATTATATTCCTTCATAATACCTACGATTATATTCCTTCATAATACCTACGATTATATTCCTTCATAATACCAACGATTATATTCCTTCATAATACCAACTATTATATTCCTTCATAATACCAACGATTATATTCGTTCATAATACCTACGATTATATTCCTTCATAATACCAACGATTATATTCATTCATAATACATACGATTATATTCCTTCATAATACCAACAATTATATTCGTTCATAATACATACGATTATATTCCTTCATAATACCAACGATTATATTCCTTTATAATACCAACGATTATATTCGTTCATAATACCTACGATTATATTCCTTCATAATACCTACGATTATATTCATTCATAATACATACGATTATATTCCTTCATAATACCAACGATTATATTCGTTCATAATACATACGATTATATTCCTTCATAATACCAACGATTATATTCGTTCATAATACCTACGATTATATTCCTTCATAATACCTACGATTATATTCATTCATAATATCAACGATTATATTCCTTCATAATACATACGATTATATTCCTTCATAATACCAACGATTATATTCGTTCATAATACCTACGATTATATTCCTTCATAATACCTACGATTATATTCATTCATAATACATACGATTATATTCCTTCATAATACCTACGATTATATTCATTCATAATATCAACGATTATATTCCTTCATAATACCAACGATTATATTCGTTCATAATACATACGATTATATTCCTTCATAATACCTACGATTATATTCATTCATAATATCAACGATTATATTCCTTCATAATACCAACGATTATATTCGTTCATAATACCTACGATTATATTCCTTTATAATACCAACGATTATATTCCTTCATAATACATACGATTATATTCCTTCATAATACCAACGATTATATTCCTTCATAATACCTACGATTATATTCCTTCATAATACCAACGATTATATTCGTTCATAATACCTACGATTATATTCATTCATAATATCAACGATTATATTCATTCATAATACCAACGATTATATTCGTTCATAATACCAACGATTATATTCGTTCATAATACCTACGATTATATTCCTTCATAATACCTACGATTATATTCATTCATAATATCAACGATTATATGCCTTGATAATACCTACGATTATATTCATTCATAATACCAACGATTATATTCGTTCATAATACCTACGATTATATTCCTTCATAATACCTACGATTATATTCATTCATAATATCAACGATTATATGCCTTGATAATACCTATGATTATATTCCTTCATAATACCTACGATTAAATTCCTTCATAATAGTTACGATTTTATTATTTCACAATACCTTTTTTTTTTTTTTTTTTTTTTTTTTTTTTTTTTTTTTTCCCCCAACTTACTTCCTCTCGGGCATAGGCTGAGAGCCTTAACATTCACTGCTTTACAATGAACAGTGAAGCCCGTGAGGTCTTGTTCCAGTCTAGGGAGTGAGACATGTGAAGCACGTAGAGTACAACGAGCACCTGCCATCTTGCCTTCACATGAGGCACGGTGCTCACTCATGGCCCGAAACGACCCCATCTCTGAAGCCACCTCGTTCCCGTGCTTCACTGTCTCACCCCCTACACTCGGACTCTCACACTTACACACACACAACGCCACCTGTTGAGCAGATAACTCACCAGGCATTGCACCCCTATAGCATATTTTGAATATGGGAATATTCATACAGTGCTATTTAATCAGGGAACAATGAGGGTATTTTATTGACGTTTCGGTGGGCTTGTGGTAATGCACTGATACCAGGTACAGCACAAATTCCATCCCAATAATATCTTCCCATTGATATATCGGGATTTGAACCCGGGACCTTTGGATTACCAGGCCAGTGGCAAGACCACTCCACCACACCTCCCTACCTACGATATTTTGTCTTCAAAATAGCTACGATTATATTCTTTCATAATAGCTAAAGGAAGGGTTGAGAAACTCGGGTCTTGTAGTAGTAGTAGCAAGTCTGGCACCCGGCGATATTTACAATGATATAGGGAGGTCTTATTATAGCCCTAGGCATAGAGATTACCATAGCATATAGTGTATAGGAACATGGTTGGCTTTTCTAGACCCCCTTCTCCCTCATGTTTAGCCCAATTAGTTTTCAGATTTTAAGAAGTTTGTCCCATTAGTTTGACGATTTGACGACTTTTTGCACCATTTCTTTGTTGTCAATATTCAGACCATTCGTGCCATTTAGGTATATAGGAAGAGGCCTTATTATAGCCCTAGAGAGGTTACCATAGCATTATAGTGTATAGTAGCATCTCATAGCATAACATAGTACATCATCACATATAGGTAATGTATCGAAAGGTAGTTTAAGGGGGGATGGGCGTATTTATTTGCTTATGTATTTATTTGCTTATGTATTTATTTGCTTATGTATTTATTTGCTTATGTATTTATTTGCTTATGTATTTATTTGCTTATGTATTTATTTGCTTATGTATTTATTTGCTTATGTATTTATTGGCTTATGTATTTATTGGCTTATGTATTTATTTGCTTATGTATTTATTTGTTTATGTATTTATTTGTTTATTATTGTTTAGTTTCCTCCCTAGACCTCTATCAAGCTTAAAATTACACCCCCTAGACCCCCCCCCCCCCCCCTTTCAAGATACATTTGTACATTTTTCGGTAATGTTCCGGCCGAAGGCCGGTTCCTCCTAAATTACAGGGTCGATATCGCTCGCCAGGAAAAATCAACACCTAAATGGCACGAACAGCCTAACTATTGGGAACAAAAAATGGGGCCCAAGGTCTTAAAATCGCCAAACTAATGGTGCGAACGTCTTATTATCTGAAAACTAATGGGGCTAAACATGAGGGAGAAAGGGGACCAGACAATTACCCCATCTCCCCTTAACTTATTGTTATGCAAGGCAGAAGGTTAGAGCCCCATGGCCTTTTGTAGTACCCCAGTCTGCCGCCAGGGGTTGGTTATTGCGAGATAGTGGGGTTATTATGGCTACTATCACTACGACTACTACTACTACTACTACTACTACTCTCTCACACACATATACACACACACATACCATCACCAACACATACCATCACCAACACCCACTACCACCACCAGCCACCCACACCACCACCGGCCACCATAGGATCATACTTTTGATCAATAATCATACTTCATAGGATCAATTCTATAGTATGATTGCCGAGTTCCTTGTCTGAAACTCGAAATGCTCCGTAACCACGAGGATGAGTCTGAGTGTGAGCCCCTGAACGGGAAGCGGCACTGAGACTATGGTCCTGTGTATTGATGACCGTTCCGGCCCCTCCACAGGCTGAGTGGTAGGGTCAGCTATCATTGAGTTGATATCACTTGTTTGTACATTCCCGGTTTTGGCTAAAAAACAAAAAAAAAAACAAAAAAAAAAAACGCGCGGCTAGCTCAGTGGTACCGTCCCTGCCTGCAACCCAGCAGACCGGGGTTCAAATCTCGCCCAGGTTAATGAAGGTTTTCTGAGACATAGCCGGTGGTTACCATCTCCCTTGAGCAAGGAGATGGGTAATTGTCATTGGTAATAATGTCTAGGAAGCGGGACAATACGAGCCAAAAATTCAATTCCTGTCAAACTACAATTATGAATTACTACCACCACCACTACCACACCACACACACACACCACAACAACAACCTTCTGGGCTTAAGAACATAAACAAAGTGGAAATCTGCAGAAGGCCTATTGACCCATACAACTCTGACCCCTTATTTCCTACATCCCTATTAGTGCTTTCCTTACTTGACTCTCTAACTGGGGGGCTTTCCGTGGTGATGGCGGTAACTCGGCTAGATGAACCTTATAATGATACCACGGGGATAACTACTACAATCATGTACTGTATAGCAAGGAGGAGGAGTACAAAGGAAATCAAGCAACAACAGGTCTAGTGACCCTTCTAGGCTGCTTGTCCTCCAAAACACTGAGGATCAAGTGTCCAAACAGTGGTTTAGAGTGGGTAAGGGAACTAATGTCCGTGGCAGGATTAGGAAGTTAGTAGGGGACAGATGGGTTAGTAACTGAGGGGGTGATAAAATAAAGTTATTCATTTACAAACGCAGTCAGTCGCGGGTTTGATGCGAGATATTTGTCTAAGCGGAGTTTAAATGAATCAACGGTGCTGCAGTCTATAACGTCTCGGGGAAGCCCATTCCACAAGTTGACAACTCGATTGAAGAAGAAATTCTTAGATTCGTGTGAGTTAAAAGATTTACCAATAATTTTGCAACCGTTTCCCCGCGTGTAATTAGATTGGTCGATAGTGAAGTACTTACTACAGTTCATATTATCGATGCCTTTGATGATTTTGAACACTTGAATTAAGTCACCTCTTAATCTGCGCTGGGTTAAAGGAAATAGATTTAATTCTCTAAGACGCTCTTCGTATGGTTTGTTCTTTAGGCTAGGTATCATTTTGGTAACTCTACGTTGAACTCGTTCTAGCTTGTTTATATCATTTTGGTAATAAGGGCACCAGGATTGAACGCAGTATTCCAGAAGAGGGCGGACTAAGGAATTGTAAAGGGTTAGGATAACGTCTTTGGATTTATGCCCAAATGACCTGCCTATAAAGCCAATTATTTTGTTTGCCTTCTTAACAACTTCTGAACATTGTTGACTCGGTTTTAGGTTACTCGATATTGTTACTCCCAGATCGGTTTCTATGTTTACATTCTTAAGCTGAGTGCCATTCATCGAATAGTTTGCTTTCTCATTTAGGTATCCGATATGTAGTACTTTACATTTATCCGCATTGAAACTCATTTGCCAAATTTGGGCCCAACATGACAATTTATCTAGATTGTGTTGCATATCGTCAACTTGTTCTTTTGAGAGTACGCTATTTGCAATTTTTGTATCGTCATCAAATTTTGAGATTGTACAGGTGAGACCCTCATCTATGTCGTTGATGTAAATTAGAAAGAGAATTGATCCTAGTACCGATCCCTGGGGTACCCCGCTACTTACATTGGTCCATTTAGATGCCTTACCGTTTATGACTACTCTTTGCTTTCTGTCGCTGAGGCAGAGGAGGAGGAGGAGGAGGAATGCTACTACTACTAATACTAATAATAATGGCAATAAGAAGAAGTAGGAGGAAGAGGAAGAAGAAGACAAGGAACGATGGAGGTGGAAGAGGAGAAGGGGGGGGGGATTAGTGGTGAAGGGGGATTAGTGGTGAATATGAATAGGAGTAATAGGAATTGACCACTTGCGAGTTTCAGTCTAATGCAATAATTATGTAGGCTTCTAATGGCTAAAGAGTAGCCTATGTTGAATTGGGTTTTATGTATTTATAAATGTACTACAACCGCATTTTAACAGGTACCGGTAATTCTGCTGAATATCAATATCTACAGCTCCAACTTTCTTATAGAACGAAACACGCAAGTGTTTGGAGGAGGACGAATAGAAATAAAAGGAATTGGAAAGGGTTAAAAGGCAGACAATAATGAAGTATAGGCATATATTTCCATGTAAACAACCATCTAAACATGACTCTAAATGTTGACTGGTATGGGGCTTTCCGTGGTGATGGTGGTAACTATAGGCGAGATGAGCCTTATAATGATACAAATGGGATGCCTATTCATGTACTGTTTAGCATAGACGAGGAGGATGAGGAGAAGGAGGGAGAAGATAATGTTGCCGTCTTTATAAGCTAACGGGCCATCACAGCAAACACAGTCACACGTACTATTTTCTGGTAATTTTCGGTTGCTAACTACACATCTTAAATAATTTGATATCTATTTTGCCTTGGTATTGGTAAATAGACAGATATTAAATTGTGTTAGGTACTTTAATGTTTATAAACCTATCTCTTAAGAAGCTGTCAGACCCCCCCCCCCCACCCCCACCCCCACCCTGAACAAGAATGCGAGAAAAAATGCACTGTCTCTGACTAACGATGATAAATAACATACAGCTCTTGCCTAATGCTGGATAGGTTATTAATGATATATATATATATATTTATATATATATGTATATAGTACACAGTATAATATACAGTTCTATATATAATATATATATATATATAATATATATATATATATTATATAATATATATATATATATATATTATAGAGAGAGAGAGATGTTTGTTCGAATGCTATAAGGTTTACTGTTACAAAAATATATTACGAAAGAGCACACACACACACACACACACACACACACACACACACACACGAGAGAGAGAGAGAGAATGAGACGTTATGAGTAGGCCAGCTGGTTTCATAAATCATAAGGCAATTACCAGACTGTCCGATCCTGACTCTTTGGGTGTAGAGTCTGAGACATTGGTGTGTGTGTGTGTGGTGGTAGCTGTGTGGTTGTTGGATGGTAGAGGTATGTGGTAGACAGATGGTAGGTAGGTAGGAGGGACATTGGGGTGTGGTGGTAGTATGGTTGTTGGATGGTAGATATGTGTGGTAGGTGAGTGGTTATTATACAGGTAGTGGGTGGTAGTCATATGGTAAGTAGGTAGGATGGTACTAGTCTGAGATATTGGTGTGTGGTGGTGGTGGTAGCTGTGTGGTAGTATGGTTGTTGGATGGTAGAGGTGTGTGGTAAGTCAGTGGTTATTAATAGGTGGAGGGTGGTAGGCATATGTTAGGTAGGTAGGAGGATACTAGACTGAGATATAGGTGTGTGGTAGTATGGTTGTTGGATGGTAGAGGTATGTGGTAGATAAGTGGTTATTAAATAGGTGGTGGGTGGTAGTCAGAGAGTAGATAGGTAGGGGGGTGGGAGAGGGGGGGGGGTACTAGTCTGATACATTGGTGTGGTGGTGGTAGCTGTGTGGTAGTAAGATTGTACTACAAGCGCCGTCCTTTTAATTTTATTCTGGCTACTATTAGACGATTTCATTTAGCTTAAAATGGACCTAGGTAGCAATTAACAGGCTTCGAAGTATCTCACTTAACGCTTTTTGCTATCACAGATCCTTCTTAAACTGCATAAAATCGTCTTAATATAACTAGAACCTATGCTAGAACATAATAACAAACACGTCGCCGGTACAGAAGGGGTTAACCAATAGAATTTGAACAACAACCGATCGAAGGTAAACAACAATTCCACTGGTCTTTTGTAACTTGAATAACAACTACCATACTGTTAGCAGAGACTTAACAGTTTTATTATAGTTCCCCTTATCCTTTATTCTCTCTCTCTCTCTCTCTCTCTCTCTCTCTCTCTCTCTCTCTCTCTCTCTCTCTCTCTCTCTCTCTCTCTCTCTCTCTCTCTCTCTCTCTCTCTCTCCTCTCTCTCTCTCTCTCTCTCTCTCTCTCTCTCTCTCTCTCTCTCTCTCTCTCTCTCTGTTTCTTCTGAAGTAGTGTGTGCCTTTTCACACACACCCACACACATAGACGCACACACTCTCTCTCTCTCTTTGTATTCTTTTCTTTCGTCCCCTCGCCTCTCTGTTGTCTCTTTACACACACACACACACGTTCTCTCTCCACCCATCTCATAGTACCCCTGTTATTTTTTTGTATTTTTTTTTTACAGTTCATCAGACATGCATACCACAATACTGCAAGAGGGAGCAATTCAAAGGCAGAGTTCTCGCTTCGTATGTGGGAAGTCACTTGTTCTAAAGCACATATACACAATAATGCAAGGATAGCGTACACACGCACACACCTACACACACACCTACACACACACACACCTACACACACACACACATCCACACACACACACACACACACACCTACACACATCCACACACACACACACACCCACACACACACACACACACATATATATATATATATATATATATATATATATATATATATATATATATATATATATATATATATATATATATATACCTACACACACACACACACACACGCACACATATATATATATATATATATATATATATATATATATATATATATATATTATATATATATATATATACACACACCTACACACGCGCGCACACACACACACCTACACACACACCTACACATACACACACACACACACACACACACACACACACACACACACACACACACACACACACACACACACACACACACACACCATCCGATCTCATGGGGAGAGAGGAAGCTGTTGGAGTAGCTTTATTGTGTGTGTTAGTCTGTATATGTCATCGAGGTGTCCCCCGACTGTGCTGAAGGGGTTAAACTCTCTCACACACACACCACTCTTCTCTAAGAAGGGGGGTGTAACTCAGAGGTAGAGTGCTCGCTTCGCATGTGAGAAGTCCCGGGTTCAATCCCCGGCACCTCCACGATATATTTTATTGGGGTTTTCCTTTCTTTATTAACCCTTGCAGTACCAGCGACGTGTGTTGTATTTCATTCTAGCTATGTTTAGACGATGTTATGCAACTTGGGAAGGATCTGTGGTAGTGAAAAAGGTTAATGTTGGAGATAGTTTGAAGCCTTTTTATTGCTAGAGGTCCTTCCTAAGCTGAATTCAATCGTGTAATAGTTGCCAGAATATGATTAAAATGACGTCCGTGGTACTGAATGGGTTAAACCTCTCTGTATAGGCTATGGGGTCGCATTTTGTTCGTGTATTCTGACTAACGTTAGGCGATCGTATATAGTTAAGGGGAGGTATTTAGTTGATTCCCTAGACTTCCATCAAGCTTAAAATTACTCCCCCCTAGACCCCCTTTCAAGATAAATTTGTACATTTTTCGGTAGAAACATTTCCCGGCCGAAGGCCGGTTCCCCTTCAATTACAGGCTCGCTATCGCTCGCCAGGATAAAATCGACACCTAAATGGCACGAAAGGTCTTAAAATTGACAAATGGGTTGAAAGTCCTTAATTAAATCGTCAAAATAATGGGGCAAACGTCTTAAAATTAGAAAAACAATGGGGCTAAGCATGAGGGAGAAAGGGGTCAAGAAAAAAATCCCTCAAGTGGAGATCTCCCCTTAACCCCTTCTGTACCGGCGACGTCTTTTTTAATCTTACGCTAGCTATATTTAGACGATTTTTGGTGCAGTTTAAGGGGGGATCTCCACCCTTGAGGGATTTTTTCTTGACCCCTTTCTCCCTCATGTTTAGCCCCATTGCTTTTGATATTATATAACGTTTTCCCCATTAGTTTAGCGATTTTAAGAACTTTCACCCCATATTAAGACCTTTCGTGCAATTCAGGTGTCGATTTTATCCTGGCGAGCGATAGCGAGCCTGTAATTTAAGAGGAACCGGCCTTCGGCCGGGACATTTTTCTACCGAAAAATGTACAAATTTATCTTGAAAGGGACTCAAGGGGGTGTAATTTTAAGCTTGATGGAGGTCTAGGGAACAAACTAAATACCTCCCCTTAACCCTCTCAGGATCCGATGACGCATTTCATTTATGTTTTCTGGCTGTTATGAGCCGATTGTATTCAGATTAGGAAGGGTATATGGAAGTCAGAGGGTTGATTGAGACCGTCTGTTACCCTTTGAACTCCCACAGATCCTTCCTAAACTGTAGACAATCGTGTACATCATAGCCAGAATAAACCTGTCAACATGCGTCATAAGCTTGAAAGGGTTAAGTAGGATCCGTGGTAGTACAAAAGGGTCAAGTGGGATAGTTCGAAGCCTGTTCATTGCTGGAGGACCTCTTTAAGCTGAATATAATCGTCTTAAAACAGCCAGTCTCAAGTTAAGAAGACGTCGACGGTACAGAAGGGGTTAAGGGGGAAGGGTTAATTTGTTGGTGGATTATTATTTTCATATATTTATTATGTTGTTTAGTTTTCTTCCTAGACCTCCAGCAAACTTAAAAACACATAAAAAAACATCCATTAGATTCCCCTTCTAGATTAATTTGTACATTTTTCGTTAGAAAAATGTCCCGGCCGAATGTCGGTTCTTTCAAAATTATAGGCTCACTAGCGTTCGCCAGGAAACAAATCGACATGTAAATAGCACGAAAGGTCTTAATATTGACATATAAATGGGGCGAAAGGTCTTAAAATCACCAAACTAATGGGCCGAACGTTATAAAATCAGAAAGGTCTTAAAATCACCAAACTAATGGGCCGAACGTTATAAAATCAGAAAGGTCTTAAAATCACCAAACTAATGGGCCGAACGTTATAAAATCTGAAAACTAATGGGGCTAAACATGAGGGAGAAGGGGGTCTAGAAAAACGACCCATCTCCCCTTAACTGATGAAAATATAAAACTTTTTGTAATGCCCACGGGTTCTTCTTAATAGAACAACAAATGTCGTTTGGATGTCTTCTTTCGTGTTTGTATTATTATGTTTCCTCCTCTAACCAACTTTACTCCTAAACTCGATCAATGAAATTAACAAACACATGTGGCAGTCCGGGGATTCGAACCCAGGACGCTCACACCGAAAATCAACACACTTATGCATTGCACCACGAAGACAGTTAAAGAATGTTGCACAAGCCTACGATTTATTATGCAGTTTCGAATCCTGCATACAAATCTTAGCATGTACAACCATTCCAACTGCGCTATCTGAGTCTATGCATATTATTCGCTACTGTTTTAATTAATGTGTTTGTATTTTGTATATTTTTTGTTATTCCATTTATTTCATTTGTACAGCTTTGTATTCTTTGTACTGTTGTATTTGTGATACTTTCATTTGTACTCTTTTGTAGACTCTATTTCTATTTTTTGTCCTGCACTCACACAAAGAAACCCACACGTGTCTGGGTTCGTCTGTTTCTCTCTCTCTCTCTCTCTCTCTCTCTCTCTCTCTCTCTCTCTCTCTGCCCCATTACACAAAAACACGCGTCTCTTGATCCTCTCGTACCTTCTTCTCTTTGCTTATCTACACACACACACACACACACACATTCGCAGAGGTTTATATTGCAACATACACACACTCATACACACACATACAGATATGCAGAGAGAAACAAACACACACACACACACACACACACACACACACACACACACACACACACACACACACACACACACACACACACACACACACACATACATACATACACACATTTGGGCAAGTCTCCTAACGGTGTAGCCTCTTCACCTAGCAGTATAAATAGGAACCTGGAATAAGTGGACGAAGTTGTGACGTCCCATCTGGGGTTGGTGATCGGTTACAAGGTGAGATGGGTATCGTACTGGTCAACCTAAGCTACTGGTCAAACTAAGCCTTCGGGTGAGACTGGTACCGTACAGATTAACCCTAAACCTTCGTTTCCAGATGTCGCCAATTGGCTAAAATACAGACTACACACACATCCACAGCCATTCCAACGATACATATACACTTAACATGCATTTCACGCAATACATTCCCAGTTAAGGAGGCGCGATAATAATGAGCTTAGCTCGCATTGCGTGGCTTCCCCTTGACGAACAATCAAGTGAACACGCAGAGGTTTATGCTGTAACAGACAGACACACACACACACACACACTTACAAAAAAAATAAAATAACGCAGAGATATAAATTGTAATCACCATGGCCTGAAGAGTGGAGAATGGATGTGTGAAGAGGGTGAATAAGCGCGTTTTCTGTGTCTTGATATATAGTCATATACCGGTACATAGAAAACGTGCTTATTGAGGACTTGCTAGTTTTGGGCTACAGTATAAGGAATTTAAACATGTAGGCATCTGTATCGTTTAGCAGTAATACAATACATGCGTGTGTTTATGATGAATGGGAATTGTTTTGAATTTGATTTAACGTATAATGCATGTAATAAAACAATGTTGAAGCTTGCATTTCTTGTTTGATATCAATGTTTACAGTTTGAGCATCCTACGAGGTCAACCAATTGAAGCCTTTAAATTAGTAAATGTATTTTATCAATGTGGATTACCGTATAACAAGATGTTAACCCTTACTATGAATGCAACATGGACCTTTTTGTTTTATCTGTGTTTTTCCTTCCTCCGTTCATTGTCTCTTTAAAAAAAAAAAAAAAAAAAAAAACAAGGTGCGCCCCTATGGCTTGACATTGAAGCAGATTAGATTAACACTAACGTTTACATTTATTCGTGGCCACCTATACCATGGCATCTGGTAAGTGTCCTAGGTTCGAGTCCTTGGAGTGCCACATGTATTTGTTGATTATCATTAATTGAGTTTGGAAGTAAAGTTGGTTGGTGAAACACTATGAATAGATCCATTCATATTATCACCAACCCACCAATTAACTTACAAATAAACCTAATTAAGGGGGGTCACCGGCTTTCTTTTTATCTTTCTCTCCTTTTCTCCTTTTCTCTCTTTCCCTGGCTTGTATCCATACGGCCTCATTCAGCCAACTGTTTTAAGACGTTTATCCCCATTCAGGTGTCGATATCTTCCTGGCGAGCGATAGCGAGCCAGCATTGTATGGAGAAATCCGACTTCGCCGGAGACCTTTTTCTATCGAAAAATGTACAAATTTAGCTTGCTGTAAAAAAAATATATATATATATTTGCTAGCTCGCTACCGCTCGTCAGGAAAATATTGACACCTAGATGGGAGTAAGCGTCTTAAAAAAGTAGGCCCAACTCACTATCAATCACCATGAGGACCGACCTCACCAAAACGGTCAGAGGTCGCCATAAGTCTGCAGTGAGCCGATTAGCCTTCATCAGGCAGATCCCACTCAGACACAACCCATCTCGTCCATACGTCTATCTAATTTTATGCTAAAGCTATAGTTCTTGATCCCACTATAGCACTCGGTAGCCTATTCCACCTATTTACAACTCTGTTACCAAACCAATATTTGCCTACATCTTTTCTGAAACGAAATTTTATCTAATTTGAAACCATTTGTTCGAGTTCTTTGTCTATCACTGAGCTTCAGTACATCTTTCATGTCCCCTTTATTTATCCCACTAACCCACTTAATCACCTCTATTATATCCCCTCTAACTCTGCGTCTCTCTAACGAATGCAAGCCTAGTTTTTTCATCCTCTCTTCATATGGAAGATTTCTAATATAATGGATATTTTTTGTCATTCTTCGTTGTAGGCTACCCTCTCCAAAGAATCTATGTCCATTCTGTAATAGGGACACCAAAATTGGACAGCGTAATCCATATGTGGTCTTACTAACGCTAGATAAAGTTTTAAGATTACGTCTGCAGTTCCATTACTCACACTTCTAAATACAAATCCGAGAACTCTATTTGCCTTATTTCGAGCACTAGTGCATTGATTTCTAGGTTTTAAATCACAGTTGACGATGACTCCCAAATCTTTTTCATTATCTGAGTTTCTTATATTCACGTTATCTAATCTATATCCTGCATTTTATATCAATTTCCCAAATTATACTACACTGCATTTATCTACATTGAACTTCATCTGCCAATTTACTGTTCATTCGTGTAGTGTATCTAAATATCTTTGGAGAGCCTGAATATCATGATCAGAATTGGTCAATCTTCCTATTTTAGTGTCATCAGCAAATTTACTGGTTTTGCTAGTTATTCCTACGTCGAGGTCGTTAATATAAATGATGAACAGCAGAGGGCCTAAAACAGATCCTTGTGGGACTCCACTCTTAACTATACCCCAGTCTGATTGTATACCAGTTAGGCCTATGCTAACTCTTTGCTTCCTACCAATTAACCATGACCTAATCCATCTTAATAGAGTTATAATAATAAATTAACCCTTAGAATATCCGATAGTTTTTTATTCAGATTATACCGAGTATAAGGAAGTCAGAGGGTGAAATTGAGATACTCTTTACCCATATAATTCCCACAGATCCTTCCTTAATTATTTAACATCGTCTCGTGATAGCCAGCCGTCATCACCGGTACTGAAAGGGTTAAATTCCAACTGGAGTAAATTTGATGGATTATCTCTGCTTCATCTATCTATCTATATATATAGTTTTGAAATTGCTAATATGTTTAAAACACAATCTTATACATAATAGAAAGGGAAGTGTCTTGCCAGAACAATAACTTGATAACACTTGAATTCCTCTATATAAAAGTAAATAAGCCCCAATTAAATAACATGTTGTCTGCTACTCCCCTCTCTCTTGTGTAGTTATGTAATCAGAATGTAGAGCTTGCATTACTTTCGTCATTTAATTCATACTTGTATTAAAAAACTCCAAATTAAATATAATTATATCCACTTCCCTTTCTATTATATATATATATATATAGCCTGACGCCGTGATCCCCGAAGGGGTGGCCACAAACGAACCGCCCCCATGCACCTCTGTCCCCAGTCAGTCGACGCACCTCCTCCCAACCAGCACCACCTTCATTCATATACTTCCTCACTCCATCCTTCCATCTCTCCTTCGGTTTACCTCTCCTTCTCTGTCCTTCCACCTCACTCTCGTACACCCTCTTGGTCATCTTCTCGCTTTCCATACATTCCACAAATATGGCCGAACCATCTCAAGTTGTTCCTTTTCACACTTTCCAGCACACACACACACACACATATATATATATATATATATATATATATATATATATATATATATATATATATATATATATAAGAACAGTAAAACCAGCGTTTTGATGAACATCATTATTGGGACGTGTTTCGGCTTAAACAAAAGCCATCATCAGCCTTATATATATATACCGTATATATATATATATATATATATATATATATATATATATATATATATATATATATATATATATATATATATATATATATATATATATATATATATTATTCTGCACACTTTGCAACTACCTACATTTCACCAAAAGTATCTTCCTGGAATGAGGTGCAAGGTCTTTGAGATAGTAACTCTTCCTTGCAACTCTCACTTTCACACAATATATGTCAAGCCTCCCAGCATACAAATTATCTTGCTTCCTGTGCACACTCCTTCAACCACACACACACACACATATGCACACACATGCTGTATACACCCCCCCACACACACACTCCTTCACTCACCCCCCCCCCCCCCCCACACACACACACGCACACGCCTTCACACCCCCACAACACACACACACGCCTTCACCCCCTCATCCCCCCCCACACACGCTTTCATCCCCCCCCACCCACCCACCCCACACACACACATACACACTCGCAATATGTCCCGTATATACAGTATACTGTATATTTCCTGGGCGAGAGATGCAGTAGTCCCCCCTTCTTGTATAGGCTACGGAGTGGACAATAATATCACATCTGTTTTCTACAGAGGAAGAAGACAAGGAAGAAGAATTTAGACATATATATATATATATATATATATATATATATATATATATATATATATATATTTTTTTTTTTTTTTTTTTTTTTTTTTTTTTTTAAGAGACAATGAACGGAGGAAGGAAAAACACAGATAAAACAAAAAGGTCCATGTGCCTAAGGCATCCTCCATTCATAAAATGTTTGTAACAACTGGATTTAAACATTTGTTGATTGTAAGTTTGTGGAAAGCAATTCGAGGGAAGTGAATTCCAAAGAGTAGTAGCTCTGGGGATAAATGAATTCTGATAAGCAGAAGTTCTGCATTGTGGAGGAGAAAGTGTAAATTCATGGGCGCTCTCAGCTGCCCTAGTTCTACGGGGAAAGATGTGGAGAGGCGGCACAATTGAAGCAAGTTCCTCGGAACAATTGCTGTGAAAATATCTGTAGAATAATGCAAGGGATGCAACGTTTCTTCGTATGGCTAATGTAGGAAGGTCCTGTGTGATTGCAGGGTTATTGATTAATCTAATAGCTTTATTTTGAATTTTGTCCAACTGCCTCAATGCAACCACTCCACTTCCACCCCACAGAGGTGAACAGTAATCCATCTGAGACGCGCACATGACTTTTATATATTACGGCCAACTGCTCGTCAGTGAAGAATTCTCGAACTCTGTACAGGAGTCCCAGTTTTTTAGAGGCATTCTTAGCAATGCTTCTAACATAATGTGTCCAGCTCAAGTTAGTAGTTAATGTTACACCGAGAATGTCAATACTAGGGGAAGTGGGAATATTTACATCATTAAAAAATATATGGGAGTCAGTGAGATTCTGTCGGTTAGAAAATTGAATGTACTTGGTTTTCTGTGCATTAAAGGAAACTAGATTCTCTTGTCCCCATTCATTAATTCTAGAAAGGTCCTGGTTCAGAGAAATTGCAGTGTTTATTTTTGAATTTATAAGATCGGGTTGGGTGAAAGAATTGGTAAATGTGAAGGAACTGTGGAGTGTTGAGTCATCTGCGTAGGAATGTATTGGATTATGAGTGGTAGATATGAGATCATTGATATGAATGAGGAACAGAGTTGGGGCCAAAACTGAATATACCGGTATATATATATATAGAGCCTACCGGTATAGCCAAAATGCCTGGACACACAGAGTTTGAAGCAATTTAAGTCATAGGAAGAAGGAAAGACTGATTCTGGGAGAGAGTTCCAGAGCTCAGCTGTTGAATAGAAGAAAGTCTGAGAGTAACGTTTCACTCTTGGTTTAGAGAGTTGCACAGAGTAGGGGTGGGATTGTGTTGCAAGACGGGTACCACGTGCCCTAAGTAGAGGAGGTGGTATACACTGGGAGAGCTCTGAGGAACACTGATTATTATAGTGGTGATAAAATAGTGAGAGAGATCCAACATTGTGGCGGAGAGAGAGAGATTGCAGAGTTGACGGGAGTTAATGATACGAAAGGCCTTCCTTTCTACTTTGTCTAGGAGTGCGGTGTGAGAGGATCCTCCCCACACATGTGAACAATACTCAATACAACGATGCACCGTGCCCCTGTACAGAGCAAGAAGCTGTGCAGGAGTAAGGAATCCCTTGAGGCGGTTGAGCACACCCAGCATCTGAGAGGCTGCCTTAGCAAGACTGGTAATATGGTCCTTCCAAGTGAGAGCAGAAGAAAAAGAGACACCAAGAATATTGAGAGAAGATGAAGGATTGATTTTTGTATTATTGAAGAATAAGGGATAGTCCGCTGGGAGTTCCGGACGGGTAGATAGATGGAGAAATTGGGTTTTGGAAGCATTAAAGGCAACAAGGTTTTCTCTGCCCCAATTGGAAATAGTAGTTATATATATATATATATATATATATATATATATATATATATATATATACAGGGTGATTCAGAATTGTATGCATTAAATTGGAGGAAGACCTCCTTGGATAAATTTAAACAACAATGTATCTACATATACATAAAATTTTAAGACTGAGTGTTCCACACATAAGTGCAGTTTCAGTCTCTTGTCCTAATGGTGGCGTTCCAGGCAACCCTGTTAAGGGCTGCTTCACTTGTCAAGTTCTTGGATTTGAGATCGGCGCGTATAGTCCGATCCCAGGTCTTCCTCGGTCCACCCCTTGGTGCAGCTCCCTCCACAATCACAGACCTGCATTTTTTCACCCAATTTTGTTCATCCATTCTCTCCACATGTCCATACCATCCCAGTCTACTTGTACGCATCACCTCGCTAATACTCTTTATACCTAAACGTCTCCTCAGCTCAACATTTGTTATTCTATCCTGTAGCCTGGCCCCACACATCCATCTCACCATTCTCATCTCATTACGCTCCATTCTGTTGACATCCTCTACTTTAACGGCCCATGTTTCTGAGGCATACGTCATTGCACTTCTAACACATGAGGCATACACCTTTCCCTTCAGGGGGAGAGGCATTCTTTTCATGGTCAGGATTGGCATCAATTCTCTGAACTTCCCCCAGCCACACCTAATTCTAGCAACAGTGGCAGCCTCGGCCCCACCACCGGCAGAGATGGTATCTCCTAGGTAACAAAACTTGTTCACCAGCTCCAAAGACTCATTTCCAAAATTCACAGCCACAGGATCATCACTTAACACAAGCTCGCCTTTGCACACTACGCACTCAAATTTCTCTATTCTGACTTATCCTTCGGCAGGGGCCCCTTTATTCTACTACAGCGCTTACTCCCATGGTGTACCCAACATCGACAGATGCTACATTGAATTGAGTTAATGCCCACTCCCTTTCCACACACTGCACATGGGTATGCACCGCTCTTTTCCACATTGCCTCGTCTCAAACTACAATGCATAACCTTGGTTTTGTTAATATTGACTCTTAAACCCTTGCTCGCCATGCCCTCTCTCCACTTTCTGAATTTGGCCTCAGCATCCTGCATACTGTCAGCTATTAGGACTAAATCGTCTGCATAAAACAGTTCCAACGGGAGTCTGCCTCTAAAAACTCTAGACAGCGCCTCCAAGACCATAATAAAGAGGAGGGGGCTTAACACTGAACCCTGATGGACTCCAACACGGACTGCGAACTTATCACTCAGTACACCCTTCACCCTCACCGAACTTCGCGAATCCTCATACATCTTCATTATCACACGCACCAGCCACTCTTCCACACCAAGTTTCCTCATAGCCCACTGTACAACATCTCTAGGTACCCTATCAAAGGCCTTCTCCAGGTCCACAAACACAAAGTAAAGATCCCTGCCTTTTAGTAGGTATCTTTCCTGTATCTGCCTGACTATGAAGATAGCATCGGTTTGTACCACGTCCTGGCATAAAACCAAACTGCATATCATCAATAGAGATGCTTTGCCTGATCAAACCCTCAAGGACTCTCTCACAGACCTTCATGATTTGGTCAAGCATTTTCAGGCTCCTATAATTTCCTCTATCTAGCGCATCCCCTTTTCCTTTGTATATATTTACTATTACACTTTTGAGCCAATCCTCTGGGATTTTCTCATCTTTAATAATGGTGTTTATCAACTCAGTGACTAAGTTTACATAAATCTCCCCTGAGGCTTTTATCATCTCAGCGACAATGTCGGAGCAACCTGGAGCTTTACCGTCCTTCATTTTATTGATTGCGTCGCTCACTACAGCTGGTGCTATCAAAGGAGGGGGCCCAGATATTGATTTTTCGATACTAAGCTGTTCCTTATCCCATTCAAACTCTACATTTAGCAATCGTTCATAGTGTACCTTCCATG
>CM064523.1:10825945-10855204 GCA_032716605.1 Paralithodes platypus
TAACCTTCATAAACTCCTTTATTAACTCCTTCATTAATCCTTTTAGCTGTCCTATATCTTTCCTAATCCTCATAACATCGTCTAAACGTAGCTAGAATAAGATTAAAAAGACGTCGCCGGTACAGAAGGGGTTAATTACATCAACATTGTGAATTATTCTAAAAGCTGGAGAAAATTAACCGTTTCTAGAATCCAGGGTAGCAGGGTACTATACACGATTTATTTTCACTTGGCGGGTGTTTTGACTCTCATAGCAGCTTATTTCTCGAGAACTAATGCCGGTATCACACGAGCGCTTTTCCCCTCAACACTGGTCTGGCAGCTTATGAGGTCAACATTTAGAATATTTCTGTTACCCAAGTTCATCTACTATCAGTCTAGTTTCCGATACCAGTGCCAAATATTCCAGAAATGTTGCCAGGAAAATGTTGATCATCGAATGTGGACTATAAAAGCTTTCGTGTGGTACCGGCTTTAAGGGGGGATAGGTCGGTTTTCTGGACCACGTTCTCCCTCATGTTTAGCCCCATTAGTTCTCAGATGTTAAGATGTTTGCCCCATTAGTTAGTCGATTTTAAGACCTGTTGCCCCATTTTTTCGTCAATATTTAGACCTTTCGTGCTATTCAGGTGTCGATTTTTTCCCTGGCGAACGATAGTGAGCCTGTAATGTTGGAAGAACCGGCCTTCGGCCGGGAAATTTTTCTGCCGAAAAATGTACAAATTAATCTAGAAGGGGGATCTAATGGATGTTTTTGTTTTAATTTGATGGAGGTCTAGGGAGGAAACTAGAACAATAACGAATACATGCAAAAATCGCCCAAAAAGTGAATCATCATCTTCCCTTAAGGAAAAAAATGCAACATATTTGGGTATAACCACTGTAATATCTGAGTAATTAAGAGGGGGGGGGGGGGAGAACAAGCCAATTTCTCGCCAGCTTAAATAAGGGGGGATGGGCCGTTTTTTCTGGCCCCTTTCTCCCTCATGTTTAGCCTCTATGGTTTTTAGATTTTAAGATGTTCACCCCCTTAGTTTTACACCCCATTTCTTTGTCAAGATTAAAACCTTTTGCCCCATTTAGGTGTCGATTATTTCGTGGCGAGCGGGTAGCGAGCCTGTAATGTTTTGAGTAATCGGCCTTTGGCCGGGAAATTTTTCTGCCGAAATTTTTCAAATTTATCTTGAAGGGGCGTCTAGGGGGATTTTGTTTACAGCTTGATGGAGGTCTAGGGAGGAAACTAAAGTAATAATAAAAGGATGAAACAATAAGCAAATAATTAGGCCCATCCCTCCCTTAAAACAAATCGACTATAGTGAAGGAGTGGGGAGTGGATCAAGGAAGTTGAGTGATACTAAAGACGGATATCCGTAGCGCTTTTTCCCTCAACATATATCCTCAAAACTGGTCTGGCAGCTTATTACACTTTCATGCTTTTCTCTGTCAGTCTGATATCCCATTCTCTCCTCACTCTCACTCTCTCTCTCTCTCTCTTCTTGAACTGATGTGACAGCTGCCGAATTACACTTTTATGCTTTTCTCCGTCCGTCAATCTGATATCCCATTATCTGTCTCTCTCTCACTCTCACTCTCTCTCTCTCTCTCTCTCTCTCTCTCTCTCTCTCTCTCTCTCTCTCTCTCTCACTTCGTCTCCTTTAGCTCTTAATATGACAGCCACCGAATAACACTTATAAGAAAAATCCGTCACCAAATATATTCTACTTTTTAGTCTATTTGTCGTTACCAGGGGAAATAATACTCGAAATAGTGTCAGAAATTCAGAATCCATTGGTTTGGTCGCTGCCGTAACTCCAGCTCCCGGTATTTATATGAGCGACTGTGCAGTATACCCCCGCCAACAATGATAGCGCTAAGTGTATACGAGCAAAATGTAAACAAAGTCATTCCGGAGTGTTTTAAGGGGGGATGGGCGTATTTCTTGGCTCATTTATGCATCTTTGTATATTTATTTTTAGTTTCCTCCCTAGACTGCCATCAAGCTTATACTAAAAAAAAACCCAAGTCCCTACTTCAAGATAAATTGGTGTATTTTTCGAAAGAAAAATTTCCCTGTTTCTTTTAAATTACAGGCTCGCTATCGCTCGCCAGGAAAACATCAACACCTAAATGGCACGAAAAGTCTTAATATTGACAAAGAAATGGGGTGTAAAGGCTTAAAATCGCCAAACTAATGAGCCGAACGTCTTAAAATCTAAAAACCAATGGGGCTAAACACGAGGGAGAATAGGACAAGGAAAACCAGCCCATATCCCCTTAAAGCAAGCATACAAATATCACCTAAAATATATCGTTTATTCAGCACACCTCTAATCATTCTTACTTTTTCTTTTCATTACGGATGCATGTACAGTACAGTATTGACATGAGCGACTGTGCAGTATCCCAGGAAATAATAATTGCGCTAAGTATCCGAAGCTTCGAATTGTGTGAGCGAAACGTTTGAAGCATTCGGCCGTGTTAAGCCGGTATCACACGAGCGCTTCTTCCCTCAACATTTATCCTCAACACTGGCAGTGCTGCCACTGGACGGAAATTCGTCTGCTAAACGGATGCAGACGATGCACTACGGATATGGCGTCAAAAACGGAAATATTTCCGTAATGAACATTTTCCACTTTTATGATAGAATAACACAGTAATGATAAATAACAATACACATGCATAACAATTGTATTATTTTCTTTATAATATAACCTAATAGTAACATAAGAACCATGGCTGATGACGTGTACAAAAGCAATATTTGAAGCAGGCATACGGAATTCGTCAGTCTGGCAATGTATTCCTGCCATTTCAGTAAGTGCTGTAGTGATCCACAGTAACACAGGTACGTCCGAGGTTTCCATGTGGTACCTATGTGCCTGTTCCCTGGTAATACCCCCAAATACTGCATTACTTTTGTGCTAAATACTTGAGTTTATGAAAATAATATTTATGAAGAAGATTCCCACCACAAGAATTCATTCTCTATGTAAATAAAAAACGGGAACTGGTAATAAAGGACCAACTTTCTTCTATTTATATGGTGGTAATTCATTCATTTCACCAGCTACTCTTATGTTTTGTTCTAGTTCTGATTTATTGATTCCCATAATGATTGTATAGCACATAGGCCTATATCTTGATCCAAGGGCTTATTTGTGTTTTATATTTATAGACTTTGTGCTGTTATGGAATTTATCTTAATATATTTCATGTTATAGATTTACCAGTGATTCCATAAAACCTCTGATTACAATCCATCAATGTCACATAAGCCTACTTTTCTTTCCTATAATTTCTCGAACTATTTGTTCGGGTTTATAGTTCCCAAGTGTGGATACTCCATTGGTTTTGGTTGTTTTTAACAATATTTTACGCCATGTCCATGTATTCGTGGAGTTATGCTGGTCCAGTGTAGGCCTATTCTTCTGCAGGCGTTCCCACTATTATCATGGTGTGTGTGATTTTTTATCTCTGACAGTCTGTTTTCCATATGTTCGATGCTTATTTACATTCCAATTAGAGTCGAAATGTTGTTACTGGTGCGGTTTTGTATAAAATGTGTTGCAAAAACTTTCGAGCTTTTAGGGGAATTCACTGCTGTTCACAATTTCTACATCATTATTGTACACCTTTACATGCTATTATTTTGGGTTCTGATTTACCTTTCAATTTATCTATCTATCTATCTATTGTCGGACGCCGTGATCCCCGAAGGGGTGGCAACGAACGAAACGCCCCCATGCACCTCTGTCCCCAGTCAATCGACGTCCTTCCTCCCATCCAGCACCACTTTCCGTAGAATACCGTAGAAAATTTCCGGAAGGCCAATTTAAGGGCCTTTAACTCCGGCTCATGATAATTCAATATTTTGTTGAGGTTCTTGGTTCACAATTGCTTAAACAACTTGCATGTGTCTGCACTTTATAATTAAATTTTTGGTCTTGCTCTTCCCATTCTCGGTCAAGGTTTATCTCAAACTTCCTAACATTTTCAGAATTTACAACATATTCGGGCAGGCTGTTCCATACATTTACAACTCTATATCTAAACGAAACTTTCCTAATGTCTAACCTAGGTCTCACTGATAAGAGGGTGGGTTATCAGACTTTGGGGTGACACAAAACGCAGTTTATGCTTATCTAATACTGTTTAAATGAGGCACAGTTTGCTGGTACTGATATACTGTATATACCTAGATGTA
The DNA here is from genome assembly GCA_032716605.1 of Paralithodes platypus. NCBI lineage: Eukaryota > Metazoa > Arthropoda > Malacostraca > Decapoda > Lithodidae > Paralithodes > Paralithodes platypus. Next base: position 10,830,153 of record CM064523.1, read on the forward strand.
TTCAAATATAATATATAGCCATTGTGTATAATTACTTCTATAATTCAATAACGATTTAAAAGTTATAGGCCTAGGCTATATATTAAAATATATTTTTCATAAGAAATTATGAGGCCTCTATTTTGTTTTCATATTCTTTATTTACCACTCAGTACAAGCCCCAACACTTTGGGGAACGTTGTTTCTGAAGGCCATGCATCATATTATACAATGTTCAGAGTTTATAGTACATAGTTAATCAAAATATAAGCAGAACTATATAGGAAAGCAACCCCCAATATATGGGCTATGCGTTTTTATATAATTATTACCGTACGGTACAGGGTTAAGGGACCCTAGCTGGTACGGTACACAGTCTACAGATATATCTGTAGACTGTGGTACGGTACACATTGTGAGGACGACAGTTAGACTGTTCGTCCTCACACATTGTGGTATTCCTACATTTATATAAATACAGTAATGCACATGTGTGACTCCCATGCATGTGTGCATGCGTACATGCACGTATATGCCACACCTTTGAACATAGACAAATAGTATGGTACATACCGGTAAGCTTAATATTATTAAAGAAGAAAAGCAGGATGAACACGGAAAATATCTTCTAATATTGTTGGGTGAGTAATGAGATACTTACAAAAGGCATTATACAGATTACCAGGAGGTCGAAAGTGTGTTGAGCTGTGGTGGTCGAGTGGTGAGCACGCTCATGTGTGAATCTGCAAGACCCGGGATCGAATCCCTGCCACGGCGGACATTTAGTGGGTGTGGTAGTACATCCTAGCATGTTTCACATGCTCGCACCCAGTCCGGGAACATCCTGACGACGTAGGCTATACATACTAAACACACATAACAAAGCCACTCCAACAGCTTCCTCTCTCTCCAACACCCCTTCTCCCCTATCTACACGCTTCAGACAAATAGGAAACGTAGAATGTAAATAAGAGGTGCCGTTGCAAAGGATTATCCCTCGGTACTTCATCTGATCTGAGGGCAATCAATTGGCATAAATATTTCTACAGTCACCTACATTAATGACACCGTTTTCTTTAATCAATTGTCAAGAGAACGGCGGAAATGTGACGTCATTACCTCTACGGAAATATTGCAACACTGAACACTGGTCTGACAACTTATGAGGTCAACATTTGAATTATCCTGGTTTCCTAAATTCATCTATCATCAGTCTAGTTTCCGATATCTGTACAAAATATTCAAGAATTGTTGATCATCGAATGTTGACTATAAAAGCTCTCCTGTGATACCGGCTTTAGAATGTGGGTTGCGTTCAGTAACAATTCGCTAGCAATACGTAAGGCAGTGTATTGCTGCGTACCAACATAATACACAATACTATATGTTTAGAGATATAAGGAATCAATACAAATGTAACTGCATACAGAATTCCAGGCAACCAAATATTCTTTTACCAAAACAGTATTGCATTATTTTCTTTTTATTGCGCTAACTAATACTGTATAGTGTCTGAGAACACAAGTCAGTTCCGTATTGCATAGCGAATGGTGGCTGAACGCAGCCGTGTAGTCTCTCTCTCTAGTCCGCCATAGTGTAAACAATGAGAGAATGTTGCTAATACTTTTCTTGATTTCAATGTGATGTAAGTAACCTAGAAGTGTCGAACCATCCAAACAGTTGTATAAAGTGTTCAAGAAGTTATACTGGTTATGGTGAAGTGGAATTACATGAGAACTATATCTGTAATTTAGCAATGTATAGTGAGGCTGAGCTGGCCCTCTAGTGACGGACTCCATAATTAGAAGGCGGTGCAGTAAATATGGTGTGTGCAAGTTACTGGAGTTCTCGAAATAGGGCTCCAGTCCTGACGGAATTCTTAAATTACAGTGTGCTGGTTTAATAATCCAGAAGGGTTGATAGCCTCTGAAGTCCTATTTTAACTAACTAATGGTGTGTGCTCAACTAATTTCACTACAAGATTAGCACAGAAAAAATCGCGATGCTTGCAGATGACACAAAATGTACCTTGCAATTGAGGATGAAGGAGATGAAGAAGCCCTTGAGTAAGATGTAAGTAATCTGTGTGAGTGATGACACACCTGTATACCAGGCTAGGTAACTCGAATACTGGTCAATATTTACGAGCCGCACCACAGCTGGGATCTCATTTGTAATGGTAGTTTTGGGTTCCTATCATTTTATGCTTCATTGCTATATAATTTTTATCCACCGGATTTTTTTTTTTTTTTTTTTTTTTTTTTTTTTAGCATTAACCTAACAAAAAACCCTAACCTAACCTAACCAAATAACCTAACCTAACCTAATAGCCCCCAAATACATTTAGGTTAGGTTAGGTTTTTTGGTTAGGTTAATGCAAACAAATAAAAATAAATAAATAAAGCCAAGAAAAAGAAATAAAATTCCGGTGGATAAAAATGATATAGCAATGAAGCATAAAATTATAGGAACCCAAAACTACCATATTAAATGAGATCTCAGCTGTGGTGCGCGGCTCGTAAATATTGACCTGAATACTGGATAACTCGCCCCTAAACGAAGTTGCCTATGATTATATTGTATTATTGTTTATTAACCTAGCCTAACCAAAAACAGCGCTAATTCTGGTAAGGATGTACATTCTTACCTCAGTTTCTTAGTCCTAGTGAAAGTTTGACACATACAGTATTTGGGTATCGTTCAAGGAGCTTACCGCCGAGGTTTGCACGCTTTCTGTGTTTGATTCTTATTTTACCGTTTTGGAGGTTGAGGAGGGGTGGAGCCCCCACTCTCCACCCCAGGAGTTATTGTCATCATCATATCATTATAATGACAGTCGGGGGCAAATAACCGCTGGCTGTGGTATTATTTCAGATAAAAGCTGTCAAATCCAACTCGTAGAGCCTGCGTTTATCGCCGCGGTAGTCTCCACTAATATTATCCATTCATTATTATATCTCCGCCTTCCTATAATTATTTTTCCTACACTAGTCCTTGCTTCTAACTCCTGGTTCTCTCTCTCTCTCTCTCTCTCTCTCTCTCTCTCTCTCTCTCTCTCTCTCTCTCTCTCTCTCTCTCTCTCTCTCTCTCTCTCTCTCTCTCTCTCTCTCTCATATATTTACCCTACACTCCACTAATTCTACCTTTCCCTCTGTCTGAACAGGAAGGGTGGGCGATGGCGGTGGCTGAGAGGTCCCGTACTCCGTGGATTGGACCAGGGTTCGAGTGCAAGGTAGGTTCTAAATTGCAATCGTCTTTCGTTGTATTATTGCACATTGTCAAACATTATGGGTTTAAAGAGAGGTACGAAGATATGTTTTTTTTTTTTTTTTGTTATGTGTATGAAGGAGTGCTTTGCTGTGTCAATGGTACCAATAGACTGGAAGAGTGCATGTATTGTGCCGTTGTACAAGGGGAAGGGAGATCGGCAGGAGTGTTCAAGTTATAGAGGTATTAGTTTATTGTCAGTGGTTGGAAAGCTGTATGGCAGGGTGTTGATAGAGAGGATAATAAAGTGTACGGAAGTTGCAATAGGAGAAGAACAGTGCGGTTTTAGGAGGGGAAGAGGGTGCGTGGATCAGATGTTTGCAGTAAGACAGTTATGCGAGAAGTATTTAGAAAAGCATAAGGAGATATTTTGGGCTTTTATGGACTTGGAAAAAGCGTATGATCGTGTGGGACCGTGAAGCAATGTGGAAGGTGTTAAGGATTTATGAAATAGGAGGAAATTTGTTAGAAGCAGTTAAGAGTTTTTATGAAGGGAGCAGAGCATGTGTGAGAGTAGGAAATGGTGAGTTGAGTGAATGGTTTGAGGTAAAGGTAGGTTTGCGACAGGGTTGTGTAATGTCACCATGGCTGTTTAATATGTTTATGGATGGTGTGGTGAGGGAGGTGAAAAGGAGAACTATGGGAAGAGGATTGGGTTTAGTAGGAAAGAATGGTAGAGATTGGGAGTTGAATCAGTTGCTGTTCGCTGATGACACAGCATTGGTGGCGGATTCTGATGAGAAACTGCAACAGGTAGTCAAAGAGTTTGGTGTGGTTTGTGGAAGGAGGAAACTGAAGGTGAACGTCAATAAAAGTAAAGTAATGGTGTGTACTAAGGGAGAGCATAGGGTGAATCTAGATGTGAGGCTGGATGGGGAAATATTGGAACAAGTAGAGTGTTTTAAATATCTAGGAGGAACAATAAGCAGGAGTGGAGGTATGGAAGTGGAGGTAAAACAGAGAGTGTGTGAAGGAAGGAAGGTTTTCGGAGCAATGGGAAGTATGTGGAAGACGAGAAATCTCGGGGTGAAAGTAAAAAGTGCACTGTATCAAGGAATTGTTGTGCCAACAGTGATGTATGGGGCTGAGACATGGGCTCTGAAGAAAAAGGAGAAAAGAGGGCTGGATGTGATGGAGATGAGCTGCTTGAGGAGTATGTGTGGAGTTACTCGTAGAGACAGATTGAGGAATGAAGAGATACGTAGGAGAGTGGGGCAGCAGGAACATTTGTCAGCCAGAGTGGACAGAAGGGTGCTGAGCTGGTATGGTCATGTTGAACGAATGGGAGATGAAAGGCTTACAAAGAGAATATGTGAGTCAGGTACAAGGGGAGATAGAAGGGCAGGAAGACCCCCATTGAGATGGAGAGACTGTGTAAGAAAGGCTTTGGATGATAGAGGAATGACTATAGATCAGGCAGGGGAAGTGGTGGTGGACAGGAGTGAATGGAGAATGCTTGTGAATAGTTGAGTGAACACGTGGTCATTTGGAGTAAGGGGTCGGGCGCAAGTTGGACTAGTAATAGTCCATCAGGCGCCTGGCCCGGGGAGACGATTAATATGAAGGGTGTGCCTGGAAGTGTGGTGGGAGGGCTTGTGGCTTTGGCTCCGCTGCATGTCTGCCTGCCGAGATCGGAACCTCTCCGGGTGGTCAGGGGCCGTGGGAGTGCTGGAGCGACCTTGGTAACCCTGGTCTCTGGGTCTTCTCCTGGGTGACCTGGATGTGTGAGAGTTTGTGTTTTTGATCTGTGTTTATTTTTTGTTTTATGTTGTTTTTGTGTTTTCCCTGTTCTTGCTCTGTCTTGAGTCGGCTACCCCCAAAATGGGGATTGGGCCTGAGCATATAGATAGATAGATAGATAGATGAAGGAGACAAAAGACAAAGCTGCGTGTCCTTATACTGTCAACATTCTAGAGCATGACTTACTTTATCGAAAACACTGGTAACTGTCTACTTAGAATATATTACCGTAGATTTTTATTATGTGCGTGTGGATGTTGAGTGAAGGGGGGGGGGGGGGGGGGGGGGGGGGGCGAGGATGTAAGGTGTAAATGTGTGGATGTGGGTAGGTGAGTGTGGATGGGGTGAATTTGGATGTGGGTGTACGTGGTGTGAGTGGGGGGAGGTGGATGTTGGTGTGTGTGGGAGGTTGATGTGGGGGGGGGGGGGGGGGGGGGGGGGGGATCTGGGTGTGTGTGGGGGGAATGTGTGTGTAGATGTTGGGGGTGTGTGTGGAGGTGGTAAGGTGAGCCCGGATGTGTGTGGGGAGGTGTGGATGTGGGTGCGTGTGGATGTGATTAGTATGGGTAGGTGAGTGGAGATGTGGGGGTGGTGGTCATGGGGTTGTTTGTGAATGTGGGGATGTGGATGGGTGTGTGAGTGTAAATGTGAATGGGAATGACGTACTGTTCCTTATAGCTGGAGACAATTCGTAAGTGGTATAAGGCCTACAAGGGCTCTGGACAGCCGATTAGATTGTTCTCTCTCTCGCCCTCGCCCTCGCCCTCTTTCTCTCTCTCTCTCTCTCTTCCTCTCGACCTCGCCTTCTCTCTCGCCCTCGCCTTCTCTCTCGCCCTCGCCTTCTCTCTCGCCCCTCGCGCCTTTCTCTCTCTCGCTCTCTGACCTCTCGCTTTTCTCTTTCTCTTTCTCTCTCTCTCGCCCTCGCTCTCTGCTTTCCTTTATCTACTCTCTCTCGCTCTCGCCCTCTCTCTGTCGCCCTCGCCCTCTCTCTCTCGCCCTCTCTCTCTCGCCCTCGCCCTCTCTCTCTCGCCCTCGCCCTCTCTCGCCCTCGCCCCCTCTCTCTCTCTCTTTCTCGCCCTCTCTCTCTCTCTCGCTCGCTCTCGCTCTCTCCCTCTCTCTCTTGCCCTCGCTCTCTCTCTCTTGCTCTCGCCCTCTCTCTCTTGCTCTCGCCCTCTCTCTCTTGCTCTCGCCCTCTCTCGCCCTCTCTCGCCCTCTCTCGCCCTCTCTCGCCTTCTCTCTCTCTCTCTCTCTCTCCTGATCCCCACTCACTCCACGTTTCCAATTTTCTTCAGCCCTCGTATCATTGGCGGCGAGGCAGTGGGTTTAGGCTATGCAGGTTTCTCAGTTGGCTGGACCTCAGAATTTGTCACCCAATATGGAGCGTTTTTATGCAAATCTACGTACTTTGACTATATATTGTGTCTGTCTATCTATCTATCTATCTATCTATCTATCTATCTATCTATCTATATCTATCCATCTATATGCACTCCATTAACACACCCGATAATATAAATATATATATATATATATATATATATAATTACATGTATTGTACAGTATATAATCTCACACATAATAGTACCCTGTAATTGATCTCATTAACACCTCTCTGGAATTCGAATCCTAGCCACTTACTCAGGTTATGAGACTAAGGTTATAGACTATAATTATACAGTATATAATTATATACGAAGATCAGTGAGAGAGAGAGAGAGAGAGCAAACGAGAGAAAATATAATATGTTTATATTTGTGTACTCGCGAAATACTAGACAGACTGTAACACCCAGCGCAAACTTCAGATCCGTATATATTGGCTCCCTGGGCCAGGGTGGGGTGGGGGTGGGGGAGGAGGGGGGGGGGGAGTCAAATTATGAACCAATATCAAGTCTGTTTGGAAATTTGCTTAAAGGGGGCGACCTGCTTTTTTTCTCTCCTTTTCTCTCTTTCTCTGGCTTGCATCCATTCGGCCCCATTCAGCCTACTGTTTTAAGACGTTTATCCCCATCCAGGTGTCTATTTCTTCCTGGCGAGTGATAGCAAGCCAGCATTGTATGGAGAAATCCGGCTTCGCCGGAGAAATTTTTCTGTCGAAAAATGTACAAATTTAGCCTGCTGTCAACAACATTTGTTTAAATATGCTGGCTCGCTAGTGCTCGCCATGAACAAATCAACAACTGGATTGAGATAAATGTCTAAAAACAGTAGGCTGAATGGGGCGGAATGGATGAGAGAGAGAGAAAAAAACGAGGCTGGACCCATTAATGTAAGATGAGATGATCGGCGAACACTGCAAATTTAACCCTTTGAAAATACGATGTCGCAATTATTTTCTTATTTTCTGGCTATTATTCGACGATTTTATTCATATTAGGAAGGGTGTATGGAAGTCTCTCTCTCTCAAACACACACACACACACTCTCTCACTCTCTCTCTCACACACACACACACACACACACACACACACACAATAACAATCACACTCTCTCTCTCCCGCTTGATCATCTCTCGTGCCCCAATGATGGCAATTAGAATACGTAATGGGATGCATAGCTCTCTCCCCAGCCTGTTTGGTTCAGTTATGAAGGAGAGAGAGAGTGAGTGAGTGAGAGAGAGAGAGAGAGAGAGAGTGAGAGTGAGTGAGTGAGTGAGTGAGTGAGTGAACACATACAAAATAGTGAGTGAGAAAGCGAGGGAAAAGGAAAGGGTGAAAGCAAGCCTTCAGGGGAGTCAGATGAGTGGAAGAGAAGGAGAAACAGATTCATAGATAGATAAATATATAGATATATGAATATATAGTGAGAAAACATGATGACAAAATATGTGTCTATATTCTGAGGAACAAAGAAAGATTCAGAAAATAGAATAAGGAGAGAGAGAGAGAGAGAGGAAGAGGAAGGTCGCGTAAAAAACAAGTGAAAACGGAGAGAGAAAGAGAGGGAGGTCACGTAAAAAAGTAAGCGAGCAAGTGAAAAGAAAAAAAGAAAGAGAGCAAAGAAAACGGCGAGTGAAAGCAAACCCTCAGGGGGAGACAGCTGAGTGACAATCTGACACAGAGACAAACTTTTGACAGGGATCTCGAGAAAATACAAAAGAAAATCGAGCACACAACAAGAGTAAACCCCGGAAACATTGTAAGATCTGACAGTGTCGTAAATAATTATGTGGTACGTTGTGATAAGAGGTTGTACATATGCCTATTAATTCATTTATTTGTTAGTTTCCTCGCTACACCTTCATCAAGCTTAGAAAAACACCCCCTAGATCCCCCTTCAAGATTAGTTTGTACATTTTTCGGTAGAAAAATGTCCAGGCTGAAGGCCGGTTTCGCTATACATTACAGGCTCGTTATTGTTCGGCAAGAAAAAAATCGACACCTAAATAGCACGAAAAGTCTTAATATTGACAAAGAAATGGGGCGAAAGGTGTTAAAATCGCCAAACTAATGGGCCGAACGTCATATAATCTCAAAACTAATGGGGCTTAACACGAGGGAGAAAGTGGACCATAAAAACGACCCATCTCCCCTTAAAAGTGATATGGTTTATATATTAAAGAATGACACTGTCGTAAAAATATATATGGTACGTTGTGAAAGGGGTTGTAAATATATATGGTACGTTGTGAAAGGGGTTGTAAATATATATGGTACGTTTTTGTTATGGTACGTTGTGAAAGGGGTTGTAAATATATATGGTACGTTGTGAAAGGGGTTGTAAATATATGTACGGTGTGAAAGGGGTTGTAAATATATATGGTACGTTGTGAAAGGAGTTGTAAATATATATGGTACGTTGTGAAAGGGGTTGTAAATATATATGGTACGTTGTGAAAGGAGTTGTAAATATATATGGTACGTTGTGAAAGGGGTTGTAAATATATATGGTACGTTGTGAAAGGAGTTGTAAATATATATGGTACGTTGTGAAAGGAGTTGTAAATATATATGGTACGTTGTGAAAGGGGTTGTAAATATATATGGTACGTTGTGAAAGGAGTTGTAAATATATATGGTACGTTGTGAAAGGGGTTGTAAATATATATGGTACGTTGTGAAAGGAGTTGTAAATATATATGGTACGTTGTGAAAGGGGTTGTAAATATTGAGCTAGTTAAGGGGGGGGGGGGTTTCTTGCCCCCCCATTTCCTTCGAGGTTAGCTCCATTTGTTATTTGTAGATTTTAAGACGTTCGGCCCATTATTTTGGCGATTTTATGACTTTACGGCCCATTTATTTGTCAATAATAAGACCTTTCGTGCCATTTAGGTGTCAATTTTTCCTGGCGAGCGATAGCGAGCCTGTAGTTTTAAGAGTAACCGGCCTTCGGCCTGTACATTTTTCTACCGAAAAATGTACAAATTTATCTTGAAGGGGGGTCTCGGGGGTGTTTATTACAGCTTGATGAAGGTTTAGGGAGGAAACTAAATAATAATAAAAAGATAAAACAATAAACAAACATACGCCCCTTAAGTGATTTGGTTTATAATTGTAAGATTGGACACTTGTAATATTATGGTACGTTGTGAAAGAGGTTGTTAATATCGAACTAGTTAAGTTATTTGGTTTATACATTTAAGATCTGACACTCGTAAATATGTGGTACTTTGTGAAAAAGATTGTAAATATCGAACTAGTTAAGTGATTTGGTTTATAATTGTAAGATCGGACTGTCTTAAATATGGTACGTTGTGAAAGAGGTTGTAAATATCGAACTAGTTAAGTTATTTGGTTTATAATTGTAAGATCGGTCTTAAATATGGTACGTTGTGAAAGAGGTTGTAAATATCGAACTAGTTAAGTTATTTGGTTTATGATGTTTACAACTAACACAGCAGGAGTGGAGGTATGGAAATGGAGGTAAAACAGAGAGTGTGTGAAGGAAGGAAAGTTTTCGAAGCAATGGGAAGTATGTGGAAGACGAGAAATCTCAATGAATGTAAAAAATGCACTGTATCAAGGAATTGTTGTGCCAACAGTGATGTATGGGGCTGAGACATGGGCTCTGAAGAAAAAGGAGAAAAGAAAGCTGGATGTGATGGAGATGAGCTGCTTGAGGAGTATGTGTGGAGTTACTCGTAGAGACGGATTGAGGAATGAAGAGATATGTAGGAGAGTGGGGCAGCAGGAACATTTGTCAGCCAGAGTGGACAGAAGGGTGCTGAGCTGGTTTGGTCATGTTGAACGAATGGGAGATGAAAGGCGTACAAAGAGAATATGTGAGTCAGATACAAGGGGAGATAGAAGGGCAGGAAGACCCCCCATTGAGATGGAGAGTCTGTGTAAGAAAAGCTTTGGATGATAGAGGAATGACTATAGATCAGGCAGGGGAAGTGGTGGTGGACAGGAGTGAATGGAGAATGCTTGTGAATAGTTGAGTGAACACGTCATTTGGGGGAAGGGGTCGGGCGCAAGTTGGACTAGATAATAGTCCATCAGGCGCCTGGCCCGGGGAGACGATTAATATGAAGGGTGCGCCTGGAAGTGTGGTGGGAGGGCTTGTGGCTTTGGCTCCGCTGCATGTCTGCCTGCCGAGATCGGAACCTCTCTGGGTGGTCGGGGGCCGGGGGAGTGCTGGAGCGACCTTGGTGACCCTGGTCTCTGGGTCTTCTGGGTGACCTAGATGTGTGTGAATTTGTGTTTCTTCGTTGTTTTATGTTGTTTTTGTGTTTTTCCTGTTCTTGCTCTATCTTGAGTCGGCTACCCCCAAGAAAAAAGGAAAAACAAATAATGAAATAGAATGAAATAGAAAATAAAAATAAAAATAGGAAAAATGGGGTTTGGGCCTGAGCATATAGAATAGAATAGAATAGAACACTGTCGTAAATATGGTACGTTGTGAAAGTGAAAGAAGTTGTAAATATCAAACTAGTTCAGGTGAGGCTGAGGGACTGTTGAGGTTAAGGGAAAATGGGTCGTTTATCTGGTCCCCTTTCTCCCTCGTGTTTTATTTTGAGATTATAAGACGTTTGGCCCATTAGTTTGGCGATTTTAGCACCTTTCCCCACATTTCATTGTCAATTTTAAGACCTTTCGTGCCATTTAGGTGTCGATTATTTTATGGCGAGCGATAGCGAGCCTTAAATTTTAAGAGGAACCGGCCTTCGGCCGGGAAATTTTTCTACCGAAAATTGTACAAATTTATCTTGAAGGGGGTCTAGGGAGTGGTTTTCTAAGCTTCATGGAGGTCTAGCGAGAAAACTAAGAAATAAAGGAATAAATGAATTAATAGAAAACAAAACAAAAAACGTTCCGTCTCCCCTTAAGTGATTTGGTTTCTATCTATAATATTTGCGATTGTCTGTGTGTGTGTGTCTGTCTGTGTGTTCTTAATAGGCGGCCGCAGTTTTGGACCTGGGGAGCTGAAACTTTGCATGTGGGTGTCAATTGACCTGGGTCAGGTCATAGAGGGGGCGAGGCCACGATCGGAGGTCGTTTCGAGGCCGAAATTGAAAAAATAATGAATTTAAAAAAAAAAATGGCCGTTTGGGGCAGGAGGCCTCCGATCGAAAAGGTGTATTGAACGAAAGTTGTTCGCAGCGCCCCAAAATGGGGGTACGGATGAGGTCAGATCCAAAATCGGAGGTCTTTTAGCGGCCGAAATCGAGGTCGCCGTTTAATGAGGCACAGGGAGGTCGAGGCCGGTGATTATGGTAGTAGTAGTATTGTGATCGTGTGGTAGTAGTGATTGCTGAATGGTGTATTATGGTAGTAGTGATGGTGATTATGGTGATTACCCGGCCACACTGTCGTAAATATTGGTACGTTCGTAAAGACACTGTCGTTGTGAAAGACGTTGTTAATATCGAACCGTACCCTATTCATTATAAGTAGGTCAATAATCTATCTATCTCTTTATTGCCTGACGCCGTGATCCCCGAAGGTGTGGCCACGAACGAACCGCCCCCATGCACCTCTGTCCCCAGTCAGTCGACACCCCTCCCCCCAACCAGCACCACCTTCGCTCATGTACTTCCTCACTCCATCCTTCCACCTCTCATTCGGTCTACCTCTCCCTCTCTGTCCCTCCACCTCGCTCTCGTACACCCTCTTAGTCATTCTCTCGCTTTCCATACGTTCCATATGGCCGAACCATCTCAAGTTGTTCCTTTTCACACTTTCCAGCACATCTATCTCTACACCACACCTTCTTACTTCCTCATTAGTCTGTCTATCCCTCCATGTAACTCCGCACGCACTCCTTAAGTAATTAATTTCCACTGCTCTCACTCTTGGTCTGAGTCTCTCAACCAACGTCCATGCTTCGCTTCCGTAAGTCAGTGTCGGGATTACCACACTGTCATGCAAGGACTACTTCACTTCCATACTGACCACCCTATTTCTTGTTACTGCTTTTAGCGTTCCTACAACCCTCTTCCCTTGTTGTACCCTCTCCCGCACTTCTTCATCCATAGTCCCATCTTTACTCAACACACTGCCCAGATACTTAAAAGAGTTGACGATCTCCATAGCCTGACCGTTCAGCTTCACCTCACACTCTGTGACTTCACCCCTTTCGAAGACCATAACCTTGCTCTTCCCCGCATTTACCTTCAAATTCCGTTTTTCGCACACTGTTCCAAAACTCATTTACCAGACCCTGCAACTCCCCTTCATTATCACTCATCAGAACTGTATCATCCGCAAACAACAGTATAGGTAGCTTCCACTCAATTCCCTCCCTTTTCAGCGATACACCAACATCCACTGCTCTTGATAGTATTTCTTTCATGACTCCATCCATATATACAGTAAACAACCACGGGGACATCACACACCCCTGTTTCAAACCAACATTCAGGTCAGAGAACTCGCTCTGCTCACTCTCCACACGTACTGCCGCCTTTGCACCCTCATACATGCTCTTCACTGCTTTCAGCAACTTGCCATCTACTCCGTATATTCTAAGTACTTTCCACAAACCTTCTCTATCCACTCTGTCATAGGCCTTCTCCAAGTCCATAAAGGCAACATACACCTTTTGTTTCTTCTCCAGATACTTCTCCACAACACAATTCAGGGTAAAAATCTGATCTACACATCCTCTTCCCTTCCTAAAACCTCCCTGCTCGTCGCCTATCCATTTCTTCATTCTCACTCTCACTCTCTCAATCACTACCCTACTGTATACCTTCCCTACTACGCTTAGAAGACATATTCCTCGGTGGTTACCACACACTCCTCTTTCCCCTTTGATAATCTAGACCACTTATTTCTATAGCTCGAAAATGACTATAGAGTAATCGAGGTAATATATCTACCATTTGAGATGGGAACTGTACACTCGGATACCATAGTCTCTAGCCCACTCGTAAGAATTCGTGGACCCTCTATACTTTTCTTTAGGCAATTATAACTATCTGGATTGATTTTTTGATGCAATTTGCTTTTCAATAAATAGTATATATAGTTTTGTATTTGATTTATATAATATTAGACTGATTTATTCGTTTCCAGAGATATACTTCCATAATTAGGGGAGGTGTGGCGGAGTGGTCTTGCCACTGGACTGGTAATCCAATGGACCCGGGTTCGAATCCCAATATGTCAATGGGAAGATATTATTGGGATGGAATTTGTGCTGTACCGATAGTATCAGTGCATTACCACAGCACACCGAAATGCCAAATATATACCCTCATTGTTCCCTGATTAAATAGCATTGTATGAATATTCCCATATTAAAAAATATGCTACAGGGGGGCAATGCCTAGTGAGTTAATTGCTCAATAGGTGGCGTTCTGAGAGTGAGGGGCGAGCCTGGGGGATGAGACTGTGAAGCACAGAGGCGGAGCAGTTTCAGAGATGGAATTGCTTCGAGCCGTGAAGCTTCGCATGTCTCACTCCCTAGACTGGAGCAAAACCTCACGGGCCTCACCGTGTTCAGCGGTAGAGTGTAAAAGGCTATCAGCCTATGCCCGAGAGGGCCTAGTTGGAATATAGAAAAAAAAAAAAAAAAAAAAAAAGGGGAAGTCCACGAATATTTATGAGTGGGCTGGAGACTATGGTATCCGAGTGTACCTTATTCATTAGGCCACAAACCTAGACTACTAACCTCTATAACTCACAAACGATAGAGTAATCTAGCTAATACTTCTACCATTTGGGAAGGGTCATGCAGGGAATAGGTGTGTACATTGACAGCCCATTCGCTCTAGCCCTTATTGAGTTACAGAGGTTAGGGTTCACCCTATCTGTCCTACTTATTGGGAACCGAGTATAGTTTCGGACACAACAGTCAATATAATACAGTAATAATTGACCACTTGCGAGTTTCTGGCTGTAAGGAAGTTGGCGCCGTAAACATTGATATTAAACAGGAATGCAATAATAATCTACGTTTCTGATGGATCAATGACAGGTTGAATTGGGTTTTATGTATTTATATAATGTTCTATGACCGTATTTTAGCTGTAGATTCTGTTAAATATCGTTGTCTACAGCTCCAACTTCCTTATAGAACGAAACTCGCAAGTCGGCAATTATCTCTTCATTGGCGCTGTACTCCTTTTCTGGCACAATGTATAATTATTCATATCGTATTATAAGGGGGTAGTACTCGCTTTTTATGGACCCCCTTCTCCCTCATGTTTAGCCTATCAGTTATGAGGTTTTAAGAATTTCGTGCCGTTAGTTAGTTTGTCGATTTTAAGACCTTTCGCTCCATTTCTTCGTCAATGTTAAGACCTTTCGTGCAATTTAGGTGTCGATTTATTACTGGCGAGCGATATCGAGCTTGTAGTTTTAGAAGGAACTGCCTCGATAGTAGTACTAATCATTACACAAAACGTGAAATGTGTGTGAATAATTTACAGAGTGCAGAAATACATGTGAGTAAAAACAGACATTAAAATCATTTTTAACCTATTTGGATGCATTATAATTACAAAATATCACAATGTACTATCATACAAAAAAGTATCCTTACTCTCGTGAACACTGAGTTTCATAAAGTGGGGTACGATTCGAGCAGTTTCGGTATAGTTGGCAAGCCTGGCTGTCTGAAATGTCACAAAACATCTGTTCCTTATCATATTGTATCAATCAATGATATACATCGTAATATCAGGAATAATTCCATCAGTGGTATTCTCGCATTTATTTTCACAAAGGCATCACGTGTCACCTTTTGATAATACACTTATATCTAGAGAGGCCGTGGTGGTCAAGTGGTGAGCACGCTCGCGTGTGAATCTGAAAGACCCGGGATCGAATCCCTGCCACGGCGGACATTTAGTGGGTGCGGTAGTACGTCCTAGCATGTTTCACATGCTTGCACCCAGTCAGGGGACATCCTGACGACGTATACAGACAAAACACACATAACAAAGCCACTCCAACACCTTCCTCTCTCTCCAACACCCCTTCTCCCCTCTCAACACTCTTCTCTGAGCTATTGCCGATAAAAATGGCATGTTCAGTCCTGTAAAGAATCGTAAGATTCAGAGTCGTAAAGATTCCAGGACGAGCTCATTAGCGGCGGATCCCCAGATCGACCGTGGTGATTGTCACCTAATGGTGGGTTCACACATTCACGTATATTGCTCCCGTCAGCTCCCGTCCGGCGTATCGCAAAGACGCGAGTAGTTTTTGCCGTTGAACGCCCGTTCTTCCACGTCTATTGCACTTCCCGACAGACGTAGCGTAACGGGGCCAGTGTTACGTCAGACGCAATGGAGGCGTATTGAACTACGTACGTGTTTGCGACGTGCGTAGGCATAGCCCCGTTCGACCTCATGGGCTGCCCGATTTGCGGAAAAACAGGCCACGCCCATGCCACACCCCCACAAGACCGGCGTAGCTGAGGCCGCACGTCTTGGGATTTGTTAGGTCGTACCTGGACCGGTTCCGGCCAATCGTAGGCCGGACCAAACACAGACAAAGACAGTCTTTGTCAACCACGTCTGTCGGGGTTGCTATCTGGGAAGTACAAAAGGGCATGAATGGCCACACCTTTCCCATTCCCACTCATTCCTCTGCACCATGGACAACATCACGGAATTCATCCTGGAGGAGTTCAAATATGTGAACTCCTTAATCAAACCGGAGATTAGGCATAACACGCGGCTCATACAATGCATCATTCCCTACATAGATGTCTTAAAATTACTTGCAATAGCAAACTCCATCCATCAAGAGGAAGAAGAGAAGAAGAAGGAAAGGACCAAGAGGAAAGTGTGGGTGTGGCCATATCTACAACGGAGGCCTGAACATGGCCATTATGAGAACCTCATGCAAGAGTTGGCCAGAGAATGTCCACTACTGTACAAGAACTTCACCCGGGTAGACAAACAACTATTTGATGAGATTGTGGAACGTGTCACGCCCATCATTCAGAGGAAACCTACGTTCTGGCGGAAACCCATTCCTCCTGGGCTGCGGGTGGCCATCACCCTACGTTTCCTCGCTACGGGTGATTCGTATAAGAGCCTGCAATACAACTTTCGTGTTGCCCACAACACCATCAGCCAAATTGTTCCAGACACATGCCAGGCCATCATCTCTGTCTACGGAGATCAGGAGCTCAAAACGCCACAAACGCCTGCTGGGGCGGGGTCATCAGGCAGAGGTCCACACACAGGAGAAGTTTCGGCAGCTTGGGCGGCAGACTGTTGAGACATGAATGTATAATTAGTAACATGTTAATTATTTATGAACTGTTAAATCACAATCAACATAACCATTCATCTTTGTAACCTTTAAATGAAATTAATAAAATTCTTTGTGTTATTATGTGTTTCATTAACAAAAATTTAAGGTAATTATAGAATTAAGTTAACAAGATAATTGTACAAAAATCAAGGCACCATAATAAGCAAAATATTTCAGACAAAAATAAATCGTGTCCTGAGGACGCAAAAACTTTTGGCTTGCTATCGCTCGCCAGGAAATTATTGATGTTGTTGACGAATTAATAGTGAAAGTGTTGGGAAACAAGCAAATATAAACGTACCTGAGGCATACCCAGATTCCTGGGCTTCTTCTGTCGCACGATGTGGGGCTTCAGGAAGTGGAACATGGTCAGTATCCACTTCTCCCTCTCAGTCAACCTCTTGGCCCCCTCACCACTCTTGTCCTTGGTCAGCCTGCCAAACTTGGAGCGGAGAGAGGTGAACCAGGTTAATAACTCCGAGGCGGTGATGGGGGGGTCCAGACTGGCTGCCTTCTCCGCCCAAACATGGTCGATGTGCTCCTTCTCTTTGTGGCGGTTATCACCCTTATCATACAGATAAGGCACATCCTGCTCCAGCCAGTCTCCCAACATACGCTCCTGCGCCTCCGTCAGGATAATGTTGGTGCTCTTCCGGCGGCGTTTTTTGGGTTGTGTTGGCTGATCCTGTCCCTGTTCCTGGTCAACTTCGTCGAGGTTTTCCTCACTTTCGTCGACGTCCAACACCTCTCCATCATCGTCGGCTATATTCATTAACACTTCACCGTCAGAGGTGTTAATCGGCGAGGTTGCAGAGGTCGAGGGGACAGGCGGTGAGGTTGCAGAGGTCGAGGGGACAGGCGAGGTTGGAGAGGTCAAGGGGACAGGCGAGGTTGCAGGCGTGGGGCCAGGTGGTGAGATTGAAGACGTCTTCATACTTCTCTTGGTAGCATTGGTAGCCATGGTGACAGGGCAGGGCAGCGTGCAGAGGGTGGCAGGGTGGCAGGCAGGGTGGCTGGCAGGGTGGCGGGCAGGGTGGCATGCAGGGTGGCAGGGTGGCAGGGTGGCGGGCAGGGTGGCATGCAGGGTGGCAGGGTGGCATGCAGGGTGGCAGGGTGGCAGAGTAGCAGGGATGGTGTTGGTCGTCGTGGTGTGGTGTGAGGTATGACGACAGTCACTCACGCTGTCCCTATATACCCCCCCCGTACGACATTGCCGCGTCTTCCCGGCAACACGCAGAGCGGCGGCGTTGCCAAACGCACGCATACTTCCACGTTCGACGAGAACTTTCTACGATGGACGAGAGCAGCTCTCGTCTCACGTGGTAGCTGCTACGTCCGACGCTCTGGTCAGACGACGTGGTGGCCTGGTCGGTCGTAAGTTTCCCCGTCTTTTGACATACGTGAGGGCGATCCCACGTTCCTGATTCGACTCGAATCAGCAACCGCGCGGCCTTGGCCGCACCCACAACATTCCCGACCCACGTGGGCTACTCGTTTCTACTCGCGCCATGCGAGAGTACCCCCCCGACTGGCCGTAATTTCATTAAAGTTTTGCGTATTATGCCATTACGTTTTACGTAATCGGTTGCCAACTACCAATATACCTTCGTTTACAACAGACGGGAGCTGACGGGAGCAATATACGTGAATGTGTGAACCCACCATAAACATCTACAAACTAAACTAAAAAAGAGCACCGCTTAGCCCTATAATCCAGGGGGCGGACTCCGCCCCCTGGATTATAGGGCGGAGCCACAAAACTTTACGACGTCGGTAGGGGCAAATAAATACGTAGCTCAAGAAGCAATCCGAGGGGAGATGGGGTGGAGTACGTTTGAGGAAAGGATTGGGAAAACGAAAGGGAAGTACAAAGTGAGGCTAGAGGGGATGGAGGAAGATAGGTGGCCGGGGAAGGTATACAGATGGGCGAGCGAGCAAAGTAAATGGAACAGAGAGTGCAAAAAAAGATTGGGGAGGATAAATATAAAACAGGACCGGGTGGGAGGGGAATTTAGAAAAAGAAATGAGAGAGAGGAGTGGGTCATACTAGAAAATGGGAGGGGATGTGTCAGAGAGATAGAGAAAGGGATAAAGGAGGAGGGGAGAAGAAGATGGAGGGAGGGGGTAGAAAATAAAGCCACGCTGGCATATTATAGAGAGAAGGAAAAACCAGCTAGAGAACTATACTATGATGGGGAATGGGGATCGAAACTTCTATTTAAAGCAAGAACAGGATCGCTAGAAACGAATGAGAGAACAAGGAGATGGAATGGAGTGGGACCGCACTGCAGTCAATGTGAAATGGGAGGAGACCCAATAGTGGAGGATGTAGAACACATAGTAACCGAATGTACAAGATATAATGAGGAGAGAGAGGAGTTGGAGAGGTACATGAGGAATAGAGTTGGGGAGAGGGGGTGGGAGGAGATTAAGCAGAGGGAAGATAGAGGGGTAGGGGCGCTATTGAGGTTAACACAGGAGATGGAAACACAAGACATGGAGATGGTGAAGAGGATGTTGGAGAAAATGTGGAGGAAGATAAATGGGTGAGGGAGGGGGGGGGGGGGGGGGCGGAGGGAGGGGGAGGGGGGGAGGAAGTGAGGGGGGGGGGGGGTTTATACAAAAACAAAAAACTGTCTCTTAAACTATCCTTCTAGTCTAAACTTTCCCTCCTACTAACGTTTCTGAGCCAGTACCGATACAAAGGTCAGCCCTGTGGATCTGCACGGTCTGCGGGCGGGTTCTAAAGAAGAAGAAGAAGAAGAAGAAGGTAGGCTAAGATTTCGTTCGGAAACGTTTCTTCATGGCAAGGAATAAGACTTGGCACTGCTGCGAAATCTCAATACAGGTTCATATTTCAGGAGGAAGAAAATGTTCCACTGCGCTCGAAATGAGCATGATACACTTCGGCGAGGTCAGTAATGCAAAGATACGAACAAGGTCGAAATCGTTAAATGCTTTGTGGATCCGCCCCCCTGGGCTACCAACCCATCCTACGCTCAAACAATATTTTCCATATTACTTCGTCCATTGAGTCTAAATGGTGCGTGTCATTTTAGTAAGGATACTTTTTTGTATGATAGTACATTTAATGGAAGTTACAGAATATTGCGAGATATTAGGATGCAACATAAAATTTAATACTGGAACAATATTGAGGGTGAAAAATACTGAAATAAACAAATCCTTACTTGTAAATGTTCATAGGAGAGAATTGTGTTACAACTAAAAAATAAAATGTCACAATGTGTAAAGAAAATACAATACCTATCTTTCTATTGCCAGACGTCATGGTCTCCGAAGGGGTGGACACGAATGAATCACCCCCATGCTGCTCTGTCCTCAGTCAATTGACGCATCTCCTCCCATCCTACACCGCTTTCACACATATACTTCTTCCTCTCTCACGATCTACCTAGATCCATCTCTATTCTTCCACTTCATGCTCGTACACTCTCATAGTCATCATCTCGCTTCCACATGGCCAAACTATCTCAAGGTATTCCTTTTCACACTTCCCCTTTCACGCCTCTTACATTCCATGTCGCAATCCTTAAGCAGTCCTTTTCCGGTCGGTGTTTGCCTACAGTAGGTCCGTCAGTGTCGGAAGCTGATCTATCGTTTTTTGTTGCTGTAGGATTTATTCCGGGTGGAAGGTTGCAGGCCCAACCGACTCAACCTCTTTAGTCGCCTTGTACGACACGCAGAAGGCATGTGAGGCATAAGCCTTGGACATATTTGCAAACTGAAAATGTTTGGTCTGTGGACGTTTTTTTTCCCCCAACGAGTGTTAGAAGAAGCAAAACTTGCTTAGAAAGTATACTGAAAATAAACAAACGTACAGTTGGTTGCACAAATAAACCAAGTGAACTGAGAGAAGGTATTGTGAAGTATTTAAAATTTAAGCATGATAATGGACTATATGTATATATATAAGTAAGACAGTAATAATTAAGTATATATAGATAGATAGATGAATAGATAGATAAATAGAGTGAGAAAGTGAATGAGAATGAAAGAGAAAGAGGGGTATAATTAAAACTAACCAACTTCTATAACTTGAAAGGATGGTAATCTGAAGTCATAAATATGTAAATGCTGCTAGGGGCAAGAACACCTGATGTATATATGGAATACAAAGAATACATTGTCTGCTGTCGTAGTAATTGAAAGTAAAAGGATAATTAAACATGATGGGAACATTGAGTGCATTAAGGGGGTAGTGGTTATTTTTTGGTATATATATTTATTTATTCATATATTTATTCATATTCATATATTTATTTATTCATATATTTATTCATATTCATATATTTATTTATTCATATATATTTATTTATTCATATATATTTATTTATTCATATATATTTATTTATTCATATATATTTATTTATTCATATATATTTTTAGCATATACGATCCTAATTCGAATAATAAGTTAAGTGGGTGATTATTTGGGCCTTGTTCCGTTTAACCCATTCTGTACCGGTGACGTCCTTTTAACTTTTATTTTGACTACTATTATACGATTTATTTCAGTTTAAAAAGAGTTTCCAGCAATTATTAACAGGCATCGAACTATCTCACTTAAGGGGAGGTATTTAGTTTGTTCCCTAGACCTTCATCAAGCTTAAAATTACACCCCCTGGAGTCCCTTTCAAGATAAATTTGTACATTTTTCGGTAGAAAAATTTCCCGGCCGAAGGCCGGTTCTTCTTAAATTACTGGCTCGCTATCGCTCGCCAGGATAACATTGACACCTGAATTGCACGAAAGGTCTTAATATGGGGTGAAAGTTCTTAAAATCGCTAAACTAATGGGGCAAACGTTTTATAATCTCAAAAGCAATGGGGCTAAACATGAGGGAGAAAGGGGTCAAGAAAAAAATCCCTCAAGTGGAGACCTCCCCTTAAATTAATAGACGTCGCCGGTACATAAGGGGTTAATGGCTATAAGGCTTTTCATAACACAAGAACAATACATGTTGGGGGTCCTATATATATATAAAAGTTAAAAATACAATAACAATGAATAAATTAATCTTACACTGAATGGATTAAGGGTGTATTTGGAATCTGCACGTCGTTACGATTCCAACGATTCATGATTTTTTGAACACTTTTCGGTAGAAAAAATTTCCCCTTCTAAATTACAGGCTCGCTATCGCTCGCCAGGAAATAATCGACACCAAAATGGCAAATATTTTAATCAAAAGTTCTTAAAAAAAACAAACGAATGGTGTAAACAGCTTGAAATCTCAAAACAAATGGGGCTAAATATAATTTATGGAAAACACCCCTTTCTTAATATTAATCCTACATTACAAATCCCAATGTACTTGAATAAATTAATGAAAACATGAAAGAATGGTGTTCAGAAACAAAAACCTCCCTTTAACTGAAGCGGGTGGAGTCAGCGTACCAAGGTAAAACGGTGTACGGTACTTCACACATTCACGATTTCTGTCGTGAGGGCAACGACGCGGAAAATCGGCGCTAATTGGTGGAAAATGAGGCCGAAGTTTGTGCAAAAAAATAAATAAAAATAAAATAAAAAAAAACTTGGAACGACTCTCTCTCGTTGAAGGTGGGGAGGGAGCCTTCTACTTTGCTGTCCTATTCTTCTACTATGAATTGTCCCTGTCTAGTAGTATTAAGGCCGGGCCCACTAGTAGTGATCGCAAGTTCTGTGTGGTCTGAGTATCTGTGTAACTCTGTATAGCTGCTTAGAGGCTACAATCATGCCAGTTGATAACGAAGTACCGTGATCGTGATCAAATAGGGACAGTCACAAGCCCGATGTCACTTGATGTTGAGGCATTTCATATACACTCTCCATTATTTTGACTGAAAGCAGATGCAAGCACTGGGTCCTCTCTCCTTCCCCCCCCCCCCCCCTCTCTCTCTCTCTCTCTGTCTCATGCAATCAACAGTTTCCCACCCTCTGTGTAGCGGCCGACTCCAGCCAAAAAAAAAAAAAATCTTACTTCCCATTATTAGTCTTTTTCCCTCTCCCACTCCCCTCTACTCTATATAGGTCCGTGGTTGGTGTAAACAATTCATATTTGTTCACTTGATGCCTAGGTGGGAAAGTGGGGTCCGAATACCTTTTTATTTAACCCTTTGAGTAACAGGGCAGAGTTTTGAGTTTCATTCCGGCTAACTTTACACAGTTGTATGCAGCTTAGTAAGGACCTCTAGTAATCCAAGGGGTAAACTTGATTCTAATAAACCCTTCGACTCCCACAGGTTCTCTGTAGCTTTATAAGATGACCTAAAAATCTCCAAAATCATAGAACAAGAATCCGTAATGGTATACTGAATGAGTGCATTTAGTATGATTTCGTATAGTAGTACTTACTGCTACGAACATGACCGGTATATAATGAGTTAGTTAGTTAGTTAAAATATAACTTCAGAGTCCATGAACCCTATTGGATTGTTAAGTCAGCACACATAATATATTTATATAATCATATATTTACTGCACACTTAAGGGGAGGTATTTAGTTTGTTCCCTACTTTTTCATCAAGCTTAAAATTACTCCCCCTAGACCCCCTTTCAAAATAAATTTGTACATTTTTCGGTAGAAAAATGTCCCGGCCGAAGGCCGTTTCCTCTTAAATGACAGGCTCGCTATCGCTCGCCAGGATAAAATTGACACCTGAATGGCACGAAAGGTCTTCATATGGGGTGAAAGTTCTTAAAATCGCTAAACTAATGGGGCAAACGTTTTATAATATCAAAAGCAATGGGGCTAAACATGAGGGAGAAAGGGGTCAAGAAAAAAATCCCTCAAGTGGAGATCTCCCCTTAATGTTTACCCCTCTACACAACCATTCTCCCTTCAACACTCCCCGCCCCCCACCCTCGACCAAACAAACCCTTTATCTTACAGTATTTCTGTATAGTCTAGTCTCTCTTCTCAGCCACCCTCTCCCCTTCATTATAAACTATATAGGTTTGTGGACGTTGCAACCAAACCTTTTTCTTTTTTGTTTGTTTGTTTTTGTCGTTTATAGCGTTCCTACTTTTTTAATTTCATACCCAAATCTATGTCGTATCCTTGTTTTTTAGGCCATTTCAATCTGGGCTTGCATTATATATTTTGCTCGAGGTCTATGATCGCTGTCTTATTTCTTTTTATTTGTTTCTCCCTGACAAAAAAGTGTTGGAAAACGTCCTTCCACCCAATTAATTCTACTCATTCTTAACTAATCATTTCGCTTCGTGTTATTCCATATCTCTCTCTCTCTCTCTCTCTCTCTCTCTCTCTCTCTCTCTCTCTCTCTCTCTCTCTCTCTCTCTCTCTCTCCCATTTACCGTCTATAGGCTTGTGGTCGCTGCAAATAACCTCTTTTTGTTCACTGGTTTCCCTGTTTTTGGCTCTCTCGAATTCGGGCTGCTTCTTTTGTTTCTTACCCCTTAGAACAGCCTTGATGGTGTAATGGTTAGAGCGTGTAAGTTCTGTATGTGATATCCTGGGTTCGAATCCTGGGGGAATCACATACTTTCATTAATTTCATTTGGTGTTAGGAATGATGTTGACAAAAATAAGATCCTATGACCCATTTCATTTCTGTTATCTGGGGCTATTATTAGATTATTTTATTCAGATTAGGAAAGGTATATTGAAGTGAAAGAGGTAATTTAGATATTCTTTACCCTTATAATTCCCGCAGATGATAAATATAAGAAAGTGCTGATAAACAAGAAAGTGCCGATAAACAAGTGCCGATAAATAAGAAAGTGCCGATAAACAAGAAAGTGCCGATAAACAAGAAAGTACCGATAAACAAAAAAGTGCCGATAAATAAGAAAGTGCCGATAATCAAGAAAGTGCCGATAAATAAGAAAGTGCCGATAAAAAAGAAAGTGCTGATATAGAAGAAAGTGCCAATGAATAAGAAAGTGCGGATATATTATATAAGAAATTGCCAATTTAACAAATATATATATTGTATTGTGGAAAAACGATGATTCGCAGGATAAATCTGCGACCACCTATGGAGTATATAGGCCAATAAGGGAGTCTATTGGTACAAATTAATTTGGGCTACAGACTACTTTGAAATGTCAAAATTAGCATTTTCTGAGCAATTTTGGAGGTTGGCTCAAATCCAAAAACCCACAATAATGGCCCAAATTCAATTATTATGGTACCAAAAGATTCAGGGGGTCGTAGTGTACCTGTCATACAAATTTGGTCAAATTCCCTACATATATTATTCTTAGTCTATAAGTGTTTTCAGATTTTTGAAGAGCCACCGTGGGCGTAAAATTTTGTCAAAAAATCAAAACATTTGAAGAACCACAATGGGCGTAGAAGCTTAAAAAAATAAAAAATGGGGCAAAAGGTCTTAAAATCGCCAAACTAATGGGCCGAACTTCTTATAATCTGAAAAATAATGCA
>CM064523.1:10855304-10928146 GCA_032716605.1 Paralithodes platypus
GAGCAGATAGATAGATTGAAAAGAGAATAAAAGAGACGTCATTTGTACTGGAAGGCTTAGAGTAACAGTTCTATTTACTTTCTTACCTATACTACTGCTTGTTCCCTTAAGGGGGCCCACCAGGCTTGTTTCTCTTTCTCTCCCTCTCTCTTTGGCTTGTATCCATTCGGCCCCATTCAGCCTACTGTTTTAAGACGTTTACTTCCATCCAGGTGTCAATATTTTCCTGGCGAGCGGTAGCGAGCCAGCATATATATATTTTTGTTTTACAGCAAGCTAAATTTGTAAAATTTTCCATAGAAAAATTTATCCGGCGAAGCCGGATTTCTCCATACAATGCTGGCTCGCTATCGCTCGCCAGGAAGAAATCGACACCTGGATGGGGAAAACGTCTTAAACAGTTGGCTGAATGGGGCCAAATGGATACAAGTCAGAGAAAGAGAGAAAAGGAGAGAGATATAAAAAAAAAACAGGTGACCCCCTTAATATCCAAATAATTTTCATCAAGACAAGGTTAGAGGTTACAATTCCTGCACAACCTAGAATGAAAAGACTATAACATACAGTAGCTGTCACACACTCCAATCACACCACCATGTACAACCAACACCACTATCATCACCAATCACACCACCATGTACAACCAACACCACTATCATCACCAATCACACCACCATGTACAACCAACACCACTATCATCAACATCCACACCATGTACAACCAACACCACTATCATCACCAATCACACCAACATGTACACCAACACCACTATCATCACCAATCACACCACCACGTACAACCACACCACTATCCCTATCACCATTCCCACCAACATGTACAACCAACACCACTATCATCCCACTACCACCACCATGTACAAACAACACCACTAGCATCACCATTCCGACCACCATGTAACAACCAACACCACTATCATCACCATTCCCACACCATGTAAACCAACACCACTATCATCACCAATAACACCACCATGTACAACCAACACCACTATCATCACCATTCCCACCACCATGTACACAACACCACTATCATCACCATTCCCACCAACATGTACAACCAACACCACTATCATCACCAATCACACCACCAGGTACAACCACACCACTATCATCACCATTCCACCACCAGGTACAAACAACACCACTATCATCACCATTCCCACCACTATTCAACCAACACCACTATCATCACCAATCACCACCATGTACAACCAACACACTAGCATCACCATTCCCACCACCATGTACAACCAACACCACCATCCCATTCCCACCACATGTACAACCAACACCACTATCACACCATTCCCACCATGTACAAACACCACTATCATCACCATCACACCACCATGTACAACCAACACCACTATCATCACCATTCCACACCACCATGTACAACCAACACCACTATCATCACCATTCCCAACACCATGTACAAACCAACACCACTATCATCACCATCACACCACCATGTACAACCAACACCAATATCATCACCAATCACACCACCATGTACAACCAACACCAATATCATCACCATTCCACCACCATGTACAACCAACACACTATCATCACAATCACACACCATGTACACCATTACACCACTATCATCACCATCACACCACCATGTACAACCAACACCACTTCATCACCACCACCACCATGTACAACCAACACCACTATCATCACCATTCCCACCACCATGTACAACCAACACCACTATCATCACCATTCCCACCACCATGTACAACCAACACCACTATCATCACCAATCACACCACCATGTACAACCAACACCACTATCATCACCAATCACACCACCATGTACAACCAACACCACTATCATCACCATTCCCACCACCATGTACAACCAACACCACTATCATCACCAATCACACCACCATGTACAACCAACACCACTATCATCACCAATCACACCACCATGTACAACCAACACCACTATCCTACAGAGTGAGAACCCATTCTGCCATACCATAGCTTACCCAAACTTTACCACACTTCTCAAGTGACGGCGTCTTTCCAATGACCTCCCAACACCAAGTAACCACCACCTTTGCCCCTCAACCTTTCACATAATTGCTGAGGGCACAGGGCCCTGGGTGGGGCTTTGTTTTCCCCGCAACACCTCCTCCTCCCCGCCAAGCTTCGGTCACCCACTTTATGTGGAACCGGCCCCCACCCTGTTCGGCCAGGCAGCTTGGGGAACAACAACAACAACAACAACAACCAACACCACTATCATCACCATTCCCACCACCATGTACAACCAACACCACTAGCATCACCATTCCCACCACCATGTACAACCAACACCACTATCATCACCAATCACACCATGTACAACCAACACCACTATCATCACATCACACCACCATGTACAACCAACACCACTATCATCACCATTCCACCACCATGTACAACCAACACCACTATCATCACCAATAACACCACCATGTACAACCAACACCCTATCATCACCAATCAACAATCGGCAGTACTTTCTTGATTTCCCATGGGATGTTTTCTGCTTCCATGGCCGAGGTCCCTCGGAGAGTGCTGAACGCATTACCGAGGTAATCCTATCGGGCATGGAAGCATACATTACATTCTCTTTCTCTCAGACTAATGCTAAAAAATCTTGGTTTACTCACGCCTGTTCTACTGCTGTCCGCATTAGAGGAGGAAGCATTCAAACGGTACCGACGCCTTAAAACTCAAGACTCTCATTCTTCATATTTCTGCCCGGAATCAAGCCAAATCTGTTCTTCGACTTGCCAAACACTCTTTCATCAATAATAAATGCACTGAACTATCCAACTCTAGCTCTTCCCAAGCTTTCTGGCATCTAGCCAAAAACCTCTCCAACAATTTCTCTTCCTAGTCTTTCCCTAACCTTTCCCACTCTGATGGCACAACCATCACTTCCCTCTGACAAAGCTAAACTCTTCGCTCAAACTTTTGCTAGAAACTCCACCTTGGATGATTCCGGTGCTATTCCTCCCTCTCCGCCCTCCTCTCTCTTACTTATGCCTAATATCCTAATCTCTTCTAAAGATGTACTTTCTACCCTCTCTGGGCTTAACACTAATAAGGCGTACGGTCCGGACGGTGTTCCTCCTGTTGTTCTCAAAAACTGTGCTTCCGTGCTGACTCCCTGCCTAGGCAAACTCTTTTCGTCTGTCTATCCTCTAACGTCTTCCCTTCATGCTGGAAGTTTGCTCACATTCAACCTGTCCAAAGAAGGGTGACCGCTCTCAACCCTCCAACTATCGTCAATTGCTCTTATCTCTTGTCTTTCTAAAGTTTTTGAAACTATTCTTGCTTCCAAATTTCTTAAGCATTTCTTTCTCATAATCTGCTCTCAGATCGCCAGTATGTTTTCCTTAGGGGTTGCTCTACTGGTGATCTTCTTCCATATCTTACTAGCTCTTGGTCTCCTTTCGGGACTTCGGTGAGACCTTTCTATTGCACTAGACATATCGAAAGCCTTCGATAGAGTCTGGCACAAATCTCTAATATCTAAACTACCCTCCTTCGGTTTCTATCCCTCTATCTGTGCCTTTATGTCTAATTTCCTTTCCGGCCATTCCATAGCTGCGGTTGTGGACGGCCATTGTTCATTTCCTCAACCTATCAACTCCGGTGTTCCTCAGGGCTCTGTCCTATCTCCTATTCTCTTTCTAATTTTATAAATGATCTCCTAACTGTACCTTAATTCCCATCCATTCATATGCAGACGACTCAACCTTACAGACTCCATTAGTTTTTCAGAACGCCCAGCCAGCAATCCTCAACGACAAACGTAATGAAGCCATAGAACTCTTAAATTCTGATCTAAATACTATTTCCAATTGGGGCAGAGAAAAACTTGTTAACTTTTAATGCTTCCAAAACCCAAGTTCTCCATCTATCTACCCGTCAGGATCCCAGCGGGACTATCCCTTATTCTTCAACAATACAAAAATCAACCCGTCATCTTCTCTCAATATTCTTGGTGTCTCTTTTTCTTCTGCTCTCATTGGGAAGGACCATATTACAAGTCTTGCTAAGGCAGCCTCCAGAAGCTGGGTGTGCTCAACCGCCTTAGGGGGTTCTTTTCCCCTGCACAGCTTCTTGCTCTGTACAGGGGCATAGTGCGGCCTTGTATTGAGTATTGTTCACATGTATGGGGAGGTTCCTCTCACACCGCTCCTAGACAAAGTTGAAAGGAAGGCCTTTCGTATCATTAACTCCCGTCCACTCACAAAACTCTGCAATCTCTCTCTCGACCGCAATGTTGCATCTCTCTCGCTATTCTATCGCTACTATAATAATCAGTGTTCCTCAGAGCTATCCCAGTGCATACCACCTCCTTTACGTAGGGCACGTGGTACCCGTCTTGCAAATCAATCCCACCCCTACTCTGTGCAACTCTCCAACCAAGAGTGAAACGTTACTCTAAAACTTTCTTCTTACTCAACATCTGAGCTCTGGAACTCTCTCCCAGAATCAGTCTTTCCCTCTTCCTATGACTTAAATTGCTTTTCAAACTCCGTGTGTCCAGGCATTTTGGCTCGAACGTCCCTTGATTTGGCCCTGTCACTCTTTCACTATGGGGGAGGCACTCGCTATAGGCAGTTATGCCTTTTGCCTCCCTCAATCAATAGAAAAAAAAAAAAAAAAAAAAAAAAACTATCATCACATCACACCACCATGTACAACCAACACCACTATCATCACCAATACCACCATGTACAACCAACACCACTATCATCACCATTCCCACCACACATGTACAACCACACACTATCATCACCAATCACACCACCATGTACAACCAACACCTATCAATTCCCACCACCATGTACAACCAACACCACTATCATCACCATTCCACCATATGTACAACCAACACCACTATCAGCACCAATCACACCACCATGTACAACCAACACACCACTACATCACCAATCACCACCATGTACAACCAACACCACTATCATCACCATTCCCCACCATGTACAACCAACACCACTATCATCACCATTCCACCACATGTAAAACAACACCACTATCATCACCAACAGACACCATGTACAACCAACACCACTATCATCACCAATCACCACCATGTACAACCACACCTATCATCACCATTCCACCACCATGTACCAACACCACTCATCACCAATCACACCATGTACACCAACACCACTATCATCACCATTCAACCACCATGTACAACCAACACACACTATCATCACTTCCCACCACCATGTACAACCAACACCACTATCATCACCATCCTCCACCATGTACAACCAACCACTATCATCACCATCCACCACCATGTACAACCAACACCACTTCATCACATCACACCACCATGTACAACCAACACAATATCATCACCAATCACACCACATGTAAACCAACACCACTATCATCACCATTCCCACCACCATGTACAACCAACACCACTATCATCACCAATCACACCACCATGTACACCAACACCACTATCATCACCAATCACACCACCATGTACAACCAACACCACTATCATCACCATCCCACCACCATGTACAACAACACCACTAGCATCACCATTCCCACCACCATGTACAACCAACACCAATCATAACCAATCACACCACCATGTACAACCAACACCACTATCATCACAATCCCACCACCATACACCACACCACTATCATCACCATTCCCACCACCATGTACAACCAAAACACCAATCATCAATCACACCAACCATGTACAACCAACACCACGATCATCACCAATCACACCACCATGTCACAACCAACACCACTATCATCACCATTCCCACCAGGTACAACCAACAACACTAGAATCACCATTCCCACCACATGTAAAACCAACACCACTATCATCACCAATCACACCACCATGTACAACCAACACCACTATCCTCACCAATCCCACCACCATGTACAACCAACACCACTAGCATCACCATCCCACCACCATGTACAACCAACACTATCATCACCACACCACCAGGTACACCAACACCACTATCATCACCATTCACAAATGTACAACCAACACCACTATCATCACCATTCCACCACCATGTACAACCACCCACTATCATCACATCACACCACCATGTACAACCAACACCACTATCATCACCATTCCCACCACCATGTACAACCAACACCACTATCATCACCAATCACACCACCATGAATAAACCCACACCACTATCATCACCATTCCCACCACCATGTACAACCAACACCACTATCATCACCAATCACACCACCATGTACAACCAACACCACTATCATCACCAATCACACCACCATGTACAACCAACACCACTATCATCACCATTCCCACTGTAACCACCACCACTATCATCACCAATCACACCACCATGTACAACCAACACCACTATCATCACCAATCACACCACCATGTACAACCAACACCACTATCATCACCATTCCCAACATGTACAACCAACACCACTATCATCACCAATCACACCACCATGTACAACCAACACCACTATCATCACCATTCTCACAAAGAGCAGGCAAGTACATATTGGAAGCAAAAGGATAAATAAACAACAATGAACAAGCTGAACTGAAGAACCCACCAGTCTCTACACCGCTCTCTCATAAAGGACCAAGAACACAAGATCCTGGAATATGAAAACAACCTCACCCAGATGAAGAGAGGGAGGGAACCACGACTGTTGTTTCTAGCCTTCTCCTTCTACTGTCCTAACCACCACCACCACCACCACAGCAACCAGAACAACTACCACCACCACCACTACCACCACCACCACCATCACGGACTCAGGCTTAAATATGAGAGAGAAAGGGGTCCAGAAAAATATCCCTCAAGTGGAAATCTCGCCTTAAGGGGACAATGGCTGTTTGTTTGGCCTTTTAATTCATGTATTCGTGTTATATATTTTTTTAGTTTCCTCCCTAGACCTCCATCAAGCTTAGAAAAACACCCCTTCCTTCAAGAAGGAAGATTCAAGATAGATTTGTAAACAAAATCGGTAGAAAAATGTCCCGGCCAAAGGCCGATCCCTCCTAAAATTACAGGCTCGCTATCGCTTGCCAGGAAAAAATCGACACCTAGATGGCACGAAGGGTCCTAATATTAACAAAGAAATGGGGCGAAAGGCCATAAAATCCCCAAACTAATGGAACCAACGTCTTAAATCTCAACACTAGTGGGGCTAAACATTAGGGAGAAGGGGGTCCAGAAAAACGGTCTGTCTCCCCTTAAGCAGCATCGTGAGGAACACTAGGTCTGTTGTGGCTTGATTTTCTTAGCGATCATTACGTTAGAACGTTAGGGTGGTTGTCGATACAAACAACGAAGCACTACACAACCAATAACCTTTTGGGATAACAGGAGAGAATCTTAGATTAAGTTTAGGAATGACCTATGGGAAGATTAATCAAGCTTGCTTTTAGCTACGCTATGTCTTATTATCCATCCTAGGCCATTTTACCTACGCTATGTCTTATTATCCATCCTAGGCCATTTTACCTACGCTATGTCTTATTATCCATCCTAGGCCATTTTACCTACGCTATGTCTTATTATCCATCCTAGGCCATTTTACCTACGTTATGTCTTATTATCCATCCTAGGCCATTTTACCTACGCTATGTCTTATTATCCATCCTAGGCCATTTTACCTACGTTATGTCTTATTTATTGTGTCGTTTCATCGCTAGACCTCTATCAAGGTTAAAACAAAACAAAATCTAGACCCCCCCCCCCCCCTTCAAGATAAATTTGTACATTTTTCGGTAGAAAAATGTCCTGACTGAAGGCCGGTTCCTATCGCTTGCCAGGACAAATTTGACACCTAAATGGGACAAAAGGTCTTCATATTAAAAATAAAAAATAAAAAAAAGGCGAAAAGTATTAACATCGCCAAACTAATGAAACGAACGTCTTAAAATCTAATGGGACTAAACAAGAGGGAGAAAAATCAACTACCTCCCCCTTAGGCACTCCACCCAAGCGACCCTCAACGTGAAGCCCTGAGTCAACCCGGCCCCGAGAAAACACTTGAGGGGGCCGCGTAATCACTACCGGAATTTTGACTTCAAACACAGGGACCTCATACTCTCTCTCTCTCTCCCTTTTTCTCCTCAGTCACTCTTTCTCCTCTTCCTTCTTCTCCTCATCCACTCCATCTGTTCTTGGTTCTTCTCTTATCTCCCCTTTCATCCTTCTCCTTTTCCACTCCCTCTTTTCTTGGTTCTCTCTCTCTTACCTCCCTTCTCTTCGTCCATGGCTCTAGGTCTGTTCCTTCTCTCATCCATTGTTTTATCATCTATCTTTTAATCACTACGGGAATTTTGACTCTCTCTCTCTCTCTCTCTCTCTCTCTCTCTCTCTCTCTCTCTCTCTCTCTCTCTCTCTCTCTCTCTCTCTCTGTGGTTGTCTTGGAGGGTTATTGGTGGATGGTCTTTGTTTGGAGTCTGTTATTTCTTTCTTTACCCTTTGCTTGCCTCCCCTAGCCGCCAGTCAATGTGTGTGTGTGTGTGTGTGTGTGTGTCTGTGTGTGTGTGTGTGTTACTTTCTTTTCTTGGATTAACATCAAAGAGCAAACTAGTCTTCCTAATTTACTGTTTTATCTCCTCTTCTCGCTAACCTATATCATGTTATCTCTCTCTCTCTCTCTCTCTCTCTCTCTCTCTCTCAGACACACACACACACACACAAAGACAATGTACTGTAGATGTTAATAAATACTTAACAATCGAACGCTAACATTACATTAGAGGAAATGTTTGCAAGATCTACGGAAATCCTTATACTTTACACGAGGTACCCGGTTTCTTTCTCTAACAAGTGGTAAATATAATATGTATAGAATTTTACCACCACTGTCACTGATTACCATAGTCCATTCATTATACAGCAGGTAGGCCAGAACTCGTGAGTCCTAACCCCTGTAACTCATAATGGACTATACACTGCTCACACATTTAATAGTCATGTATATTAATACCTCACTCTTAAGGGGGAGGTAGTTGTTTTTGTGTACCCCATGTTTAGTCCCATTAGCTTTGAAATCTTAAGACGTTCCTTCCATTAGTTTGGCGATTTTAAGACCTTTTGACCCATTTATTAGTCAATAAAAATTCCTTTCGTGCCATTTAGGTGTCGATATTTTCCTGGCGATCGATAGAGAGCCTGTAATTATAGGAGGAACTGGCTTGTTTTACCAACAAAATTACATATTTATCGTGAAGGGGGGGTCTAGGTTTTTTTTAAAAAGTTTGATGGAGGTCTAGCGAGGTTACTATAATACAATTAAATATATATATAAATATACAAACATATAACACACTACCCTCTGAAACCCCAATTAACTGAGTTCACAAACAAATGCGATTTATATTCAACATGTAGCTCTGTTGTTGCTTGTTATCCCTTGTATTCTCTGTACACGCCGTCAATCCCTGGGTGTTTTCCGTGCCTGCCGTCCACTGCTTGGGCCCATTCAACTTTACCCTCTAAAAAAAAATGTTTTGTCCATGGTTGCTGTTGTAATCAAGCTTGCTTTTGCTTGCTTGCTCTTGCTTGGTCGCGCTCGCTCTCTCTCTCTCTCTCTCTCTCTCTCTCTCTCTCTCTCATACATAGATAGATTATTTGTTTTATGTGTATGGAGGAGACAAAAGGCAGGTTGCCTGTAACGAGTGTCTCCCACAAAGTTAAAACAGTGACAGAACCAAATTCAAGGGACGTTGAAGTCAAAATGCCTGGACACACGGAGCTTAAAGCAGTCTAAGTCATAGGATGAAGGAAAAATGTATTGAAGGAGAGAGTTCCCGAGTTCACTTGTTGAGTAGAAAAAAGACAGAAAATTTGCCAATTCTTGGGTTGGAAAGCTGGACAGAATAGGAGTGGGACTGTGTTGAAAGGTTGGTGCCTCGCACTCCCTGTACACACTCACTTTATTGAGATCGTATTTGCCCATTTGAGTCGTAGAGGTAGATTATTATCTATCTATCTATTGCCTGACGCCATGATCCCCGAAGGGGTGGCCACGAACGAACCGCCCCCAAGCACCTCTGTCCCCAGTCAGTCGACGCCCCTCCTCCCAACCAGAACCGTCTTGATTCATATACTTCCTCACTCCATCCTTCCACCTCTCCTTCGGTCTACCTCTCCCTCTCTGTCCTTCCATCTCGCTCTCGTACACCCTCTTAGTCATTCTCTCGCTTCCCATACGTTCCAAATGGCCGAACCATCTCAAGTTGTTCCTTTTCACACTTTCCAGCACATCTACCTCCACACCAAACCTCCTTCTTACTTCCTCATTCGTCTGTCTATCCCTCCATGTAACTCCGCACGCACTTCTCAAGTACCTCATTACCACCGCTCTCACTCTTGGTCTGAGTCTCTCCACGAACGTCCATGCTTCGCTTCCGTAAGTTAGTGTTGGGATTACCACACTGTCATGCAAGGACTTCTTCACTTCCATACTGACCACTCTATTTCTTGTTACTGCTTTCAACGTTCCTACAACCCTCTTCCCCTGTTGCACCCTCTCCCGCACTTCTTCATCCATAATCCCATCTTTACTCAACACACTGCCCAGATACTTAACAGAGATGACAATCACCATAGCCTGGCCGTTGAACTTCACCTCACACTTTGTGACTTCACTCCTTTCGAAGACCATAACCTTGCTTTTCCCCGCATTTACCCTCAAATTCCGTTTTTCCCACTGTTCCAAACTCATTTACCAGACCCTGCAACTCCCATTCATTATCACTCATCAGAACTGTGTCATCCGCAAACAGCAGTATAGGTAGCTTCCACTCATTTCCCTCCCTTTTCAGCGATACACCAACATCCACTGCTCTTCCTAGTATTTCTTTCATGACTCCATCCATATATACAGTAAACAACCACAGGGACATCACACACCCCTGTTTCAACCCAACACTCAGGTCAAAGAACTCGCTCTGCTCATTCTCCACACGTACTGCCGCCTTTGCACCCTCATACATGCTCTTCACTGCTTTCAGCAACTTGCTATCTATTCCGTCTATTCTAAGTACTTTCCACATGCCTTCTCTATCCACTCTGCCATAGGCCTTCTCCAAGTCCATAAAGGCAACAAACACCTTTTGTTGCTTCTCCAGATATTTCTCCACAACACAATTCAGGGTAAAAATTTGATCTACACATCCTCTTCCCTTCCTAAAACCTCCCTGCTCGTCGCCTATCCATTTTTCCGTTCTCACTCTCACTCTCTCAATCACTACCCTACTGTACACCTTCCCTACTACGCTTAAAAGATATATTCCTTGGTGGTTACCACACACTCCTCTTTCCCCTTTGTCCTTATATAGGGGGACTATTATGCCAGTCTTCCAGTCATCGGGTGCATTCCCCTTCTCCATGCTAGTTTGCACATTTTCCATACCCATTCGATCGCTATCTCACCACCATACCTCAACATTTCCCCACACACTCCATCTGTTCCTGGTGCTTTCCCCAAGTTCACTCTTTTCATAGCTTCCCACACTTCTGACCTCCTGATCCCCACCTCCTCCTCCACTACTTCTCCTCTTCTCTCCCCCCCCCCCCATACCATATCCAACTATGTTTGCTGGCTCTTCATTCCTTACATTTAGCAACTCATTGAAGTACTCCCTCCATCTTTCGACTTTCTCTTGCTTCTTGGCTAGCATTTTCCCATTCTTATCTTTCACACCCTTACTACCTTCCCTAAATTTCTTGACTTCTTTTCAGAACAGTTTCTTACACTCCCTCTATTTTACATTCTGATTCCTTCCAAATTCCTCATCTACTCTTCTCTTGCTATCCTTCACTACTCTCTTCACCACTCTCTTTCTCTCCACGTACCTCGCTCGTTTCTGCCTCTCCAAATCTTCATTCCCTCTACTACCCAACCACTCTCTATACACTTTCTTTTTGTCTTCCACATCTATTTTTACATCTTCTGTCCACCATGCTGTACCTTTCACTCCCCTCCCTCTTCTCCTCACTCCACACACCTCCTCACATGCTGCACATATCTCTTCCTTAAACACCTTCCTTGTCTCCTCCACTTCCTCCATATCTGCCAGGTCGAACCCACCTAGTCGTCTTTCTATTGCTCTCCTGTACTTTTCCCTGGTTTCCTCCTCCTGTAGCCTCTCCACACTCCTCACCATTCCCCCTTCCTCTCGCCTCCCTCCAGCTCTCCTTACCCACTTATTCTGTATCCTAACCTTAGCTACTAGATTATTATATTAAAGAAAATCGTCTAATGGTAACCGGAATAGGATAAAAACAACGTAATGGTGGTGAAGGGGTTAAGGGGGCCCATATCGCTTTCTTTCTCTTTCTCTCCCTCTCTCTTTGGCTTGTAGGTCCTATCCATTCGGCCCCATTCAGCCAACTGTTTTAAGACATTTACCCCCATTCAGGTGTCAATATTTTTCTGGCGAGCGGAAGCGAGCCAGCATATACAGTATATATATATATATATTTGCTTTTGACAGCTAGCTAAATTTGTACATTTTTCGATAGAAAAATATCAACGGTGAAGCCGGATTTCTCCATACAATGCTAGCTTGCTATCGCTCGCCAGGTACCTGGATGGGGATAAACTTCTTAAAACAGTTAGCTGAATGGGGCCGAATGGATACAAGCCAGAGAGAGAGAGAGAAAAGGAGAGAAAGAGAAAAAAAACAGGTGACCCCCCTTAATAGTTATAAACTTCACAAATCACAATCCAGCTACATTTGAATCTATTAGGCACCCTCAATACGGCGAGCTTCATATTCCAAGTTGTCCATATTCAATACCCAAGGTTCGGCAGTCAAAGTGAAATTATTCCTGTCTGTCTGTTTGAGAGAGAGAGAGAGAGAGAGAGAGAGAGAGAGAGAGAGAGAGAGAGAGAGAGAGAGAGAGAGAAAAATGTGTGTATGTGTGTGAAAGAGATTGTGTGTATGTGTGTGTGATATGTGTATGAGTAAATCTACTGTACGTGGTGTGTAGGCAATATGTAATATGTGTATAATTTTATGTAAAAGTCTGACCATAGTCTATAAGGGTATAAATGTGTGCATGAAAATATCTATGTACACTCGGATACCATAGTCTCTAGGCCACTCATAATAATATCTATGTACACTCGGATGCCATAGTCCCTAGGCCACTCATAATATCTATGTACACTCGGATGCCATAGTCTCTAGGCCACTCATAATAATATCTATGTACACTCGGATGCCATAGTCCCTAGGCCACTCATAATAATATATATGTACACTCGGATACCATAGTCTCTAGGCCACTCATAATAATATCTATGTACACTCGGATGCCATAGTCCCTAGGCCACTCATAATAATATCTATGTACACTCGGATGCCATAGTCTCTAGGCCACTCATAATAATATCTATGTACACTCGGATGCCATAGTCTCTCTCTAGCCCACTCATAAATATTATATGTACACTCGGATGCCATAGTCTCTCTCTAGCCCACTCATAAATATTATATGTACACTCGGATGCCATAGTCTCTCTCTAGCCCACTCATAAATATTATATGTACACTCGGATGCCATAGTCTCTAGGCCACTCATAATAATATCTATGTACACTCGGATGCCATAGTCCCTAGGCCACTAATAATAATATCTATGTACACTCGTATGCCATAGTCTCTAAGCCACTCATAATAATATCTATGTACACTCGGATGCCATAGTCTCTAGGCCACTCATAATAATATCTATGTACACTCGGATGCCATAGTCTCTAGGCCACTCATAATAATATATATGTACACTCGGATGCCATAGTCCCTAGGCCACTCATAATAATATCTATGTACACTCGGATGCCATAGTCCCTAGGCCACTCATAATAATATCTATGTACACTCGGATGCCATAGTCTCTAGGCCACTCATAATTATCTATGTACACTCGGATGCCATAGTCTCTAGGCCACTCATAATAATATCTATGTACACTCGGATGCCATAGTCTCTAGGCCACTCATAATAATATCTATGTACACTCGGATGCCATAGTCTCTAGGCCACTCATAATAATATCTATGTACACTCGGATGCCATAGTCCCTAGGCCACTCATAATAATATCTATGTACACTCGGATGCCATAGTCTCTAGGCCACTCATAATAATATCTATGTACACTCGGATGCCATAGTCTCTAGGCCACTCATAATAACATCTATGTACACTCGGATGCCATAGTCCCTAGGCCACTCATAATAACATCTATGTACACTCGGATGCCATAGTCTCTAGGCCACTCATAATAACATCTATGTACACTCGGATGCCATAGTCTCTAGGCCACTCATAATAATATATATGTACACTCGGATGCCATAGTCCCTAGGCCACTCATAATAATATCTATGTACACTCGGATGCCATAGTCCCTAGGCCACTCATAATAATATCTATGTACACTCGGATGCCATAGTCTCTACGCCACTCATAATAATATCTATGTACACTCGGATACCATAGTCCCTAGGCCACTCATAATAATATCTATGTACACTCGGATGCCATAGTCCCTAGGCCACTCATAATAATATCTATGTACACTCGGATGCCATAGTCTCTAGGCCACTCATAATAATATCTATGTACACTCGGATGCCATAGTCTCTAGGCCACTCATAATAATATCTATGTACACTCGGATGCCATAGTCTCTAGGCCACTCATAACAATATCTATGTACACTCGGATGCCATAGTCTCTAGGCCACTCATAATAATATCTATGTACACTCGGATGCCATAGTCCCTAGGCCACTAATAATAATATCTATGTACACTCGTATGCCATAGTCTCTAGGCCACTCATAATAATTCGTGGATCCCCGTTGTTTTTATGTATGCAATTATAACAATCTGGATTGATTTTTGGATAGCACTTGTTTTTCAATAAATAGTATATTGTTTTGTTGTTGATTTATAGACAATTATATTCATAAATTCGTTTCTAGAGATATACTTCCATAATTAGAAATGAGTGAAGTCCACGAATTTGTATGAGTGGGCTAGAGACTATGGTATCCGAGTGTACTATGAGTGTGAATGAATACGTAACCGGTGCGTATGTTATGTAAGTAAGTATGAATGTAAAGTTCTCAGCATATTTAAAGTTCCACCAATTCAAGTATTTGAACCTTTAAAGCCAAGTTCCGAAGCTTCTGGGCTTCAATAATGTATTTTTTTTTTTTTTTTAAAGACCTCCGTCTACGTATTGTGAAAAACCTGTTATCCTCCGGCAAATTGTGGGGTTGAGTGAGTGAAGGGGGGGACAGTGAATGAAGGAGGATGCATGTTTTTCATAATACGTGTTGCTAGCCCCAAACGCGCGAGCAACTGTGGCTTTCAACCATCCGACACATCCCCTTTTATTAATGTGCATCACACATGTTACATACAAATAAAGTTTATGTTTTGTTTTACCCTACTGTGGAAAGACTACGGATACACCACTCCTGCCGGGGCCTCACGCAGTGGCATGACCCAGTCCTGTCGAACTGAGCTCATGACGCTGGTGGCATTGCCCCGGAGGATAGCCATCCCTAGTCTTTGCTTGAGCCAGAGGGTTTCCCGGGGTTCTCCTGAAACTTCTCTGAAATAATGTATTGTATTGTCATATTTGCGTTGCAATACTGATTCAAATTGGTGCGTCGCTATTTATGCTCTCGACTGTACAGTATATACATTCTCTCTCTCTCTACATATATACAGTATATATATATATATACTGTATATACAGTATATATATATATACTGTATATACATATATGCAAATAACTGCATATACCTGCATTAGTGTGTGTATGTATGGTATATATGTGTGTGTGTGTGTGCGGTCCTTGTTTTCTATGTGTATAAAGGAGACAAGAAAACTGCCTTTATCAAGTCATCAAGCCCCCCCCCCCCCCCTCTCCCTCTTCCAAACTGAAAGAGTAATAGAGGGCCGAATTCAAGGCACGTTAGACTCAAAATGTCCTTATCCTCCTAAAGTTGAGAGGGATAATAGAACCAAATTCAGGGTACGTTAGAGTCAAAATATCCTCATGTATATGTATTTGCGTGTGTATGTATCTGTGTGTGTGTGTGTAAATATATACGAGCCAGTATCAGTGTGTACATGTAAGTAACTCAGGGAACGGAAGGCTCACCACCAATCACAACTAAGTTATAATTGATTGGCAGTTATCAGGCTCCCACAACACACCTATCCAATGGTACGGCTTTTGGGATTCATTGTTGCTACGGAAATAATGAGAGTGAGGGAGTGTGTGTGTGTGTGTGTGTGTGTGTGTGTGTGTGTGTGTGTGTGTGTGTGTGTGTGTGTGTGTGTGTGAGTGAGAGAGAGAGAGAGAGAGAGAGAGAGAGAGAAGCCGAGGAGGGATGACAGGAAAGGAGAACAAAAAACAGGAATGAAAGAAGGGAATAGGAGGAGGAACAAGGAAGGAGAGAAGAGGGGTAGCGAAATGACAGAAAGGAGAAGTCAGGAAAGGAAACGAAGAAAGAAAGGAGAGGCACGAAAGAAGGATAGAAGCGAGCGAATCGAGAGAAGAAGTGGAGGAGGAAAATGAGGAAGGAGAGAAAGAAAGAAAGGAAAGAGCAGGCATAGGAGAAGAGAAAAGTGGAAGGAGAGGCACAAAGGATAGAAGAAACAAGAGAAGGAGTGGAGGAGGGACAAAGAAAGGATAGAGCAGGGATAGGAGGAGAGAAAGAAAGGAGAATCACAGAGGAAGGATAGAAGCAAGAGGAGTGGAGGAGGAAAGGGAGGAAGGAAATAATAAGGATAGAGCAGGGATAGAAGGTGAGAAGACAAGAAGGAGAGAGAGAAAGAAAGGAAAAACACAAAGCAAGTATAGATGCCCGTGATCCTCCTCCTCCTCCACCACCACCACCACCTCCCACCCTCCACCATCACTCGTCAGCCAGACGCCTGGCATTGGTCCCTCATGTCACCCCCGCCAACCAATCACCGCCCGCCAGCCTCTTACTCAAGCGGGTTCACCAGTGCTTGACAACTCGCCCGCCCAGATTTACGCTTTTACAAGAAAATTCGCGCTTCTAAAATTGACACGCTTATATTAACCCTTTTAACCCCATCAACACCATGACGCCCTTTACCTTTGATTCGGGCTAGCATTAGAACAGGTTATAGTTGAAGAAAAAAAATGGGATTGGGACTGATTATATAGAATAGAATAAGGACCTATGTTACTAAGAGGGTTTATTGAGAACGTATTTACCCATTTGAGTCGCATAGGTAGACTACAAACTAAAGAAAATCGTCTAATGGTAACCCGACTATGAACATTACGTCATGGTGTTGAAGGGGTTAAAACAATCCGATGACGCATTTCTGTCCCTGTTCT
Source organism: Paralithodes platypus (assembly GCA_032716605.1). Lineage (NCBI taxonomy): Eukaryota > Metazoa > Arthropoda > Malacostraca > Decapoda > Lithodidae > Paralithodes > Paralithodes platypus. The sequence goes on from CM064523.1 coordinate 10,872,799, forward strand.
CTAGCTAGTATTGGACGATTTTATTCAGGTCAGGAAGGGTGTATGAACTTCAGAGGGTGTATTCGCGCATTTACAATTTACACGTTCTTTATTAACTATTTAAAGATCCGATGACGCACCTTTCCCTGTTGTCTAGCTATTATTAGACGATACTATTCAGATTAGGAAGGGTATAAATTATGAAAGTAAGAGGATTAAATTAAGGGTCTTAAACAGGAGCCATTTTGTTTGAAGGCTTGAATGAATAGGAGAAGGAATACAAGAAAATTAACATGAAATAGCCTTGATTAGGCCATTTTATCACTTCCAAAGTCAAACATTTGAACTAGAAACCAAATTTTTGTCTTTACATATGCTTAACCCATTCAGTACCAGGGACATTGTTTTTATCGTAATCTGGCAACTATTAGACGACTTTATTCAGCTTAGGAAGGACCTCTAGCAATAATAAGGCTTCACACTCTCTCAATCAACCCTTTTAACTACCACCGATCCTTCCTAAGCTACATAATATGGTCTAATTATAGCTAGAGTAACATATAACACACGTCGCTGGTACTCAAGGGGTTAATACTAAATATAATGGACGCTGCTTTCGTTTGACACCCTGGGCTTGATGGAGATTAGTTTTTAGACTCGACCCTCATGATTCCCACAGATCTTTACTAAGCTGTGTAAAATCGTCTAATGATACGCCAGAATAAACTGTCAAAATGCGTCATTATCTTCAAGGGCTTCTACACTGCCTGACAGCTCGCCACACTCCTTACCATTCTCAAAGTGCCGGTAAGATGTCAGAATAATGGTGGCTGAGAAGAATAAGATGGCAGGGAGGGTATAAATAAATTACAGAGGGCAACCACCACCACCGTCCACTGAGAGAGCCATCATTAGAGAGACTCACAAGATGGTGGTGGTGGTGTGGTGGGAGGAGCCATCTTGTTTCCACGTCAGTGCTTGCAGGGGTGGGATTTTGTGGGCTTGCTTACGTTTGATCGCTCCTTCTCTCTCTCTCTCTCTCTCTCTCTCTCTCTCTCTCTCTCTCTCTCTCTCTCTCTCTCTCTCTCTCTCTTTCTTCTGCCTGTCTGTCTGTGTTGGTCTCTATGTGTGTTATTTTCTATGTGAGTGAGGGAGACAAAAGGCAGAACTGCCTGTAGAGAGTACCTCCCCCATAGCTGAAAGAGTGACAGGGCCAAAATCAAAGGACATTTGAGCCAAAATGCCTGCTTGCTATCGCTTGCTCTCTGTCTCTCTCATATATAAATGTATATATGTATATATATATATATATATATATACAAACATATATATACTGCATATACTGTATACACACACACATCCATAAAGAAATTAATCTAACCAATAAAATAATAATGAATCTATTTATCATTATTTCTATCAACTTGTCTAATTATCTAGTTTAATCGAACAAATATATAATCAATCTTTCGACCCATCTATGATCTATCATTATATCTTTCAATCGATCTATCTTACCTATCTATCCATTTACGTCAATACAAAACACATCATATTCATAAACAACCAAACTTATTATTACAACAAACAACAAGAAAACATTACCCATTCTATCAAACTATTACCAATCAATAAATCAAGAACAAAACTATACCCTTCTATCAAAACTATTTACCAATCAATGAGTCAAGCAAAACAATACCCCTTTATCTAACTATTTTACCAATCAATATATCTGTCCATATATATAAAACAACCCAATACTTAAGTAGAAAGCCTTATTCTATCAGCAAACACGAATTAAAGGGGGATGGGTGTTATTTTGTCTGGCCCCCTTTCTCCCTAATGTTTAGCCCCTTAGTTTTCAGATTATAAGATATTCGGCCCACTAGTTTGAAGAATTTAAGACTTTCACCCCATTTCTTTGTCAAAGTTATGACCTTACGTGCCATTTAGCTGTCGATGTTTTCCTGGCAAGCGATTAGCGAGTCTAATATAGGGGGATCGGCCTGAAAAAAAATCTACCGAAAAAATGTACACATTTATGGAGTGTTTTTTGTAAGTTCGATGGAGGTCTAGGGAGGAAAACTAAAGAACATAATCAAATAAATAGCCGATCCCCCCTTAACCACTCATTCTATACAGCTATCTAACAGCCATTAACCTTTCCACATATATCCACACCAGAAACATTCAAAAGGAAACAGCTTATCATTCATGCAATCAATACATCCAACTAAAACAAATTTAATCAATCAATCAATCAATCTCTATATATATATATATCTGTACCAAAACAAAACACAACTTAACCCCCCCCCCCCCCCCACCACCACCAGCACTACCAATGCCTTCAATCCATTCAGGCAAAAATACATTCAATCGATCAATCAATCTATCTTTTCCATCTATCTATTCCAAAACAAAACACACACACATCTTATTTTCCACCTTTGCACTGCTAATTCAGGCTATTCCTTCATTCAATACATCCAGCTCAATCAAATTCAATCAATCAATCCACCAATAAATAAATAAATAAATCTATCTATTTATACCAAAACAAAACCCACAACTTATTTCTCCACCTTTCCCCCACTACCAATTCAGGCCGCCCTGGAGTTTATTATTATAGAGTTTAGACAACTCTGCGTAAAGTTGGAAGTTAAGGCTCTATAATTTCGAGGTATAAATCAAGTATTAGGGACTTGCAATTACAATTAAATATACGAGAAGCTTATTGCCACATATACAATTTATTTACACCATGCATGTTTGCTTTATTATACAGTTTTATAAGACAATGAGGATTTGATGTGGGGATATTCTAGACAAAAATAAATGGACCACTTTTTTCAGTACAGGTTAATGCACTCAAATATTTTATTCTGACTATTATTAAACGATATTATTGACTGAGCTTAGGAAGGATCAGTGAAGCTCAAAGGGATAAGTCGGACCCACTGATTGCTTAAAGGTCCTTCGTAAGCTGTATTTGATAACTTTGATGAAGAAAAACCCATTGATTGACAGAAGTCCTTCGTAAGCTGTATTTGATAATTTAGATGAAGATAAATCAATGTATCAATATATATTACCGGAAAGTGTAAGTCAACAATACAGTTTTGAGGTATACAATAAAAACGTGCAACCTTAACCCATCCAAGATACGATTACGCGATTTCCTTTCTGTTTTCTGGCTATTATTAGACGATGTTAATCAGATTAAGACGGGTACGTGAAAGTCGGAGGGTTAATTGAAGATAGTCTTTACCCCCATAATTCCCACAGATCCTTCCTAAACTGTACACAATCGTTTGATGATAGCCAGAATATACCGTCAAAATGCGTGATAATCTCCAAAGCGTTAACTGTAGCTAAGATAATACAGATAACAGTTAAGGGGATAGTGGCTTTTTTTATTTATTTATTTTTTTTTTGGGGGGGGTCGTCTATTCATCAATGTAGTAGTTTATTATTTAGTTTCCTTGCTAGACCTCCCACAAGCTTAGAAAAACACTCCCTAGACCCACCATCAATATAAATTTGTACATTTTTCGGTAGAAACATTTCCCGGCCGAAGGCCAATTCCTCTTATAATAACAGGCTCGCTATCGCTCGCCAAGAAAAAATCGACACCTAAATGGCGCGATGGGTCTTAAAATCGACAACGGAATGGAGCTAAAGGTGTTAAAATCGCCAAACTAATGGGCCGAACGTTTAATATGTCAAAACTAATGGGGCTAGACGCAAGGGAGAAAGGGGTCCAGAAAACCGGTTCATCTCCCCTTAATGCACTACCAATGACTGAAAGGCGTATCATTCACAAGTTAAGGCTTTGTTTTGTTTAGTGTAAAACAAATAAATACCCTAGACTTGATTAAGTGGAGAGAGAGAGAAGAGAGAGAGCTAAGAGAGAGAGAGATAGAGAGGAGAGATAGAAATAGAAGGCAGATAGACCAGGGATTCAAAAAATATAAACAAAAACAAAAACTGAGAGATATTCAATTATATTATATATTACATAGCCAGAGAGGTAGAGCTTAGACCAGCTGGACTGAGAGACAGAGCTATACCAAGAACAGCCCACAGAGAATAACACAAAGAAAGGGTCTATCAAGAAGAGAGAGAGAGAGAGAGAGAGAGAGCAATGAGAGGAGAAAAGAGAGAGATAAGAGAGAATAGAGAAGATGAGAGAAAGAGAGACATAGAGAGAGAGAGAGGAGATAAGAGAGAGAGAGAGAAAGAGGAAACAGTTAGACAGTCAGAGCTAGACCAGAGAATAACAAACATGAAAAAATGGTCTAGCAGGCTAGGGGCGGGAGGAGGGGTTAGTAGTGGGTCCTAAAAAAACAAAAACTCCACAATGCAACCCCGCCCACCAACCCCTCACAATACGGGCTGATGGTACAAGCCCACAAAATAATCGCACAGTCACTCGCTCTCGCCACGGTCAGACAGGAGAGAGAGGGGGAATAGACGTGGGGGCGAAATGACAGTTGCAAAATGTGTGTGTGGGGGTGTGTCTATGTGTGTGTATAATACTAATATAATAATATAACAATAATAATAATATAATAATAATACTAATAATAATATATGGTTTATTTAAAGGTGTGTGTGTGTGTGGGGCGAATGGAGGAAGGATAAGGAGGGGTGGAGGAGAATGGGAGATGAAGAAGGGAGGGAGGGAGAAGAGAGGTAGTGTGAAGGATTTGGAGGAAAGGAATGATGAAGCAAGGGAGGGAGGAATGGACGAACGAACGAATGACTGATTGAACAAAGAAATACGACAATGAATGAACGAACGAGAATAAGTGGTCTAAAGAGAATGGATGAATACGAACGAACGACGGAGAAATGAATGAACGAACGTAAACAATCAGGCGATTGGAATAATAGGCCTGGATGACGTAACACACTATTGCGTTATTGTATATACTGTACTGTAAGAGTTGCCCAAATAATGATTCGCGGCACCAGTATATTTCGATCAATATTGGTATCAGCCATATCTAAGCATTAATTCATCGATGTGAGTGAGATATATAAACAGTTCCTATCTTTACCCACCCTATTCAACATCTGACAGACATTGATACAGCACACGGCGAGCAAAACATACTGACAGCGGAGACATGACTTATTATATAATAACTAAATGAAGAAACTAAATAGATACACAAATAAATAAATATATATATATATATATATATAAATGATGCACAGACAACAGACAGTTTCACAGGAGCCAATCGTGCATCTGAATTTCCAAAGTAATTCGGAGAGATATAGATGCAAGGGTGGATGAATTGATAGATAGATGAATAGATAAATAAGAAAGTGTGGCTGCTGTAAGAGAGAGAGAGAGAGAGACATTGTAGTGGTCCGATGAGCAACGCCCTTCAGTGTGTGTAATAGTGTATGGGGTGCATGTGGAATATGATTGTACTGCTGGAATGGCTGTGGGTGTGAATGTTCTCTGTAACCAGTATAAGCAGTTCGATCCTGCTGATAAGGTGCTAGCATATACATGTGCACATGCAACACTTGTCTCCCGCACCTCAAATATAGGTCGACATATAGAGATGTGAAGCTATTTTAGAGGTATGGTACAGGAAAATTGCCTTTTGGCTACTTCATACACATTAAAACACAGACACACACACTTAGACAGATTGATAGATAGAAATGTAAGTTAGGTACGTAGGGTACGTAGTATCCGTCTTGCAACACAATCCCACCCCTACTATGTGCAACTCTCCAACTCAAGAGTGAAAACGATACTCTCAATACTTCTTTATTCAACAACTGAGCTCTGGAACTCTAACCCAGAATCATTCGTTCCTCTTTCTATGATATATATAGTGCTTCAATTCTCCATGTGTCCAGGCATTTTGGCTCGAACGTCCCTTGATTATGGCCCTGTCACTCAACACTGGGGGAGGCACTCGCTACAGGTATTTCTGCCTTTGTCTCCTCCCTCACTCAAATAGAAAAAAAGGTAGGTAGCTAGATACCTGTAAGTAAATAAGCAAGCAAGTTAGTAGGTAGGTATGTAGGTAGATAGAAAATGGAGAAGTAAAAGAAGGAGAAACTAATGTAATCTGGCATTTCACAAGAGGCCATCGTGCACCTCTTGAAATTTAAATTGAAATTGAAATATATATATATATATAGATATATAATTATATAAGAGAGAAGAGAGAGAGAGAGAGAGAGAGATAGAGAGGGAGAGAGAGAGAGAGATGGAAGATAGATAGACATAGATAATATAAACAGTGTGTAGAAATGAGTGAATGAAATTTGTGATCGAGAGTGAGATAGGAGATAGGTAAAGAGCCATTTACTGTAGATAGGTATACAGGAATAACATAAGGGCAGATACAAAGATAGAAGAAGAACAGGAGAAAGGGGAACAGAAAAAGGAGAAGGCAAGGCAAAACAAACCAAAAATATAAGAACAATAAGAACATAAGAAAATAGGAGTCTGCAGAAAGCCGATTGGCCTAAGCAAGGCAGATCCCTGTCCTGTCCCACACAATCCAAATTATAGGCTCAACACTCTAATATATACCCTGAGGATCATCTTACCAAAACGGTTAGAGATTAACGCAGGATTACGGGGTCTGCAGAGCGCTGATTGGCCCAACCCGGCTGATCCCCCTTCACACCCAACCCTTCTCGTCCATATGCTTATCCAATTTTATCTTAAAGCTCCCTACCGTTTTTGATCCCACTATAGCACTTGGTAGTCCATTCCACCCATCTACAACTCTGTTACCAAACCAATATTTGCCTATATCTTTTCTGAAACGAAATTTATCTAATTTGAAACCATTGGTACGAGTTCTTTCGCTATCACTGAGCTTTAGTACATTTGTCATGTCCCCTTTGTTAATCCACTAACCCACGTGAACACCTCTATCATAACCCATCTAACTATGTGTCTCTCTAACGAATGTAAACATAATTTCTTCAACCTTTCTTCATACGGAAGATTTCTAATATTATGGATCATTTTTGTCATTCTACGCTGTACTCTCTCCAATGAATCTATGTCCATTCTGTAATAAGGACACCAAAATTGGACAGCATAACCCATATGGGGTCTCACTAATGACAAGTAAAGTTTTAAGATACCATCAGCAGTTCTGTTACTCACACTCCTAGAGATGAACCGGAGAATCCTGTTTGCCTTATTACGAACGCTTATACACTGATTTCTAGGCTTCAAATCATTGCTAACAAACACACCTAGATCTTTCTCGCAGGCTGAATTTTCGAATTCTAAATTAGCAAGTTTATATTTAACATTTGTTTGCATCTTCCCTATATTAATACCTTGCATTTGTCAATGTTAAACTTCATCTGCCAATTTACTGACCATTCATGTAAGGTATCTAGATCCCTTTGGAGGTACTCTATATCGCTATCTGAATTAATTGATCTCCCAATTTTAGTATCGTCTGCGAATTTACTTATCCTACTAGTTATACCTAAACCTAGGTCATTTATGTATATAAGAAACAACAGGGGACCTAATACCTATCCCTGGGGGACACCACTTTTGACTGCTCCCCACTCTGACTTGATACCATTTATGCTGGCTCTCTGTTTTCCTACCAATTAGCCATGACCTAATCCATCCCAACAACGACCCTCCTATTCCATGTGCCTCAACCTTTCTCATCAATCTCTCATGAGGGCTCTGTCGAAATCTTTATGAAATCTAAATATATAATATCATATGACTTGTCACTATCTACTGCTTCATATACCTCTGAGAAAAAGCTAAGCAAATTAGTAAGGCCAGAACATCCCTGAGTGAATCCATGCTGAGAAGAATTTAGTAAGTTAAATTGTCTAAGTGGCTTCTAATTTTCCTAGCAATAATAGACTCTAGCAACTTTCCTATGATTGATGTGAGACTAATGGGACGGTAATTGGATGCTATCGATTCATCACCTTTTTTGAAGATCGGAACTACATTTGCAAGCTTCCAAGCTTCTGAACTAAACCTGTTTCTAATGACTTGTTAAATAAAAATGCTAATGGGCTACTTAACTCATCTCTGCATTCTTTTAATACTCTAGCATATACCTCGTCAGGACCAGGCGATTTTTGAGTTTTCAGTCTGTCAATTTCCTTAAGCACATAATTTCTACTTATACTAACTGTACTTAACATATTTTCTATACTATCACTATATACCATATTGACTTCTGGAATCTGTGCCAAATTTTCATTAGTAAAAAAGGAAAGAAACTGACTATTTAATGTACTGCACATTTCTAAATAATTTTCTGTAATTTCTCCTATTGAAGTTTTTAATAGGAGAAATAACAGAAAATTATTTAGAAATGTGCTGTACATTAAATAATCAGTTTCTTTCCGTTTTCAGTAATGAAAATTTGGCACAGATTCTAGAAGTCAATATGGTATATAGTGATAGTATAACAAATATGTTATACGAAAAATGTTACTCCCTGAAATACAAAAGGCCCAAAATCGAGAAGTGTTTGAAATGGAGGAGGGGTGTGTGGGGGCGGGGAAGAGTTACAAGGAATAGTTAGTATCTCAGAAACCTTGTGGTCTATTCCCATTCCCATGAGTACTCAAGTGGAAGGAGAGAGAATGTTTAGTGCACTATACTCTTACAGAATGTGAAAAAATACTACTCTCTTCTTGAACAACTCTACTGAAGAACTGTTTACAACTTCAAAGGGAAGTTTGTTCTAGGTAGAACAATCTCATGATTAATATGAAGTTTCCACAATTACTAGTGTTCGAACCTTTTCAATTCTAATTTCCAGCCATAATTGAGTGTTGTATTCATATTGAAGGTAAACATTTTACTATAATCCACATTCTCAAACCCAATAGGTATTTTCAAAACTTCAATGAGCTGACTTAGTAGTCTGCGTATCTCCAACTGAAAGAGATGAAGAGCTCTCAACCGGTCCTCATAGCTCAGTCTTCTAATCGATGGTATAGGCTTTGTAGCCCTAGCTTGTACTTTTCAGTCGCTCGTTCGCTCGAGAGAGAGAGTGAGATTGAGTGAGAGTAAGAGAGAGATAATGTGAACGAGAAGTGTGTGAGAGAAAGAGAGAGGGGAGTGAGAGAAATTGGACAGTCTGACTACTGAAGGAGAGAGAGAGAGAGTGTGTGTGTTGTGTGTAAGATTAGTGTCGTATTGAGTATGACCTTTCCACAAGCACACATTCCCCCCCCCCCACCCTCTTTCTTCTCTCTCTCTCTCACACATACCCCCTCCCTCATTACCCCCCAGAGTGAGAGTGACGGTGAGAGTAAGAAGAGAGGGATAATTTAAAAATGTGTGAGAGAGAGAATAAGTGAGAATGGAAAGTTGCCTACTACTAAAGAGAGAGAGAGAGAGAGTGTGTGTGTGTGTGTGTGAGATTAAGTGTCGTATTGAGTATGACCTTTCCACAAGTACACATCCCCCCTCTACCCCACCCCACCCTCTTTCTCTCTCTCTCACACACATACCACCTCCCTCATTACCCCCCAGAGTGAGAGTGAGGGTGAGAGTAAGAGAGAGAGAGAGATAATGTGAAAGAGAATGTGTGAGAGAAAGAGAGAGGGAGTGAGAGAAATTGGAAAGTCTGACTACTGAAAGAGAGAGAGAGAGAGAGTGTGTATGTGTGTGTGTGTGTGAGATTAAGTGTCGTATTGAGTATGACCTTTCCACAAGTACACATCCCCCCCTTTACCCCACCCCACCCTCTTTCTCTCTCTCTCTCACACACATACCACCTCCCTCATTACCCCCCACTCACGATATACCTTACCCAAATGATGGGGTCTAGTCCAGTATATCTCCCCCCGCTTTATCATACCTACTAAGTGCCCCCACAAACACGCTACACCGTTCAATACCAAGCGTATAGTTTCACCTCCTTTCTTACACTCAATTGGGGAATATTAGGTTTGGACAGGTCAAGTATTCTTTTTATTACTTATTTATATATTTTATAGTTTTTTGTTATTAATTTATATCTATCTATCTATATTGCCTGACGCCGTGATCCCCGAAGGAGTGGCCACGAACGAACCGCCCCATGCACCTCTGTCCCCAGTCAGTCGACGCCCCTCCTCCCAGCCAGCACCACCTTCATTCATATAATGGAGTACAAAGGAGTACAAAGGAAATCAAGCAACAACAGGTCTAGTGACCCTTCTAGGCTGCTTGTCCTCCAAAACACTGAGGATTAAGTGTCCAAACAGTGGTTTAGAGTGGGTAAGGGAACATTGGAAAGGGAACTACTGCCCTGGAACTAATGTCCGTGGCAGAACTAGAAGTTAGTAGGGGACATATGGGTTAGTAACTGAGGGGAGGATAAAATAAAGTTATTCATTTACAAACGCAGTCAGTCGCGGGTTTGATGCGCGATATTTGTCTAAGCGGAGTTTAAATGAATCAACGGTGCTGCAGTCTATAACGTCTCGGGGAAGCCCATTCCACAAGTTGACAACTCGATTGAAGAAGAAATTCTTAGATTCGTGTGAGTTAAAAGATTTACTAATAATTTGCAACCGTTTCCCCGCGTGTAATTAGATTGGTCGATAGTGAAGTACTTACTACAGTTCATATTGTCGATGCCTTTGATGATTTTGAACACTTGAATTAAGTCACCTCTTAATCTGCGCTGGGTTAAAGGAAATAGATTTAATTCTCTAAGACGCTCTTCGTATGGTTTGTTCTTTAGGCTAGGTATCATTTTGCTAACTCTACGTTGAACTCGTTCTAGCTTGCTTATGTCTTTTTGGTAATAAGGGCACCAGCATTGAACGCAGTATTCCAGAAGAGGGCGGACTAAGGAATTGTAAAGGGTTAGTATAACGTCTTTGAATTTATGCTCAAATGACCTGCCTATAAAGCCAATTATTTTGTTTGCCTTCTTAACAACTTCTGAACATTGTTGACTCGGTTTTAGGTTACTCGATATTGTTGCTCCCAGATCGGTTTCTCTGTTTACATTCTTTAGCTGAGTGCCATTCATCGAATAGTTTGCTTTCTCATTTAGGTATCCGATATGTAGTACTTTGCATTTATCCGCATTGAAACTCATTTGCCAAATTTGGGCCCAATGTGACAATTTATCTAGATTGTGTTGCATATCGTCAACTTGTTCTTTTGAGAGTACGCTATTTGCAATTTTTGTATCGTCAGCAAATTTTGAGATTGTACAGGTGAGACCCTCATCTATGTCGTTGATGTAAATTAGAAAGAGAATTGGTCCTAGTACCGATCCCTGGGGTACCCCGCTACTTACATTGGTCCATTTAGATGCCTTACCGTTTATGACTACTCTTTGCTTTCTGTCGCTGAGCCAATTTTCTATCCATTTCAACACACCGTATTGTATTCCATGCGCTTTTAGTTTTAGCAGTAAACGTTTGTGGGGAACTTTGTCAAAGGCCTTTTGAAAATCAAGGTATATAATATCTACAGCTTTACTCTCATCGTAGAGGTTGAAGATATCGTGGAAAAAGTTTAATATACTTCCTCACTCCATCCTTCCACCTCTCTTTCGGTTTACCTCTCCCTCTCTGTCCTTCCATCTTGCTGTCGTACACCCTCTTAGTCATTCTTTCGCTTCCCATACGTTCCATATGGCCGAACCATCTCAAGGTGTTCCTTTTCACACTTTCCAGCACATTCTACCTCCACACCACACCTCCTTCTTACTTCCTCATTCGTCTGTCTATCCCTCCATGTAACTCCACACGCACTTTTCAAGTAACTCATTTCCACCCCTCTCACTCCTGCTCCGAGTCTCTCAACCAAAGTCCATGCTTCGCTTCCGTAAGTCAGTTTATTTATATATACAGTATATATTATATCTCTAATCCTCTATCAATCATAAATAAAAAATACCAAAGACCCCCCTTCGAAGTAAATTTGTACATATTTCGGTATACCTCCCGTCAAGACGAAGACTAACTATATATTGGTCTTGCCCTCCGCTATGTCAAACGGACTGAGTCCCCCCCTCCCCCCCCCCGCGTGAACTTCGTTCATGAAATCCGTTCATTACCCAGCGTATAGTTTCACCTCCCTCCTTATACCCAATTGGCCTCTATTGCAGCAACATTTTTGGGATGTGTAAGAGGAGATGGGTCGTTTTTCTAGACACCCCCTTCTCCCTCATGCTTAGCCCCATTAGTTTTCAGATTTTATGACGTTCTGCCCATTAGTTTGGTGATTTTAAGACTTTTCGCACCATTTCTTTGTCAATTTTAAGACTTTTCGTGATTAAGTGTCGATTTCTTCCGGGCGAGCGATAGCGAGCCTGTAATTTAAGAGAAACTGGCCTTCGGCCGGGACATTTTTATATCGCAAAATGTACAAATATATTTTGAAGGAGGGTCTTGGGGTTTATTTTGTTATGCTTGGTGGAGGTCTAGGGAGGAAGCTAAACAAAAAAATATATAAAATATACATAAATAAGCAAATAAATCCGCCCATTACCCCTAGAAAGCACTGGTATCGGAAGTTAGACTGGAGATACATAAACTTAGCCGACAGAATTATAATAAAATAGTTTAACTCATAAGCTACTTTCACCTCCTTCGTTTTTTCAACCGAGTAGTAAACTTAAACTAATTTTAACTCTCTCTCGGGCTATCAAACTGAGCCAGGTTTAAGTCAGGCTTCACACGCAGCATCATCTCACTATCATTTATGCTCCCCCACCAGCACCCAAAGTGGCCTCTGCTACCACTGGTGCTGCTACTACTGCTACTGCCACGGGACTCGCCTCTTCCTCTGCTGCCACTACATCTTCGACAAGGAAAGGTAAGTCTATTTCTATTGTTGGCGATTCCATGGTCAGACACCTAGGTAGGTCTATCTGTACTAATGTTAGGAAGTTTGTCTGCCTAGTGTCGGGGTTGGGAGGGTGTTAGAGAAAGTGGATGACATCATGAAATATATTATCTGTCTCAGTACAGGGAGCAATGATGTATGCAAAGGTAGGACTGAGGAGCTGCTCACTCAGTACTGGGAAGTGTTAGATAAGGTTAGGAAAAAGGGAGGTATTCCTGTTGTACACGGCATCCTACCTAGAAGAGGGGTAAGAAAGGAATGGTCATCCAGAGCTATTGGCATAAATAGCCGTCTGGAGAAATAGTGCAAATAAATTGCAATTCCATTCCTGGACAACTGGTCCCTCTTCTACGGTAAAGGGTACTTCACACAGTCAGGAATGCGAGCTAGAATCACTAGGAGTAGCTGAAAATTCGGATTCCTGGGCCTATTCGCGGTGAAAATCGATACTCCTAGTGACTCTAGCGATATCCTAGTGATTCCTGTTAGACTCCCATTGACTTCAAACCAGTCCCGGCCAATTGGCCCTGTCCGACAAAATGTTCACCGTGTTTAAGGTTCTCGCCGCGAATCTGACCACTCCCAGTGATTCCCAGTGATCCCCAGTGACTCCCAGTGAGTCCTGGTGATTCTGGTATGAACTGGAACTGAAACCAAAAGCTGTCCGCGAATCAGATACGAAACACCGAGCATCACCAGGACCCACTGGGAGTCACTGGGGAATTACTGGGGAACACTGGGAATCAACTCACTGGGAGTGGTCCGATTCGTGGCTAGAACTTTAAACACAGTGAACATTTTGTCAGACAGGGCCAATCGGCCGCGAGTGGTTTGGAGTCACTGGGAGTCTAACAGGAATCACTAGGATAATCGTTAGAGTCACTAGGAGTCATCGAATTTTTCACCGCGAATAGGCCCAGGAATCCGAATTTTCAGCTACTCCTAGTGATTCTAGCTCGCATTCCTGACTGTGTGAAGTACCCTTTAATAAATATATTATTCATATAAACCTGTAATACTTTTCACGTGAAAGTAGAATATACAGTATACAGGTAGTTAAGTGTCCATGGTCAAACATTATAAATAGGCCTAGTATTAACCTGTGTAAGTACAATTTCCCACAAGACATTGTATTCACCCAGTGATTGTGTGTAGAGAAGGAAATTACGGTAGGTGAGGTAATAATAATGTGAACAATGTATGGTCAATGTTACAATACCCTACTTGTAGTCTACAAGTTCTGCAACTCCCCTTATCTAACATAACAAGAGTGGTGGATACGTGTTTGTATTTGTTTTGAAATGTCAGGTTGGTTTGGTGGTGGACAGTGGAGTTTGGATTACTACTGCGAGGGGCATTGTAGTCGCCGGGGTAAAGTTTGAGCCAGCGTAATCATGGCTTGGTTGTTTAGGGGCCGTTGTAGTCGCCGGTTAATACTCTAGAAGTTCTGCAACTCCCATGACCTAACCTAAGCAAACAAACACAACTTATAAGTGTTACCTATATTAGGTAATCGAATGAAATATTACAGAACTCGGTAACGAATGAAAAGAAGAAGGTGGAAAGTTTAAACTATCCACTATTTAGACAATAGATTAAATATATTTGTTTCGTAAAGTATAGTAAGCATTGATATCATGACCTTACGGTACATAATAATACAGACTTATCGTATTATATTAATGTCTGTAATGATGTATGAATACAGTCATAATACTTAATGACGATATTAGAGGACTGTAGTTATAGCCTACAAGAGACATACTTGAGGAATAATTAATTTCAATTATAGGGTCAAACACACAATGCCTGGCATACTCGCATCACATTCCTAACAAATCCCAGTGATGCTCGGTGACTCCCAGTGACTCCTATCTAATTCCCAGTGATTCCTATATTACTCCTATCGACTCGTATATTACAGTAATCCGAAATGTTCACATTTTCAATAATTCGCATGCACTTCATTCCTGGTTTTATCCAGGTGATTCCTGGTGATTCCCAGTGATTCCCAGTGACTCCCAGTGATTCGCAGGTACACTCCCACTGGTTCCTACGGTGTTGTGAGTCCATGGGAAATTGCAGACATTCGCGTGTATTCCCAGGAATCACCAGGAATCAGTACTCCTAGTGATTCTAGCTCGCATTCCTGACTATGTGAAGTACCCTTAAGGATAAGCTGTATGCTCAGGATGGGGTTCACCTTTCTTGTATAGGGGTGTCTACTTAGCTAGATCACTAGATAGGATTGTTGCGGGGTTTTGTTAAAGAAACCAGAGAGTAAAATAGAAATAATCAGTCAAGATAGTGCGGATATAGTGATGTGTAATAGTAATAGCGATAACACAACGCATGTAACTGATAGTAAAGATGAGAATAGTGATAGAGTAGAATTTCCGTCTAGGTCTAGTAGTTCAACAGGAAATAATAAGTTAGTTAAAAACAATAGAATATTAGTTGCAAATAAAAGTAATAGGTTGAGGGTATATTATACAAATTGTAGGAGTTTATGTAACAAAATGAACGAACTTAGAGCACTTGTTAGCAAAGAAAATATAGACATTATAGCGCTAACTGAAACGTGGATTAATACAGAATCCAGGCATTTTTTAGCAGAATTTGATATACCGGGAAATTGTTTGTTTAAATATGACCCGAACAAGTAGGAGAGGCGGCGGCGGTATAGCAGTGTTTGACAGGAGTCCATTAAGAGCCTGTATTAAAACAGGTATTAGACTAAATAATGATAATGAAAGTGTTTGGGTAGAGGTTAACGAAGGTAGTGAGACCATAGTTATTGGAGTTATGTATAGACCGTCACATATGAGTAGAAATGACGGTACATCATTATGGGGGAAATTAAAATGGCCATCAAGGTTTAGCAATGTCTGCATTATGGGGAATTTTATATTTCCGAATATAGACTGGCAGCATCAAATAGGCGACTCTGATTCAGAAGAGTTTATTGAGGTAGTACAAGATAGTTTTGTATTTCAATTCATAGATACGCCGACTAGAGGTAATAATATTATCGATTTAGTTTTCAGTAACAATGAACATATGGTAAATAATGTAGAAATTGGGCACCACCTAGGAAATAGCGACCACAATTATGTTTATTTTAACATACAATGGAAAGGTAATACCAGAGAGAATACAACATTAATACCTGACTTTAGAAAAGTCGATTATGGGGGGCTAAGAAGAGCTCTATTAGCGGACCCTATGGTCAAACAATCAAACAATTAAGTCGATACAGGTGTTCAAATGTGTGTGTAACTCTTCTCGGGTATCTGTCAGCTTAAGTCAGGAAGAGACGTCAAACTTGGTAGATACATATGATAATTTTATTAATTCAGTATTCAATGCTCAAAATAAATATATCCCCGGAAGAAAATTTAGATCAACACAGAACCAACCAAAATGGATGATAATAAACTAATAGATCTTCTAGGAAAAAAGAAAGGCATATATAGAAAATTAAGAAAAGCGAAAATCACCTACTTATTTACTATCAGACTATCAAGACAGGTCAAAAAGGAAATTAGGAAAGCCAAAAAAGAAATTATGAAATCAGGATAGCAAATGACTCAAAAAACAACCCTAAAGCTTTTTACCAACTATATAAATCTAAATTTAGAGATGTAATAGGCCCCCTTAAAACTTCGATAGGAGAAATTACAGAAAATATTTAGAAATGTATAGTACATTAATAGTCAATTTCTTTCCGTTTTCACTAACGAAAATTTGGCACAGATTCCAGAAGTCCGTAAGGTATATTGCGATAGTATAGTAAATAGGCTAAGTACGGTTACTGTAAGTAGAAATGATGTGCTTAAGGAATTAACAGACTGAAACCTCAGAAATCGCCTGGTTCTGATGAGGTATATGCTAGAGTATTAAAAGAATGCAGAGATGAGCTAAGTTACCCGTTAACATTTCTATTTAACAAGTCATTAGAAACAGGCTTAGTTCCAAAAGCTTGCAAGCTTGCAAATGTAGTTACGATCTTCAAAAAAGGTGATAAATCAATAGCAGCTAATTATCGTCCCATTAGTCTCACATCAATCATAGGAAAGTTGCTAGAGTCAATTATTGCTAGGAACATTAGAAACCACTAAGAAACATTTAACTTAATCAATTCTTCTCAGCATGGATTCACTCAGGGACGTTCTTGCCTTACTAATTTGCTTAGCTTTTTCTCAGAGGTATATGAAGCAGTAGACAATGACAAGTCATATGATATAATATATTTAGATTTCAGTAAAGCTTTCGACAGAGTTCCTCATGAGAGATTGATGAGACAGGTTGCAGCGCATGGAATAGGTGGGTCGTTGTTGGGATGGATTAGGTCATGGCTAATTGGTAGGAAGCAGAGAGTCTAGCATGAAATGACACTAAGTCAGAATGGGGAGCAGTCCAAAAGTGGTGTCCCCCAGGGATCTGTATTGGGTCCTCTTTTGTTTTTATATACATAAATAACCTTGATTTCGGTATAACTAGTAGGATAAGTAAATTTGCAGATGATACCAAAATGAGGAGAACAATTGATTCAGATAGCGATATAGAGTGCTTCCAAAGGGATCTAGATACCTTACACGAATGGTCAGTAAATTGGCAATGAAGTTGAACATTGACAAATGCAAGGTATTAAAGATAGCGAAAGAGCATACAAATGTTAAATATAAACTAGCTAATATGGAATTAGAAAACACAGACTGTGAGAAAGATCTAGGTGTGTTTGTTAGCAATGATTTGAAGCCTAGAAAACAGTGTATAAGCGTTCGTAACTGGCAAACAGGCTTATCGGGTTCATCTCTAGGAGTGTGAGTAACAGAACTGCTGATGTTATCTTAAAACTTTACTTGTCATTAGTGAGACCCCATATGGATTATGCTGTTCAATTGTGGTGTCCTTATTACAGAATGGACATAGATTAGTTGGAGAGAGTACAACGTAGAATGGTAAAAATGATCCATAATATTAGAAATCTTCCGTATGAAGAAAGGTTGAATAAATTAGGCTTACATTCGTTAGAGAGACGCAGAGTTAGAGGGGACATGATAGAGGTGTTCAAGTGGGTTAGTGGGATTAATAAATGGGACATGAAAAATGTACTAAAGCTCAGTGATAGCGAAAGAACTCGAACAAATGGTTTCAAATTAGATAAATTTCGTTTCAGAAAGGATATAGGCAAATATTGGTTTGGTAACATATTTGGTAAATATTTGGTAATAGGTGGAATAGGCTACCGAGTGCTATAGTGGGATCAAGAACGATAGGGAACTTTAAGATCAAATTAGATAGGCATATGGACGAGATGGGTTGGGTGTGAGGGGGATCTGTCAGGTGTGGGCCAATCGGCGTTCTGTAGACCCCGTTTTCTGACCTCTAACCGTTTCGGTGAGGGTAGTCCTAATGGTGTTAGTGAGCTGGACTGCGTACCCCAGTCCAGCTCTGATACTAGGTACAGCACAAACTCCATCCCAATAATATCTTCCCATTGACATTTTGGGATTCGAACCCGGGTCCATTGGATTACCAGTCCAGTGGCAAGACCACTCCGCCACACCTCCCATATATATATATATATTATATATATATATATTATATATATATATAATATATATATATATATATACGTATATATATATATATATATATTATATATATATATATATTATATATATATATATGGCAGTGGAACACTGGTTCCTATCTTCAGAAAATTCCTGTGCTTGGTATGCTTCCAGCCAGGGCCCCACTGGGGTAAATACAATAGCAAAACAGTGGTGGAACTGCCATCCGGGTGAGGGACTGCTCTGGGTCTACTCCTTCAGTGTTCATGGTTATAATACAGTTAGTGGAAATGGCATTGTGGAGTGGGTCAGTCGAGGCATGTCTGGGAGCCTGGAGGCAGTTTCTGCCATGGCCATCCCATTTGTGGTGCTTCCTCTGGAAGCGGGGCCGTCATATTTGATAATTATATATATATATACCGGTATATATATATATATTTATATCAGAGTTGGGTCCGTTAAGTTAATTAACTTAACTTTTTGCCGATTAACCAGCTAAGTTAATTCACTTTTATCTTAACTAGTTTCATTTTGAAAATGGGTTAACTTAACTTAATTTAATCGAATTATCTTCAAATTAATCGTTAACTTCAATTAATTTCCGATTAATAATTAATATTCCCCTATTCCATGTTTTCTACTCTGTGTCTGTGGGTGGGAGTCTGGGAAAGGAAAGCGGTGTTAAATTCAACACTCACGTGCTAATGTCTAGTCAAATCCTAGGATCGTCTTGTCGAATGGTATACATTTTCCATATTTCCTTTGTCTGTCTCTTGCGGTAAAAGAGTCACAGGGAGTTCCAAGTAATAGTTAGTATCTCAAAGACCTAGCAGTCCTTTCCGGAGAGATACTCGAAGAGGAAAGAGAGAGATTATGTAGTGCACTACACTCATTGCAGTGTGCAAAATACTATCTACACACTTCTTGAACCGTTCTTCTGAAAACCTGTTTACAACTTTTGAGGGAAGTTTGTTCCAGGTAGAACAGATCTTATATGTAATAAAGTTTCCACAAATACTAGTGCTGAACCTTTTCAATTCTAACTTCCAGCCATGGTTGCGTGTTGTATTCATATTGAAACTAAACAGAGAGAGAGAGAGAGAGAGAAACAAAAAGAGAGTAAATTATTAATTTACTCTTAATTATTCTGATGCGATTGTATTATTTATTGTAGACCTATTGTTGCTAATGCAAAGCTATGAATATACATATGGATATGCAGAAATAAAGTAGAAATGTTAGGACCAAGATCAAAGTGGGTAGAACATTAGGGATCGTTGGTTGGGGGTGGAGTTGGTTGGGTAATTATGGAGGATTCACACGGTAAATTTTGTTCTGGTTCTTTTCTCATTAACTCTGGTGACTTGTCTAGTTGTTTCGGAATTCAAGTTTCTTTAGAAGCCAGCTAACTATTTCCATCTAACGTTAGTATTTATGCTGATACATATGATAAATAAGTTCCAAAATGCTGCAAGATTTTGTTTGTTTGTATAACTTGGTCCTAAAGTGAGGTTAAGTGTTCGTGTGACTCGGTCCTAAGGTGAGTTAGAGGCAGTGAACACACACACACACACACACCAATGCTAAGCAAAGACAGAGAATGCCGATATTGTATGGCTGAAAACTACTTCTTACCTTCGGCTACAGTATATCATATCATTCTCCATCTGGATTACGAAGTGTACCCTTCCAGTATGAATTACATTATTCCTATTTTTTTCTTGCTAATTTCAGGCTATTTTGTTCAAAATAGGTAAGACTTCTAATAGTCAAGAGGGGTAAAACTACCTCGAGTTTCTCCTTCTGTAAAGTATATCTTGATGTTTTATTTTGTCTATCATCAGACGATATTAATGAGTTCAGGAAAGGCCTCCCATATTCAAAGAGTTAATTTCTTGCCTACAGATTTCAATACAATTACAAATTTACTTATTATTAAGAATGGTAACCAAGTAATCGTATGGCAAGTACCAGAAAAAGGACTGCATATGAACCACGTGCCACACAGACGACTTACTGTACATGTATACTGATTCCTGTATACATTTTATGTCAACTATTATAACCTCAAAAGTCCTACATAATTATTATCATTCGTAATTTATTGAAATACTAACAAGAAGAACATTGCTTATGCTCTTTTTTGGATTTGAATGCTCAGTAATCTTTCCATTTATGCATTTTAGTTATGACGGTCCTTTCGTTATGTGTTGACCAGTCGACAAGCAAAGCTTGTGAAATGTTTCACTCTTCTATCAGTATTACAACAATCAATGTTCTTCAGACCACTCTCAGTGCATACACCCTCTCCTGCGGCGATTATGAGGCGCCCGCCTTTCAACACAGTCCCACTCCTATTCTGTCCAACTCTCCATCCCAAGAATTAGCAAAATTTGCTCAGTCTTTCTTCTACTCAACAAACTCTCTCCCTTAATTAATCTTTCCTTCATCCTCTGACTTAGACTGCTTCATATTCCGTGTGTCCAGGCATTATGACCCCAACGTCCCTTGAATTTGGCTCTCTGTCACTCTTTTGGCTTTGGGGGAGACACTCGTTACATGCGGTCTGCAGTTTGTCTCCTTCATACACACATAAGAAAAAATACTTATTGAAACGTTTTGCTGTCTTCCAAGTTTTATAGATATTTAGTGTGAACATAAAAAATCGTGGAAGGTTGTCCTGTCATATATTTCGTATGAATTGTTGTATATTATTAATTTTGTGTTTCTAGTATCGGTATATGTATTGTAGATGTATACTTTCCAACCCATATTGTTGTTATTTTCAGTCAACTTCAAATCGCTTAATAGTCAGAAAAGTTTGAAGTTCGAGTTAGATGCATTTTATAAGAATGTGTACATTAAAGTTGTAAGGAAATACGGCAATCTAGTAAATGTCTTTGATTATGAACAGGCTCTTAAAGTAGTTCATTGTAGTTAAGATTAAAACAAATTTTGAAGAATATTTGGAGGTTAGGAGTTTTACGTGGACATACCGGTATGTAATACATTGAAAACCGATAGTCAAAATTATGTGAAATGCATAGAATATTTAATATTACAGAAAGTTTTGCTTAATACACAAAACAATTGATGTTTGCAATCACAAGCTGAATAACTTGTGCAAATAATTATAAAAGCAGAAATTCAAGTTTTGGAAGCTTGAAAACTTAAATGAAAGGTAGAGTTAATTGATTAACTTAACTGATTAACTTTAAAAATTAACTTAACTTAACTAGTTAATTTGATGAGTTAATTGACCCAACTCTGATACATATATATATATATCTATATAATATATATATATATTATATATATATATATAACCGGTATACATATATATATACCGGTTTACATATATATATATATATATATATATATATATATATATATATATATATATATATAAGCCTTATCACCTCATTTTATTGAGCGCCTTATTAATGTGTCTTCCCGTTATAGATATATAAGTTAATCAAATGATATGTAGGTCCTAAACAAATTGTTGAACTTACCTGCAGTTGAGTATGCAGTCGACGCCAGGTGCTATTCCAAAGGTACTAATTCACTCACTCACTCACTCACTATCACTCTCTCTCTCTAAAACACCTCATCACTCATTCCAAGCACCCCCCAAACTGATACAATAATATGGTTTCAACTTACCTGTAGTAGAGAATACAGACGACCCCATGTAGCAACATATTCACCAGGTGGTAGCCCAGGGGTTCTAACCCGTGGACCAGGTAGTTCAACCGGAACGTTAACACACACAGGGGACGGTACGACTTGTGGCTCTGTTCCTGAGAGAGAGAGAGAGAGAAGTGATTGTTAGTTATTATGTATTTATTTATTTATTTATTTATAGATTCCTCCCTACACCTCCATCAATCTGAAAACAAAATACATACTTCGACATTTCTTTATCATGTGTATTCTTAGTTTGCTCCCTAGACCTCCATCAAGCTTAAAAAAACACCCCAAGATCCCCCTTAAAGATAAATTTGTACATTTTTCGGTGAGAAATGTCTCGGCCGAAGGCCGATTCATCCTCCATTGCAGGTTCGCTATCGCTCGTCAGGAAAAAATTGACACCTAAACGGGGCGAAATATGTTAAAATCGACACCCAAATGGAACGAAAGGTCTTAAAATCGACACCTAAACAGGGTAAAAGGTGTTAAAATCGCCAGGTAAATGGGTCTGAAGGTGTACGGATGGGGGGGGGGGATAGTATACAGACAAAGTACGACTTTTGGCTCTGTTCCTGAGGGGGCAAAAGAAACAAGTGGTTAGTCATTGAATAAGGCCATGGTGAAGTATCAAGTACTTTAACCCGTTCATTGTAGGTAGGCAAAAAATCTCTACCCCACCTACCTAATATAGGGTTCGCCAAGGAAGAAGGTATTCCGTTTAGGAGGCGATCGGTAGAGCACATTCCTCCGCCACCGTAGGCGAAGGTATGTGCTCTACCGAGTGCCCCTTCTAGTTCTATATGTAACTTTGTCAGTCTGAAACTATCCACCTAAATATCTGAATCAAGTCCTCGATAAAAAACACACACGCTTTATATTACAAAGCCTCACAACTGTATCTATCTATCTACCTAATTATCTGTATCAAGTCTTCAATCACAAAAACACTCGCATAATAAAAACTACATAAAACTGATCACTGGTCTGGTGACTATAAGGGTGGACCAAATAGGAGGGTGCCAAACGAACAACAACGACCCTGGCACTAACAACCCTCCTCCATCATCACCCTGCACCACCACAACTACCACCACTGACACCATAACAATGAGATCTGGTTCACTACACTAAACACCTACACGCACCACCATTACACTAATTTGCTTCGCTCACATACAGGTGCACGCAGGGAGAAAAATGTGGCACGGCGTGCTAACTGACTATCTATTTGTCTGACAGATTGCATGTCTATTTGTCTGCCTGCACATATGTTGCTTGTCTGCTAGTCTACCTTCCTTACTGTCTATCTACCTGTCTGCATGTGATCAGCATGTTGCCAGTCTGCTTTCCTTACAGCTTGCCTGCTTGCTTAGTTGGTCATTTGCCTGCTGCCTACCTACTGTATATGCGTGCATGTTGGTTACTTGAGGGAGTGACTGGATAGTCATTTAGCTCAGTGTTTCTCAACGTGGGCCATATGGCCCCCTTGGGGGCCATGAAACATTTTCAGGGGCCACAAGGCCAAATTTGAAAAATGGGGGACCACGGGGGGCCACAGAAAATTAATATAAATTAATATAATAAATATAAATGGGAGTGTGTGAGGGACAGGTATCACGCCACTTCGCCACATCAGACTACCAGGTAACTGTCTGCAGAATATGTAATATTCAAGAAATACAAGAAAGTTTCATTGAACTTCAGAATAACACAACAGCTCAAGCAAGGTTCAAGCGTGGAGGACACCAGAAGCTGTGGATGAATCAAGATGTGTATAAGAAGTACCCACTACTACGCGATTTACGTCTCTCTCTGACAGCTTTCAAGCCAAACATTGACAAGTTGGCAGCCCTGCACCAGTCACAGGGATCCCACTGAAACATTTCAAGATAGAGCCAATTGTACCTACATGTATTCCTTGTTTTGTATTCCTTTTGTAAATAAATAAGTATTCAAATAAAATATTTATCCAATTAATATTGTTATTTGATTTATGCCTGAAGTTAGTGTTTTGAGTACATGGTACTATTCAAACTAGAACCATTAATATACTTTTTTTCTTTTTTTTTTCTATGTGATTGAGGGAGGCAAAAGGCATAACTGCCTATAGCGAGTGCCTCCCCCATAGTTGAAAGAGTGACAGGGCCAAAATCAAGGGACGTTCGAGCCAAAATGCCTGGACACACGGAGTTTGAAGCAATTTAAGTCATAGGAAGAGGGAAAGACTGATTCTGGGAGAGAGTTCCAGAGCTCAGATGTTGAGTAGAAGAAAGTTTGAGAGTAACGTTTCACTCTTGGGTTGGAGAGTTGCACAGAGTAGGGGTGGGATTGAGTTGCAAGACGGGTACCACGTGCCCTACGTAAAGGAGGTGGTATGCACTGGGATAGCTCTGAGGAACACTGATTATTATAGTAGCGATAGAATAGTGAGAGAGATGCAACATTGCGGCGGAGAGAGAGAGATTGCAGAGAGTTGGTGAGTGGACGGGAGTTAATGATACGAAAGGCCTTCCTCTCAACTTTGTCTAGGAGAGCGGTGTGAGAGGAACCTCCCCACACATGTGAACAAGACTCAATACAAGGGCGCACTATGCCCCTGTACAGAGCAAGAAGCTGTGCAGGGGAAAAGAACCCCCTAAGGCGGTTGAGCACACCCAGCTTCTGGGAGGCTGCCTTAGCAAGACTGGTAATATGGTCCTTCCAAATGAGAGCAGAAGAAAAAGAGACACCAAGAATATTGAGAGAAGATGAAGGGTTGATTTTTGTATTGTTGAAGAATAAGGGATAGTCCGCTGGGAGATCATGACGGGTAGATAGATGGAGAAATTGGGTTTTGGAAGCATTAAAGTTAACAAGGTTTTCTCTGCCCCAATTGGAAATAGTATTTAGATCAGAATTTAAGAGTTCTATGGCTTCATTACGTTTGTCGTTGAGGGATTGCTGGCTGGGGCGTTCTGAAAAACTAATGGAGTAGTGTAAGGTTGAGTCGTCTGCGTATGAATGGATGGGGATTAAGGTACAGTTAAGGAGATCATTTATAAAAATTAGAAAGAGAATAGGAGATAGGACAGAGCCCTGAGGAACACCGGAGTTTATAGGGTGAGGAAGTGAACAATGGCCGTCCACAACCGCGGCTATGGAACGGCCGGAAAGGAAATTAGAGACAAAGGCACAGATGGAGCGATAGAAACCGAAGGAGGGTAGTTTAGAAATTAAAGATTTATGCCAGACTCTATCGAAGGCTTTCGATATGTCTAGTGCAATAGAAAAAGTCTCACCGAAGTCCCGAAAGGAGGATGACCAAGAGTTAGTAAGATATGAAAGAAGATCACCAGTAGAGCGACCCTTAAGGAAGCCATACTGGCGATCTGAGAGCAGATTATGAGAAGAGAAATGCTTAAGAAATTTGGAAGCAAGAATAGTTTCAAAAACTTTAGAAAGACAAGAGATAAGAGCAATTGGACGATAGTTGGAGGGTTGAGAGCGGTCACCCTT
Organism: Paralithodes platypus; assembly: GCA_032716605.1. Taxonomy (NCBI): domain Eukaryota; kingdom Metazoa; phylum Arthropoda; class Malacostraca; order Decapoda; family Lithodidae; genus Paralithodes; species Paralithodes platypus. Next base: position 10,898,401 of record CM064523.1, read on the forward strand.
CTTTGGGACAGGTTGAATGTGAGCAAACTTCCAGCATGAAGGGAAGACGTTAGAGGATAGACAGAGACGAAAGAGTTTGCCTAGGCAGGGAGTCAGCACGGAAGCACAGTTTTTGAGAACAACAGGAGGAACACCGTCCGGACCGTACGCCTTATTAGTGTTAAGCCCAGAGAGGGTAGAAAGTACATCTTTAGAAGAGATTAGGATATTAGGCATAAGTAAGAGAGAGGAGGGCGGAGAGGGAGGAATAGCACCGGAATCATCCAAGGTGGAGTTTCTAGCAAAAGTTTGAGCGAAGAGTTTAGCTTTGTCAGAGGAAGAAGTGATGGTTGTGCCATCAGAGTGGGAAAAGGGGAGGGAAAGACGAGGAAGAGAAATTGTTGGAGAGGTTTTTGGCTAGATGCCAGAAAGCTTGGGAAGAGCTAGAGTTGGATAGTTCAGTGCATTTATTATTGATGAAAGAGTGTTTGGCAAGTCGAAGAACAGATTTGGCTTGATTCCGGGCAGAAACATATGAAGAATGAGAGTCTTGAGTTTTAAGGCGTCGGTACCGTTTGAATGCTTCCTCCTTATTGCGGACAGCAGTAGAACAGGCGTGAGTAAACCAAGATTTTTTAGCATTAGTCTGAGAGAAAGAGAACGGAATGTATGCTTCCATGCCCGATAGGATTACCTCGGTAATGCGTTCAGCACTCTCCGAGGGTCCTCGGCCATGGAAGCAGAAATCATTCCATGGGAAATCAAAGAAGTACTGCCTCCCAGTCGGCAGCGCCAAAGTGCCACAAGCGCCGCCGGCTAGGAGGATCGGGTGGCTGTACTGGAGAGATAGAACAGGTGACAGAGATAAGTTTATGGTCGGAGGAGCCCAGAGGAGAGAAAAGATCGACAGTATAAGAAGAAGGGTTAGAAGTTAGAAACAAGTCAAGAATGTTGGGCCGATCTCCGATGCGATCCGGGATACGGGTGGGTTGCTGAACTAACTGCTCTAGGTCATTTAGGATAGAAAAGACGTAGGCTTGTTCACCAGGTGGATCAGTAGTGTGAGAGGAGAGCCAATGGCGGTGGTGAACGTTGAAATCTCCTAAAATGGAGATTTCTGAGAAAGGAGAAATGGATAGAATGTGTTCCACTGTAGAGTTTAGATAGTCAAAGAATTTCGGAAAGTTGGTAGAGTTAGGGGAAAGATAGACAGCACAGAAATATTTAGTAAGAGAATGACAGGAAAGTTTGAGCCATAAAGTTGAGAATTCAGAGGAGTCGAAATCGGGAACACGAGAGCAAGTGAGTTTGTTGTGCACATATGCACAACATCTGCCTTTGGCTTTGAAACTAGGATAGATAAAGTAGGAGGATACAGAGAAGGGGTTGCTGGAAGTTGCTACAGACACCTGAGTTTCGGTGAGGAAGAGAAGATCAGGTTTGTAGGAGGAGAGATGGTGCTCAACAGAGTGAAAGTTAGAGGAAAGTCCGCGAATGTTACAGAAATTAATAGAAAGAGTAACAGGCCGAGGTCCAGGTAATTGTGTGGGGTCGTCAGGGGATGGTCGGTCGGGTGAGGGGGCATTTATGGTCCCCCCCCTGGGGACTCCGAGGCTGGGCTACAATTCATAATTTTTTTTTTTTTAATTTTGGTGTGGAGGAATGAAGTGTGGTGTGCATGTTTAGTGTAGTGAAGTGGATAGGAGGAGGAGGTGTTTGTGAGAGCTAGCTGGATTGTTCTCAGTGTAAATGAGGCACAAAGAAAATCAGTAAGAGAGGCCAAGCAAATGAAACAGGAGTTCCAGCGACTCTTTATCACATGCCTATAACCTCACCTGGGTCTAGCCCTGATCGATTGGTGCCTACAATCTCCCCATCAAAACCTACCCACCTACTTCCCAAGGCGTATTAAGGTGAGGGACGGATGAGGGGGGGGGGGGATAAGAACTCAAAGTTGGCATGGAGGGGCCACAAGAACTTGCATTGGATTGAAGGGGGCCACGACCAGAAAAAGGTTGAGAAACACTGATAGCTGACTGGCTGTTTGTCTGACTAACTGTTTGACACACTGACTGATTCTCTTTAAACAAACTAACTCACTCACTCACTCTCTCTCTCTCTCTCTCCATTATAAACACACAAACACAGAGAACTACAGTATATATAATGTCAATATGTATTATGTACGGTATAATAAAACACGAGCATATGCTGCATGCAGCACAGAAACGAATTATTCGCAAGATCACTGCATGCACAAAGAAACATTGTTACACACACGTTCCTTCATCAATCTTGATAAATTAGTATAGTCAAAGCTTTTACATATTTTGTTATTTGCTTTCTCCTTTTATCATATTTATATTCTCTCTCATTCTCTCTCTCTCATTCTCTCTCTCTCTCTCTCTCTCTCTCTCTCTCTCTCTCTCTCTCTCTCTCTCTCTCTCTCTCTCTCTCTCTCTCTCATTTCCGGCCACGCGAGCTATCTTTCAGACCCAACTTCCGATATCTCGCTTGTCTTGAATATTCCTCTGCTTCAGTCAAACTATTGTCACTTCATGTTTTCGTCTTTTCATTATTTTCTTCTCTCTTGTCTTGCGTGTCCTCCTCTCTCCTTCGCTTCTTTTGCTTCTTACTTCTTCTTCTTCCTTTGTCTTTTTTTCTTTTCACTTATTCTGATATGTGATATATTCTTTTGGATCTCTGTGTTCTGTATTGACATTATATTCTTTAGTTTACCATATTTGTTATATGCATTAGCTTGGATCTCTGTGTTCTGTATTGACATTATATTCTTTAGTTTACCATATGTTTTATATGCATTAGCGATTCTTGCTAGATATTATTTGGGGTACTTTCATTATTTTACAGTCTTTATATTTTAATTATATCATATTGTAAATATTATCTATAGCACTTTACCTAGCATTATATATATATATATATCTATATATATATATCTATATATATATATATATATATATATATATATATACAGGTATATATACTGTATATATATATATTGTTATGCCGGGCAATAATTCTTGCCCGATTAAGTCAGTTCTATCTTTCCTCCTTAGAAAAGCTTTTTAGAACTATAACACTCAGCAGGAACACAGCTGACTCCAAATATGCAATTATATATCTCCTCAATCTCCACCAATGCAATTATATATCTCCTCAATCTCCACCAATGATACGGAATACACAGTTGGGGTTCACAGGTTTTTATTTCACTTTTAATCAGGGCACGGGCATAGATAAGGAATAATAATGAGGGTTGAGTCGTATATATATATAAATACTCGAACCTACTTCAAGAATGAATAATAATATTCTTAAAGCATGGATGGTAAATAAATCATTTACAATAATAATTGATAAATCACAATTGAATAAACATATGATAAATATATATGTAGAGCGTAAATGCTAACAGAGCGGTTATTCTGGAATAGTAGCTGGTATCCTGAGGTAAAAATAAACGCGAGGTATAGCGTGAATCTACAGTAGGTAGGTCAATAATACTGAGGTCACACTGTCTCAGTGAAGTTAGATTATATAATAATTCTTATGTTCTTTACACCAACCAACTTTACTTCTAAACTCAATTAATGAATATCAGCTGAATGATAAATAACGAATAAGTTATTAATAATTAGAGATGGTTTATTTCTCTACTAACGTATTAACGTATAAGGTTAGATTTGGGAATAATATAAATAAATAATATTAGTCTCGTGTGTAAGACTGAGTTCTCGAGATTGAAATGTTAACGTGATGTGGACAAAATAGAATTACTGTGAATTTGAATTACATTTTTAAACTGGTTTTGAGCCAGGAAACATAAATAGTTTTCAGTAACAATGAACATATGATAAATAGTGTAGAAATCGGGGACCACGTAGGAAATAGTGATCACAATTCTGTGTATTTTAATATACAATGGAAAGGTAATACCAAAGAGAATACAACATTAATACCTGACTTCAGAAAAGCCAATTATGGGGGGTTAAGAAGAGCCCTAGTAGCGGACACTATGGTCAAAAAATTAAGTCGATCCAGGTGTCCAAATGAGTGTATCCCTTCTCAGGCACCTGTCATCTTAAGTCAGGAAGAGACGTCAAACTTGGTATATACATACGGTAATGTTATCAAGTCAGTATTCAATGCGCAAAATAAATATATCCCAAAAAGAAAATTTAGATCAACACAGGACCAACCCAAATGGATGAATAATAGACTATTAGATTTTCTAGGAAAAAAGAGAGGAATATATAGAAAAATTAAGAAAGGCGAAATTCACCTACTTGCTTACTATCAGAATCTATCACGACAGGTAAAAAAGGATATTAGGAAAGAAAAAAGAAATTATGAAATAAAGATTGCCAATGACTCAAACAATAATCCTAAAGCTTTTTACCAACTATATAAATCCAAGGTTAAAGATGTAATTGGTCCCCTTAAAACTTTGATAGGAGAAATGACAGAAAATGATTTAGAAATGTGCAGTACATTAAATAGTAAATTTATTTCCGTTTTCACTAATGAAAACTTGGCACAGTTTCCAGAAGTCCGTAAGGTATATAGCGATAGTATAGAAAATAGGTTAAGTACGGTTACTATAAGTAGAAATGATGTGCTTATGGAAATTGACAGACTGAAACCTCATAAATTGCCTGGTCCTGATGAGGTATATGCTAGAGTATTAAAAGAATGCAGAGATGAGTTAAGTTACCCATTAACATTTCTATTTAACAAGTCATTAGAAACAGGTATAGTTCCAGAAGCTTGGAAGCTTGCAAATGTAGTTCTGATCTTCAAAAAAGGTGATCAATCAATAGCATCCAATTACCGTCCCATTAGTCTCACTTCAATCATAGGAAAGCTACTAGAGTCAATTATTGCTAGGAAAATGAGAAACCACTTAGAAACATTTAACTTAATCAATTATTCTCAGCATGGATTCACTCAGGGACGGTCTTGCCTTACGAATTTGCTTAGTTTGTTCTCAGAGGTATATGAAGCAGTAGATAATGACAAGTTATATGATATTATATATTTAGATTTCAGTAAAGCTTTCGACAGAGTCCCTCATGGGAGATTGATGTGAAAGGTTGAGGCACATGGAATAGGTAGGGGGTTGTTAGGATGGATTAGGTCATGGCTAATTGGTAGGAAGCAGAGAGTCAGCATAAATGGTATCAAGTCAGAATGGGGATCAGTCAAGAGTGGTGTCCCCCAGGGATCTGTATTAGGTCCTCTGTTGTTTATTATATACATAAATGACCTTGATTTAGGTATAACTAGTAGGATAAGTAAATTTGCAGACGATACCAAAATTGGGAGAAAAATTGATTCAGATAGAGATATAGAGTGTCTGCAAAGGGATCTAGATACCTTACACGAATGGTCAGTAAATTGCCAGATGAAGTTTAACATTGACAAATGAAAGGTATTAAAGATAGGGAAGATGCATACTAATGTTAAATATAAACTAGCTAATATGGAATTAGAAAACTCAGACTGTGAGAAAGATGTGTGTTTGTTAGCAATGATTTGAAGCCTAGCAAACAATGTATAAGCGTTCGTAACAAGGCAAACAGGATTCTCGGGTTCATCTCTAGGAGTGTGAGTAACAGAACTGCTGATGTTATCTTAAAACTTTACTTGTCATTAGTGAGACCCCATATGGATTATGCTGTTCAATTTTGGTGTCCTTATTACAGACTGGACATATATTCATTGGAGAGAGTACAACGTAGAATGACAAAAATTATCCATAATATTAAACATTTTCCGTATGAAGAAAAATTGAAGAAATTAGGCTTACATTTGTTAGAGAGACGCAGAGTTAGAGGGGATATGATAGAGGTATTCAAGTGGGTTAGTGGGATTAATAAAGGGGACATGAAAAATGTACTAAAGCTCAGTGATAGCGAAAGAACTCGTACAAATGGTTTCAAATTAGATATATTTATAAAGATATAGGCAAATATTGGTTTGGTAACAGAGTTGTAGATGGGTGGAATAGGCTACCAAGTGATATAGTGGGATCAAGAACGATAGGAAGCTTTAAGATAAAATTAGATAGGCATATGGACGAGATGGGTTGGGTGTGAGGGGGATCTGCCAGGTGTGGGCCAATCGGCGTTCAGCAGACCCTCGTAATCTTCTGTTAATCCCTGACCATTTTGGTGGGGGCTGTACTCAAGGTATTAGTGAGTTGGGCCTATAATTGGGCCTTGTAATTGGGGTTGGGTGTGACAGGGATCTGCCTTGTATGGGCCGATCGGCTTTTTGCAGACTCCCATTTTTTTATGTTCTTATGTTCTTATAACATGAGTCTAACTAAGAGACAATATATATAACACTCTCTGTGAACATTTATACATGATTACGGACCCTGATAATCCTATTAAACTAGTATAAGATCTGCCAGGGGTGTTCACAACATTTACGTGTAATAGTGCGGGTATTATTGTCGAACGAATATATACATAAACCTTGGTGGCAATATATGAATATATATCACGCAGTATATATGTATACATCAATCCCAAGATAGAGTTTGTATGTTCTCTTGACACGAGTAACAAAGACTAAGGTGAGAATAATAGATCTCAGATATCTACGTTAGATTGAACACATAACATATCCTACACAACCTTTGCAATAATCACGAAACACTTAAGTAAAACAAGAAGCACTTAATTTGAGTTGGAGTATAATAAAAAGTAGCCTTGTAGAGATCTGACACACGTGTAGGCGACTGAGTGCGTTGTCCGTCTTGGCCTGTTTACCAAGGGAGGCCGGGAATACCTTCGCACAGGTATTTATAGCGCAGGTCTCTTCCGGTACAGCCTACACACACACTCTCTCGTCCAGACTCCTTCGCTGCTCGTAGGGCACGATTTAAGAGGATTATCGCTAACCTCTACAGATGGTGCTATCCGGTTCGAGTTGTTCACGTATACTCCCCCACAGGTTACCCGTGGGACACAGTGCCTCGACTTGCCTCCTTTTACCCTGTTTTCCGTCAGGTAGTATTGTACTTTCCAGATAGTGACAAGTCTGGTGTGTTTCGGAACATGAGAGGCATGACAAATATAGTTTCTGATTCATTGCGTGGTTGTCTAAAGCATTAAAAATACAATGCATATATTGTTATGTGGGGAATGGTATGTTTTATTTATTTCTAGTATTGGTATTTACAGTATTGGAGGCCTCTCTCTATTTAGAGGCTTGCATGCAGCTGTCTGGTTATCATCTTGCATAGCTGGATTGTAGTTGTTGGCTCGTCTAGCGGTGATAATGATGAGTGTAACCGCCAGGGTAATTGGAGGGAAACGGAGGGGGTTGATGTGGCATTTGCATAAAATCTGCCTCGTATTCCAAATCCAGGCCAGGTACAGGCGGCCATTGTTCACCTGGCGCCTGAGGGTGATTAGCAGCAAACTGTGGTGGATGCCCTAAGATACGTGTCTTAAGAGTATCCTAAGGATTCCCGGGAGGCTCGTTTTCTAAGTAGCTGGAGCAGGGTGACTGAAGCAGGGGGTTAAAGCTTTTTACGGGAGACTGCTTCCGGTGTCTCTTCCGGTGCTTTATGGTCGCAATTCCATATGTTGATGTTGTTGGCTTTTTGGGTTGCGGGAACGGGCTCGTGGTATGTATTTGTATAACATTTTCCAGGCTTGTCATCTCATATATATATATATATATATATATATATATATATATATACTTACATAATTACATATACAGTATATATATATATATACACATTTTTTCTTTTTTCCTCCACCCTTTTCTATCCTCCTCCTCATTCCTATTCGCTTAATTCGCTTCACCCTCATGTCTCTCTCCATCTACTTCCTCCTCCTCCTCCATTTATTCTTCCTCCTTTGCTACCAAGTTAATTTGAACGGAGAATAACTGCACTTCATTTGCCTCCTCCTCCTCCTTTACCCAATTACCCTCCTCTCCTTTATGACTCTCCTCCTTCTTCTCCTCCTTTCCTTCCTCCCTTCCTTCCTTTCGTCCTTCTTTCCTCCTCCTTTCCCCAATTATTCTCCTTCCCCTTTTCCTTCCGTCTTCCCCTTTCCCCTACTCTTCTTTTCTCTCCATCCGCTCCTCTTCCGTCTATTAATTTTCCTTCTAGTCCACTTCCTATCCATCTCCTTTTTCTTTCTTTCCTCCTCCTCCTCCTCTTTCCTTCGATCATTCCTCCTCCTCCTCTCTATCCACTCCTCCTCTGTATTCACTCTTCTTCCTCCTCATCATCATATCTATTCAATCCTCTCCATTCATTCATTCCTCTCCTCCTCCTACTCCTCCTCCCCCACTCCTACCTCCGTGTACTTGTAACCTTAATAAGTCCAAAGTTAAGGGTCGGCGGATTAAATTAGATGCATCACAGAAAACGAGGCTCCGGAGAATAACATGGCACTAGGCACTATGTTGGTTTTCTTTTATGGCCTTGTATTTAGCGCACGTAAACACACGCACACACACGCACGCGCATACACGCATACGGACGCACACACACCCTCCCTCTCTCTCTTACACACACACACTCCATCTCTCTCACACACACACATGGCGCTTAGTATCTGTATTGGGAGCGCTCGCTCGGGTGTCGGGGGTTCGATCCCACGCGACGGCAGGGGAAGTTCTCTCAAAAACTTGCCCTGACCGTGAAGGCTAGGTCTGGACGGACCGCCTCGTGGACCCACAAAGTCTCCTGCCCACGGTATACCCCCTCGGGGGTATGTAGGCGCACTTGTTAGCAGCCAGGATTAGTCTGTTGATCCCTTAGGATGAAATCTAGGCTAAGTGGTGGGAGGTGTGGTGGAGTGGTCTTGCCACTGGCCTGGTAATCCAAAGGTCCCGGGTTCAAATCCCGATGTATCAATGGGAAGATATTATTGGGATGGAATTTGTGCTGTACCTGGTATCAGTGCATTACCACAAGCCTACCGAAACGGCAATAAAATACCCTCATTGTTCCCTGATTAAATAGCACTGTATGAATATTCCCATATTCAAAATATGCTATAGGGGTGCAATGCCTGGTGAGTTATCTGCTCAACAGGTGGCGTTGTGTGTGTGTAAGTGTGAGAGTCTGAGTGTAGGGGATGAGACAGTGAAGCACGGGAATGAGGTGGCTTCAGAGATGGGGTCGTTTCGGGCCATGAGTGAGCACCGTGCCTCATGTGAAGGCAAGATGGCAGGTGCTCGTTGTACTCTACGTGCTTCACATGTCTCACTCCCTATACTGGAACAAGACCTCACGGGCTTCACTGTTCATTGTAAAGCGGTGAATGTTAAGGCTCTCAGCCTATGCCCGAGAGGAAGTAAGTAGGAATATAGAAAAAAAAAAAAAAAAAAAAAAAAAAAAAAGTCTGTGTATTTTCAGCCTTATTAACCCATAAAAGGTGAGCTGTGTGTATTGAACACCACTGTTCTGGGCGACGATATTAGGCTTCATTCATGCCTATAATCGTCATTTTACATAAATATCGTTATTACTTATTCATATGCGCCTATTTTACCTTCACTATGAAGATAGTAACCTGTAACAACAATAAAACAAGTGGGAATTATGTTTTTATGGTCAAAATCGCGATTAAACATGGAGCGGCCCATTCATGAATTGTGGAGCAAAGTGAGGCAGCCCCTCCCTTGGCGAGGCCTCAAGCTTGACTGACTCATTCACCCACACCCTACCTCTGCCAACATATTCGCTAGGCACATATCCACTGCCTCAAACCGGTTTGCTAATGTTAGCACGAAAATTTACCAACGAATTAGGGAATAACAGGGAAAATAGGTGATAATTGAAGGGGGAAGGGGGAAGGGGAAAGGGGGGAAGGAGGGGATGTGGAGGAGTGATATGAAGTATAGAGAAAACAAAATTGTTTTAAGTGCTACTGGGGCCTTTTAAAATGTTTTTTTTAGGCCTGCCCTCTTAAGAGCTTTGCCGCCGTTGCCCAGTAAAACTTCTTAAGATCTTTGCCACCTTTCACGGGTTAACTAAACCTGACCTAAACTACTCCTCCCTAACTTAACCAAACCAAACACACAACTTACCCTGACCTAACCTACTATCCCTAACTCTATCCATCCTATATATATATTTTGTTTACCATTACTTACCCTTCCCTTCCCTTAACTGACTAGCCCCGTCCCTAAGATCATGACCTTGACCCCCCCCTGCCCCCTTCCCCTCCTCCACACCCTCCCTCCATATTTCTTCCGAGAATATACTGTATTAGTGTCAGTCTTAAAATATATCCTTCACTAACTTTCAACCTACTGTATACATTATTTTCTGACCAACCTGTCCTACCATACAGCCTACCCTAATCTACCATACATCCTATCCTAACCATCAATATATATTTTGTCCATGACCTTCCCTAGCCTGGCTTGCTCCACCCTAGAATTTTACCTTTACCTTCCTCCTCCACCTTCCTCCATTCCTCCTCCACCTTCCTCCTTTCCTCTTCCACCTTGTCCTCCCTTCTTCTTTCCTCCTCTCTTCATCCACCCTCATCATTTCCTCCTCCACCTCCTCCTCCCTTCATCCCCACCACCTCCTCCCTACTTCCCTTCCACCTCCTCCTCAGTCACCACCTTCCTCCCACTTCCTCTTCTCCTTCCTTCCCAACTGAGGAATACATTAGTATAAATGAGTCCTGGGCCCTCACTTGCTAATTGGCTCAAGGAGGAAGAACAGGAGGAAAGTCAGCATTATGTGGAATACGGTGGACAACTAGAAAACATGGATGATGATGATGATGATAGTGGTGATGATGATGATGATGATGATGATGATGATGATGATGATGATGGTGATGATGATTTTGATGATAATACAAATGAATACAAAGGAGATAATGATGAGGATTGAGGAGGAAGGAGGAGGAGGAGGAGAGGAAAAAGAAGTGATACTAGAAACAAAAACAAGTGCCTTATGAGTAGAGAAACAACAAGAAAATCACCATAGTTATATGGAATACAAAGATGAACTAGAAAAAAGGAGGATAGGATGATGATGCTATTAATGATGATGATGATAATGATGAGGGGAAGAAGAAAGATTAAATCAGTACAAGAAAAACAATGATTGTGTGGAGAACAGCCATTAATAAGCCCTGGAAGAAAACCAAGCAATTCATTAGCGTAAATTAGTCCTCACTTGTAAATTAGCTATGGAAGACGAGGGAAGAGGAAGGCGGAGAAGCAGGAAAATGGGAAAATAATCTGATTAATTAATGTAACTCGCAACACCAAACACCATCCAATGACAATAATGAAAGCATGTGCTCCACCCGGGATTCGAACCTGGGTTACCACATACATATCTTAAACACTCAAACCATTACACCATCAAGACAGTTAATTTGGAAAGACGGGTTTTTTGAAAATAAGAACAAGAAAAGTATTCAGTATTATGTCATGGTAATAACATTGAGAAATTGAGTCTTGAGCCTCATCTGTTAACTGACTTCAGGAGATGCAGCAGGAGAAGGAGGAAGAGGAGGATATGAAGAAGCCAAACAAAGAGATGAAGATAAGGGGAAGGAGGAAGAGGGAGAAATAGGAGACAGCGGGAGGGGTAGATGGGATAGGACGCATTAGGATATGAGAAAGAGAGAGAGAGAGAGATGATCGGGCAGAGAAAATAAACTGAAAGAAAATGAAATAAAAAGGAAGGGGAAGAGTAAAGTAGCAAGTGTATAATATATATATATATATATAATGGAAAATATATATATATATATATACTGTATAAATATATATATATATATATATATATATAAATATACATATACATATATATATATATATATATATATATATATATATATATGTATAAAACAAAAACACGGGAAAGCTTAAGACAGATAATGGCACCCAGTAGAGCGGACGATCTCTTTCCGCCCCTCATCTTAGTGATGGAGGAAGAAGAAGAAGCGAGGAGAGGAAGTGGAAGAAAGAAGAGAATGAAGGAGACAGAAGAGGAAATTAAGACACGAGGAATATGGTGAAGATAATAAAGCAGTAAACAAAATAAATCAACGAGAAAATATAAGGCAATGAGGAAATTAAGACGATGGAAACGAGGAATATTGTGAAGAGAGGAAAGAGCAGTACACATACTCAATCAACGAGGAAAAAAAATAGGGCAATGAGATTTGTTAATGATAGCCAGGAGAGAGACCAATCCCTATGGTCCCACACGCATTAGTGAAGGAAGAAGAAGAGAGGAAACTAGAAAAGATTGAGAAACCCTAGAAGCAATGTACCAACAAACAAAATAATAATAATATATAAATAAATTAATAATAATAACAATAATAATTAAAGTTGCAAGCAACGTTGTGCGGGGTTGCATTCAAGGTATTGTGTTGGATACAAGGGCTGTGCCACATAATTATATCAAAATATCATGTATCTTATCGGGCATGGAGAAAGTACAGAAGGAATATAGTGTAGCCATTTTGGCAATGGCCACTTAGACCATTAAGGAGTGTGACCATTTTGGTTAAAGCTATTAATCCTGTACAAGTTGTTGTTGTTGTTGTTGTTGTTCCCTAAGCTGCCTGGCCGAACAGCCCCGAGTCCCTGAGGAAGGCCATGGCCACGATTGGGCTTTCCCACAGAGCTCTCATTGAGTGTAGATTGTGTTGTTGGCGTAAGTGGTTGTGTGAAGACTGCATTTAATGCAGTCTTCTATGATGTGTTTAACCTAAGAAGTGCGCATGGGGGGTATGAGACACCACACTCGTGTGCTGACATTGAGCTGTTCCCATCACTATCATCGTTATTTTACCATAAATAGCATTAATACTTATCCATATGTGCCTATTATAGGTTGATTATAAAGGTATTAACCTGTTACAACAATAAAACAAGTGTAAACAGCGTTTGGATGGTCAAAATCGGCGATACAGGCCGGGAGTTACATAATGTATGGCTGAGGCAACCTCCCTCCCCAGTCCCCACCACTCTTTCCCAAGTCTGGAGAGAGACTGTCGATCGATACTCTCTCTCTCTCTCTCTTTCACTCGCTTGGTAACAGTGATGACAATGCCCTGCTTGCAACTCGCTAATGTTAGCACGAAAATAGACCACAGAATAAGGGAAAAACAGGGAAAATAGGTGATAACTGAAGGAGGTGAGGAAAGTGGGGAAGGAGGGGAGGCGGAGGAGTGATATTTGGCATGGCCCAGGGGCAAAAAAAAAACAAATTGTTTTGGGGTTTCCAATGGATTTTTTAAAAGCCTTACTCTTAAGAGTCTTCCCGCATTCCGCCGGGGGGAACTCTTAACACCTTACGAGCGGCCTAGGCGGGATATAATATGTAGCCCCCAGCGGGGGGTTTTTTTCCCAAATAGGGGTGTTTTCGTGATCATTTTCATGCCTAAATAAGACCCAGAGCGTAAAACAAGTATCTATCCCTGAAAGGGCATAAACAGAGCTTTCCAATGACACCATAACGATCCTTTTATGATGGCTAGTTTTCTTGCAACAACCGCAACACGCGAGTGCAAAAAGCATGTAATTCGGCACTTTCCCCATTCAATTCCGTATGTAGCGAGTGAGAGAGGGAGGGAGGAGGTGGGATTCGTGTCAGTAGGTTCGCCGCGGTGGTCTGGAGCAGTCATACGCTCGCTACTCTCCTGCCACCTCTTGTCTCTCTCTCTCAGCAACATTACGTGCTGAAATTGCCACACGACCTATGTCGAGCGCCGCCAGATAGTCCAGATTTATTATACTCGACTTATGTTGCGCGCCGATAGTAATGGGTTAAGAGTCTCCCCGCAGTTCCCGGGTTAATGGTATGGGGTGCTGTGTTACATCCCAGGCAGGCGTCGACAACGGAGTCATCCAGTCTCTTCTGATAGCTCAGGAGAGCTGGATGGTGTCTGCATCTCAGCCTGGCCAGTTGGACTCTGTCCTCGCGAGGAAGGGAGGATTCGGAAGGATGGATTTCGGGAGGTCTTGCTTGCAGCTGTGTGTTGTCTGTTAGTGAGTGGATGGATCGGTGAGAGATATGAGTATGGATGTGCTTCTGGAAGTTGGTTCGGGGTGGTCAGGGAGGGAGAGAGGACAGTAATTGTGTGTGATACCGTGTGCTGGGTGTTGTTTTGATATTTCTTGGTGTCTGTGGGTGTGTTGCCATGTAGTTTAGTGGGTGGTCTTGGTTCGTGGAGGCTGCTGCTAGGAATTGAGCGCCTCTCATGTCCAGATGGTCTTTGACTTTGAGGATTTTGGTTTCTTGATGTAGGTGATCTGTGGGTGCAGTAGCTGTGCAGCTATAGTCTGTAAGGTCTTATGATGTGTTTCAGCTAGGTTAGAAGCCCAGGCTGGGCTTGCGTATTCCATCACTGATCTTATGTATTGTTTATATACTGTGGTGGTAGTTTCTTTGTTGTGTCCAAATTTTGTGTGAGCAAGTGACCTGAGGGCGTTAAGTCTGGGTGTCAGTTTCTTTTTAATGTTTGTGGTGTGCTGTTTGAATGTCATATGAGTATCATATGTTACTCCTAGGATTTTAGGTGTGTGTGTATGTGTTAGGAATGTGTTGTTTATGGTGAGTTGAGGGATGTATTCGTGTTCTCCTGTCCAGCTTGTGAGCAGGGTTGCGGTGGATTTGGCTGGGGCTAGATTAAGTCTGTTTGTAGTGCACCAGCCATGTAGTGTGTTGAGATAGGGTTGAAGGAGATCTGTTGCTCTTTTTGGGTCATGGTGTGTGCATGTGAGTGTTATGTCATCTGCATAGGAGGCTAAGTTTATTTGGGGCGTATTGGGTGTAGTTATATCGTGCATGTACAGATTGAAGAGTGCGGGCGATAGGACGGATCCTTGTGGGACTCCGTTTGGAAAGCTTCTGATTTTAGATGACTGACCGGCAAAAGATATGTGTGCACATCTGCCTGCTAGGAAGTTGGCCAGCCACCTTTTTGTGTTGTTGTGCATGTTTGTGTTGTAGATTTCGTTTGTTAGGTTGTGGCGGGGGATGGCATCGAAGGCTTTACTAATGTCGAGTGTGGCTAATAGTGATCTGTGTGGTGGTCTAGCTGAGTTGATGCCGTCAAAAGCTCTTTGTGTAAGGTCTGTGAGAAGAGTGTTTGTGGAGTGCAGTGGCCTAAAGCCATGTTGTGTTGGAGCTAGGGGTAGGTCGGGTGTAATTAGTTGTAATACTAGGCATTCCATGACTTTGGAGGGGGAGCAAAGGAGTGTGATGGGGCGGTGCGAGGAGGGTAGCGTGGGGTCTTTGTTGGGTTTGGGGAATGTGGTGATGAGACCATGCTTCCAAATGTCTGGTAGTGTGTTGTGTGAATAACTGTAGTTTATGTTAGTGAGTGCTTGTATGCCTTGTGGTCCCAGGTGTCTGAGGTGTATGTTGCTTATGTTGTCTAGGCCACAAGTGGGTGAGTGCTTGAGATTGTTGATGATATGCTTTGTCTGGTGATTGGTGAAGGGTGTATAGTCAGGGTCTGTGGGGAATTGTCTCTTACGTCGGATGACACGTCGGTCGTCTTTGTGAGGTTTTAGGTGGCTGACATGTGAGAAGTGATTGATGAGAGTGTTTGCTTGTTGTTTACATGAAGGAGTAGAGTCTGTTGTAAATTATTGCAGCATGTGATTGTGTTGTGTTGCTGTTGGAAAGTGTGATGCTGTTTAGTGATTTGTAGAGTTTTTTGGGGTTTGTTTTGTGATCAAGTGTTTGTAGGAAGTTATTCCAATTTAGTTTTTGTTGTTCTTGTATTTTGTTGTTAGTTTGGGTGTTGAGTGCTTGGATTTGTTGTGTGATGTCTTGTGTGTGGGGTGTGTTTCAGTATGTCGCGTTGTCTGATGAGGTTTTGAATTTCTGGTGTGAAGTTGGGGTTGTGTCTTTTTCTGTTACCTCTTGGAATGTGTTTCTTGTCAGGAGTTTTGGATAGTTGTATTGAGTATGTGTACAGCATTGTTGATGTTAGTGATGGGTGTACTGTTTAGAGTTGTGAAGTGTTGTTCTGTCTCATTTATGAATGCTTCCCAGTTAGCTCTTTTATAATTGGTGTATGTGTGCGCTGGGGTGAGTCTGGTTTTGGTGGTGATAATGATCGGGAGGTGGTCAGAGCCTAAGGTTCTGACCACCCTCCAGGATGTTGTGGGGGCGAGTTCTGGGGAGCAAAAGGTGATGTCTGGAGATGATGGGTTATAGAGGGCTTGGTGAGGAATATGGGTATGTTGATGGATGTCGTTAAGGATGATGAAGTTATCAGTTTGGTTTTGTAGTACCAGCCCTCTGTCTGTGTCGGGATTGTCGACAAACCAGGCCGACGTCTTGGCATTGAAGTCACCACCCAGGATGATGTGTGGGGTGTTTGTGATGTGTTGTAAGTGTGGTCTGTATTCATTTGGTACTGTAGGGGATGTATGTGTTTATGATGGTTATGTTGGAGTTGTTGCCAGTGCGTATTTTAATTGATTGTATTTCTGTTGTGTTATCATTTGGGGGGAGGAGGGATTTGGTTTGTACATTGGTAACTATGTATGATATTTCTTTGTGTACCAGGGTGATGAGTCCACCGCCTCCGCCGACAGCCCGGTCTTGTCTGATGGTGGTGAAATCATGAAATGTGGGTGTTTTTTGTGTTGTGCGGAGTTTTGTTTCTTGTAAGATGGCAATGTGTATGTTGTGTTGTTTGATGAAGTGTGAGAGTTCGTGTTTCTTTGTGTTGATGCCATCTATGTTCAATTGGAGAATGTTAATGTTATGTGCACGATGTATGTTGGGTGCTGCTGCACGAGGATGGGGTGGGGGTGAGGGAGGGGCTGGGGGTTGGGATGGGGGAGGTGGGGGTGGGGATTGGGGAGCAGGAGATGGGGGTTGGAATGGATTAGGATGGGGTGTGGTGTGTTGAGTTGAGGATGTGGATGGTATGGGAAGGTTAGGTGGGTTAGGGAGGAGAGGTGGACGGGTTTAAGGGGGGGGGAGTGGATGATATGGGAAGGTTAAGGCCGCGTCATACGGAACTCGAACGTCACGCGACCTACCCCCGAACAGGATGACTTGCAAAACAAATTTCAAATGTTCGGGTAAATTCGGGTCAATTCGGCCAATGTTCTCGTTGATTCGGGGGAAGGTCCGGGGATGTTCAGGAGTGCAGCCGAGCATCCTGGGGTTCGGCCAGAAGTTAGTGCATGCGTTAACTTCTAGCCGATATTCGTGTGTAAAAACCGTTAAAAATTTGTCGGTTTCTCATTCTGGTTATGTTCGCCTTTCATTCGGGGTCACGTTATTTCGTTTCGGCCGTTGTTCGTCTGTTATTTTCATTGACGAAGTTAACTCGATCTAGTCCCGAACAATAGCAGACATTAACCCGATTCGTATGAATATAAGGCGACATTAACCATAATAACAACCGAATGAGAGACGATATACTCGAATAAAAGACGACATTCCCCCGATAAACAGAGGAATAAGGCAAGATCAAGCGAGTCTATTGAAGAATTTGGGAAGAACACAACTCGTATGACAGGAATGAGAGACGATAAAGACTGGAATTTACCCCGAACATCAGCAGAAGCATCTTGTCTGTATCGGGTGGTACATGTGGCACGCGGAAATTTCCACTCGACAGAGAAGAAAAAGAGAGAAGCGAGGGAGCAGCGTGGGACGACACACAAGAATGCGAGTCGAATCGTTCGCTGGCAGCCAAGCGCACGGGCCCTATATATTGCTGCCGGAGCCTCCATCGCTCTCACACCCTCCGCACAAGTTGTCCCCAAGAAGTTCTACCTCTCCACACCACACAGCAACCACCAAGATGGGCAAGGGCAACAAGCTACCATGCCGCAAAGCAACTAGGAAGGGCAAGGAATCATCTGTGGACCTCTTCGCCACAGAGGATGTGATATTAGAGAGTTCCTCAAACTCTGAAGGGACTGATGATGACACTCAATTTCAGTCAGGACAGTCACTTTCACAGTCCCAGGACACCCCGGACCTCATCCAAATAGAGTCACTTCCCCTGCTTCCTAAACGGCCACAGCATGACCTCATTCACACTCTCCCTGAACTCGGATATACGCCATCCCACACAAACGAAGAAGATGATGATGCCGATCCCACCGTACCCCCACCCACGCCGTCACCCCAACCAGGCACCTCCAAGACCACACCAACGCCGCCTGCCCAAAAAAACATCACCAAACGGAAGCGGACAATCGCCATCCTGCCTGCCAAGGATGAAGTCGCTGTGGCCGAGACGTACCGCGAAAACGACTTCTTCTATAATAAGAAGCTCCGGGCACACCGAGACCCGGGACATCCGTGACCGGGCTATGAGTGAGAAGGCCGCGGAACTGAACGTTACAGGTGGGTTGAGTGTTTTTTTTTTGCGTACAATGAAAGTGGCCATATGCAAAACAAATTAGTGGTGTCCAGTGTTCCAAAGTGCCGTCTAAAGTATTGATTGTATGCTGAATATTGTTAGGTAATGTCCAATGTTTATAAATTGCCGTCTACAGTTGTGTTTGTGTTAGCAAAATTTGGTTATTTACTGTGCGCTTACCTGTGATGTCAAAAGGGTGACTAGAGACCTGACATGATAGATTTATATATACCGGTACTCGGCGTGTTTGCTATTACATTAATTTGTTATATTATATTTTTAAACAGTGCTTATAATATTGGTTTATTTTCCAGTTGTGGTTCTGTCCAAGTGGATGGAGGGAAGCGGACCAGATACGTGAAATTGAAGGAGCTGCCCTCAGGTTCTGGTGCCCATGAGCTGACGGAGAGGGAGACCTGGATCTTTGAGGCCTTCTCCTTCCTACAGCCTCATATCGTCAAGCTTCCCACCAGGAAGAGCAAGGTATGTTACATCACAACAACTTATTTTTTATAAATATCTGATTAACAATAGAAACACCTGGGAAAGGACAGTAATACGTCTAGTTGAACTGTTCAAGTTATGTTTGTTTATTTATAATACTCATAACATACAAGTTCCCAAGCAACCTTAATTTAAAAATTAATAAACATATATATGTATTAACACTGTTTCCGCCACATTACGACTTAATAATTTATATCACACTGTCATATGGTACTTAATTGATATCACACTGTTACATAACAATCATTTAAATATTTATTAAGCATTACAATCATTTCAACATTGTTTACATAGTTATTAACATTTTATAGAACATTGTAGTAAATCCGAGAATATCAGGAACTGAGCATTAACATAAATTGAAAGAGTTATTACATAGTTATTAAACTTTGATAGAACATTATAGTCTATCTGACAATATCACCAACTATAATAACTTTTTCCAAACTATTTTGAATCAATATATTTTGTAGAAATGGCATTTCAATATGATAAACTAACAACCCCATATATTTCACAGAAGTACAAGAAGAAACGACCTGCCACCCACATCGTTCCTACGGCTGAGGAGGAGCTTACCGACGACCCGGTGGCGGAAGAGAACCCGCCGGAGACGTCGCAGGAGGCGTCGCAGTAGCCTGCTGTCTCTCCCACCACCCCTTCATCTACTCGCTCCACATCCAATGGCCGTCGTCGCACCAAAGCGCCTAGTCCTGGTGATGGGGTTGAGAGCGACCTGTACGACAAGGTAAATATTTTAGTAATAATTAACCATCCAATGCTTATCATAAGAATTATTAATGCATATATTCGCATTAATACATCACTATTATTATTTATCTTTCCATATATGTTGTTGCATGCACGTGTAAATAGATGTATGGTCACCAAAACATTCGTCACTTTAATGTTTAGTTTTGTGTTATTTTATTTATGTGACATCTTTTATTTTTCATATGGTCCACATTACATCCGTGACCTGAATGTTATTTATTCTTCGTTAATTAATGCTTAACTATTTTTCCAACAGCTACGACAAGGGGAGAAATATTTAAATGAGCTCTACACCAGGTGGGATGCAACCAAGAAGGCCGCGACCCCATCCCAGACTTCACTGAAGCTGTTTCACCAATTCATCCAGGACAACCTCTCTCACTTAGACCCCTTCGATCTAGACCACTACCAAATTGAAGTCATGCGCTTCACACAGGCTATGCGGTCCTACAGCTGTGGGACAGGCCCCCTCCCATGGATGGGTCCTGACGGAGAGCCCCAACAGCCACCACAGCAACGCCAGGTGTCTGCCCAGCCAACCCCTCACACCTCACAGCAGAACGTCTACTATGAGACCCTGCAACCTCCAGGCCCTTCCTACTACCACGGTGCCAAGACAATGACAGCCCCTGCCACGCCACGAGGATGGAAGTCCCCGCAACCATTCGCTGGACGACCTGAAGCCCATCCAGTGGACATGAACAGGCCCCCCACCCCAAGGATGGTTGGAATTTCCCCCGGGTTTGTGAGTAGGATAATTGCTGGAATTTCATTAGTGTTGTAATGTTGGTCTTGGTATTGAAATCCTAAAGGTGTCTATATTACTTTGGTGTATCCTTGATCTTGCCTCTTATTGGCAAGATCACTTAATACCAAATTAACTATAAGACACCTTTAGCTATTTCTACATAACCGGATTAATTACTGGGTTGTAATAACTTGCTTCTTATTACTCATTACTTTTCGTGGGGGCAGGGCTGGGCAACAATTGAATCGTGATATTGATATTGTACCAAATATTAATGATAGGTAGTATAACAATTGTCTGGCTTTTGAAATCCTAAAGGTGTCTATATTCCTTTGGTGTAACTTGATCTTGTCCCTTATTGGCAAGATCAGGTAATACCAAATTTACTATAGACACCTTTAGCTATTTCTACATACCAATTATGTATGGTGTAATAACTTGTTCTTATTACTCATTACTTTTGTGGGGGCAGGTTGGGGGAAACAATTTAATCATGATATTGATAAGTACAAAATATTATGCTAGGTACTATATACTATATAATTAGGGGTGTAACCCTCAGGAAGCAACTTTGTCAAAAATATTTTTGTATTGATGTAAATAAAAATATAATGTGTATATGTTGGTTGTACTTTTCCCTTTTTATAAAAAATATTATGGCTAAATACATATTGTTTATATGACACAAAACAATGAATACATTTATGGGAAGAATGGAATGGCAGGACATTAATATTTGTATCAAGAACACAAGAGTTTAGGCTTTAAAATGGTGATACGTAATATATACAATAATGATGGAATAAATTAACTTAAAAGCTTGACGTTTTACAACACGAATCAAATATAATTATACAAGAGATTATTTTTTTGTTGACTAAACTCCATAAAACAATCTTGAGGTACTAAATGCAGAAGCTTGGCGTGTTTTGTAAATGATAAACATCTTTATTATAAGAAATATTCTAGACATGATACGAAACTATATTATTAACAATTTTATAATCATGTCAATTTTGATATATGAAAGTTCGCAAATGAACTATAAATGTGGACCTGGATAATTGGGTATTAATCACAGTCTAATAAGTCTAAAAATTATTTAGGTAGGGCATTGATTTATGGGGAATAATTGTAATGACCAACTTTACCTGAATTCAAGTTTAGAGGTACCTGTCAGGGCACGGCGCCTGTTCTGGGACGGCTGTAGTGTACTCTGGCAAGTAGTCCCGTTGTAGTTTGGCAGTCGCTGGTCCCCTCTGCCGCTGCAGTGGTTGTAGTCCATCCCAAGGGGTTCCTGGTCCAGTCACCTTGTTCCATGTTCTCCTGACGCTGAGATGCTTGTCCGTGGTTGGCCTTGCCGTTTGTCTATGAGGAGTTTGTGGAGTATACATGAGGCGGATGACCTACCTTTCTCCACAGTGCTGGGGTGAATGTTCATGGTTGTGAGTAGACAACCTGAAGCCGGTTTGTCCAGCATACCGAAGGCATTCTCCACCTGCCTCCTGGCAGGGGGAGAGTCCTGTAGTTGTAGTTTCTCTTGGTTTCATCATCCAGTCCTCTGTGAGGGGTAGGGTTTCTGTAACCATTCCCTCATGTGAAAAAAATGCTTCATCCGCACGAGGAAGTAGGGCACTGGACGATCCCTCTCGCGGGAAATGGCTCTGACTTCCGGCAAGCCGGCGGCACCGTCCTCCCAGGCCTGCCGGATGTCAGCTCACCATGGAATAAGCCACCCTCAGATGCTGAAGCGGAAAAACCGTTCGATCCCACGTCCACGTTACATAAACTTGCCCAGGTGAAAACCACCTGCCAGTGAGAAACAATGGAGGTGTAATGTTTGTAGTTGTAGTAGAGGGAGACCGCAGTCGTTTCCTGGAGGTTGTATGGCTATGTGCTTGCCATCGCATTGCCCCTATGGTGTGCCGGAAGTTCCACCGCTCTTCGAAACCCTTGGCAACCTTTTTTTCCAACCTTCGGTGTGTTTGATGGGCACACAATAACCCTCTTCCATATACTCCCGGTATTATAGCCTCGCATGTCTCACGTACTGCCAGGGAGATGTGTGTTTGCAACCTAGCACGAAAGTTTTAAGGACATGCATCTTGTATGCCTCACCTGTGGCCAAAAATCGTTAGTGTCATGGCCAATCTCAAACCTGGTTCCAGGGGCTTCGTCCAATTTGTTGTCTCCTTCTTTTGGATCCTGGGTGTCAGACGGCGTACAATGGTCATTGAATAGGTCCTCGTCCATACGCAGACTAATACTTGTAGGTGGTCCCTGTCAGTGTTCCACCTTAGCTCCTTCAGTTGTTGGTGATAGTGTCCCGTATGTGGCTCTCTGGGCGATCCAAGGTTTGTACCGCTGCAGCTTCGTGGTAGTCCTGGCGTCTTACATTTGGTGTGGGGGCGCTGACGCTCGTTCTTCAGGATGGTGGTGATGTGAAGAGTAGCATGTGTTTTAGGTGGGCTACAACAAGCTCCTTGGTGGTGGAGGCTTTTTTTTTTGTGGGGGCTTGTGGCTTGCGGATCCGCTGCAATGTTCTGCCTGCCGAGATCGGAAAACCTCTCCGGGTGGTCAGGGGCCGGGGGAGTGCTGGAGTCGACCATTGGTAACCCTGGTCTCTGGGTCTTCTCCAGGGTGACCTGGGGATGTTGTGAGAGTTTGTGTTTTTTATCTGTGTTTTATTTTTTGTTTTATGTTTGTTTTTGTATTTTCCCTGTTCGTGCTCCTGTCCCTTGAGTCGGCTACCCCCAAAATGGGGATTGGGCCTGCCTGAAGCATATAGATAGATAGATAGATAAGATAACAAGCTCCTGATAAAAAATGGCGCAGCTCAAACTCCTCCTCCGTGGGTGGGTTATAGCTCCGGTAGCGACCATGTGTACCGTGGTGATGCGCATGATGTGCGACCTGGCATGTGTGCGACCACACCCTGTTTATATAGGGCATGTACAGGTTTTTTCGTCACACATTCTTCTAGTATCCGTTGTTTAAGGTCTTCTGATGGTTCGGCGCAGATGCGGCCGAGTGATCCCTCTGGTGTCTCCTCATAATATCGTTTGTATCGGGTCAAAGGTAGGTTTTCGGGTGTACAAACCACCGTTAAATATTTGTCGGCTGATTCTTGGCACAATCGAGTTTTGATCGCGGTCCTTGCTCTTGGCATGCATCGGATGTATATTCCTCTAATATTCGGGTCTTTTAACGTAAATCGGTCGGGAGTGTCCGAGTTACATTCGAGTCTTTGTTTGGGGCATAAGTCCTGGGCATGTTGGGGCATTATCTGGGGATGTTCTTCTTTGACCAACATCGGTGACAATAATACGGGATGCATTCGCCTCAAAAATGCAAGTCATCGTGTTTCGGGGGTAGGTTTCGCGCGACGTTCGAGTTCTGTATGACGCAGCCTTTAGGTGGGTTAGGGGAGGAGAGGTGGACGGGTTTTTAGGCGAGGGATTTGACTGGGAGAGGGAGGGGCATGGAGGGAACAGGTCCAGGTTTTCGTTGTAGTGTTTCTTGGAGGCAAGTGGGTTGTGCAGGTGAAATGTGGGTCCAGTTCCTGCATGAATTGCAGAGAACTGAACCCTTAGTGTGGCGACTCGACGGGATGGGTTTTGAGCAAGTTGGACATAATATTATGTATGTGTAGGTGGGTCCTGGGTGGTTCTCAATGTCTCCGGCTATGGAAGAAACTTCGAGAAATGACAGCCGGAGAGTAATTCTCGAGTGTAGGAAAACTGTGTGATGCCCGTGTTGTGTTGTGTTGGAGAGGTGTGGGAAATTCCCGGCGGGACCGAAGCCGATCTCCAAGGACCTCCTGTTACGAGTAGGCATAATTGCCCGAAATTGCCTTCATTTCTGCTCCTTTTCATGCATAATCAAAAGCCAGAGCGTAATACAATTATGTATTCGTCGAAAGTACGGTAATAGCTTTCAAATTACTCCGGAATCATCCCCTGTAGCGACGTCTGGTTTTCTGGTTAGGATCTTGCAAAACGAAGGGCAAAATTGCCTAAAAATTACCAAATCCGAATAGGCGGAAATAGCTAAAAATTACCAATTACTTTCTGTTTTTGCTATGTGTGCCTCTGCACCTAAGTTGAGCTCTCTCTCACAACAAACCTCATTGTCGTGGCGGGGCCTGTAGGCTCTGGCTGACGTCCATCCGTGCTGCTGTGCAAAAAGCTGGCCTGGCTCACAGGCTTACAAAATAGCCGGAAAATCGTCTCAGTTCATATGAGGTGGCCCCGCGGGAATTGGGTTAAGAAGTGTGGTTGTTGTGATTAATTTGATAGGGTCACCATAAGGGTAATGGTTTGTGGGGTTTTTCCGGTACAGAAGCTTGGGGGGGCCTTTTTGGTTGGGGCTTCTTAGGAAGGTGACCTTTTTCGTTTAGCCATGGAGAAGCGAAAACTGCAGAGGTACAAATTATTATAAGCAACCTCATGTTAAAAATATCTTTAATATTTGTGTGTTTAGCTTTACGTGGCATTTCCTCTTCCTCTATGTAGTCTAGGCAATTTTAAACCCCCTCAAACTTCCTTATCGCGCCCATGGTGTGGGTAATTACCCCGGGCCAAAAAGCTCTCAAAAAGGAACGATTTCGAGTGATCACTCAAGCAAGCGTTGAAATACGCATGTGTTTCGTTTCATATGGTCACCCCTTCGGGTATCAAGGTGTCCGGCAATATATACGTCGGTAGGCTATAGATAAATTCATTTTTGGGCTATTTCTTTCTTCCTTTTATTTATCCTGTTCAAGTGCTTGATTGATTGTTTTGCTAATGTAGTTAGTATTTGGTGTACTTTTTACATATTTCAGCTAAATCTGAAGAGCACATGCAATTTATTTGGTGCATGTTCAGTAAGTATTGCCTGGGGAAAGGGTTAACATATTCATCTTTTGGGGTATTTATTTCTATGTTTTTATCCTGTTTTTCTGTGATTGATTGATTTTTTGTGCTAATGTAGTTTGGATTTTGTAAATTTTTATCCATATTTTTAGATACAATCCGAAGAGCACATGCAATATTTTGTTGGGCATTTTCAGGCAGTATTGCTGGGAAAACGGTTAACATACAGTATTCAGCATAGGAAGGGAAGAGGATGTGTAGCTCAGATCTTTGCCCTGAAAATTGTTTTGGACAATATCTTGAGAAGTGACAAAAGTTTGTATTCTGCCTTCATGGACTTGGAGAAGGCCTCTGACAGAGTTTGATAGAGACGGTACCGGTATGTAGAAAGTACTCTGGAATATACTGAGCAGATAGCAAGTTGCTGAAAGCAGGGAAAAGCATGTAGGAGGGTGCCAAGGTGCCAGTATTTGTTGAGAATAACCAGAGCGAGTTCTTTGATCTGAATTTTGGGTTAAAGAAAGGGTGTGTGATGTCCCCGTGGTTTGTTCATATATACCCATGAACTGTATAATGGATGTAGTCATAAAAGAAATGCAAGGATGAGCAGTGGCTGTTGGTGTACCACTAACTGAAGGTAGGCAACGAGTGGAATGACAGAGGGTTGATAGAGAAGGTATGTGGAAATTACTGAGAATATATGGAGTAGATGGCAAGTTGCCTGAAATCAGTGAAGAGTATGTATGAGAGTGCAAAGGTATCAGTATGTGTGAAGAATGAACAGAGGGCTTCTTTGAATCTGCATGTTTGGTACAGCAAGGGTGTGTGATGTCCAGATGGTTGTTCTATATATACATTATGTGGATGTAGTCATAAAAGAAATACAAGGAAGAGCAGTGGATGTTTGTGTATCCTGCTGTTTGCTGACGATATGAATGGTAGTTGCAGGGTCTGGTAAATAATGTTTGGAACAGTGTGTCAAAAATGGAATCTGAAGGTAAATGCGGGGAAGAGCAAGGTTCTGGTCTTCAAAAGTGGTGAAGCCACAGAGTGTGAGATGAAGGTGAACGTTCCATGCTATGGAGATTGTCAGCTCCTTTAAGTATCTTGGCAGTTGTACAGAGTAAAGATGGGAGTATTGATGAAGAAGTGTGGGAGAGGGTGGCAACAGGGGAAGACGGTTGTAGTAATGCTGAAAGCAGTAACATGAACTAGGGTGGTCAGTAATGGAACCTGAAGAAGTCATTGCATGACAGTGTGTTAATCCCGACACTGGCTTACGGAAGCGAAGCATGGACGTTGTTGGCGAGATTCAAACCAAGAGTGAAACGGATGGAAATGAGTTTACTTGAGAATTGTGTGCAGAGTTACATGGAGGGATAGCCCATACGAATGAGGAAGTTACGAGAGAGTTGTGGTGTGAATGTACTGGAAAGTGCGAAAAAGAACCCCTTTAGATGGTTCGGCCATGTGGAACGTATGGGAAGCGAGAGAATGACTAAGAGCGTGTACGAGTGAGGTGGCAGGGCAGAGGGAGAAATAAACCGATAGAGAGGTTGAAGTATGGAGTTAAGAAGTAAATGCTTGAAAGCGGTGCTGGAATGGGAGGAGGGGCATCCGACTGACTGGGGACAGAGTTGCATAGGGGTGGTTCGTTCGTGGCCAATCCTTCGGGGGATCACGGCGTCCGTCACTAGATAGATAGATAAATTCAATCTTTAGGGCAAAATATTTCTTACATTGTTCTTTATCCTGTTAGTGTACTTTATTAATTTTGTTGGTGATGTAGTTTGTAATTGGTGTAATCTTACATATTTCAGATAAAGGATGTCAACAGAATTCATAATGATGAGCTGAAGAGAGACGTTTAGGTATAAAGAGTATGTAGCGAGGAGATGCGTACAAGTAAACTGAGTATGGTATGGACATGTGGAGAGAATGGATGAAAACAAAATTGGGTGAAAAGATGGCCGGTCCTGCGATTGTGGAGGGAGCTGCACCAAGGGGTGGACCGAGTAAGACCTGGGATCGGACTATAACTGCCGATCTTCAAATCCAAAAACTTGACAATTAAAGCATCCCCTTAACAGGGTTGCCTGGGAACGCCGCCATTTATGAAAAGAGACGGAAAACTGCACATCTGTGTGGAGCACTCAGTCTTAACCCTAGTCTAGCTGGTCCTCTGTGGTCGTTTTGGGCCTTTTCAGGCCCATTCTGACTGCTAGAATCAACCATCAGTATGAAAGGAACTGTATTGCGCCAAAAACTAGTTGGAAATCGCTTACACAATGACGCCACAATACAGCTACGTATCACTCGTGGAGCACTGACAGTGTTACCACCTCGAAGATGGAAGTTTAGCTGATTTTGCTACCTTGCTCACTTTTAGCGAACTATTGGTTACACTGTCATCCTCCCCCTCCCGCGCGGTGGGGGAACTGGAGTTAGTGTGGTCCGGGAGGCCACAGATGTCGGCCGTATGGATCATTACTATCCCACCCATTTTCACCTCGATTTCCACCACTTTTTTTTCACCCGTTTTTTGCGCATTTTTTTTCAACTCGACTTATTGGGTGAGGCCGCTTTTTAAGGGTTAAAAATGTTATGTACGTATGTATGTATAGATCTGAGAAGCACATGCAATCTATTTAGGCATTTTCCATCAGTATTGCTGGGTAAAGGTTTAACATATTAATCTTTTGGAGTATTTCTTCCATTTATTTCATCCTGTTATTGAGTTTTATTGATTTCATGTGCTACTGTAAGTGGTATTTGGTGTAATTTTACATATTTTAGATAAATCTGAAATGGACCATGCCATATATTTGGGCATTTTCAGTCAGTATTGCTGGGGAAACGGTTAGCATACTGTAGTCATCTTAGGAAGGGAATAGGATGTGCATTCAGATTTTTGCCGCGTAAATGCGTGTTTTGGGAGAAATATCTGGAGAAGCGACAAAAGTTGTATTCTGCCTTTATGGAGTTGGAGAAGGCCTATGACAGAATTGATAGAGATATGTATGTGGAAAGTACTCGGTACTGAGAATATACGGCGTAGATGGCAAGTTGCTGCAGCAATGAAGAGCATTTATGAGGGTGCAAAGGTGTCAGTCGTGTGGATAATTAACAGAGCGAGTTCTTTAATCTGAATATTGGGTTAAAGCCAGGGGTGTGTGGTGTCCCCATGGTTGTTCAATATATACCGTTACAGTATATGGATGGAGTCATGAAAGAAATACAAGGACGAGCAGCGTATGTTGGTGTACCTCTGATAAGGTCAGGAAACGAGTTGAAAGTTGCCTCAACAGTACAGTACCGGTACTACTGTTGCTGACAACCTCAGTTCTGATGAGCGATAGTGAATGGGAATTTGCAGGGTCAGGTAAATATGTTTTTGAAGCAGTGTGTGAAAAAACGGAATCTGGAGGTAAATGCTAGGAAGAGCAATATTATGGTCTTTGAAAGGGGTGCAACCATAGAGTGTGAAGTGCGGTTTAAACGCTATGAAGAAATTTCACCTCATTTAAGTATTTGGGCAGTGGGTGGAGTAAAGATGTGAGTAGGCCTATGGATGACGAAGTGTGGGAGAAACTGTAACAGGGGAGCAGCGTTGTAGGAACTCTGAAAGCAGTAAGAAGAAATAGGGTGTTCAGCATGGAAGTAAAGAAATCCTTGCCGTGACAGTGTGGTACTCAGGAAAACGACATTGACTTATGGGAGGGAAGCCTGGATTTTCTGACTGGGGATTGGTCATTGATAATCATCGGTTTAGCTATTTTTGAAAAATTAGTGGGGTAGAATGTAGAGTTCGGGTGTATCCGCCATCCTTGTTTACACTACGCGGAGCGGCGGCGGACGCTGGCCATCATGTTCCCGTCTATTTGACTGCTTTTGGATACAATCATAGGTTTGAGGGGGGTCACCCCCCCCCCCATGACCTATTGCCATCATCATATATATTGCCCGTAGTAGGCAAATAATCGAAAAAAAACGCCTTCAAAATAGACTGAACTAAAGGCTGGTTGCCACACATACGCGAGTCGGGTGCGCGAGTCCAACACGAATGATGAAATTTTGCTATTTCAGTCAATGACTCGTCGATACTCCTCAACACTCGTATAGACTTCGTTGCTACGCTCGTGTATACTCTTTGTTTACAACTCGACACACTCGTGGGGTCTCGCCACGGGGTCCCAAAATTTCAAGCCTGCAAGGAATTTTTTGGGTCCCGTGGCGAGTACGCCACGCTTGTGGCCTAAATACGTGTAGACTCGTGTACATACTTGTTAACTCGTGTTTGACTCTGAATAACTCTTGTTTATTCGTGTTAACTCGTGTTGTCGCGTGTAAACCCGTGTAACACGCTTTGGTGATTCGTCGCTTTTTCGTCAGCATTTCGACGTTGACTAGCAACACCGGTCTAAATGCCAACAACACGTATGTTAACACACATGCAACACGTATCAACACGAGTAGAAAGCACG
>CM064523.1:10928246-11040746 GCA_032716605.1 Paralithodes platypus
CACTCGGATGCCATAGTCTCTAGGCCACTCATAATAATATCTATGTACACTCGGATGCCATAGTCTCTAGGCCACTCATAACAATATCTATGTACACTCGGATGCCATAGTCTCTAGGCCACTCATAATAATATCTATGTACACTCGGATGCCATAGTCCCTAGGCCACTAATAATAATATCTATGTACACTCGTATGCCATAGTCTCTAGGCCACTCATAATAATTCGTGGATCCCCGTTGTTTTTATGTATGCAATTATAACAATCTGGATTGATTTTTGGATAGCACTTGTTTTTCAATAAATAGTATATATTGTTTTGTTGTTGATTTATAGACAATTATATTCATAAATTCGTTTCTAGAGATATACTTCCATAATTAGAAATGAGTGAAGTCCACGAATTTGTATGAGTGGGCTAGAGACTATGGTATCCGAGTGTACTATGAGTGTGAATGAATACGTAACCGGTGCGTATGTTATGTAAGTAAGTATGAATGTAAAGTTCTCAGCATATTTAAAGTTCCACCAATTCAAGTATTTGAACCTTTAAAGCCAAGTTCCGAAGCTTCTGGGCTTCAATAATGTATTTTTTTTTTTTTTTAAAGACCTCCGTCTACGTATTGTGAAAAACCTGTTATCCTCCGGCAAATTGTGGGGTTGAGTGAGTGAAGGGGGGGACAGTGAATGAAGGAGGATGCATGTTTTTCATAATACGTGTTGCTAGCCCCAAACGCGCGAGCAACTGTGGCTTTCAACCATCCGACACATCCCCTTTTATTAATGTGCATCACACATGTTACATACAAATAAAGTTTATGTTTTGTTTTACCCTACTGTGGAAAGACTACGGATACACCACTCCTGCCGGGGCCTCACGCAGTGGCATGACCCAGTCCTGTCGAACTGAGCTCATGACGCTGGTGGCATTGCCCCGGAGGATAGCCATCCCTAGTCTTTGCTTGAGCCAGAGGGTTTCCCGGGGTTCTCCTGAAACTTCTCTGAAATAATGTATTGTATTGTCATATTTGCGTTGCAATACTGATTCAAATTGGTGCGTCGCTATTTATGCTCTCGACTGTACAGTATATACATTCTCTCTCTCTCTACATATATACAGTATATATATATATATTTATAT
Organism: Paralithodes platypus; assembly: GCA_032716605.1. Classification (NCBI taxonomy): domain Eukaryota; kingdom Metazoa; phylum Arthropoda; class Malacostraca; order Decapoda; family Lithodidae; genus Paralithodes; species Paralithodes platypus. Next base: position 10,929,388 of record CM064523.1, read on the forward strand.
ACTGTATATACAGTATATATATATATATACTGTATATACAGTATATGCAAATAACTGCATATACCTGCATTAGTGTGTGTATGTATGTGTATATATGTGTGTGTGTGTGTGTGCGGTCCTTGTTTTCTATGTGTATAAAGGAGACAAGAAAACTGCCTTTATCAAGTCATCAAGCCCCCCCCCCCCCCTCCCAAATTGAAAGAGTAATAGAGGGCCGAATTCAAGGCACGTTAGACTCAAAATGCCCTTATCCTCCCAAAGTTGAAAGTGATAAGAGAACCAAATTCAGGGTACGTTAGAGTAAAAAATATCCTTATGTATGTATGTATTTGCGTGTGTATGTATCTGTGTGTGTGTGTGTAAATATATACGAGCCAGTATCAGTGTGTACATGTAAGTAACTCAGGGAACGGAAGGCTCACCACCAATCACAACTAAGTTATAATTGATTGACAGTTATCAGGTTCCCTCAACACACCTATCCAATGGTACGGCTATTGGGAGGCTTAGGGGGATTCATTATTGGTACGGAAATAATGAGAGTAAGGGAGGGAGTGTGTGTGTGTGTGTGTGTGTGTGTGTGTGTGTGTGTGTGTGTGTGTGTGGGGTGTGTGTGTGTGTGTGTGAGTGAGTGAGAGAGAGAGAGAGAGAGAGAGAGAGAAGCCGAGGAGGGATGACAGGAAAGGAGAACAAAAAACAGGAATGAAAGAAGGGAATAGGAGGAGGAACAAGGAAGGAGAGAAGAGGGGTAGCGAAATGACAGAAAGGAGAAGTCAGGAAAGGAAACGAAGAAAGAAAGGAGAGGCACGAAAGAAGGATAGAAGCGAGAGAAGAAGTGGAGGAGGAAAATGAGGAAGGAGAGAAAGAAAGAAAGGAAAGAGCAGGCATAGGAGAAGAGAAAAGTGGAAGGAGAGGCACAAAGGATAGAAGAAACAAGAGAAGGAGTGGAGGAGGGACAAAGAAAGGATAGAGCAGGGATAGGAGGAGAGAAAGAAAGGAGAATCACAGAGGAAGGATAGAAGCAAGAGGAGTGGAGGAGGAAAGGGAGGAAGGAAATAATAAGGATAGAGCAGGGATAGAAGGTGAGAAGACAAGAAGGAGAGAGAGAAAGAAAGGAAAAACACAAAGCAAGTATAGATGCCCGTGATCCTCCTCCTCCTCCACCACCACCACCACCTCCCACCCTCCACCATCACTCGTCAGCCAGACGCCTGGCATTGGTCCCTCATGTCGCCCCCGCCAACCAATCACCAGCCTCTCACTCAAGCGGGTTCACAACTGCTTGACAACTCGCCCGCCCAGATTTACGCTTTTACAAGAAAATTCGAGCTTTTACAATTTACACGCTTATATTAACCCTTTTAACCCCATCAACACCATGACGCCCTTTACCTTTGATTCGGGCTAGCATTAGAACAGGTTATAGTTGAAGAAAAAAAATGGGATTGGGACTGATTATATAGAATAGAATAAGGACCTATGTTACTAAGAGGGTTTATTGAGAACGTATTTACCCATTTGAGTCGCATAGGTAGATTACAAACTAAAGAAAATCGTCTAATGGTAACCAGACTATCAACATTACGTCATGGTGTTGAAGGGGTTAACACAATCCAATGACGCATTTCTGTCCCTGTTCTCTACCTATTATTGGACGATTTTATTCAGGTTAGGAAGGGTGTATGAAATTCAGAGGGTTTATTCGTGCTTTTACAATTTACACACTTATATTAACCCTATTAAAAGATCCGATGACGCATCTTTCCCTGTTGTCTAGCTATTATTAGACGATACTATTCAGATTAGGAAGGGTATAAATTATGAAAGTAAGAGGATTAAATTAAGGGTCTTAAACAGGAGCCATTTTGTTTGAAGGCTTGAATGAATAGGAGAAGGAATACAAGAAAATTAACATGAAATAGCCTTGATTAGGCCATTTTATCACTTCCAAAGTCAAACATTTGAACTAGAAACCAAATTTTTGTCTTTACATATGCTTAACCCATTCAGTACCAGGGACATTGTTTTTATCGTAATCTGGCAACTATTAGACGACTTTATTCAGCTTAGGAAGGACCTCTAGCAATAATAAGGCTTCACACTCTCTCAATCAACCCTTTTAACTACCACCGATCCTTCCTAAGCTACATAATATGGTCTAATTATAGCTAGAGTAACATATAACACACGTCGCTGGTACTCAAGGGGTTAATACTAAATATAATGGACGCTGCTTTCGTTTGACACCCTGGGCTTGATGGAGATTAGTTTTTAGACTCGACCCTCATGATTCCCACAGATCTTTACTAAGCTGTGTAAAATCGTCTAATGATACGCCAGAATAAACTGTCAAAATGCGTCATTATCTTCAAGGGCTTCTACACTGCCTGACAGCTCGCCACACTCCTTACCATTCTCAAAGTGCCGGTAAGATGTCAGAATAATGGTGGCTGAGAAGAATAAGATGGCAGGGAGGGTATAAATAAATTACAGAGGGCAACCACCACCACCGTCCACTGAGAGAGCCATCATTAGAGAGACTCACAAGATGGTGGTGGTGGTGGGGGGAGGAGCCATCTTGTTTCCACGTCAGTGCTTGCGGGGGTGGGTTTTTGTGGCCTTGCTTGCGTTTGATCGCTCCTACTTTCTCTCTCTCTCTCTCTCTCTCTCTCTCTCTCTCTCTCTCTCTCTCTCTCTCTCTCTCTCTCTCTCTCTCTCTGTCTTCTGCCTGTCTGTCTGTGTTGGTCTCTATGTGTGTTATTTGTCTATGTGAGTGAAGGAGACAAAAGTCAGAATTGCCTGTAGAGAGTACCTCCCCCATAGCTGAAAGAGTGACAGGGCCAAAATCAAAGGACATTTGAGCCAAAATGCCTGCTTGCTATCGCTTGCTCTCTGTCTCTCTCATATATAAATGTATATATGTATATATATATATATATATATATATACAAACATATATATACTGCATATACTGTATACACACACACATCCATAAAGAAATTAATCTAACCAATAAAATAATAATGCATCTATTTATCATTATTTCTATCAACTTGTCTAATTATCTAGTTTAATCGAACAAATATATAATCAATCTTTCGACCCATCTATCTATCTATCATTATATCTATCAATCGATCTATCTTACCTATCTATCCATTTACGTCAATACAAAACACATCATATTCATAAACAAACAACCTTATTATTACCAACAAACAAGAAAAACATTACCCATTCTATCAAACTATTTACCAATCAATAAATCAAGAACAAAACTATACCCTTCTATCAAACTATTTACCAATCAATGAGTCAAGCAAAACATTACCCCTTTTATCTAACTATTTTACCAATCAATATATCTGTCCATATATATAAAACAACCCAATACTTAAGTAGAAAGCCTTATTCTATCAGCAAACACGAATTAAAGGGGGATGGGTGTTATTTTGTCTGGCCCCCTTTCTCCCTAATGTTTAGCCCCATTAGTTTTCAGATTATAAGATATTCGGCCCACTAGTTTGAAGATTGTAAGACCTTTCACCCCATTTCTTTGTCAATATTAAGACCTTTCGTGCCATTTAGCTGTCGAATGTTTCCTGGCGAGCGATAGCGAGTCTAATATAGGGGGATCGGCCTGAAAAAAAATCTACCGAAAAAATGTACACATTTATGGAGGTGTTTTTTGTAAGTTTGATGGAGGTCTAGGGAGGAAACTAAAGAACATAATCAAAATAAGCAAATAAATTCGCCGATCCCCCCTTAACCACTCATTCTATACAGCTATCTAACAGCCAATTAACCTTTCCACATATATCCACACAGCACCCAAACATTCAAAAGGAAACAGCCTATCATTCATGCAATCAATACATCCAACTAAAACAAATTTAATCAATCAATCAATCAATCTCTCTCTATATATATATCTGTACCAAAACAAAACACAACTTAACCCCCCCCCCCCCACCACCACCACCAGCACTACCAATGCCTTCAATCCATTCAGGCAAAAACACATTCAATCGATCAATCAATCTATCTTTTCCATCTATCTATTCCAAAACAAAACACACACACATCTTATTTTCCACCTTTGCACTGCTAATTCAGGCTATTCCTTCATTCAATACATCCAGCTCAATCAAATTCAATCAATCAATCCATCAATAAATAAATCAATCTATCTATCTATCTATACCAAAACAAAACCCACAACTTATTTCTCCACCTTTCCCCCACTACCGTACTAATTCAGGCCGCCCTGGAGTTTATTATTATAGAGTTTAGAGTTAGACTGACAGGCCCCAACTCTGCGTAAATTTGGAAGTTAAGGCTCTGCAATTTCGAGGCGTAAAACAAGTATTAGGGACCTGCAATTACAATTAAATATACAAGAAGCTTATTGCCACATATACACTTTATTTACCCCATGCATGTTTGCTTTATTATTCAGTTTTATAAGACAATGAGGATTTGATGTGGAGATATTCTAGACAAAAATAAATGGATACATTTTTTCAGTACACTTTAATGCACTCTAATATTTTATTCTAGCTATTATTAAACGATATTATTGACTGAGCTTAGGAAGGATCAGTGAAGCTCAAAGGGATAAGTCGGACCCACTGATTGCTTAGAGGTCCTTCGTAAGCTGTATTTGATAACTTTGATGAAGAAAAACCCATAGATTGACAGAGGTCCTTCATAAGCTGTATTTGATGACTTAGATGAAGATAAATCAATGTATCAACATTACCGGAAATAGTGTAAGTCAATAATACAGTTTTGAGGTATACAATAAAAACGTGCAACCTTAACCCATCCAAGATACGATTACGCGATTTCCTTTCTGTTTTCTGGCTATTATTAGACGATGTTAATCAGATTAAGACGGGTATGTGAAAGTCGGAGGGTTAATTGAAGATAGTCTTTACCCCCATAATTCCCACAGATCCTTCCTAAACTGTACACAATCGTTTGATGATAGCCAGAATATACCGTCAAAATGCGTGATAATCTCCAAAGCGTTAACTGTAGCTAAGATAATACAGATAACAGTTAAGGGGATAGTGGCTTTTTTTATTTATTTATTTTTTTTTTGGGGGGGGTCGTCTATTCATCAATGTAGTAGTTTATTATTTAGTTTCCTTGCTAGACCTCCCACAAACTTAGAAAAACACTCCCTAGACCCCCCATCAAGATAAATGTGTAAATTTTTCGGTAGAAAAATGTCCCGGCCGAAGGCCGATTCCTCTTATAATTACAGGCTTGCTATCCCTCGCCTGGAAAAAATTGACACCTAAATGGCACGATGGATCTTAAAATCGACAACGGAATGAAGCTAAAGGTGTTAAAATCGCCAAACTAATGGGCCGAACGTCTTAAAATGTCAACACTAATGGGGCTAGACACGAGGAAGAAAGGGGTCCAGAAAACCGACTCATCTCCCCTTAATGCACTACCAATGACTGAAAGGCGTATAATTCACAAGTTAAGGCTTTGTGTAATGTTGAGGTGTAAAACAAATAAATACCCTAGACTTGATTACGAGAGTGAGAGAGAGAGAGAGAGAGAGCGAGAGAGAGAGAGAGAGAGAGAGAGAGAGAGAGAGAGAGAGAGAGATAGAAAGGGAGGCAGGATAGACCAGGGATTCAAAAATATAAACAAAAACAAAAACTGAGAGATATGCAAATTATATTATAGATTAATACATAGACAGAGAGGTAGAGCTATAGACAGAGCTGGACTGACAGACAGAGCTATACCAGAGAAACAGCCCACAGAGAAGAACAACACAAGAGAAAGGGTCTATCAAGAGAGAGAGAGAGAGAGAGAGAGAGAGAGCAATGAGAGAGAGAGAGAGAGAGAGAGAGAGAGAGAGAGAGAGAGAGAAAGAGAAAGAGAAAGAGAGAGAGAGAGAGAGAGAGAGAGAGAGAGAGGGAGAGGGAGAGGGAGAGTTAGACAGTCAGAGCTAGACCAAGAGAAGAACAAAACATGAAAAAATGGTCTAGCCAAAGGAGGGTAGGGGCGGGAGGAGGGGTTAGTAGCTGGGGTCCTAAAAACAAAACAAAAAACTCCACAATGCAACCCCGCCCCCCAACCCCTCACAATACGGGCCTGATGGTACAAGCCCACAAAATAATCGCACAGTCACTCGCTCTCGCCCACGGTCAGACAATGGAGAGAGAGGGGGAATAGACGTGGGGGCGAAATGACAGTTGCAAAATGTGTGTGTGGGGGGTGGGTGTCTATGTGTGTGTATAATAATAATAATAATAATAATAATAATAATAATAATAATAATAATAATAATAATATATGGTTTATTTAAAGGTGTGTGTGTGTGGTGGGGGAGAAGTGGAGGAATGGGGATAAGGAGGGGAGGAGGAGAATGGGAGATGAAGAAGGGAGGGAGAAGAGAGGCAGTGTGAAGGATTTGGAGGAAGGAAGGAATGATGGAAGCAAGGGAGGGAGGAATGGACGAACGAACGAATGACTGATTGAACAAAGAAGAACGAACCAATGAATGAACGAACGAGAATAAGTGGTCTAAAGAGAATGGATGAATAAATGAACGAACGACGGAGAATGAATGAACGAACGTAAACAAATCAGGCGCTTGGAATAATAGGCCTGGATGACGTAAACACACTATTGCGTTATTGTATATACTGTACTGTAGAGTTGCCCAAATAAGTGATGTCGCGGCACCAAGTATATTTCGATCAAATATTGGTATCAGCCATATCTAAGCATTAATTCATCGATGTGAGTGAGATATATAAACATGTTCCTATCTTTACACACCCTATTCAACATCTGACAGACATTGATACAGCACACAGTGAGCAAAACGTACTGACAGCGGAGACATGACTTATTATATAATAACTAAATGAAGAAACTAAATAGATACACAAATAAATAAATATATATATATATATATATAAATGATGCACAGACAACAGACATTTCACAGGAGCCAATCGTGCATCTGAATTTCCAAAGGTAATTCGGAGAGAGTATAGATGCAAGGGTGGATGAATTGATAGATAGATGAATAGATAAATAAGAAAGTGTGGCTGCTGTAAGAGAGAGAGAGAGAGAGAGATTGTAGTGGTCCGATGAGCACGTCGCCCTTCAGTGTGTGTATAGTGTATGGGGGTGCATGTGGAATATTATTGTACTGCTGGAATGGCTGTGGGTGTGAATGTTCTCTGTAACCAGTATAAGCAGCTCGATCCTGCTGATAAGGTGCTAGCATATACATGTATACATGCAACACTTGTCTACCGCACCTCAAATATAGGTCGACATATAGAGATGTGAAGCTATATTTAGAGGTATGGTACAGGAAAATTGCCTTTTGGCTACTTCATACACATTAAAAACACACAGACACACACACATTAGACAGATTGATAGATAGAAATGTAAGTAGGTACGTAGGGTACGTAGTATCCGTCTTGCAACACAATCCCACCCCTACTATGTGCAACTCTCCAACTCAAGAGTGAAACGATACTCTCAATACTTCTTTATTCAACAACTGAGCTCTGGAACTCTAACCCAGAATCAGTCTTTCCCTCTTTCTATGATATATATTGCTTCAATCTCCGTGTCTCCAGGTATTTTGGCTCGAACGTCCCTTGATTTTGGCCCTGTCACTCTTTCAACTCTGGGGTAGGCATTCGCAACAGGCATTTCTGCCTTTTGTCTCCTCCCTCACTCGCATAGAAAAAAAAGTAGGTAGCTAGATACCTGTAATTAAGTAAATAAGTAAGCAAGTTAGTAGGTACGAATAGGTAGGTAGGCAGGTAGTTAGATAGAAAACGGAGAAGTAAAAGAAGAGGAGAAACTGATGTAACCTGGCATTTTACAAGAGACCATGGTGCACCTCTTGAAATTTAAATTGAAATTGAAATATATATATATATATATATATATATATATATATATATATATATATATAGAGAGAGAGAGAGAGAGAGAGAGAGAGAGAGAGAGAGAGAGAGAGAGAGAGAGAGAGATGGAAGATAGAAAGACATAGATATATAAAACAGTGTGTGAGAAAATGAGTGAATGAAATTTGTGATCGAGAGTGAGATAGGGAGATAGGTAAAGAGCCATTTACTGTAGATAGGTATACAGGAAATAAACATAAGGGCAGATACAAAGATAGAAGAAGAACAGGAGAAAGGGGAACAGAAAACGGAGGAAGGCAAGGCAAAACAAACCAAACAAATATAAGAACATAAGAACATAAGAAAATGGGAGTCTGCAGAAAGCCGATTGGCCTAAGCAAGGCAGATCCCTGTCCCACACAACCCAAATTACAAAGCCCAATTATAGGCTCAACACTCTAATACCCTGAGGATCATCTTACCAAAACGGTTAGAGATTAACGCAGGATTACGGGGTCTGCAGAGCGCTGATTGGCCCAACCCGGCTGATCCCCCTTCACACCCAACCCTTCTCGTCCATATGCTTATCCAATTTTATCTTAAAGCTCCCTACCGTTTTTGATCCCACTATAGCACTTGGTAGTCCATTCCACCCATCTACAACTCTGTTACCAAACCAATATTTGCCTATATCTTTTCTGAAACGAAATTTATCTAATTTGAAACCATTGGTACGAGTTCTTTCGCTATCACTGAGCTTTAGTACATTTGTCATGTCCCCTTTGTTAATCCCACTAACCCACTTGAACACCTCTATCATATCCCCTCTAACTCTGTGTCTCTCTAACGAATGTAAACCTAATTTCTTCAACCTTTCTTCATACGGAAGATTTCTAATATTATGGATCATTTTTGTCATTCTACGCTGTACTCTCTCCAATGAATCTATGTCCATTCTGTAATAAGGACACCAAAATTGGACAGCATAACCCATATGGGGTCTCACTAATGACAAGTAAAGTTTTAAGATACCATCAGCAGTTCAGTTACTCACACTCCTAGAGATGAACCGGAGAATCCTGTTTGCCTTATTACGAACGCTTATACACTGATTTCTAGGCTTCAAATCATTGCTAACAAACACACCTAGATCTTTCTCGCAGGCTGAATTTTCGAATTCTAAATTAGCAAGTTTATATTTAACATTTGTTTGCATCTTCCCTATATTTAATACCTTGCATTTGTCAATGTTAAACTTCATCTGCCAATTTACTGACCATTCATGTAAGGTATCTAGATCCCTTTGGAGGTACTCTATATCGCTATCTGAATCAATTGATCTCCCAATTTTAGTATCGTCTGCGAATTTACTTATCCTACTAGTTATACCTAAACCTAGGTCATTTATGTATATAAGAAACAACAGGGGACCTAATACCTATCCCTGGGGGACACCACTTTTGACTGCTCCCCACTCTGACTTGATACCATATTTTATGCTGACTCTCTGTTTCCTACCAATTAGCCATGACCTAATCCATCCCAACAACGACCCTCCTATTCCATGTGCCTCAACCTTTCTCATCAATCTCTCATGAGGGTCTCTGTCGAAATCTTTATTGAAATCTAAATATATAATATCATATGACTTGTCACTATCTACTGCTTCATATACCTCTGAGAAAAAGCTAAGCAAATTAGTAAGGCCAGAACATCCCTGAGTGAATCCATGCTGAGAAGAATTTAGTAAGTTAAATTTGTCTAAGTGGCTTCTAATTTTCCTAGCAATAATAGACTCTAGCAACTTTCCTATGATTGATGTGAGACTAATGGGACGGTAATTGGATGCTATCGATTCATCACCTTTTTTGAAGATCGGAACTACATTTGCAAGCTTCCAAGCTTCTGAAACTAAACCTGTTTCTAATGACTTGTTAAATAAAAATGCTAATGGGCTACTTAACTCATCTCTGCATTCTTTTAATACTCTAGCATATACCTCGTCAGGACCAGGCGATTTTTGAGTTTTCAGTCTGTCAATTTCCTTAAGCACATAATTTCTACTTATACTAACTGTACTTAACATATTTTCTATACTATCACTATATACCATATTGACTTCTGGAATCTGTGCCAAATTTTCATTAGTAAAAAAGGAAAGAAACTGACTATTTAATGTACTGCACATTTCTAAATAATTTTCTGTAATTTCTCCTATTGAAGTTTTTAATAGGAGAAATAACAGAAAATTATTTAGAAATGTGCTGTACATTAAATAGTCAGTTTCTTTCCGTTTTCAGTAATGAAAATTTGGCACAGATTCCAGAAGTCAATATGGTATATAGTGATAGTATAACAAATATGTTATACGAAAAATGTTACTCCCTGAAATTCAAAAGGTGAGGCCCAAATCGGGGAGAGAAGTGTTTGAAAGAGGAGGAGGGGTGTGGGGGGGGGGGGGAAGAGTTACAAGGAATAGTTAGTATCTCAGAAACCTTGTGGTCTATTCCCATTCCCATGAGTACTCAAGTGGAAGGAGAGAGAATGTTTAGTGCACTATACTCTTTACAGAATGTGAAAAATACTATCTACTCTCTTCTTGAACAACTCTACTGAAGAACTGTTTACAACTTCAAAGGGAAGTTTGTTCTAGGTAGAACAGATCTCATGATTATATGAACAGGTTTCCACAATTACTAGTGTTGAACCTTTTCAATTATAATTTCCAGCCATAAATTAGTGTTGTATTCATATTGAGGCTAAACATTTTACTATAATCCACATTGTCAAACTCAATAAGTATTTTAAAAACGTCAGTGAGCTGACCACGTAGTCTGCGTGTCTCCAACGGGAAGAGACCAAGAGCTCTCAACCGGTCCTCATAGCTCAGTCTTCTAATCGATGGAATAAGCTTTGTAGCCCTAGCTTGTACTCTTTTCAGTCGCTCGTTCGCTCGAGAGAGAGAGTGAGAGTGAGGGTGAGAGTAAGAGAGAGAGAGAGAGATAATGTGAACGAGAATGTGTGAGAGAAAGAGAGAGGGAGTGAGAGAAATTGGAAAGTCTGACTACTGAAAGAGAGAGAGAGAGAGAGTGTGTGTGTGTGTGTGTGAGATTAAGTGTCGTATTGAGTATGACCTTTCCACAAGTACACATCCCCCCTCTACCCCACCCCACCCTCTTTCTCTCTCTCTCTCTCACACACATACCACCTCCCTCATTACCCCCCAGAGTGAGAGTGACGGTGAGAGTAAGAGAGAGAGAGAGAGATAATGTGAGCGAGAATGTGTGAGAGAGAGAGAGGGAGTGAGAGAAATTGGAAAGTCTGACTACTGAAAGAGAGAGAGAGAGAGAGAGTGTGTGTGTGTGTGTGTGAGATTAAGTGTCGTATTGAGTATGACCTTTCCACAAGTACACATCCCCCCTCTACCCCACCCCACCCTCTTTCTCTCTCTCTCACACACATACCACCTCCCTCATTACCCCCCAGAGTGAGAGTGAGGGTGAGAGTAAGAGAGAGAGAGAGATAATGTGAAAGAGAATGTGTGAGAGAAAGAGAGAGGGAGTGAGAGAAATTGGAAAGTCTGACTACTGAAAGAGAGAGAGAGAGAGAGTGTGTATGTGTGTGTGTGTGAGATTAAGTGTCGTATTGAGTATGACCTTTCCACAAGTACACATCCCCCCCTTTACCCCACCCCACCCTCTTTCTCTCTCTCTCTCACACACATACCACCTCCCTCATTACCCCCCACTCACGATATACCTTACCCAAATGATGGGGTCTAGTCCAGTATATCTCCCCCCGCTTTATCATACCTACTAAGTGCCCCCACAAACACGCTACACCGTTCAATACCAAGCGTATAGTTTCACCTCCTTTCTTACACTCAATTGGGGAATATTAGGTTTGGACAGGTCAAGTATTCTTTTTATTACTTATTTATATATTTTATAGTTTTTTGTTATTAATTTATATCTATCTATCTATATTGCCTGACGCCGTGATCCCCGAAGGAGTGGCCACGAACGAACCGCCCCATGCACCTCTGTCCCCAGTCAGTCGACGCCCCTCCTCCCAGCCAGCACCACCTTCATTCATATAATGGAGTACAAAGGAGTACAAAGGAAATCAAGCAACAACAGGTCTAGTGACCCTTCTAGGCTGCTTGTCCTCCAAAACACTGAGGATTAAGTGTCCAAACAGTGGTTTAGAGTGGGTAAGGGAACATTGGAAAGGGAACTACTGCCCTGGAACTAATGTCCGTGGCAGGACTAGGAAGTTAGTAGGGGACATATGGGTTAGTAACTGAGGGGAGGATAAAATAAAGTTATTCATTTACAAACGCAGTCAGTCGCGGGTTTGATGCGCGATATTTGTCTAAGCGGAGTTTAAATGAATCAACGGTGCTGCAGTCTATAACGTCTCGGGGAAGCCCATTCCACAAGTTGACAACTCGATTGAAGAAGAAATTCTTAGATTCGTGTGAGTTAAAAGATTTACTAATAATTTTGCAACCGTTTCCCCGCGTGTAATTAGATTGGTCGATAGTGAAGTACTTACTACAGTTCATATTGTCGATGCCTTTGATGATTTTGAACACTTGAATTAAGTCACCTCTTAATCTGCGCTGGGTTAAAGGAAATAGATTTAATTCTCTAAGACGCTCTTCGTATGGTTTGTTCTTTAGGCTAGGTATCATTTTGCTAACTCTACGTTGAACTCGTTCTAGCTTGCTTATGTCTTTTTGGTAATAAGGGCACCAGCATTGAACGCAGTATTCCAGAAGAGGGCGGACTAAGGAATTGTAAAGGGTTAGTATAACGTCTTTGAATTTATGCTCAAATGACCTGCCTATAAAGCCAATTATTTTGTTTGCCTTCTTAACAACTTCTGAACATTGTTGACTCGGTTTTAGGTTACTCGATATTGTTGCTCCCAGATCGGTTTCTCTGTTTACATTCTTTAGCTGAGTGCCATTCATCGAATAGTTTGCTTTCTCATTTAGGTATCCGATATGTAGTACTTTGCATTTATCCGCATTGAAAACTCATTTGCCAAATTTGGGCCCAATGTGACAATTTATCTAGATTGTGTTGCATATCGTCAACTTGTTCTTTTGAGAGTACGCTATTTGCAATTTTTGTATCGTCAGCAAATTTTGAGATTGTACAGGTGAGACCCTCATCTATGTCGTTGATGTAAATTAGAAAGAGAATTGGTCCTAGTACCGATCCCTGGGGTACCCCGCTACTTACATTGGTCCATTTAGATGCCTTACCGTTTATGACTACTCTTTGCTTTCTGTCGCTGAGCCAATTTTCTATCCATTTCAACACACCGTATTGTATTCCATGCGCTTTTAGTTTTAGCAGTAAACGTTTGTGGGGAACTTTGTCAAAGGCCTTTTGAAAATCAAGGTATATAATATCTACAGCTTTACTCTCATCGTAGAGGTTGAAGATATCGTGGAAAAAGTTTAATATACTTCCTCACTCCATCCTTCCACCTCTCTTTCGGTTTACCTCTCCCTCTCTGTCCTTCCATCTTGCTGTCGTACACCCTCTTAGTCATTCTTTCGCTTCCCATACGTTCCATATGGCCGAACCATCTCAAGGTGTTCCTTTTCACACTTTCCAGCACATCTACCTCCACACCACACCTCCTTCTTACTTCCTCATTCGTCTGTCTATCCCTCCATGTAACTCCACACGCACTTTTCAAGTAACTCATTTCCACCCCTCTCACTCCTGCTCCGAGTCTCTCAACCAAAGTCCATGCTTCGCTTCCGTAAGTCAGTTTATTTATATATACAGTATATATTATATCTCTAATCCTCTATCAATCATAAATAAAAAATACCAAAGACCCCCCTTCGAAGTAAATTTGTACATATTTCGGTATACCTCCCGTCAAGACGAAGACTAACTATATATTGGTCTTGCCCTCCGCTATGTCAAACGGACTGAGTCCCCCCCTCCCCCCCCCCCCCGCGTGAACTTCGTTCATGAAATCCGTTCATTACCCAGCGTATAGTTTCACCTCCCTCCTTATACCCAATTGGCCTCTATTGCAGCAACATTTTTGGGATGTGTAAGAGGAGATGGGTCGTTTTTCTAGACACCCCCTTCTCCCTCATGCTTAGCCCCATTAGTTTTCAGATTTTATGACGTTCTGCCCATTAGTTTGGTGATTTTAAGACTTTTCGCACCATTTCTTTGTCAATTTTAAGACTTTTCGTGATTAAGTGTCGATTTCTTCCGGGCGAGCGATAGCGAGCCTGTAATTTAAGAGAAACTGGCCTTCGGCCGGGACATTTTTATATCGCAAAATGTACAAATATATTTTGAAGGAGGGTCTTGGGGTTTATTTTGTTATGCTTGGTGGAGGTCTAGGGAGGAAGCTAAACAAAAAAATATATAAAAACATACATAAATAAGCAAATAAATACGCCCATTACCCCTAGAAAGCACTGGTATCGGAAGTTAGACTGGAGATACATAAACTTAGCCGACAGAATTATAATAAAATAGTTTAACTCATAAGCTACTTTCACCTCCTTCGTTTTTTCAACCGAGTAGTAAACTTAAACTAATTTTAACTCTCTCTCGGGCTATCAAACTGAGCCAGGTTTAAGTCAGGCTTCACACGCAGCATCATCTCACTATCATTTATGCTCCCCCACCAGCACCCAAAGTGGCCTCTGCTACCACTGGTGCTGCTACTACTGCTACTGCCACGGGACCAGCCTTTGCCTCTGCTGCCACTACATCTTCGACAAGGAAAGGTAAGTCTATTTCTATTGTTGGCGATTCCATGGTCAGACACCTAGGTAGGTCTATCTGTACTAATGTTAGGAAGTTTGTCTGCCTAGTGTCGGGGTTGGGAGGGTTAGAGAAAGTGGATGACATCATGAAATATATTATCTGTCTCAGTACAGGGAGCAATGATGTATGCAAAGGTAGGACTGAGGAGCTGCTCACTCAGTACTGGGAAGTGTTAGATAAGGTTAGGAAAAAGGGAGGTATTCCTGTTGTACACGGCATCCTACCTAGAAGAGGGGTAAGAAAGGAATGGTCATCCAGAGCTATTGGCATAAATAGCCGTCTGGAGAAATAGTGCAAATAAATTGCAATTCCATTCCTGGACAACTGGTCCCTCTTCTACGGTAAAGGGTACTTCACACAGTCAGGAATGCGAGCTAGAATCACTAGGAGTAGCTGAAAATTCGGATTCCTGGGCCTATTCGCGGTGAAAATCGATACTCCTAGTGACTCTAGCGATATCCTAGTGATTCCTGTTAGACTCCCATTGACTTCAAACCAGTCCCGGCCAATTGGCCCTGTCCGACAAAATGTTCACCGTGTTTAAGGTTCTCGCCGCGAATCTGACCACTCCCAGTGATTCCCAGTGATCCCCAGTGACTCCCAGTGAGTCCTGGTGATTCTGGTATGAACTGGAACTGAAACCAAAAGCTGTCCGCGAATCAGATACGAAACACCGAGCATCACCAGGACCCACTGGGAGTCACTGGGGAATTACTGGGGGATCACTGGGAATCAACTCACTGGGAGTGGTCCGATTCGTGGCTAGAACTTTAAACACAGTGAACATTTTGTCAGACAGGGCCAATCGGCCGCGAGTGGTTTGGAGTCACTGGGAGTCTAACAGGAATCACTAGGATATCGTTAGAGTCACTAGGAGTCATCGAATTTTTCACCGCGAATAGGCCCAGGAATCCGAATTTTCAGCTACTCCTAGTGATTCTAGCTCGCATTCCTGACTGTGTGAAGTACCCTTTAATAAATATATTATTCATATAAACCTGTAATACTTTTCACGTGAAAGTAGAATATACAGTATACAGGTAGTTAAGTGTCCATGGTCAAACATTATAAATAGGCCTAGTATTAACCTGTGTAAGTACAATTTCCCACAAGACATTGTATTCACCAAGTGATTGTGTGTAGAGAAGGAAATTACGGTAGGTGAGGTAATAATAATGTGAACAATGTATGGTCAATGTTACAATACCCTACTTGTAGTCTACAAGTTCTGCAACTCCCCTTATCTAACATAACAAGAGTGGTGGATACGTGTTTGTATGTGTTTTGAAATGTCAAGTTCGTTTGGTGGTGGACAGTGGAGTTTGGATTACTACTGCGAGGGGCATTGTAGTCGCCGGGGTAAAGTTTGAGCCAGCGTAATCATGGCTTGGTTGTTTAGGGGCCGTTGTAGTCGCCGGTTAATACTCTAGAAGTTCTGCAACTCCCATGACCTAACCTAAGCAAACAAACACAACTTATAAGTGTTACCTATATTAGGTAATCGAATGAAATATTACAGAACTCGGTAACGAATGAAAAGAAGAAGGTGGAAAGTTTAAACTATCCACTATTTAGACAATAGATTAAATATATTTGTTTCGTAAAGTATAGTAAGCATTGATATCATGACCTTACGGTACATAATAATACAGACTTATCGTATTATATTAATGTCTGTAATGATGTATGAATACAGTCATAATACTTAATGACGATATTAGAGGACTGTAGTTATAGCCTACAAGAGACATACTTGAGGAATAATTAATTTCAATTATAGGGTCAAACACACAATGCCTGGCATACTCGCATCACATTCCTAACAAATCCCAGTGATGCTCGGTGACTCCCAGTGACTCCTATCTAATTCCCAGTGATTCCTATATTACTCCTATCGACTCGTATATTACAGTAATCCGAAATGTTCACATTTTCAATAATTCGCATGCACTTCATTCCTGGTTTTATCCAGGTGATTCCTGGTGATTCCCAGTGATTCCCAGTGACTCCCAGTGATTCGCAGGTACACTCCCACTGGTTCCTACGGTGTTGTGAGTCCATGGGAAATTGCAGACATTCGCGGTGTATTCCCAGGAATCACCAGGAATCAGTACTCCTAGTGATTCTAGCTCGCATTCCTGACTATGTGAAGTACCCTTAAGGATAAGCTGTATGCTCAGGATGGGGTTCACCTTTCTTGTATAGGGGTGTCTACTTTAGCTAGATCACTAGATAGGATTGTTGCGGGGTTTTGTTAAAGAAACCAGAGAGTAAAATAGAAATAATCAGTCAAGATAGTGCGGATATAGTGATGTGTAATAGTAATAGCGATAACACAACGCATGTAACTGATAGTAAAGATGAGAATAGTGATAGAGTAGAATTTCCGTCTAGGTCTAGTAGTTCAACAGGAAATAATAAGTTAGTTAAAAACAATAGAATATTAGTTGCAAATAAAAGTAATAGGTTGAGGGTATATTATACAAATTGTAGGAGTTTATGTAACAAAATGAACGAACTTAGAGCACTTGTTAGCAAAGAAAATATAGACATTATAGCGCTAACTGAAACGTGGATTAATACAGAATCCAGGCATTTTTTAGCAGAATTTGATATACCGGGAAATTGTTTGTTTAAATATGACCGAACAAGTAGGAGAGGCGGCGGTATAGCAGTGTTTGTCAGGAGTACATTAAAAAGCTGTATTAAAACAGGTATTAGACTAAATAATGATAATGAAAGTGTTTGGGTAGAGGTTAACGAAGGTAGTGAGACCATAGTTATTGGAGTTATGTATAGACCGTCACATATGAGTAGAAATGACGGTACATCATTATGGGGGGAAATTAAAATGGCATCAAGGTTTAGCAATGTCTGCATTATGGGGAATTTTATATTTCCGAATATAGACTGGCAGCATCAAATAGGCGACTCTGATTCAGAAGAGTTTATTGAGGTAGTACAAGATAGTTTTGTATTTCAATTCATAGATACGCCGACTAGAGGTAATAATATTATCGATTTAGTTTTCAGTAACAATGAACATATGGTAAATAATGTAGAAATTGGGCACCACCTAGGAAATAGCGACCACAATTATGTTTATTTTAACATACAATGGAAAGGTAATACCAGAGAGAATACAACATTAATACCTGACTTTAGAAAAGTCGATTATGGGGGGCTAAGAAGAGCTCTATTAGCGGACCCTATGGTCAAACAATCAAACAATTAAGTCGATACAGGTGTTCAAATGTGTGTAACTCTTCTCGGGTATCTGTCAGCTTAAGTCAGGAAGAGACGTCAAACTTGGTAGATACATATGATAATTTTATTAATTCAGTATTCAATGCTCAAAATAAATATATCCCCGGAAGAAAATTTAGATCAACACAGAACCAACCAAAATGGATGAATAATAAACTAATAGATCTTCTAGGAAAAAAGAAAGGCATATATAGAAACATTAAGAAAAGCGAAAATCACCTACTTATTTACTATCAGACTATCAAGACAGGTCAAAAAGGAAATTAGGAAAGCAAAAAGAAATTATGAAATCAGGATAGCAAATGACTCAAAAAACAACCCTAAAGCTTTTTACCAACTATATAAATCTAAATTTAGAGATGTAATAGGCCCCCTTAAAACTTCGATAGGAGAAATTACAGAAAATTATTTAGAAATGTATAGTACATTAATAGTCAATTTCTTTCCGTTTTCACTAACGAAAATTTGGCACAGATTCCAGAAGTCCGTAAGGTATATTGCGATAGTATAGAAAATAGGCTAAGTACGGTTACTGTAAGTAGAAATGATGTGCTTAAGGAAATTAACAGACTGAAACCTCAGAAATCGCCTGGTTCTGATGAGGTATATGCTAGAGTATTAAAAGAATGCAGAGATGAGCTAAGTTACCCGTTAACATTTCTATTTAACAAGTCATTAGAAACAGGCTTAGTTCCAAAAGCTTGCAAGCTTGCAAATGTAGTTACGATCTTCAAAAAAGGTGATAAATCAATAGCAGCTAATTATCGTCCCATTAGTCTCACATCAATCATAGGAAAGTTGCTAGAGTCAATTATTGCTAGGAAAATTATAAACCACTATTAAGAAACATTTAACTTAATCAATTCTTCTCAGCATGGATTCACGCAGGGACGTTCTTGCCTTACTAATTTGCTTAGCTTTTTCTCAGAGGTATATGAAGCAGTAGACAATGACAAGTCATATGATATAATATATTTAGATTTCAGTAAAGCTTTCGACAGAGTTCCTCATGAGAGATTGATGAGACAGGTTGCAGCGCATGGAATAGGTGGGTCGTTGTTGGGATGGATTAGGTCATGGCTAATTGGTAGGAAGCAGAGAGTCAGCATAAATGACACTAAGTCAGAATGGGGAGCAGTCAAAAGTGGTGTCCCCCAGGGATCTGTATTGGGTCCTCTTTTGTTTTTTATATACATAAATAACCTTGATTTACTGTAGGTATAACTAGTAGGATAAGTAAATTTGCAGATGATACCAAAATGAGGAGAACAATTGATTCAGATAGCGATATAGAGTGCTTCCAAAGGGATCTAGATACCTTACACGAATGGTCAGTAAATTGGCAATGAAGTTGAACATTGACAAATGCAAGGTATTAAAGATAGGGAAGATGCATACAAATGTTAAATATAAACTAGCTAATATGGAATTAGAAAACACAGACTGTGAGAAAGATCTAGGTGTGTTTGTTAGCAATGATTTGAAGCCTAGAAAACAGTGTATAAGCGTTCGTAACTTGGCAAACAGGATTATCGGGTTCATCTCTAGGAGTGTGAGTAACAGAACTGCTGATGTTATCTTAAAACTTTACTTGTCATTAGTGAGACCCCATATGGATTATGCTGTTCAATTGTGGTGTCCTTATTACAGAATGGACATAGATTAGTTGGAGAGAGTACAACGTAGAATGATAAAAATGATCCATAATATTAGAAATCTTCCGTATGAAGAAAGGTTGAATAAATTAGGCTTACATTCGTTAGAGAGACGCAGAGTTAGAGGGGACATGATAGAGGTGTTCAAGTGGGTTAGTGGGATTAATAAATGGGACATGAAAAATGTACTAAAGCTCAGTGATAGCGAAATGAACTGAAACAAATGGTTTCAAATTAGATAAATTTCGTTTCAGAAAGGATATAGGCAAATATTGGTTTGGTAACATATTTTGGTAAATATTTGGTAATAGGTGGAATAGGCTACCGAGTGCTATAGTGGGATCAAGAACGATAGGGAACTTTAAGATCAAATTAGATAGGCATATGGACGAGATGGGTTGGGTGTGAGGGGGATCTGTCAGGTGTGGGCCAATCGGCGTTCTGTAGACCCCGTTTTCTGACCTCTAACCGTTTCGGTGAGGGTAGTCCTAATGGTGTTAGTGAGCTGGACTGCGTACCCCAGTCCAGCTCTGATACTAGGTACAGCACAAACTCCATCCCAATAATATCTTCCCATTGACATTTTGGGATTCGAACCCGGGTCCATTGGATTACCAGTCCAGTGGCAAGACCACTCCGCCACACCTCCCATATATATATATATATATATATATATATATATATATATATATATATATATATATATATATATACTGTATATATATATATATATATATATATATATATATATATATATATATATATATATATATATATATATATATATATATATATATGGAGCAGTGGACCACTGGTTCCTATCTTCAGAAAATTCCTGTGCTTGGTATGCTTCCAGCCAGGGCCCCACTGGGGTAAATACAATAGCAAAACAGTGGTGGAACTGCCATCCGGGTGAGGGACTGCTCTGGGTCTACTCCTTCAGTGTTCATGGTTATAATACAGTTAGTGGAAATGGCATTGTGGAGTGGGTCAGTCGAGGCATGTCTGGGAGCCTGGAGGCAGTTTCTGCCATGGCCATCCCATTTGTGGTGCTTCCTCTGGAAGCGGGGCCCCCGTCATATTTGATAATTATATATATATATACCGGTATATATATATATATTTATATCAGAGTTGGGTCCGTTAAGTTAATTAACTTAACTTTTTGCCGATTAACCAGCTAAGTTAATTCACTTTTATCTTAACTAGTTCATTTTGAAAAATGGGTTAACTTAACTTAATTTAATCGAATTATCTTCAAATTAATCGTTAACTTCAATTAATTTCCGATTAATATTCCCCTATTCCATGTTTTCTACTCTGTGTCTGTGGTGGGAGTCTGGGAAAGGAAAGCGAGGTGTTAAATTCAACACTCACGTGCTAATGTCTAGTCAAATCCTAGGATCGTCTTGTCGAATGGTATACATTTTCCATATTTCCTTTGTCTGTCTCTTGCGGTAAAAGAGTCACAGGGAGTTCCAAGTAATAGTTAGTATCTCAAAGACCTAGCAGTCCTTTCCGGAGAGATACTCGAAGAGGAAAGAGAGAGATTATGTAGTGCACTACACTCATTGCAGTGTGCAAAATACTATCTACACACTTCTTGAACCGTTCTTCTGAAAACCTGTTTACAACTTTTGAGGGAAGTTTGTTCCAGGTAGAACAGATCTTATATGTAATAAAGTTTCCACAAATACTAGTGCTGAACCTTTTCAATTCTAACTTCCAGCCATGGTTGCGTGTTGTATTCATATTGAAACTAAACAGAGAGAGAGAGAGAGAGAGAAACAAAAAGAGAGTAAATTATTAATTTACTCTTAATTATTCTGATGCGATTGTATTATTTATTGTAGACCTATTGTTGCTAATGCAAAGCTATGAATATACATATGGATATGCAGAAATAAAGTAGAAATGTTAGGACCAAGATCAAAGTGGGTAGAACATTAGGGATCGTTGGTTGGGGGTGGAGTTGGTTGGGTAATTATGGAGGATTCACACGGTAAATTTTGTTCTGGTTCTTTTCTCATTAACTCTGGTGACTTGTCTAGTTGTTTCGGAATTCAAGTTTCTTTAGAAGCCAGCTAACTATTTCCATCTAACGTTAGTATTTATGCTGATACATATGATAAATAAGTTCCAAAATGCTGCAAGATTTTGTTTGTTTGTATAACTTGGTCCTAAAGTGAGGTTAAGTGTTCGTGTGACTCGGTCCTAAGGTGAGTTAGAGGCAGTGAACACACACACACACACACACACCAATGCTAAGCAAAGACAGAGAATGCCGATATTGTATGGCTGAAAACTACTTCTTACCTTCGGCTACGGTATATCATATCATTCTCCATCTGGATTACGAAGTGTACCCTTCCAGTATGAATTACATTATTCCTATTTTTTTCTTGCTAATTTCAGGCTATTTTGTTCAAAATAGGTAAGACTTCTAATAGTCAAGAAGGGTAAAACTACCTCGAGTTTCTCCTTCTGTAAAGTATATCTTGATGTTTTATTTTGTCTATCATCAAACGATATTAATAAGTTCAGGAAAGGCCTCCCATATTCAAAGAGTTAATTTCTTGCCTACAGATTTCAATACAATTACAAATTTACTTATTATTAAGAATGGTAACCAAGTAATCGTATGGCAAGTACCAGAAAAGGGACTGAATATGAACCACGTGCCACACAAACGACTTACTGTACATAAGTGCACTGATTCCTGTATACATTTTATGTCAACTACTATAACCTCAAAAGTGCTACATAATTATTATCAATCGTAATTTATTGAAATACTAACAAGAACATTGCTTATACTTCTGTTTGGATTTGAATGCTCAGTAATCTTTCCATTTATGCATTTTAGTTATCACGGTCCTTTTCGTTATGTGTTGACCAGTTGACAAGCAAAGTTTGTGAAATGTTTCACTCTTCTATCAGTATTACAACAATCAGTGTTCTTCAGAGCACTCTCAGTGCATACACCCTCTCCTGCGGCGATTATGAGGCGCCCGCCTTTCAACACAGTCCCACTCCTATTCTGTCCAACTCTCCATCCCAAGAATTAGCAAAATTTGCTCAGTCTTTCTTCTACTCAACAAACTCTCTCCCTTAATTAATCTTTCCTTCATCCTCTGACTTAGACTGCTTCATATTCCGTGTGTCCAGGCATTATGACCCCAACGTCCCTTGAATTTGGCTCTCTGTCACTCTTTTGGCTTTGGGGGAGACACTCGTTACATGCGGTCTGCAGTTTGTCTCCTTCATACACACATAAGAAAAAATACTTATTGAAACGTTTTGCTGTCTTCCAAGTTTTATAGATATTTAGTGTGAACATAAAAAATCGTGGAAGGTTGTCCTGTCATATATTTCGTATGAATTGTTGTATATTATTAATTTTGTGTTTCTAGTATCGGTATATGTATTGTAGATGTATACTTTCCAACCCATATTGTTGTTATTTTCAGTCAACTTCAAATCGCTTAATAGTCAGAAAAGTTTGAAGTTCGAGTTAGATGCATTTTATAAGAATGTGTACATTAAAGTTGTAAGGAAATACGGCAATCTAGTAAATGTCTTTGATTATGAACAGGCTCTTAAAGTAGTTCATTGTAGTTAAGATTAAAACAAATTTTGAAGAATATTTGGAGGTTAGGAGTTTTACGTGGACATACCGGTATGTAATACATTGAAAACCGATAGTCAAAATTATGTGAAATGCATAGAATATTTAATATTACAGAAAGTTTTGCTTAATAATACACAAAACAATTGATGTTTGCAATCACAAGCTGAATAACTTGTGCAAATAATTATAAAAGCAGAAATTCAAGTTTTGGAAGCTTGAAAACTTAAATGAAAGGTAGAGTTAATTGATTAACTTAACTGATTAACTTTAAAAATTAACTTAACTTAACTAGTTAATTTGATGAGTTAATTGACCCAACTCTGATACATATATATATATATATATATATATATATATATATATATATATATATATATACCGGTATACATATATATATACCGGTATACATATATATATATATATATATATATATATATATATATATATATATATATATATATATAAACCTTATTACCTGATTTTATTGAGCGCCTTAGTAATGTTTCTTCCCGTTATAGATATATAAGAACATAAGAACATAAGAAAATGGGAGTCTGCAGAAAGCCGATTGGCCTAAGCAAGGCAGATCCCTGTCCCACACAACCCCAATTACAAAGCCCAATTATAGGCTCAACACTCTAATACCCTGAGGATCATCTTACCAAAACGGTTAGAGATTAACGCAGGATTACGGGGGTCTGCAGAGCGCTGATTGGCCCAACCCTGCTGATCCCCCTTCACACCCAACCCTTCTCGTCCATATGCTTATCCAATTTTATCTTAAAGCTCCCTATCGTTTTTAATCCCACTATAGCACTTGGTAGTCCATTCCACCCATCTACAACTCTGTTACCAAACCAATATTTGCCTATATCTTTTCTGAAACGAAATTTATCTAATTTGAAACCATTGGTACGAGTTCTTTCGCTATCACTGAGCTTTAGTACATTTGTCATGTCCCCTTTGTTAATCCCACTAACCCACTTGAACACCTCTATCATATCCCCTCTAACTCTGCGTCTCTCTAACGAATGTAAGCCTAATTTCTTCAACCTTTCTTTATACGGAAGATTTCTAATATTATGGATCATTTTTGTCATTCTACGTTGTACTCTCTCCAATGAATCTATGTCCATTTCTGTCATATAAGTTAATCCAATCATATATAGCTCCTAAAAAAATGGTTGAACTTACCTGCAGTTCAATATGCAGTCGAAGCAAGGTGGTATTCCAAAGTCACTAATTCACTCACTCACTCACTCACTCTCACTCTCTCTCTCTCTCTAAAACACCTACAACACTCATTCCAAACACCCCCAAACTGATAAAATAATTTGGTTTCAACTTACCTGTAGTAGAGAATACAGACGACCCCATGTAGCAGCATATTAACCAGGTGGTAGCCCAGGGGTTCTAACCCGTGGACCAGGTAGTTCAACCGGAACGTTAACACACACAGGGGACGGTACGACTTGTGGCTCTGTTCCTGAGGGAGAGAGAGAGAGAGGTGATTGTTAGTTATTATGTATTTATTTATTTATTTATTTATAGTTTCCACCCTACACCTCCATCAATCTGAAAAAAATACATACTTTGCTATTTCTTTATCATGTGTATTCTTAGTTTGCTCCCTAGACTTCCATCAAGCTTAAAAAAACACCGTCAAGATCCCTCTTCAAGATAAATTTGTACATTTTTCGGTGAGAAATGTCTCGGCCGAAGGCCGATTCATCCTCCATTGCAGGTTCGCTATCGCTCGTCAGGAAAAAATTGACACCTAAACGGGGCGAAATATGTTAAAATCGACACCCAAATGGAACGAAAGGTCTTAAAATCGACACCTAAACAGGGTAAAAGGTGTTAAAATCGCCAGGTAAATGGGTCTGAAGGTGTACGGATGGGGGGGGGGGGGATAGTATACAGACAAAGTACGACTTTGGCTCTGTTCCTGAGGGGGCAAAAGAAACAAGTGGTTAGTCATTGAATAAGGCCATGGTGAAGTATCAAGTACTTTACCCCGTTCATTGTAGGTAGGCAAAAAATCTCTACCCCACCTACCTAATATAGGGTTCGCCAAGGAAGAAGGTATTCCGTTTAGGAGGCGATCGGTAGAGCACATTCCTCCGCCACCGTAGGCGAAGGTATGTGCTCTACCGAGTGCCCCTTCTAGTTCTATATGTAACTTTGTCAGTCTGAAACTATCCACCTAAATATCTGAATCAAGTCCTCGATAAAAAACACACACGCTTTATATTACAAAGCCTCACAACTGTATCTATCTATCTACCTAATTATCTGTATCAAGTCTTCAATCACAAAAACACTCGCATAATAAAAACTACATAAAACTGATCACTGGTCTGGTGACTATAAGGGTGGACCAAATAGGAGGGTGCCAAACGAACAACAACGACCCTGGCACTAACAACCCTCCTCCATCACCCTGCACCACCACAACTACCACCACTGACACCATAACAATGGGATCTGGTTCACTACACTACACACCTACACGCACCGCCATTACACTAATTTGATTCACTCGTATACAGGTGCACGCAGGGAGAAAAATGTGGCACGGCGTGCTAACTGACTATATATTTGTCTGACAGATTGCATGTCTATTTGTCTGCCTGCACGTATGTTGCTTGTCTGCTTGTCTACCTTCCTTACTGTCTATCTACCTGTCTGCATGTGATCAGCATGTTGCCAGTCTGTTTTCCTTACAGCCTGCCTGCTTGCTTAGTTGGCCATTTGCCTGTCTCTATGCGTGCATGTTGGTTACTTGTGGGAGTGACTGGATAGTCATTTGGCTCAGTGTTTCTCAACGTGGGCCATATGGCCCCCTTGGGGGCCATGAAACATTTTCAGGGGCCACAAGGCCAAATTTGAAAAATGGGGGACCACGGGGGGCCACAGAAAATTAATATAAATTAATATAATAAATATAAATGGGAGTGTGTGAGGGACAGGTATCACGCCACTTCGCCACATCAGACTACCAGGTAACTGTCTGCAGAATATGTAATATTCAAGAAATACAAGAAAGTTTCATTGAACTTCAGAATAACACAACAGCTCAAGCAAGGTTCAAGCGTGGAGGACACCAGAAGCTGTGGATGAATCAAGATGTGTATAAGAAGTACCCACTACTACGCGATTTACGTCTCTCGCTGACAGCTTTCAAGCCAAAACATTGACAAGTTGGCAGCCCTGCACCAGTCACAGGGATCCCACTGAAACATTTCAAGATAGAGCCAATTGTACCTACATGGTATTCCTTGTTTTGTATTCCTTTTGTAAATAAATAAGTATTCAAATAAAATATTATCCAATTAATAATTGTTATTTGATTTATGCCTTAAGTTAGTGTTTTGAGTACATGGTACTATTCAAACTAGAACCATTAATATACTTTTTTTCTTTTTTTTTCTATGTGATTGAGGGAGGCAAAAGGCATAACTGCCTATAGCGAGTGCCTCCCCCATAGTTGAAAGAGTGACAGGGCCAAAATCAAGGGACGTTCGAGCCAAAATGCCTGGACACACGGAGTTTGAAGCAATTTAAGTCATAGGAAGAGGGAAAGACTGATTCTGGGAGAGAGTTCCAGAGCTCAGATGTTGAGTAGAAGAAAGTTTGAGAGTAACGTTTCACTCTTGGGTTGGAGAGTTGCACAGAGTAGGGGTGGGATTGAGTTGCAAGACGGGTACCACGTGCCCTACGTAAAGGAGGTGGTATGCACTGGGATAGCTCTGAGGAACACTGATTATTATAGTAGCGATAGAAATAGTGAGAGAGATGCAACATTGCGGCGGATAGAGAGAGATTGCAGAGAGGTGGTGAGTGGACGGGAGTTAATGATACGAAAGGCCTTCCTTCTCTACTTTGTCTAGGAGTGGGATGTGAGAGGGAACGTCCCCACAGATCTGAACAAGACTCAATACAACCCGCCACTATCCCCCTGTACAAAGCAAGAAGTTGTGCAGGCGAAAAGCACCCCCTAGGGCGGTTGAGCACACCAGCTTCTGGGAGGCTGCCTTAGCAAGACTGGTAATATGGTCCTTCCAAATGAGAGCAGAAGAAAAAGAGACACCAAGAATATTGAGAGAAGATGAAGGGTTGATTTTTGTATTGTTGAAGAATAAGGGATAGTCCGCTGGGAGATCATGACGGGTAGATAGATGGAGAAATTGGGTTTTGGAAGCATTAAAGTTAACAAGGTTTTCTCTGCCCCAATTGGAAATAGTATTTAGATCAGAATTTAAGAGTTCTATGGCTTCATTACGTTTGTCGTTGAGGGATTGCAGCTTGGGCGTTCTGAAAAACTAATGGAGTAGTGTAAGGTTGAGTCGTCTGCGTATGAATGGATGGGAATTAAGGTACAGTTAAGGAGATCATTTATAAAAATTAGAAAGAGAATAGGAGATAGGACAGAGCCCTGAGGAACACCGGAGTTTATAGGGTGAGGAAGTGAACAATGGCCGTCCACAACCGCGGCTATGGAACGGCCGGAAAGGAAATTAGAGACAAAGGCCACAGATGGAGCGATAGAAACCGAAGGAGGGTAGTTTAGAAATTAAAGATTTATGCCAGACCCTATCGAAGGCTTTCGATATGTCTAGTGCAATAGAAAAAGTCTCACCGAAGTCCCGAAAGGAGGATGACCAAGAGTTAGTAAGATATGAAAGAAGATCACCAGTAGAGCGACCCTTAAGGAAGCCATACTGGCGATCTGAGAGCAGATTATGAGAAGAGAAATGCTTAAGAAATTTGGAAGCAAGAATAGTTTCAAAAACTTTAGAAAGACAAGAGATAAGAGCAATTGGACGATAGTTGGAGGGTTGAGAGCGGTCACCCTTCTTTGGGACAGGTTGAATGTGAGCAAACTTCCAGCATGAAGGGAAGACGTTAGAGGATAGACAGAGACGAAAGAGTTTGCCTAGGCAGGGAGTCAGCACGGAAGCACAGTTTTTGAGAACAACAGGAGGAACACCGTCCGGACCGTACGCCTTATTAGTGTTAAGCCCAGAGAGGGTAGAAAGTACATCTTTAGAAGAGATTAGGATATTAGGCATAAGTAAGAGAGAGGAGGGCGGAGAGGGAGGAATAGCACCGGAATCATCCAAGGTGGAGTTTCTAGCAAAGTTTGAGCGAAGAGTTTAGCTTTGTCAGAGGAAGAAGTGATGGTTGTGCCATCAGAGTGGGAAAGGGGAGGGAAAGACGAGGAAGAGAAATTGTTGGAGAGGTTTTTGGCTAGATGCCAGAAAGCTTGGGAAGAGCTAGAGTTGGATAGTTCAGTGCATTTATTATTGATGAAAGAGTGTTTGGCAAGTCGAAGAACAGATTTGGCTTGATTCCGGGCAGAAACATATGAAGAATGAGAGTCTTGAGTTTTAAGGCGTCGGTACCGTTTGAATGCTTCCTCCTTATTGCGGACAGCAGTAGAACAGGCGTGAGTAAACCAAGATTTTTTAGCATTAGTCTGAGAGAAAGAGAACGGAATGTATGCTTCCATGCCCGATAGGATTACCTCGGTAATGCGTTCAGCACTCTCCGAGGGTCCTCGGCCATGGAAGCAGAAATCATTCCATGGGAAATCAAAGAAGTACTGCCTCCCAGTCGGCAGCGCCAAAGTGCCACAAGCGCCGCCGGCTAGGAGGATCGGGTGGCTGTACTGGAGAGATAGAACAGGTGACAGAGATAAGTTTATGGTCGGAGGAGCCCAGAGGAGAGAAAAGATCGACAGTATAAGAAGAAGGGTTAGAAGTTAGAAACAGTCAAGAATGTTGGGCCGATCTCCGATGCGATCCGGGATACGGGTGGGTTGCTGAACTAACTGCTCTAGGTCATTTAGGATAGAAAAGACGTAGGCTTGTTCACCAGGTGGATCAGTAGTGTGAGAGGAGAGCCAATGGCGGTGGTGAACGTTGAAATCTCCTAAAATGGAGATTTCTGAGAAAGGAGAAATGGATAGAATGTGTTCCACTGTAGAGTTTAGATAGTCAAAGAATTTCGGAAAGTTGGTAGAGTTAGGGGAAAGATAGACAGCACAGAAATATTTAGTAAGAGAATGACAGGAAAGTTTGAGCCATAAAGTTGAGAATTCAGAGGAGTCGAAATCGGGAACACGAGAGCAAGTGAGTTTGTTGTGCACATATGCACAACATCTGCCTTTGGCTTTGAAACTAGGATAGATAAAGTAGGAGGATACAGAGAAGGGGTTGCTGGAAGTTGCTACAGACACCTGAGTTTCGGTGAGGAAGAGAAGATCAGGTTTGTAGGAGGAGAGATGGTGCTCACAGAGTGAAAGTTAGAGGAAAGTCCGCGAATGTTACAGAAATTAATAGAAAGAGTAACAGGCCGAGGTCCAGGTAATTGTGTGGGGTCGTCAGGGGATGGTCGGTCGGGTGAGGGGGCATTTATGGTCCCCCCCCTGGGGACTCCGAGGCTGGGCTACAATTCATAATTTTTTTTTTTTTAATTTTGGTGTGGAGGAATGAAGTGTGGTGTGCATGTTTAGTGTAGTGAAGTGGATAGGAGGAGGAGGTGTTTGTGAGAGCTAGCTGGATTGCTCTCAGTGTAAATGAGGCACAAAGAAAATCAGTAAGAGAGGCCAAGCAAATGAAACAGGAATTCCAGCGACTCTTTATCACATGCCTATAACCTCACCTGGGTCTAGCCCTGATCGATTGGTGCCTACAATCTCCCCATCAAAACCTACCCACCTACTTCCCAAGGCGTATTAAGGTGAGGGACGGATGAGGGGGGGGGGGGATAAGAACTCAAAGTTGGCATGGAGGGGCCACAAGAACTTGCATTGGATTGAAGGGGGCCACGACCAGAAAAAGGTTGAGAAACCACTGATAGCTGACTGGCTGTTTGTCTGACTAACTGTTTGACACACTGAAATTCTTTAAACAAACTAACTAACTAACTCACTCACTCTCTCTCTCTCTCTCTCCATTACACACACACAAACACAGAGAACTACAGTATATATAATGTCAATATGTACGGTATAATAAAACACGATCATATGCTGCAGCACAAAAACAAATTATTCGCAAGATCACTGCATGCACAAAGAAACATTGTTACACACACACACACACACACACACGTTCCTTCATCAATCTTGATAAATTAGTATAGTCAAAACTTTTACATATCTTGATTTTTGCTTTCTCCTTTTATCATATTTATACTCTCTCTCTCTCTCTCCCTCTCCCTCTCTCTCTCTCTCTCTCTCTCTCTCTCTCTCTCTCTCTCTCTCTCTCTCTCTCTCTCTCTCTCATTTCCGCCCACACGAGCTATCTTCCAGACCCAACTTCCGATATATCTCTTGTCTTGAATATTCCCCAGTCTGCTTCAGTCAAACTATTGTCACTTCATGTTTTCGTCTTTTTCATTATTTTCTTCTCTCTTGTCTTGCGTGTCCTCCTCTGTCCTTCTCTTCTTTTGGTCCTTCTTCTTCTTCTTCCTTTGTCTTTGTTTCTTTTTCACTTTTTCTCACATGTGATATATTACTTTTGGATCTCTGTGTTCTGTATTGACATTATATTCTTTAGTTAACAATATTTTTGATATGCATTAGCGGTTTTTGCTAGATATTATTTGGGGTGCTTTCCTTATTTTACAGTCTTTATATTTTAATTATATCATATTGTAAATAATATCTATAGCACTTTACCTAGCATTATATATATATATATATCTATATATATATATCTATATATATATATATATATATATATATATATATATACAGGTATATATACTGTATATATATATATATTGTTATGCCGGGCAATAATTCTTGCCCGATTAAGTCAGTTCTATCTTTCCTCCTTAGAAAAGCTTTTTAGAACTATAACACTTAGCAGGAACACAGCTGACTCCAAATATGCAATTATATATCTCCTCAATCTCCACCAATGATACGGAATACACAGATGGGTTTCACAGGTTTTTATTTCACTTTTAATCAGGGCACGGGCATAGATAAGGAATAATAATGAGGGTTGAGTCGTATATATATATAAATACTCGAACCTACTTCAAGAATGAATAATAATATTCTTAAAGCATGGATGGTAAATAAATCATTTACAATAATAATTGATAAATCACAATTGAATAAACATATGATAAATATATATGTAGAGCGTAAATGCTAACAGAGCGGTTATTCTGGAATAGTAGCTGGTATCCTGAGGTAAAAATAAACGCGAGGTTATAGCGTGAATCTACATAGTGTAGGTCAATAATACTGAGGTCACACTGTCTCAGTGAAGTTAGATTTATATATTAATTCTTATGTTCTTTACACCAACCAACTTTACTTCTAAACTCAATTAATGAATATCAGCTGAATGATAAATAACGAATCAGTTATTAATAATTAGAGATGGTTTTATTTTCTCTACTAACGTATTAACGTATAAGGTTAGATTTGGGAATAATATAAATAAATAATATTAGTCTCGTGTGTAAGACTGAGTTCTCGAGATTGAAATGTTAACGTGATGTGGACAAAATAGAATTACTGTGAATTTGAATTACATTTTTAAACTGGTTTTGAGCCAGGAAACATAAATAGTTTTCAGTAACAATGAACATATGATAAATAGTGTAGAAATCGGGGACCACGTAGGAAAATAGTGATCACAATTCTGTGTATTTTAATATACAATGGAAAGGTAATACCAAAGAGAATACAACATTAATACCTGACTTCAGAAAAGCCAATTATGGGGGGTTAAGAAGAGCCCTAGTAGCGGACACTATGGTCAAAAAATTAAGTCGATCCAGGTGTCCAAATGAGTGTATCCCTTCTCAGGCACCTGTCATCTTAAGTCAGGAAGACGTCAAACTTGGTATATACGATTAATGTTATCAAAGTCAGTATTCAATGCGCAAAATAATATATCCAAAAGAAAAAAAGATACAGAAAAGGAAACCAAAGACATAATTTTCTAGGAAAAAATAAGAAAAAAAGAGAGGCTTTATAGAATCACAGAATTAAAAAGAAAAAAGTAATAAGATTGCCATACTCAAAATAATCAGAATCTATGGGGGGGAGCAGGTAAAAAAGGATAAAGAAAGAAAAAAAAAAGAAATTAGTTTTCAAAAAATAATCCTTGGTTGAGAAAAGACTATATAATCCAAGGTTAAAGATGTAATTGGTCCCCTTTAAAAAACTTTGATAGGAGAAATGACAGAAAATGATTTAGAAATGTGCAGTCCATTAATAGTACAATTTATTTCCGTTTTCACTAATGAAAACTTGGCACAGTTTCCAGAAGTCCGTAGGTATATAGCGATAGTATAGAAAATAGGTAAGTACGGTACTATAAGTAGAAATGATGTGCTTATGGAAATGACAGACTGAAAACCTCATAAATTGCCTGGTCCTGATGAGGTATATGCCTAGAGTATATTAAAAGAATGCAGAGATGAGTTAAGTTACCCATTACATTTCTATTAACAAGTCATTAGAAACAGGTATAGTAGTTCCAGAGCTTGGAAGCTTGCAAATGTAGTTCTGATCTTCAAAAAGGTGATCAATCAATAAGCATCCAATTTACCGTCCCATTTAGTACTCACTTCAATCATAGGAAAGCTACTAAGTCACTTATTGCTAGGAAAATGAGAAACCCACTTAGAAACATTTAACTTAATCAATTATTCTCAGCATGGATTCACTCAGGGACGGTCTTGCCTTACGAATTGCTTAGTTTTGTTCTCAGAGGTATATGAAGCAGTAGATATGACAAGTTATATGATATTATATATTTAGATTTCAGTAAAGCTTTCGACAGTGTCCCCTCGATGGGAGATTGATGGAAAGGTTGAGCACATGGAATAGGTAGGGGGTTGTTAGGATGGATTAGGTCATGGCTAATTGGTAGGAAGCAGAGAGTCAGCATAAATGGTATCAAGTCAGAATGGGGATCAGTCAAGAGTGGTGTCCCCCAGGGATCTGTATTAGGTCCTCTGTTGTTTATTATATACATAAATGACCTTGATTTAGGTATAACTAGTAGGATAAGTAAATTTGCAGACGATACCAAAATTGGGAGAAAAATTGATTCAGATAGAGATATAGAGTGTCTGCAAAGGGATCTAGATACCTTACACGAATGGTCAGTAAATTGCCAGATGAAGTTTAACATTGACAAATGAAAGGTATTAAAGATAGGGAAGATGCATACTAATGTTAAATATAAACTAGCTAATATGGAATTAGAAAACTCAGACTGTGAGAAAGATGTGTGTTTGTTAGCAATGATTTGAAGCCTAGCAAACAATGTATAAGCGTTCGTAACAAGGCAAACAAGATTCTCGGGTTCATCTCTAGGAGTGTGAGTATCTGCTAATGTAATCTTTAAATTTTGCTTGTTATTAGTGAGACTTCATATGGATTATGCTGTTTAGTTTTGGTGTCCTTATTACAGACTGGACATATATTCATTGGAGAGAGTACAATGTAGAATGACAAAATTATCCATAATATTAAACATTTTCCGTATGAAGAAAAATTGAAGAAATTAGGCTTACATTTGTTAGAGAGACGCAGAGTTAGAGGGGATATGATAGAGGTATTCAAGTGGGTTAGTGGGATTAATAAAGGGGACATGAAAAATGTACTAAAGCTCAGTGATAGCGAAAGAACTCGTACAAATGGTTTCAAATTAGATATATTTATAAAGATTTAGGCAAATATTGGTTTGGTAACAGAGTTGTAGATGGGTGGAATAGGCTACCAAGTGATATAGTGGGATCAAGAACGATAGGAAGCTTTAAGATAAAATTAGATAGGCATATGGACGAGATGGGTTGGATGTGAGGGGGATCTGCCAGGTGTGGGCCAATCGGCGTTCAGCAGACCCTCGTAATCTTCTGTTAATCCCTGACCATTTTGGTGGGGGCTGTACTCAAGGTATTAGTGAGTTGGGCCTATAATTGGGCCTTGTAATTGGGGTTGGGTGTGACAGGGATCTGCCTTGTATGGGCCGATCGGCTTTTTGCAGACTCCCATTTTTTTATGTTCTTATGTTCTTATAACATGAGTCTAACTAAGAGACAATATATATAACACTCTCTGTGAACATTTATACATGATTACGGACCCTGATAATCCTATTAAACTAGTATAAGATCTGCCAGGGGTGTTCACAACATTTACGTGTAATAGTGCGGGTATTATTGTCGAACGAATATATACATAAACCTTGGTGGCAATATATGAATATATCACGCAGTATATATGTATACATCAATCCCAAGATAGAGTTTGTATGTTCTCTTGACACGAGTAACAAAGACTAAGGTGAGAATAATAGATCTCAGATATCTACGTTAGATTGAACACATAACATATCCTACACAACCTTTGCAATAATCACGAAACACTTAAGTAAAACAAGAAGCACTTAATTTGAGTTGGAGTATAATAAAAAGTAGCCTTGTAGAGATCTGACACACGTGTAGGCGACTGAGTGCGTTGTCCGTCTTGGCCTGTTTACCAAGGGAGGCCGGGAATACCTTCGCACAGGTATTTATAGCGCAGGTCTCTTCCGGTACAGCCTACACACACACTCTCTCGTCCAGACTCCTTCGCTGCTCGTAGGGCACGATTTAAGAGGATTATCGCTAACCTCTACAGATGGTGCTATCCGGTTCGAGTTGTTCACGTATACTCCCCCACAGGTTACCCGTGGGACACAGTGCCTCGACTTGCCTCCTTTTACCCTGTTTTCCGTCAGGTAGTATTGTACTTTCCAGATAGTGACAAGTCTGGTGTGTTTCGGAACATGAGAGGCATGACAAATATAGTTTCTGATTCATTGCGTGGTTGTCTAAAGCATTAAAAATACAATGCATATATTGTTATGTGGGGAATGGTATGTTTTATTTATTTCTAGTATTGGTATTTACAGTATTGGAGGCCTCTCTCTATTTAGAGGCTTGCATGCAGCTGTCTGGTTATCATCTTGCATAGCTGGATTGTAGTTGTTGGCTCGTCTAGCGGTGATAATGATGAGTGTAACCGCCAGGGTAATTGGAGGGAAACGGAGGGGGTTGATGTGGCATTTGCATAAAATCTGCCTCGTATTCCAAATCCAGGCCAGGTACAGGCGGCCATTGTTCACCTGGCGCCTGAGGGTGATTAGCAGCAAACTGTGGTGGATGCCCTAAGATACGTGTCTTAAGAGTATCCTAAGGATTCCCGGGAGGCTCGTTTTCTAAGTAGCTGGAGCAGGGTGACTGAAGCAGGGGGTTAAAGCTTTTTACGGGAGACTGCTTCCGGTGTCTCTTCCGGTGCTTTATGGTCGCAATTCCATATGTTGATGTTGTTGGCTTTTTGGGTTGCGGGAACGGGCTCGTGGTATGTATTTGTATAACATTTTCCAGGCTTGTCATCTCATATATATATATATATATATATATATATATATATATATACTTACATAATTACATATACAGTATATATATATATATACACATTTTTTCTTTTTTCCTCCACCCTTTTCTATCCTCCTCCTCATTCCTATTCGCCTTCGCTTCACCCTCATGTTTCTCTCCATCTACTTCCTCCTCCTCGATTTCTCGATTTATTCTTCCTCCTTTGCTACCAAGTTAATTTGAACGGAGAATAACTGCACTTCATTTGCCTCCTCCTCCTCCTTTACCCAATTACCCTCCTCTCCTTTATGACTCTCCTCCTTCTTCTCCTCCTTTCCTTCCTCCCTTCCTTCCTTTCGTCCTTCTTTCCTCCTCCTTTCCCCAATTATTCTCCTTCCCCTTTTCCTTCCGTCTTCCCCTTTCCCCTACTCTTCTTTTCTCTCCATCCGCTCCTCTTCCGTCTATTAATTTTCCTTCTAGTCCACTTCCTATCCATCTCCTTTTTCTTTCTTTCCTCCTCCTCCTCCTCTTTCCTTCGATCATTCCTCCTCCTCCTCTCTATCCACTCCTCCTCTGTATTCACTCTTCTTCCTCCTCATCATCATATCTATTCAATCCTCTCCATTCATTCATTCCTCTCCTCCTCCTACTCCTCCTCCCCCACTCCTACCCTCCGTGTACTTGTAACCTTAAGTCCAAAGTTAAGGGTTGGCGGATTAAATTAGATGCATCACAGAAATTGAGGCTCCGGAGAATAACATGGCACTATGTCGGTCGTCTTTTAAGGCCTGGTATTTAGCGCACGTAAATACACACACACACACACACGCGCATACACGCATACGGACGCACACACACCCTCCCTCTCTCTCTCACACACACTCACTCCCTCTCTCTCTCACACACACACGGCGCTTAGTATATGTATTGGGAGTGCCAGCTCTGGTGTCGGAGGTTCGATCCCACGCGAAGGCAGGGGAATTTCTCGCTAAAACCTACCCTGACCGTGAAGGCTAGGTCTGGACGGACCGCCTCGTGGACCCACAAAGTCTCCTGCCCACGGTATACCCCCTCGGGGGTATGTAGGCGCACTTGTTAGCAGCCAGGATTAGTCTGTTGATCCCTTAGGATGAAATCTAGGCTAAGTGGTGGGAGGTGTGGTGGAGTGGTCTTGCCACTGGCCTGGTAATCCAAAGGTCCCGGGTTCAAATCCCGATGTATCAATGGGAAGATATTATTGGGATGGAATTTGTGCTGTACCTGGTATCAGTGCATTACCACAAGCCTACCGAAACGGCAATAAAATACCCTCATTGTTCCCTGATTAAATAGCACTGTATGAATATTCCCATATTCAAAATATGCTATAGGGGTGCAATGCCTGGTGAGTTATCTGCTCAACAGGTGGCGTTGTGTGTGTGTAAGTGTGAGAGTCTGAGTGTAGGGGATGAGACAGTGAAGCACGGGAATGAGGTGGCTTCAGAGATGGGGTCGTTTCGGGCCATGAGTGAGCACCGTGCCTCATGTGAAGGCAAGATGGCAGGTGCTCGTTGTACTCTACGTGCTTCACATGTCTCACTCCCTATACTGGAACAAGACCTCACGGGCTTCACTGTTCATTGTAAAGCGGTGAATGTTAAGGCTCTCAGCCTATGCCCGAGAGGAAGTAAGTAGGAATATAGAAAAAAAAAAAAAAAAAAAAAAAAAAAAGTCTGTGTATTTTCAGCCTTATTAACCCATAAAAGGTGAGCTGTGTGTATTGAACACCACTGTTCTGGGCGACGATATTAGGCTTCATTCATGCCTATAATCGTCATTTTACATAAATATCGTTATTACTTATTCATATGCGCCTATTTTACCTTCACTATGAAGATAGTAACCTGTAACAACAATAAAACAAGTGGGAATTATGTTTTTATGGTCAAAATCGCGATTAAACATGGAGCGGCCCATTCATGAATTGTGGAGCAAAGTGAGGCAGCCCCTCCCTTGGCGAGGCCTCAAGCTTGACTGACTCATTCACCCACACCCTACCTCTGCCAACATATTCGCTAGGCACATATCCACTGCCTCAAAACCGGTTTGCTAATGTTAGCACGAAAATTTACCAACGAATTAGGGAATAACAGGGAAAATAGGTGATAATTGAAGGGGGAAGGGGGAAGGGGAAAGGGGGGAAGGAGGGGATGTGGAGGAGTGATATGAAGTATAGAGAAAACAAAATTGTTTTAAGTGCTACTGGGGCCTTTTAAAATGTTTTTTTTAGGCCTGCCCTCTTAAGAGCTTTGCCGCCGTTGCCCAGTAAAACTTCTTAAGATCTTTGCCACCTTTCACGGGTTAACTAAACCTGACCTAAACTACTCCTCCCTAACTTAACCAAACCAAACACACAACTTACCCTGACCTAACCTACTATCCCTAACTCTATCCATCCTATATATATATTTTGTTTACCATTACTTACCCTTCCCTTCCCTTACCTGACTAGCCCCGCCCCAAAGATCATGACCTTGACCCCCCCCCACCCCCTTTCCCTGCTCCACACCCTCCCTCCATATTTCTTCCGAGAATATACTGTATTAGTGTCAGTCTTAAAATATATCCTTCACTAACTTTCAACCTACTGTATACATTATTTTCTGACCAACCTGTCCTACCATACAGCCTACCCTAATCTACCATACATCCTATCCTAACCATCAATATATATTTTGTCCATGACCTTCCCTAGCCTGGCTTGCTCCACCCTAGAATTTTACCTTTACCTTCCTCCTCCACCTTCCTCCATTCCTCCTCCACCTTCCTCCTTTCCTCTTCCACCTTGTCCTCCTCCCTTCTTCTTTCCTCCTCTCTTCATCCACCCTCATCATTTCCTCCTCCACCTCCTCCTCCCTTCATCCCCACCACCTCCTCCCTACTTCCCTTCCACCTCCTCCTCAGTCACCACCTTCCTCCCACTTCCTCTTCTCCTTCCTTCCCAACTGAGGAATACATTAGTATAAATGAGTCCTGGGCCCTCACTTGCTAATTGGCTCAAGGAGGAAGAACAGGAGGAAAGTCAGCATTATGTGGAATACGGTGGACAACTAGAAAACATGGATGATGATGATGATGATAGTGGTGATGATGATGATGATGATGATGATGATGATGATGATAATGATGATGATGGTGATGATGATTTTGATGATAATACAAATGAATACAAAGGAGATAATGATGAGGATTGAGGAGGAAGGAGGAGGAGGAGAGGAAAAAGAAGTGATACTAGGAACAAAAACAAGTGCCTTATGAGTAGAGAAACAACAAGAAAATCACCATAGTTATATGGAATACAAAGATGAACTAGAAAAAAGGAGGATAGGATGATGATGCTATTAATGATGATGATGATAATGATGAGGGGAAGAAGAAAGATTAAATCAGTACAAGAAAAACAATGATTGTGTGGAGAACAGCCATTAATAAGCCCTGGAAGAAAACCAAGCAATTCATTAGCGTAAATTAGTCCTCACTTGTAAATTAGCTATGGAAGACGAGGGAAGAGGAAGGCGGAGAAGCAGGAAAATGGGAAAATAATCTGATTAATTAATGTAACTCGCAACACCAAACACCATCCAATGACAATAATGAAAGCATGTGCTCCACCCGGGATTCGAACCTGGGTTACCACATACATATCTTAAACACTCAAACCATTACACCATCAAGACAGTTAATTTGGAAAGACGGGTTTTTTGAAAATAAGAACAAGAAAAGTATTCAGTATTATGTCATGGTAATAACATTGAGAAATTGAGTCTTGAGCCTCATCTGTTAACTGACTTCAGGAGATGCAGCAGGAGAAGGAGGAAGAGGAGGACATGAAGAAGCCAAACAAAGAGATGAAGATAAGGAGAAGGAGGAGGAGGGAAAAATAGGAGACAGCGGGAGGGGTAGATGGGATAGGAAGTATTAGGATGAGAGAGAGAGAGAGAGAGAGAGATGATCGGGCAGAAAAATAAACTGAAAGAAAATGAAATAAAAAGGAAGGGGAAAGAGTAAAGTAGCAAGTGTATATATATATATATATATATATATATATATATATATATATATATACTGAATAAATATATATATATATATATATATATATATATATATATATACATATATATATATATATATATATATATATATATATATATATATATATGTATAAAACAAAAACACGGGAAAGCTTAAGACAGATGATGGCAGCCAGTAGAGCGGACAATCTCTTTCCGCCCCTCCTCTCATTGATGGAGGAAGAAGAAGCGAGGAGAGGAAGTGGAAGAGAGAAGAGAATGAAGAAGACAGAAGAGGAAATTAAGACACGAGGAATATGGTGAAGATAATAAAGAGCAGTAAACAAAATAAATCAACGAGAAAATATAAGGCAATGAGGAAATTAAGACGATGGAAACGAGGAATATTGTGAAGAGAGGAAAGAGCAGTACACATACTCAATCAACGAGGGAAAAAAATAGGGCAATGAGATTTGTTAATGATAGCCAGGAGAGAGACCAATCCCTATGGTCCCACACGCATTAGTGAAGGAAGAAGAAGAGAGGAAACTAGAAAAGATTGAGAAACCCTAGAAGCAATGTACCAACAAACAAAATAATAATAATATATAAATTAATTAATAATAATAACAATAATAATTAAAGTTGCAAGCAACGTTGTGCGGGGTTGCATTCAAGGTATTGTGTTGGATACAAGGGCAGTGCCACATAATTATATCAAAATATCATGTATCTTATCGGGCATGGAGAAAGTACAGAAGGAATATAGTGTAGCCATTTTGGCAATGGCCACTTAGACTAAAATTAAGGAGTGTGACCATTTTGGTTAAAGCTATTAATCCTGTACAAGTTGTTGTTGTTGTTGTTGTTGTTCCCTAAGCTGCCTGGCCGAACAGCCCCGAGTCCCTGAGGAAGGCCATGGCCACGATTGGGCTTTCCCACAGAGCTCTCATTGAGTGTAGATTGTGTTGTTGGCGTAAGTGGTTGTGTGAAGACTGCATTTAATGCAGTCTTCTATGATGTGTTTAACCTAAGAAGTGCGCATGGGGGGTATGAGACACCACACTCGTGTGCTGACATATTTGAGCTGTTCCCATCACTATCATCGTTATTTTACCATAAATAGCATTAATACTTATCCATATGTGCCTATTATAGGTTGATTATAAAGGTATTAACCTGTTACAACAATAAAACAAGTGTAAACAGCGTTTGGATGGTCAAAATCGGCGATACAGGCCGGGAGTTACATAATGTATGGCTGAGGCAACCTCCCTCCCCAGTCCCCACCACTCTTTCCCAAGTCTGGAGAGAGACTGTCGATCGATACTCTCTCTCTCTCTCTCTTTCACTCGCTTGGTAACAGTGATGACAATGCCCTGCTTGCAACTCGCTAATGTTAGCACGAAAATAGACCACAGAATAAGGGAAAAACAGGGAAAATAGGTGATAACTGAAGGAGGTGAGGAAAGTGGGGAAGGAGGGGAGGCGGAGGAGTGATATTTGGCATGGCCCAGGGGCAAAAAACAAAAAAACAAATTGTTTTGGGGTGTTTTCAATGGATTTTTTAAAAGCCTTACTCTTAAGAGTCTTCCCGCATTCCGCCGGGGGGAACTCTTAACACCTTACGAGCGGCCTAGGCGGTATATAATATGTAGCCACCAGCGGGGTGTTTTTACCCAAAATAGGGCTGTTTACGTGATCATTTTCATGCCTAAATAAGACCCAGAGCGTAAAACAAGTATCTATCCCTGAAAGGGCATAAACAGAGCTTTCCAATGACACCATAACGATCCTTTTATGATGGCTAGTTTTCTTGCAACAACCGCGCAACGCGAGTGCAAAAAGCATGTAATTCGGCACTTTCCCCATTCAATTCCGTATGTAGCGAGTGAGAGAGGGAGGGAGGAGGTGGGATTCGTGTCAGTAGGTTCGCCGCGGTGGTCTGGAGCAGTCATACGCTCGCTACTCTCCTGCCACCTCTTGTCTCTCTCTCTCAGCAACATTACGTGCTGAAATTGCCACACGACCTATGTCGAGCGCCGCCAGATAGTCCAGATTTATTATACTCGACTTATGTTGCGCGCCGATAGTTATGGGTTAAGAGTCTCCCCGCAGTTCCCGGGTTAATGGTATGGGGTGCTGTGTTACATCCCAGGCAGGCGTCGACAACGGAGTCATCCAGTCTCTTCTGATAGCTCAGGAGAGCTGGATGGTGTCTGCATCTCAGCCTGGCCAGTTGGACTCTGTCCTCGCGAGGAAGGGAGGATTCGGAAGGATGGATTTCGGGAGGTCTTGCTTGCAGCTGTGTGTTGTCTGTTAGTGAGTGGATGGATCGGTGAGAGATATGAGTATGGATGTGCTTCTGGAAGTTGGTTCGGGGTGGTCAGGGAGGGAGAGAGGACAGTAATTGTGTGTGATACCGTGTGCTGGGTGTTGTTTTGATATTTCTTGGTGTCTGTGGGTGTGTTGCCATGTAGTTTAGTGGGTGGTCTTGGTTCGTGGAGGCTGCTGCTAGGAATTGAGCGCCTCTCATGTCCAGATGGTCTTTGACTTTGAGGATTTTGGTTTCTTGATGTAGGTGATCTGTGGGTGCAGTAGCTGTGCAGCTATAGTCTGTAAGGTCTTATGATGTGTTTCAGCTAGGTTAGAAGCCCAGGCTGGGCTTGCGTATTCCATCACTGATCTTATGTATTGTTTATATACTGTGGTGGTAGTTTCTTTGTTGTGTCCAAATTTTGTGTGAGCAAGTGACCTGAGGGCGTTAAGTCTGGGTGTCAGTTTCTTTTTAATGTTTGTGGTGTGCTGTTTGAATGTCATATGAGTATCATATGTTACTCCTAGGATTTTAGGTGTGTGTGTATGTGTTAGGGATGTGTTGTTTATGGTGAGTTGAGGGATGTATTCGTGTTCTCCTGTCCAGCTTGTGAGCAGGGTTGCGGTGGATTTGGCTGGGGCTAGATTAAGTCTGTTTGTAGTGCACCAGCCATGTAGTGTGTTGAGATAGGGTTGAAGGAGATCTGTTGCTCTTTTTGGGTCATGGTGTGTGCATGTGAGTGTTATGTCATCTGCATAGGAGGCTAAGTTTATTTGGGGCGTATTGGGTGTAGTTATATCGTGCATGTACAGATTGAAGAGTGCGGGCGATAGGACGGATCCTTGTGGGACTCCGTTTGGAAAGCTTCTGATTTTAGATGACTGACCGGCAAAAGATATGTGTGCACATCTGCCTGCTAGGAAGTTGGCCAGCCACCTTTTTGTGTTGTTGTGCATGTTTGTGTTGTAGATTTTGTTTGTTAGGTTGTGGCGGGGGATGGCATCGAAGGCTTTACTAATGTCGAGTGTGGCTAATAGTGATCTGTGTGGTGGTCTAGCTGAGTTGATGCCGTCAAAAGCTCTTTGTGTAAGGTCTGTGAGAAGAGTGTTTGTGGAG
The DNA here is from genome assembly GCA_032716605.1 of Paralithodes platypus. Lineage (NCBI taxonomy): Eukaryota > Metazoa > Arthropoda > Malacostraca > Decapoda > Lithodidae > Paralithodes > Paralithodes platypus. The sequence goes on from CM064523.1 coordinate 10,972,562, forward strand.
TGCAGTGGCCTAAAGCCATGTTGTGTTGGAGCTAGGGGTAGGTCGGGTGTAATTAGTTGTAATACTAGGCATTCCATGACTTTGGAGGGGGAGCAAAGGAGTGTGATGGGGCGGTGCGAGGAGGGTAGCGTGGGGTCTTTGTTGGGTTTGGGGAATGTGGTGATGAGACCATGCTTCCAAATGTCTGGTAGTGTGTTGTGTGAATAACTGTAGTTTATGTTAGTGAGTGCTTGTATGCCTTGTGGTCCCAGGTGTCTGAGGTGTATGTTGCTTATGTTGTCTAGGCCACAAGTGGGTGAGTGCTTGAGATTGTTGATGATATGCTTTGTCTGGTGATTGGTGAAGGGTGTATAGTCAGGGTCTGTGGGGAATTGTCTCTTACGTCGGATGACACGTCGGTCGTCTTTGTGAGGTTTTAGGTGGCTGACATGTGAGAAGTGATTGATGAGAGTGTTTGCTTGTTGTTTACATGAAGGAGTAGAGTCTGTTGTAAATTATTGCAGCATGTGATTGTGTTGTGTTGCTGTTGGAAAGTGTGATGCTGTTTAGTGATTTGTAGAGTTTTTTGGGTTTGTTTTGTGATCAAGTGTTTGTAGGAAGTTATTCCAATTTAGTTTTTGTTGTTCTTGTATTTTGTTGTTAGTTTGGGTGTTGAGTGCTTGGATTTGTTGTGTGATGTCTTGTGTGTGGGGTGTGTTTCAGTATGTCGCGTTGTCTGATGAGGTTTTGAATTTCTGGTGTGAAGTTGGGGTTGTGTCTTTTTCTGTTACCTCTTGGAATGTGTTTCTTGTCAGGAGTTTTGGATAGTTGTATTGAGTATGTGTACAGCATTGTTGATGTTAGTGATGGGTGTACTGTTTAGAGTTGTGAAGTGTTGTTCTGTCTCATTTATGAATGCTTCCCAGTTAGCTCTTTTATAATTGGTGTATGTGTGCGCTGGGGTGAGTCTGGTTTTGGTGGTGATAATGATCGGGAGGTGGTCAGAGCCTAAGGTTCTGACCACCCTCCAGGATGTTGTGGGGGCGAGTTCTGGGGAGCAAAAGGTGATGTCTGGAGATGATGGGTTATAGAGGGCTTGGTGAGGAATATGGGTATGTTGATGGATGTCGTTAAGGATGATGAAGTTATCAGTTTGGTTTTGTAGTACCAGCCCTCTGTCTGTGTCGGGATTGTCGACAAACCAGGCCGACGTCTTGGCATTGAAGTCACCACCCAGGATGATGTGTGGGGTGTTTGTGATGTGTTGTAAGTGTGGTCTGTATTCATTTGGTACTGTAGGGGATGTATGTGTTTATGATGGTTATGTTGGAGTTGTTGCCAGTGCGTATTTTAATTGATTGTATTTCTGTTGTGTTATCATTTGGGGGGAGGAGGGATTTGGTTTGTACATTGGTAACTATGTATGATATTTCTTTGTGTACCAGGGTGATGAGTCCACCGCCTCCGCCGACAGCCCGGTCTTGTCTGATGGTGGTGAAATCATGAAATGTGGGTGTTTTTTGTGTTGTGCGGAGTTTTGTTTCTTGTAAGATGGCAATGTGTATGTTGTGTTGTTTGATGAAGTGTGAGAGTTCGTGTTTCTTTGTGTTGATGCCATCTATGTTCAATTGGAGAATGTTAATGTTATGTGCACGATGTATGTTGGGTGCTGCTGCACGAGGATGGGGTGGGGGTGAGGGAGGGGCTGGGGGTTGGGATGGGGGAGGTGGGGGTGGGGATTGGGGAGCAGGAGATGGGGGTTGGAATGGATTAGGATGGGGTGTGGTGTGTTGAGTTGAGGATGTGGATGGTATGGGAAGGTTAGGTGGGTTAGGGAGGAGAGGTGGACGGGTTTAAGGGGGGGGGAGTGGATGATATGGGAAGGTTAAGGCCGCGTCATACGGAACTCGAACGTCACGCGACCTACCCCCGAACAGGATGACTTGCAAAAAAAATTCAAATTTTCAATTGTTCGGGTAAATTCGGGTCAATTCGGCCAATGTTCTCGTTGATTCGGGGGAAGGTCCGGGGATGTTCAGGAGTGCAGCCGAGCATCCTGGGGTTCGGCCAGAAGTTAGTGCATGCGTTAACTTCTAGCCGATATTCGTGTGTAAAAACCGTTAAAAATTTGTCGGTTCTCATTCTGGTTATGTTCGCCTTTCATTCGGGTCACGTTATTTCGTTTCGGCCGTTGTTCGTCTGTTATTTTCATTGACGAAGTTAACTCGATCTAGCCGAACAATAGCAGACATTAACCCGATTCGTATGAATATAAGGCGACATTAACCATAATAACAACCGAATGAGAGACGATATACTCGAATAAAAGACGACATTCCCCCGATAAACAGAGGAATAAGGCAAGATCAAGCGAGTCTATTGAAGAATTTGGGAAGAACACAACTCGTATGACAGGAATGAGAGACGATAAAGACTGGAATTTACCCCGAACATCAGCAGAAGCATCTTGTCTGTATCGGGTGGTACATGTGGCACGCGGAAATTTCCACTCGACAGAGAAGAAAAAGAGAGAAGCGAGGGAGCAGCGTGGGACGACACACAAGAATGCGAGTCGAATCGTTCGCTGGCAGCCAAGCGCACGGGCCCTATATATTGCTGCCGGAGCCTCCATCGCTCTCACACCCTCCGCACAAGTTGTCCCCAAGAAGTTCTACCTCTCCACACCACACAGCAACCACCAAGATGGGCAAGGGCAACAAGCTACCATGCCGCAAAGCAACTAGGAAGGGCAAGGAATCATCTGTGGACCTCTTCGCCACAGAGGATGTGATATTAGAGAGTTCCTCAAACTCTGAAGGGACTGATGATGACACTCAATTTCAGTCAGGACAGTCACTTTCACAGTCCCAGGACACCCCGGACCTCATCCAAATAGAGTCACTTCCCCTGCTTCCTAAACGGCCACAGCATGACCTCATTCACACTCTCCCTGAACTCGGATATACGCCATCCCACACAAACGAAGAAGATGATGATGCCGATCCCACCGTACCCCCACCCACGCCGTCACCCCAACCAGGCACCTCCAAGACCACACCAACGCCGCCTGCCCAAAAAAACATCACCAAACGGAAGCGGACAATCGCCATCCTGCCTGCCAAGGATGAAGTCGCTGTGGCCGAGACGTACCGCGAAAACGACTTCTTCTATAATAAGAAGCTCCGGGCACACCGAGACCCGGGACATCCGTGACCGGGCTATGAGTGAGAAGGCCGCGGAACTGAACGTTACAGGTGGGTTGAGTGTTTTTTTTTGCGTACAATGAAAGTGGCCATATGCAAAACAAATTAGTGGTGTCCAGTGTTCCAAAGTGCCGTCTAAAGTATTGATTGTATGCTGAATATTGTTAGGTAATGTCCAATGTTTATAAATTGCCGTCTACAGTTGTGTTTGTGTTAGCAAAATTTGGTTATTTACTGTGCGCTTACCTGTGATGTCAAAAGGGTGACTAGAGACCTGACATGATAGATTTATATATACCGGTACTCGGCGTGTTTGCTATTACATTAATTTGTTATATTATATTTTTAAACAGTGCTTATAATATTGGTTTATTTTCCAGTTGTGGTTCTGTCCAAGTGGATGGAGGGGAAGCGGACCAGATACGTGAAATTGAAGGAGCTGCCCTCAGGTTCTGGTGCCCATGAGCTGACGGAGAGGGAGACCTGGATCTTTGAGGCCTTCTCCTTCCTACAGCCTCATATCGTCAAGCTTCCCACCAGGAAGAGCAAGGTATGTTACATCACAACAACTTATTTTTTATAAATATCTGATTAACAATAGAAACACCTGGGAAAGGACAGTAATACGTCTAGTTGAACTGTTCAAGTTATGTTTGTTTATTTATAATACTCATAACATACAAGTTCCCAAGCAACCTTAATTTAAAAATTAATAAACATATATATGTATTAACACTGTTTCCGCCACATTACGACTTAATAATTTATATCACACTGTCATATGGTACTTAATTGATATCACACTGTTACATAACAATCATTTAAATATTTATTAAGCATTACAATCATTTCAACATTGTTTACATAGTTATTAACATTTTATAGAACATTGTAGTAAATCCGAGAATATCAGGAACTGAGCATTAACATAAATTGAAAGAGTTATTACATAGTTATTAAACTTTGATAGAACATTATAGTCTATCTGACAATATCACCAACTATAATAACTTTTTCCAAACTATTTTGAATCAATATATTTTGTAGAAATGGCATTTCAATATGATAAACTAACAACCCCATATATTTCACAGAAGTACAAGAAGAAACGACCTGCCACCCACATCGTTCCTACGGCTGAGGAGGAGCTTACCGACGACCCGGTGGCGGAAGAGAACCCGCCGGAGACGTCGCAGGAGGCGTCGCAGTAGCCTGCTGTCTCTCCCACCACCCCTTCATCTACTCGCTCCACATCCACTGGCCGTCGTCGCACCAAAGCGCCTAGTCCTGGTGATGGGGTTGAGAGCGACCTGTACGACAAGGTAAATATTTTAGTAATAATTAACCATCCAATGCTTATCATAAGAATTATTAATGCATATATTCGCATTAATACATCACTATTATTATTTATCTTTCCATATATGTTGTTGCATGCACGTGTAAATAGATGTATGGTCACCAAAACATTCGTCACTTTAATGTTTAGTTTTGTGTTATTTTATTTATGTGACATCTTTTATTTTTCATATGGTCCACATTACATCCGTGACCTGAATGTTATTTATTCTTCGTTAATTAATGCTTAACTATTTTTCCAACAGCTACGACAAGGGGAGAAATATTTAAATGAGCTCTACACCAGGTGGGATGCAACCAAGAAGGCCGCGACCCCATCCCAGACTTCACTGAAGCTGTTTCACCAATTCATCCAGGACAACCTCTCTCACTTAGACCCCTTCGATCTAGACCACTACCAAATTGAAGTCATGCGCTTCACACAGGCTATGCGGTCCTACAGCTGTGGGACAGGCCCCCTCCCATGGATGGGTCCTGACGGAGAGCCCCAACAGCCACCACAGCCACCACAGCAACGCCAGGTGTCTGCCCAGCCAACCCCTCACACCTCACAGCAGAACGTCTACTATGAGACCCTGCAACCTCCAGGCCCTTCCTACTACCACGGTGCCAAGACAATGACAGCCCCTGCCACGCCACGAGGATGGAAGTCCCCGCAACCATTCGCTGGACGACCTGAAGCCCATCCAGTGGACATGAACAGGCCCCCCACCCCAAGGATGGTTGACATTTCCCCCGGGTTTGTGAGTAGGATAATTGATGAATTTCCTTAGTGTTGTAATGTTGTCTTGGTATTGAAATCCTAAAGGTGTCTATATTACTTTGGTGTAACTTGATCTTGCCTCTTATTGGCAAGATCAAGTAATACCAAATTACTATAGACACCTTTAGCTATTTCTACATACCGATTATTATGTGTAATAACTTGTTCTTATTACTCATTACTTTTGTGGGGGCAGGCTGGGCAACAATTGAATCGTGATATTGATATGTACCAAATATTATGCTAGGTAGTATAACAATGTCTGGCTTTTGAAATCCTAAAGGTGTCTATATTACTTTGGTGTAACTTGATCTTGTCCCTTATTGGCAAGATCAGGTAATACCAAATTACTATAGACACCTTTAGCTATTTCTACATACCAATTATTATGTGTAATAACTTGTTCTTATTACTCATTACTTTTGTGGGGGCAGGTTGGGGGAAACAATTTAATCATGATATTGATAAGTACAAAATATTATGCTAGGTACTATATACTATATAATTAGTGTGTAACCTCAGGAAGCAACTTTGTCAAATATTTTTGTATTGATGTAATAAAAATATAATGTGTATATGTTGGTTGTACTTTTCCTTTTTATAAAATATTATGGCTAAATAAATATGTTTATATGACACAAAACAATGAATACATTATGGGAAGATGAATGCAGGACATTAATATTTGTATCAAGAACACAAGAGTTTAGCTTTAAAATGTGATACGTAATATATACAATAATGATGGAATAAATTAACTTAAAAGCTTGACGTTTTACAACACGAATAATATATAATTATACAAGAGATTATTTTTTGTTGACTAAACTCATAAAACAATCTTGAGGTACTAAATGAATAAGCTTGGCGTGTTGTAATGATAAACTCTTTATTATAAGAAATATTCTAGACATGATACGAAACTATATTATTAACATTTATAATCATGTCAATTTGATATATGAAAGTTGCAAATGAACTATAAATGTGACCTGGATAATTGGGTATTAATCACAGTCTAATAAGTCTAAATTATTTAGGTAGGGCATTGATTTATGGGGAATAATTGTAATGACAACTTACCTGATCAGTTTAGAGGTACCTGTCAGGGCAGGCGCTGTTCTGGCCGGCTGTAGTACTCTGCCAAGTAGTCCCGGTGTAGTTTGGCAGTAGCTGGTCCCCTCTGCCGCTGCAGTGGTTGTAGTCCATCCAAGGGGTCCCTGGTCCAGTCACCTTGTTCCATGTTCTCCTGACGCTGAGATGCTTGTCCTTGTTGCCCTTGCCGTTTGTCTATGAGGAGGTTGTGGAGTATACATGAGGCGATGACTACCTTCTCCACAGTGCTGGGGTGAATGTTCATGGTTGTGAGTAGACACCTGAAGCGGTTTGCCAGCATACCGAAGGCATTCTCCACCTGCCTCCTGGCCCGGGAGAGTCTGTAGTTGTAGTTTCTCTTGGTTTCATCCAGTCCTCTGTGAGGGTAGGGTTTCTGTAACCATTCCCTCATGGGGAATGCGTCATCCGCAACGAGGAAGTAGGGCACTGGACGATCCTCTCCGGGAAATGGCTCTGCTTCCGGCAAGCCTGCGGCACCGTCCTCCAGGGCCTGCCGGATGTCGCTCACCTGGAAGATGCCACCATCAGATGCGGAACCGTTCGCTCCCACGTCCACGTACATAAACTTGCCCAGGTGATCAACCACTGCCAGGAGAACAATGGAGTGGTAATGTTTGTAGTTGTAGTAGAGGGAGCCGCAGTTTCCTGGAGGTTGTATGGCTATGTGCTTGCCATCGATTGCCCCTATGGTGTGCCGGAAGTTCCACCTCTCTTCGAAACCCTTGGCAACCTTTTTCCAACCTTCGGGTGTTGATGGGCACACAATAACCTCTTCCATATACTCCTGGATTATAGCCTCGCATGTCTCACGTACTGCCAGGGAGATTGTGTTTGCACCTACACGAAAGTTTAAGGACATGCTCTTGTATGCCTCCCCTGTGGCCAAAAATCGTAGTGTCATGGCCAATCTCAAACCTGGTTCCAGGGGCTTCTTCCAATTTGTTGTCTCCTTCTTGATCCTGGGTGTCAGACGGCGTACAATGTCATTGAATAGGTCCTCGTCCATACGCAGATAATACTTGTAGGTGGTCCTGTCAGTGTTCACTAGCTCCTTCAGTAGTTGGTGATAGTGTCCGTATGTGGCTCTCTGGGCGATCCAAGGTTTGACGCTGCAGCTTCGTGGTGTCCTGGGTCTTACATGGCGCTGACGCTCGTTCTTCAGGATGGTGGTGATGAGTAGCATGTGGTTTAGGTGGGCTACAACAAGCTCCTTGTGGTGGGAGGGCTTGTGGCTTTGGCTCCGCTGCATGTCTGCCTGCCGAGATCGGAACCTCTCCGGGTGGTCAGGGGCCGGGGGAGTGCTGGAGCGACCTTGGTAACCCTGGTCTCTGGGTCTTCTCCAGGGTGACCTGGATGTGTGAGAGTTTGTGTTTTTTATCTGTGTTTATTTTTTGTTTTATGTTGTTTTTGTATTTTCCCTGTTCTTGCTCTGTCTTGAGTCGGCTACCCCCAAAATGGGGATTGGGCCTGAGCATATAGATAGATAGATAGATAGATAACAAGCTCCTGATAAAAAATGGCCATCTCCAACTCCTCCTCCGTGGGTGGGTAGAGCTCCGGGAGCGCCATGTTACCGTGGTGATGCATGATGTGCGACTGGCATGTGTGCGACCACACCCTGTTTATATAGGGCAGGTACAGGTTTTCGTCACACATTCTTCTAGTATCGTGTTAAGGTCTTCTGATGGTCGGGCAGATGCGGCCGGTGATCCTCTGGTGTTCCTCATAATATCTTTTGTATCGGGTCAAGGTAGGTTCGGGTGTAAACACCGTTAAATATTTGTCGGCTGATTCTTGGCACATTCGAGTTTTGATCGGGTCTTGCTCTGGCATGCATCGGATTATATTCCTCTAATATTCGGGTCTTTAACGTAAATCGGTCGGGAGTGTCGAGTTACATTCGAGTCTTGTTTGGGGCATAGTCTGGGAATGTTGGGGCATTATCTGGGGATGTTCTTCTTTGACCAACATCGGGACAATATCGGATGCATTCGCCTCAAAAATGCAAGTCATCGTGTTCGGGGGTAGGTCGCGCGACGTTCGAGTTCTGTATGACGCAGCCTTTAGGTGGGTTAGGGAGGAGAGGTGGACGGGTTTTAGGCGAGGGATTTGACTGGGAGAGGGAGGGGCATGAGGAACAGGTCCAGGTGTTCGTGTAGTGTTTCTTGGAGGCAAGTGTTGTGCAGGTGAAGTGGGTCCAGTTCCTGCATGAATTGCAGAGAACTGAACCCTTAGTGTGGCGACTCGAAGTGATGGGTTTTGAGCAAGTTGGACATAATATTATGTATGTGTAGGTGGGTCCTGGGTTGCTCTCAATGTCTCCGGCTAGAAGAAATCTTCGAGAAATGACAGCCGGAGAGTCATTTCTCGGTGTAGGAAAAACTGTGTGATGTGTGTGTGTTGTGTGAGAGGTGTGGAAATTCCCGGCGTGACCGAAGCCGCTCCAAGGACTCCTGTACGAGTAGGCATAATTGCCCGAAATTGCCTTCATTTCCTGCTCATTTTCATGCATAATCAAAAGCCAGAGCGTAATACAATTATGTATTCGTGAAAGTACGGTAATAGCTTTCAAATTACTCCGGAATCATCCCTGTACGACGTCTGGTTTTCTTGTTAGGATCTTGCAAACGAAGGGCAAAATTGCTAAAAATTACCAAATCCGATAGGCGAAATAGCTAAAAATTACCAATTACTTTCTGTTTTTGCTATGTGTGACGCTGCACATAAGTGAGCTCTCTCTCACACAAACCTGTGTTGTGGCGGGGCCTGTAGGCTCTGGCTGACGTCCATCCGTGCTGCTTGCAAAAGCTGGCCTGGCTCACAGGCTACAAAATAGCCGGAAAATCGTCTCCGTCATATGAGGGGCCCCGCGGGAATTGGGTTAAGAAGTGTGGTTGTTTTGATTATTTGATAGGGTCACCATAAGGGTAATGGTGTGGGGTTTTTTCTGTACAGAAGCTTGGCCTTTTTGGTTGGGGCTTCTTAGGAATGTGACCTTTTTCGTTAGCCATGGAGAAACTGCAGAGGTACAAATTATTATAAGCAACCTCATGTTAAAAATATCTTATATATTTTTGTTTAGCTTTACTTGGCATTCCTCTTCCTCTATGTATCTAGCAATTTAACCCCCTCAAACTCCTTATTACGCCATGGTGTGGTAATTACCCCGGGCCAAAAAGCTCTAAAAGACGATCGAGTGATAACTCAAGCAAGCTTGAAATACGCAGGTGTTTCGTTCATGGTCACCCCTTCGGGGATCAAGGTGTCCGGCAATATATACCGGTAGGCTATAGATAAATTCATTTTTGGGCTATTTCTTCCATTTTATTTATCCTGTTAAAGTGCTTGATTGATTGTTGTGCTAATGTAGTTAGTATTTGGTGTAATTTTACATATTTCAGCTAAATCTGAAGAGCACATGCAATTTATTTGTGCATGTTCAGTAAGTATTGCTGGGGAAAGGGTTAACATATTCATCTTTTGGGGTATTTATTCTATGTTTTTTATCCTGTTTCTGTGATTGATTGAGTTTTGTGCTAATGTAGTTGGTATTTGGTATAATTTTACATATTTTAGATAAATCAGAAGAGCACATGCAATATATTTGGGCATTTTCAGTCAGTATTGCTGGGAAAACGGTTAACATACAGTATTCATCATAGGAAGGGAAGAGGATGTGTAGCTCAGATCTTTGCCCTGAAATATGTTGTGGAGAAATATCTTGAGAAGGGACAAAAGTTGTATGCTGCCTTCATGGACTTGGAGAAGGCCTATGACAGAGTTGATAGAGAAGGTACCGGTATGTAGAAAGTACTTGGAATATACGGAGCAGATAGCAAGTTGCTGAAAGCAGGGAAAAGCATGTATGAGGGTGCAAAGGTGCCAGTATGTGTTGAGAATGAACAGAGCGAGTTCTTTGATCTGAATTTTGGGTTAAAGAAAGGGTGTGTGATGTCCCCGTGGTTGTTTAATATATACTGAACTGTATATGGATGGAGTCATAAAAGAAATGCAAGGATGAGCAGTGGATGTTGGTGTACCACTAATAAGGGAAGGCAACGAGTGGAATGACAGAGTTGATAGAGAAGGTATGTGGAAAGTACTGAGAATATATGGAGTAGATGGCAAGTTGCTGAAATCAGTGAAGAGTATGTATGAGAGTGCAAAGGTATCAGTATGTGTGAAGAATGAACAGAGGGAGTTCTTTGATCTGAATGTTTGGTAAAGCAAGGGTGTGTGATGTCCCGATGGTTGTTCTATATATACAGTATATGGATGGAGTCATAAAAGAAATACAAGGAAGAGCAGTGGATGTTTGTGTACTGCTGTTTGCTGACGATATGAATGGGAGTTGCAGGGTCTGGTAAATATGTTTGGAACAGTGTGCGAAAAATGGAATCTGAAGGTAAATGCGGGGAAGAGCAAGGTTATGGTCTTCAAAAGTGGTGAAGCCACAGAGTGTGAGATGAAGTTGAACGGTCAGGCTATGGAGATTGTCAGCTCATTTAAGTATCTTGGCAGTGTACAGAGTAAAGATGGGAGTATGGATGAAGAAGTGTGGGAGAGGGTGCAACAGGGGAAGACGGTTGTAGGAATGCTGAAAGCAGTAACATGAAATAGGGTGGTCAGTATGGAACTGAAGAAGTCATTGCATGACAGTGTGGTAATCCCGACACTGACTTACGGAAGCGAAGCATGGACGTTGTTGGAGAGATTCAAACCAAGAGTGAAAGGGATGGAAATGAGTTACTTGAGAAGTGTGTGCAGAGTTACATGGAGGGATAGACAGACGAATGAGGAAGTACGAGAGAGGTGTGGTGTGAATGTACTGGAAAGTGCGAAAAAGAACACCTTGAGATGGTTCGGCCATGTGGAACGTATGGGAAGCGAGAGAATGACTAAGAGCGTGTACGAGTGAGGTGGAAGGACAGAGGGAGAAATAAACCGAGAGAGAGGTGGAAGGATGGAGTTAAGAAGTAAATGCTTGAAAGCGGTGCTGGATGGGAGGAGGGGCGTCGACTGACTGGGGACAGAGGTGCATAGGGGTGTTTCGTTCGTGGCCAATCCTTCGGGGATCAAGGCGTCCGTCAATAGATAGATAGATAAATTCATCTTTAGGGCTATTTCTTACATTTTCTTTATCCTGTTAGTGTACTTTATTAAATTTGTTGGTGATGTAGTTTGTAATTGGTGTAATCTTACATATTTCAGATAAAGGATGTCAACAGAATAATAAATGATGAGCTGAAGAGACGTTTAGGTATAAAGAGTATTAGCGAGGAGATGCGTACAAGTAAACTGAGATGGTATGGACATGTGGAGAGAATGGATGAACAAAATTGGGTGAAAAGATGCAGGTCTGCGATTGTGGAGGGAGCTGCACCAAGGGGTGGACCGAGTAAGACCTGGGATCGGACTATACGTGCCGATCTCAAATCCAAAAACTTGACAAGTAAAGCATCCCTTAACAGGGTTGCCTGGAACGCCGCCATTATGAAAAGAGACTGAAACTGCACATCTGTGTGGAGCACTCAGTCTTAACCCTAGTCTAGCGGGTCCTCTGTGGTCGTTTTGGGCCTTTTCAGGCCATTCTGACTGCTATATCAACCATCAGTATGAAAGGAACTGTATTGCGCCAAAAACTAGGTGGAAATCGCTACACAATGACGCCACATACAGCTACGTAGCACTCGTGGAGCACTGACAGTGTTACCTCGAAGATGGAAGTTTAGCTGATTTTGCTACCTTGCTCACTTTTAGCGAACTATTGGTTACACTGTCATCCTCCCGCGCGGTGGGGGAACTGGAGTTAGTGTGGGCCGGGAGGCCACAGATGTCGGACGTATGGATCATTACTATCCCACCCATTTTCACTCGATTTCCACCCTTTTTTCACCCGTTTTTTGCCAGTTTTTTCAACTCGACTTATGTGGTGAGCCGCTTTTTAAGGGTTAAAATGTTATGTACGTATGTATGTATAAATCTGAAGAGCACATGCAATCTATTTAGGCATTTTCAGTCAGTATTGCTGGGTAAAGGGTTAACATATTAATCTTTTGGAGTATTTCTTCCATTTATTTATCCTGTTAGTGAGTTTTATTGATTTCAGTGCTACTGTAGTGGTATTTGGTGTAATTTTACATATTTTAGATAAATCTGAAATGGACATGCAATATATTTGGGCATTTTCAGTCAGTATTGCTGGGGAAACGGTTAGCATACTGTAGTCATCTTAGGAAGGGAAGAGGATGTGCAGCTCAGATTTTTGCCCGGAAATGTGTTGTGGAGAAATATCTGGAGAAGCGACAAAAGTTGTATGCTGCATTTATGGAGTTGGAGAAGGCCTATGACAGAATTGATAGAGAAGGTATGTGGAAAGTACCGGTACTGAGAATATACGGAGTAGATGGCAAGTTGCTGAAAGCAATGAAGAGCATGTATGAGGGTGCAAAGGTGTCAGTATGTGTGGATAATTAACAGAGCGAGTTCTTTAATCTGAATATTGGGTTAAAGCAAGGGTGTGTGATGTCCCCATGGTTGTTCAATATATACCGGTACAGTATATGGATGGAGTCATGAAAGAAATACAAGGAAGAGCAGCGGATGTTGGTGTACCGCTGATAAGGGAAGGAAACGAGTGAAAGTTGCCTCAACAGTACAGTACCGGTACTACTGTTGCTGACAACACAGTTCTGATGAGCGATAGTGAATGGGAGTTGCAGGGTCAGGTAAATATGTTTGGAACAGTGTGTGAAAAACGGAATCTGGAGGTAAATGCTAGGAAGAGCAATATTATGGTCTTTGAAAGGGGTGCAACCATAGAGTGTGAAGTGAGGTTGAACGGCTATGAAGAATGTCACCTCATTTAAGTATTTGGGCAGTGTGTTGAGTAAAGATGTGAGTAGGCCTATGGATGAAGAAGTGTGGGAGAAACTGTAACAGGGGAAGAGCGTTGTAGGAACTCTGAAAGCAATAAGAAGAAATAGGGTGGTCAGCATGGAAGTAAAGAAGTCCTTGCATGACAGTGTGGTAATCCCGACATTGACTTATGGGAGGGAAGCATGGATGTTTCTGACTGGGATTGGTCATTGATAATCATCGGTTATGCTAGTTGGAAAATTAGTGGGGTAGAATGTAGAGTTCGGGTGTACCGCCAGCCTTGTTTACACTACGCGGAGCGGCGGCGGACGCTGGCCATCATGTTCCCGTCTATTTGACTGCTTTTGGATACAATAATAGGTTGAGGGGGGTCACCCCCCCCCCCATGACATATTGTCATCATCATATATATTGCCAGCAGGAGGCAAATAACCGAAAAAAACGCCTTCAAAATAGACGCGAACTAAAGGCTGGTTCACACATAGCCGAGTCGGTGCGCGAGTCCAACACGAATGATGAAATTTTGCTATTCAGCAATGACTCGTCGATACTCCTCAACACTCGTATAGACTCGTGCTACGCTCGTGTATGCTCTTTGTTTACTCGACACACTCGTGGGTACTCGCCACGGGGTCCAAAAATGTCATGCATGCATGAAATTTTTGGGTCCCGTGGCGAGTACCCACGAGTGTGGCCTAAATACGTGTAGACTCGTGTACATACGTGTTAACTCGTGTTTGACTCTGAATAACTCTTCGTTATTCGTGTTAACTCGTGTTGACTCGTGTAAACCCGTGTAACACTCTTTGGTGATTCGTCGATTTCGTCATCATTTCGACGTTGACGAAGCAACACGTGTCTACATGCAACAACACGTATGTAACACACATGCAACACGTATCAACAAGAGTAGAAAGCACGAATGTGAGTGCCAAAATTTGGTGCCCCCATGATGCCAGAGTTTACACGATTCAAACACGAGTAAACAAGAATAAACACGATCCACTGAGAAAAAAACACGAGTGTAACACGAAAAAGCAAGTGTCATTTGAAATACCGTTATTTCAAAAATGTAGGAGGAATCAACGAGAGTTTACACGGATGTAACACGAGTCAACACGTGTGCAACAGAGATCCAGCGAGAGTCAACGCGTTGTCTTTCGTGTTGATCCGTATAACAATCGTGTTGTTCCGTGTAACAATCGCGTTGACTCGTGTTAGACTCGTTCATACTCTTTGTTTACGTGCCCTGGAATGTGGCCATTATTTTTCAAATTTTTGCCACTCGTGTTGGGTTCGTGTTACACTCGTTTTGACTCTCAGTCACTCGTACAGATTCTTGCATGAACACGTGTTGACTCGTATTGACTCGAGTTAACTCGTGTTACACTCTCCTTGACTCGGGAGCAATTGCTACTCGCGGCCGACTCAGCCTCCAGCGACGGCGATAATCGACGAGTGTGACTCGTGTTGGACTCGCGCACCGACTCGGCTATGTGTGAACCAGCCTTTAACCACGGTGATCGACATATGTAAACATGACGGCGGCGGTGTCGGCGTCGGACACTGGCGATAATGTTCCCGTCTATTTTGAATGCCATTGGATACAAGAATATGTTGAGGGGGGGCTTTGCCCCCATGATGTGTTGTCATCATCATATATATTGCCAGTAGGGAGCAAACAACCAACAAAATTGCCGCAAAGCCCTCCCCTCAACATATTATTGTATCCAATGGCAGTCAAAATGGACGGTAACATGATTGCAAGCATCCACCGCCGCTGCCGCCGTCATGTTTACATGGTCGATCGCCGCAGTTATTGTAAGTTCGCGTTTATTTTGAGTTTTTGACGACGATTTTTTTTGGTTAGGCTTATTTGCCCCCTGCTGGCAAATTATATGATGATGACAATATGTCATGGGGGGTGTTTGCCCCCCTCAACATATTATCGTATCCAACGGCATTCAAAATGGACGGGAACATGATGGCAAGCTTCCGTCGCCGCTCTGCGCAGTGTAAACAATGGTGGGGGTAGGCCCAAACTCTACATTCTACCCGGCTAGGCCTATATTATAGGCTACAATAAATAAGTAGGCTAGGCTATTTTATCTATAGGCTATGCCTAGTCTAATATTACAATTTAAGGTAGCATTCAAGTTGACTACAGCAGGACTTACCCTTGACCAGGTATAGGCTATCCTAGTGTTTACTAGGCCTATACCCCTTTGAAAGGATATTAGCCTAGCCTAACCTAACAACCTTACCTAACCTATTATAGTAGGCTATTATGGGTGGGGGCTGCCATCCCCACACCCCGATTTTTGGTGTATTTGTCTATTTTGTCTGTGAAGTGGGAATTTTTTCAATTTGTCAATAACGAAAATCCTCCATGCGGACTATAGCCTATGGAGAAAAATATTGCGAATCTATTGTTGCCTATTATCTCTAATAAATTGTTTCTCATAATGCTGCAGTAGTGTCGTTTAAAATACCAACCATTTAATTGTGTGCCTTTAAAAATGACCTAAATTAGGCTATAGGCTACTGGAAGATTAGAAGAATCTTTAAGAAAGACTAGGTTAGGGTTATTGTCGTGCCAAAGCTAGATTATAGCCTAAATATAAAAGGAAGTGAATAAAATGAAATATGGCGAAAAAAATCGCCGTCAAAATAGACGCGAAGTTAACCGCGGCGATCGCCCTATGTAAACATGACGACCGTACACCCGGTAACTACATCCATCCCATTAAAAGTTACTGTGGGACACAAAATATGTTGAGGGGGTCTCTGCGCCTCTGCCCCCCCACGTCGGCCCGTCACGTATTATGATGTACGGTAAGTCATCATCATCTGTGCTAATTCATAGGATCCCCAATTAAGGACAAAGTCAATCAACAGACGAAATAAGCTCCCAAATTACAATAACATAGCGGCCCGCCGTTTATGGGCGACTTTTTACACGTCATTTTAAATGTTACTTTCATGGCCTGGTCTAGGCCTAATAGATTTTTCCAAAAAATCAAACTTAAATTAAAAGGAAGTAGCCTAGCCTACAGTTTATAGGAAGGCTATTCCAACATGCATTCCAGAACTTAGGCTAGCCTTGGCCTAGGCTATATGAAAATTTGTGGGTGGTCTGCCAAAAAAGAATCACTAGGCCTATTAGGCTATGGGTAGGCTAGTATGGGGTGCATTTTGCAAATCTTCTGAACTCTTAGGCCTAGGCTAGGCTAAATTAAAACTCACAAAATCTGAGTAAAACCAGCACTAGAATTTTGTCTTGTCTTGTCTTGGGGGTTAAGGGCAACCTCAGGCGAATACTCGCCCGCTCTGGCCCTACCGTAGTCGCGGAGATCCTATTTCACAATTAAATTAGTTTATAGTTAAGGTTAAAATTCACCACCGTGTCACTTTCACTCTAGGTCATTCGTAGAACCGTAACACTGTAAAGGCAACAACCCAATAGCAGGTCATCAGGTGGCGAACCAGAGACCTACAAACCGCGGTACTAGGGTCAGAGCAATGTCTTGAAGCGAGGTGCCCTTATCAACCAACCCCAGACAATCCAGTAGGAGCTGTCGGAAGGAATCCATCTTTGAAGCCAGAAAGGGACGCCCATCCACATGCTCAGTGACGGGACGAGGCGAGGCTTAGGAGGCATATGTAGGATGACCAGATGTAGGATGTGGAGGGGAAGAGGTACCGTACGACGATACATGGGATGCGGAGACTGGAGGGAAGAGCTCGTCAAAGTCATACGGTTCCTCAGGACCTCAACAATAACTGGGGGACGGCCGGTGCGGGCAATGGTCGATCGCCGTAGTTAATATAAGTTCGCGTCTATTTTGAGGGCGATTTTTGTTGTAGTTAGGCTAGGCCTAGGCTATTTGCCCCCTGCTGGCAATATATATGATGATGACAATATGTCATGGGGGGTGATTGACCCCCTCAACATATTATTGTATCCAACGATCGCTAACCTCTGTATCTCAAAAAGGGCTAGAGCAAATTGGATGTAAATTTCCACATCTAGGCTATTCCTTGACAGATTTGCTCCCTCCAATTAATATTTATTAGCATAAATTCAGCCTAGTTTAGCCTATAAAACAAAAACTAACATTTGTTTAGCCTAGGCCTACATATAAAGAGAAAAAACCCACTCGTACTGCAATTATAAGCATAAATATGAGTATCTAAGTTACAAAGCAAATGTTTTTGTATAGCCTAAAATAAACCATAAAATTGTCATCTTTACATTAATCTGATAATCTGATACATTAGGAAAAAATGCATTAAGAGTTGTGTTAGCGGGTCTATCGTCCCTTATATTTACGTAGTCGCACGCTCGCAGTTACATTCGCGTCTAATTTGACTGTGGTTATTTGCCCCTGCTGGTGATATATATGATAATGACAATACCGTAAGTAATAGGGGGATAAAGCCCCTTCAACCCATTATTGTATCCCACGGCCAGGCGTTGGGTAAATTGTTTTGTTACCGGCCGGCGGATTGAGGGTGGCTTTACCAAGTTTACCCCAGCAGTTAAATTAGAAGCGATTGTAGACCTAACTGCAAGCGTGCGACTAGGCTATATAAACAAAGCTTTTGGTATGAGCCAGCCGTCCGGCTGGCTCAGTTGATAGCGTGCCTGATTCCCACCTTGAAGGTCTCGCGTTCAATCCCCGCTCAGATTGAAAAGTTTTTCTGGGATACAGCCGGCGGTTACCATCTCCCCATGAGCAAGGGGGATGGGTAATGGTCTCTGGTAGACTAAAGAAAGCCAAGCGCTTGCGAATCCTCGAAGGAGGAGAGACGGGCGCTATATAAGTAACCAGAAGATTATTAGGGGTTCGTCCCCTACGGGGAACCCCTATTGTAATCATTAAACCTGGAATTTCATCCAAATGTTTCTTACGCGCCGGTTTCGACGCAATAACTCCAGAACCGCTTTTTGGATCGGGATCAAACTTTCACAAGAGGTGCCTTTTTGTATTGGGCAACTTTTGATATGCTAAACATCCGGCATGGTGGCCAAACAGGTCCGTGGCAGCTGATTTCCCGAAAAACTTGACGCTTAAATACCGTCTCTCCCACTCACAGGAAACGACTGGGGCTTTGGCATACGCACTCCCCTACTAATGCTCCGCAAATTTTATAGAGAAGGTTTTGCTTTTGCACGTGGGGTTTTTTCCGGCAATCTTGAAAAAAACTCGAATTCCACTTAAAATTCCACATCTTGAAAACTACACCGATGATCAGAGCCATGCTTGCGTAGTTGGGTGAGGCTCGCGATTCCGAACGTTTTGATACCAAAAAATATAAATGGGTGGAATAGTTTGGCCGCAGCATTGAAAACTGTCTATTCTTAAATTACTTTAAAACCGAATTCGCTACCACACACAAAGTTTACCGTCTACAGTCTATAGGCTTCCACGCATCCCCCAGTTTTGCTTAATAACATAATCTCTTTATTATTCAGTCCTAACTTTTGTTTTTTTATTGAACTCTCTCAAAACCGTTCGAGTCCCTACGAATTCCAGCAATTATTTAGCCAACCTACCTATACATACCTACCCTACCAAATAATAATGATAAATTCAACTTTATTTTTGGTAAATGACAGAGTATTGGCTAAGGTTTTTAACAATTCCTCCCTTTGCCAAATGCTTAGTTTAATAACAATGATATGGACCTTTAACCCTTAATTAGCGGCGAGCAACATAAGTCGAGTTAAATAAAGCTGGACTATGTGGCGGCGCCCGACATAGGTCGAGTGGCAATTTCAGCACGTAATGTGGCTGAGAGAGAGAGACAAGTGGTGGCAGGAGACTAGCGAGCGTATGACTGCTCCAGACCACCGCGGCGAACCTACTGACACAAATCTCAGCTCCCTCCTCCCTCTCTCACTCGCTACATACTCAATTATGTACCGAAACTACCGAATTACCTGCTTTTTGCACTCGCGTTGCACGGTTATTGCAAGAAAACTATCCATCATACAAGGATCGTTATGGTGTCATTCGAAAGCTCTGTTTATGCCCTTTCAGGGATAGGTACTTGTTTTACGTTCTGGGTCTTATTTAGGCATGAAAATGATCACGTAAACAGCCCTATTTTGGCTAAAAACACCCCGCTGTGCGGTACATATAAATAAACCGCATAGGCCGCTCGTAAGGTGTTAAAGTTTTGGCAATTGCCCGTGTGACTCCTATTTTAACCCTCCTAAAGTGTTACCACGAAATACCGCTAGATCCTTTCTCAAAAGTCGCTAGCATGTTGCTACATAGCCAAACAATGTTAGGATAATGCTGCAATTTCTAAAGAGTTTTGGTTTGTTTGTTTTGCAAATTTTACAATGTAGTATGACTAGAATGTCTGAAATTTTCAAATAATCCCTAGTAAATGTCTCTAGATATAAAAGAAATGGCTGCTAGATTGAAGTAAATAGCTCTACATTTAGCGGTAATATGTAGCTTTACAACTGGCACCACTGCAACCACCACCCAGTATGTCTCCACAAAATACCGCTAGATCCTTTCTCAAAAGTCGCTAGCATGTTGCTACATAGTCAAACAATGTTAGAATAATGCTGCAATTTCTAAAGAGTTTTGGTTTGTTTGTTTTGCAAATTTTACAATGTAATATGACTAGAATGTCTGACATTTTTAAATTATCCCTAGTAAATCTTAGATATGAAAAAATGGCCTCTAAATTGAAGTAAATAGCCCTACATCTAGCGGTAATATGTAGCGATACAACTGGCAACACTGCCTACAGTAAGTGTTACCCCAAAACACCGCTAGATCCTTTCTCAAAAGTCGCTAGCACGTTGCTACATAGTCAAACAATGGTAGAACAATGCTGCAATTCCTAAAGAGTTTTGATTTGTTTGTTTTGCAAATTTTACAATGTAATATAACTAGAATGTCTGAAATTTTCAAATTATCCCGAGTAAATGTCTCTAGATATGAAAAAATGGCTACTAAACTGAAGTAAATATAGCTCTACATCTAGCGGTAATATGTAGCGGTACAACTGGCAACACTGCCTACAACTACCCTCTCATCATCAATGATTATGCTCTGCTGAGGTTTGTATTTGCTTATCTTATCCTGTGTATAAATGTAACCCTTACACATGTTTCTATTAAATAATGACATTAAACAGGATTCATGATTTAAATACAAGGCTAGATATTTATCGGAAGTACGTATTTACCTTCGGAAAGCTAAAATATAATGTTTACACATATGGGATAGGGAGGGAGGTATAAGGGGTGGACCGATGGAAGGGAAGAGAACCCCGATATACAAGATACATAGCTTCATATGCGCGTATTGATCACTTTCATGCTATTATGTATGCATACAGAAGTAGCAGGACACATATGTCAAGAGTGAACACCAATAACTTAATCCATACACAGTAAAAAAGACGGAAATAATATCGTACATACGAAGTGATGGAATGGGATGGGGGGAGTGTGTATGATAATGTAAACAGGACAGTTCGTCGCTAGATAGGCGTGTGTGTGCTTGTGTGATGGTCTTGTGTAGCTATGTTTGTGCTTGTTTGAGTGTTGAGTTATCTCTCTCTCTCTCTCTCTCTCTCTTATTTATCGCTGTCTTCCTTACGATTACGACATACTGTACTAGTGCATGAGAACAGGAAATAGGGAGCCTCGCTCTCTCTCACAAATGAGAACATAAGTAAACAGGAGTCTGCAGAGAGCCGATTGGCTATAAGACTCGGTAGCCTATTCCACATATCTACAACTCTGTTACTAAACGAATAGAGGCAGATCCCTTACACACCCAGTCTCTCTCTGTCGCTCGTTTGCTTGCACACCGGTACAAATGAGGCAGATCCCTTACAAGATGAACATGGGAATCTGCAGAGAGACAAGTGGCCCACAAAAGGCAGATCCCTTTCACATACAACCCATTTCATCCATATGACTATCTGATTTTATCTTTAAATTCTCTATTGTTCTTGATCCCACTATAGCACTAGGTAGCCTATTTCACATATCTACGACTCTGTTACGAGAGAGGCAGATCCCTTACACAGCCAATCTCTCTTATTTGCACACTGGTACAAAGGAGGCAGATCCTTACACATGCTACCAAGATGAAAATGGGAGTCTGCAGAGAGCCGGTTGGCCCACACACGGCAGATCCCTTTCACACCCAATCCATCTCGTCTTATCAAATTTTATGTTGAAGCTCTATTGTTATTGATCCCACTATAGCACTTGGTAGCCTATTCCACATATCTACAACTCTTACCAAGCAAATAGAGGCAGATCCCTTACACAGCCAATCTCTTCTCTCTCTCGCTCTTGTTTGTTTGCACACCGGTACAAAGGAGGCAGATCCCTTACACATGCAACCAAGATGAAAATGGGAGTCTGCAGAGAGTCAAGTGGCCCACATAAGGCAGGTCCCTTTCACACTCAACCCATCTCATAAACTTTACCTGTTATTTACACTACATACTATACACCCATGTTATCATATACCTGCAACCAAAACACAATTGTAAGAAATAGGAACATAAGAAAATGGGAGTCTGTAGAGAGCCAATTGGCCCACACAAGACAGATCCTTTTCACACCCAACCCATCTCATAAAAACTCTCTCTCATTTATCTCTGTCTTCCTTACATTTATGACATCCTAGTCTCTCTCTCTCTCTCACAAATGAGAACATAAGAAACCGGAGTCTGCAGAGAGTCGATTGACCCACACATGTCAGATCCCTTTCACACCCAACCCATCCCGCGCTCTCTCTCTCTCTCATATTTATCGCTATCTTCCTTACGTTTACGACATCCTATTCTCTTGCCATACTCCCTCTCTCCTTCACAAATGAGAAAATAAAAAAATAAGAAAACGGGAGTCTCCAGAGCCGATTGACCTACACATGGCAGATCCCTTTCACACCCAACCAATCTCGTTCTATCTAATTTCAAGTTGAAGCTCTATTGTTCTTGATCCCATTATAGCACTCGGTAGCCTATTCCACATATCTACAACTCTGTTACTAAACGGATAGAGGCAGATCCCTTTTACAGCCAATCTCTTCCTCTCTCGCTCTTGTTTGTTTGCACAATCTGCTCCTTCTGTAGTTTCTCCATGCCCGATAAGTTAAATGATCTTTTGATATCTGTGACACAGCATTTGTATCAAACACAATACCCTGCTTGCAAAACCGTCGAACCCCGGACAACGTTGCTTGCAACTTTAATTATTATTATTATTATTATGCCCACAACTACAACTCTTACCAAAACTGCAATTAGCCTATTTTTGTTTGTTTTGTCAGTCTAGGCTGAATTATGGAGGCTAGGCTAAATTATTTAGCTGCAATTAGCCTAGCCTGTTTTGTTTTGTTCTTTCAGTCTAGGCTAAATTGTGGTAGGCTAGGCTAAATTCTTTAACATGTGTACTATTGTGTAGGCCTGTGCTTTCCAATAGAAGTAAAAATAATGTAACCTAGCCTAATGCAATTTTACTAAAACCCAAGCCTACCTGAATATAGCCCTGTGCAGATCTCAACAGCAAAAACAACAAAAAATATGTTGAGCAGTGAAATAAAATTAAGCTAGGCCTAGGCCTGTTTTCTCATGGGCCTAATAACCTAATGAAGTATACTATAGCCTAACCTAATTTAAGTTATTTCACAAAATACTAATAGGCCTACCCAGCCCTCCTCATATATTATTTTCCATTGTAAAATAAGTTTGTGCTTAACTGCAGTAATGAAAGGTAGCCTATAAATAGGCTAGCCTATGTTGGTTGTGCAATTGTCTCGATTTGACTATTTTTACCTAATTAGGCCTAAAGCAGCCTGAGCCTATTCCCAACCCCCAAACAGAATCCTATGTTAAGCCCTAGGCTAGGCCTAGGCCTAATCCAACTCTCAATAAAAATTCGTACTGCTAAATTCGTACCTACCGGTAGCGCTGCCTAGGCTAGGCCTATATTTTTCGTGAATAGATAATTATAGAAAATGGTTTAAAGGAAAGACCATCCTATATTATGTTCAAATAATATGTAATAGCACTGTGTATGGTTGTATTAAATTTAAATAATGATAGATGTGTATATTAATGGGATAAATACTCCGAAGTTCGCATACGTTCAGAAAATTATAGTGCAACACTGTTGCCAGATACTAATCAATGCCATTATCATTATATCATAATGCATTTTACTCATTTGCATAATTTCAAATACCTAGGACATTAATATAATATTTTCCTATCTTTTTTGTAGTGATATGTGTATGATTTAGTGGTATATTGGTGTCTGTCTAGGGTTATAATGCATTGTGAAAGTTACCTCTGAATCTCTGACTTGGTAACAGTTCGGTATGGGCCGGCTTAAGTAACTCTGCTTTCTTTGAGTACTACAAGGCAAGAGAAGCTTTCGGTTCTGTCATTACTGTTCAAGGTAAACAGCAACTGCTAAATTCGACATCATGTTCAAATAATATGTAATATCACTGTCTATGGTTGTATTAGACAAAAATCGTGATAGGTTTCTATTTTATGTGGATAAATAGTATTAAGCTGAATAAACTAAATACCGAAAGTTCACTAGAGTGGTTGTTGATACATTTGCTAGACATCATCATCATCATCATAGATATGAGGGAGGAGGGAGGTAGGAAGGAAGGGCAGGGTAAGTCACACAGGCAATTGCCAAAACATTAAAGGTCCATATCATTGTTATTAAACAAAGCATTTGGCAAAGGGAGGAATTGTTAAAAACCTTAGCCAATACTCTGTCATTCACCAAAAATAAATTTGAATTATCATTATTATTTGGTAGGGTAGGTATGTATAGGTAGGTTGGCTAAATAATTGCTGGAATTCGTAGGGACTCGAACTGTGTTGAGAGAGTTAAATACAAAACAAATAATAGATTTGAATAATAAAGAGATTATGTTATTAAGCAAAACTGGGGGATGCGTGGAAGCCTATAGACTGTAGACGGTAAACTTTGTGTGGGTAGCGAATTCGGTTTTAAAGTCATTTAAGAATAGACAGTTTTCAATGCTGCGCCAAACTATTCCACCCATTTATATTCTTTTGTTATCAAAACGTTCGGAATCGCGAGCCTCACCCAACTACGCAAGCATGGCTTTGATCATTGGCGTAGTTTTCAAGATGTTGAATTTTAAGTGGAATTCGAGGTTTTTTCAAGATTGCCGGAAAAAAACCCAAGTGCAAAAGCAAAACCTTCTCTATAACATTTGCGGAGCATTAGTAGGGGAGTCCGTATGCCAAAGCCCAGTCGTTTCCTATGAGTGGGAGAGACGGTATTTAGGCGTCAAGTTTTTTGGGAAATCGGCTGCCACGGACCTGTTTGGCCGCCATGCCGGATGTTTAGCATATCAAAAGTTGCCCAATACAAAAACGCACCGCTCTTGTGAAAGTTTGATCCCAATCCAAAAAGCGGTTCTGGAGTTATTGCGTCGAAACCGGCGCGTAAGAAGAATTTGGATGAAAAACCGGGTTTAATGATTACAATAGGGTTTCCCCGTAGGGGACGAACCCCTAATAATACCCGGCAATACAAATACAAACATAATACTTACTTGTTTACTTACTAATTAAAAAAAGGGGTGGGGTAGGGGTGGGGGCAAGAAATACAATAAGTTAGGGGTAGGACGGAAACACAAGAAGCAGAATAGGGAGTAAAAACAATCTAGAATAGTGAAGAGGAAAAGAAAGACGACTTGACAACAACATAACAAAAACATACAGGGGAATAAAGGTGATGATGGTAACCAATATTACACACAAGAATGAGGAGAATACGGATACATAAGAATACGGAGAAATAGAACGACGAATTGAGAATGAATATATAGAAAATGTAAGGGAAATACAGGTGGTGATGTTATAAATATAGTCTCTCTCTCTCTCTCTCTCTCTCTCTCTCTCTCTCTCTCTCTCTCTCTCTCTCTCTCTCTCTCGGTGTAAGTTGAAGACAGTATAGTCATTATCTTTCCATTTTTATTTATTTCAACATAAATTGAGTGTTTTGGTGTGATTTTAAGTATTTATGCAATCTCAATAGTCAAAGCTCTCTCTCTCTCTCTCTCTCTCTCTCTCTCTCTCTCTCTCTCTCTCTCTCTAGGTTACAGACTATAACCATTTCCTTTTTTTCTATTCCAACACATAAATAGTGTTTGGTGGAATTTTAAGTATTTATGCTGTCTCTAGTCATCTCTCTCTCTCTCTCTCTCTCTCTCTCTCTCTCTCTCTCTCTCTCTCTCTCTCTCTCTCTCCGTGATGGATGAAGAGGACTAATGGCAGGGTTGTGGGGAAAATAGTGGCACGCCGAATAAAAGACGGGGGCGCTTAAATGGGGGGGGGAGGGGGCAGAAGGGGGGCGCTGAAATAAGGATGGATGGCTAGGGAAAGTAATGGATGGGGGATAGTTGATTGATGATGCTGTTGTTGCTTACTTAAGCCGTTGTCATACGAGCGCTTTTTCCGTCAGTTTTCCACGAGCAAGTATTTTCTCGTATTATTTCGGAACATTTTCGCACTGGTATCGGTAACTAGACTGAAGGTAGATAATGTTAGGTGGCTGAATTCTGATAAAGTGTGATTTTTTAAGCTTCTAGACCATAATTACCCGTAAACATTGGTCGAAAAACTGCTCGTGTGACTCCGGCTTTACTCCAGATATTATGTATACTGAATGGCATCAACGAAATAGGTTGGTGTATTAAGGGGGCCCACCTCGTTTTTTTTTCTCTCTCTCTCTCTCTCTGTTGTATCCATTCGGCCCCATTCAGCCTACTATTTCAAGACGTTTATCCAAGTCCAGGTGTCGATATTTTCATGGCGAGCGGTAGCGAGTCAGCATATTTAAAACAACAAATTTGACAGCCGCCTAAATTTGTAAATTTTTCGATAGAAAAATGTCTCCAGCGAAGCCAGATTTCTCCATACAATGCTGGCTCGCTATCGCTCGTCAGGAAGAAATAGACACCTGGACGGGGATAAACGTCTTAAAATAGTTGGCTGAATGGGATCGAATGGATACAAGCCAGAGAAAGAGAGAAAAGGAGAGACAAAAGCAGGTCACCCCCCTTAACAGGTCAGACACCACCAGATGCAACAACGAAGTCAGAAAAATAACATGTCCTCGTCAGACGTCATAAGTTCGAACCTCTGGCGTTCAAACATCAGGATTCTTCGGTCCCACAACCCTCAACCCATTTTTTTTTTGGGGGGGGGGGGCTACTTATTCATATTTTCTTTTATTTTGAATTTCCTCGCTAGACTTCCATCATGATTTTAAAAAATACCCCTTATACCTCCTTCCAAGATATATTTGTACATTTTTCGGTTGACAAATGTCCAGAATTCGATAATGAATATTAATCGTGATCGTGTACTCACCCTTTAACTGTGTTGGTGGTGTAATGGTTTAGATGCTTATGTTCTGGGTGTGGTGTCCCGAGTTTGAATCCCGGGAGGACCATATGATTTCATTAGTTTATTCAAGTACATTGGGGTTTGCAATTGATGATTAATGTTAAGAACGGGGTGTTACTTATTTCTATAGGTTCAGGAACTAATGTATAGCGAGGCCGATCCTTAGTGATCTTGGCCCCATTCAATGTTCTTTCCTCTCACTAAAACATTACGCTTTCCATTATACCATCTTTCATTCTCGCTCTCTCTCTCTCTCTCTCTCTCTCTCTCCAGACTAACTCATTTCTCACTCTCCGTTATGCTCTCTCTTTCTCACTTTCTCAATCTCACCCTCTCTCTCTCTCTCGTTATCTTTATCCCATCGTTTGGTCATTTCCCCCTTTTTGTTAGCCATTCCCCCTCCGTTCGACTCTCTCTCTCTCTCTCTTTCTCTCTCTCTCTCTCTCTCTCTCTCTCTCTCTCTCTCTCGCAGTTACCTCTATCCCACCGTTTACTAATGTTTATCCCGTTCTCTCTGTTCTGTATTTCGACCTTTGTCGGCGTCTCTGTTTCATCCCCCCCCCAAAAAAAAAAACCCACACACACACATCCCTCCCTCCCTTTCTCTTTTTCTTTGTATCTTTAAACCTTTATTTAGCTATGCTCTATTCCGGCACACTGTATGGTTGTATGTACGGTAAAGTATCTAAGCTACAGAATCTAACCATATAATAGAACGGAAAGACAAGTGTGAAAGACCTTGGGATTTTAATGTCTGAAAATATGGGTTTCAAAGAACATAACCAGGTCAAAGTTGCGGCTGCAAAACGTATAACGGGTTGGATTCTGCGTACATTTAAAACATGCGGTGAATTACCTATAAGAACATAACATAAGAAAATGGGAGTCTGCAGAAAGCCGATTGGCCTAAGCAAGGCAGATCCCTGTCCCACACAACCCCAATTACAAAGCCCAATTATAGGCTCAACACTCTAATACCCTGAGGATCATCTTACCAAAACGGTTAGAGATTAACGCAGGATTACGGGGGTCTGGAGAGCGCTGATTGGCCCAACCCGGCTGATTCCCCTTCACACCCAACCCTTCTCGTCCATATGCTTATCCAATGTTATCTTAAAGCTCCCTACCGTTTGTAATCCCACTATAGCACTTGGTAGTCCATTCCACCCATCTACAACTCTGTTACCAAACCAATATTTGCCTATATCTTTTCTGAAACGAAATTTATCTAATTTGAAACCATTGGTACGAGTTCTTTCGCTATCACTGAGCTTTAGTACATTTGTCATGTCCCCTTTGTTAATCCCACTAACCCCCTTGAACACCTCTATCATATCCCCTCTAACTCTGCGTCTCTCTAACGAATGTAAACCTAATTTCTTCAACCTTTCTTCATACGGAAGATTTCTAATATTATGGATCATTTTTGTCATTCTACGCTGAACTCTCTCCAATGAATCTATGTCCATTTTGTAATAAGGACACCAAAATTGGACAGCATAATCCATATGGGGTCTCACGAATGACAAGTAAAGTTTTAAGATAACATCAGCAGTCCTGTTACTCACACTCCTAGAGATGAACCCGAGAATCCTGTTTGCCTTATTACGAACGCTTATACAATGTTTTCTAGGCTTCAAATCATTGCTAACAAACACACCTAGATCTTTCTCACAGTCTGAATTTTCTAATTCTAAATTAGCTAGTTTATATTTAACATTTGTTTGCATCTTCCCTATCTTTAATACCTTGCATTTGTCAATGTTAAACTTCATCTGCCAATTTACTGACCATTCATGTAAGGTATCTAGATCCCTTTGGAGGCACTCTATATCTCTATCTGAATCAATTGATCTCCCCATTTTAGTATCGTCTGCGAATTTACTTATCCTACTAGTTATACCTAATCTAGGTCATTTATGTAAATAAGAAACAACAGGGGTCCTAATACCGATCCCTGGGGGACACCACTTTTGACTGCTCCCCACTCTGACTTGGTACCATTTATGCTGACTCTCTGTTTCCTACCAATTAGCCATGACCTAATCCATCCCAACAACGACCCTCCTATTCCATGTGCCTCAACCTTTCTCATCAATCTCTCATGAGGGACTCTGTCGAAAGCTTTACTGAAATCTAAATATATAATATCATATGACTTGTCACTATCTACTGCTTCATATACCTCTGAGAAAAAGCTAAGCAAATTAGTAAGGCAAGAACGTCCCTGAGTGAATCCATGCTGAGAAGAATTTATTAAGTTAAATTTGTCTAAGTGGCTTCTAATTTAACTAGCAATAATAGACTCTAGCAACTTTCCTATGATTGATGTGAGACTAATGGGACGGTAATTGGATGCTATCGATTTATCACCTTTTTTGAAGATCGGAACTACATTTGCAAGCTTCCAAGCTTCTGGAACTAAACCTGTTTCTAATGACTTGTTAAATAAAAATGCTAATGGGCTACTTAACTCATCTCTGCATTCTTTTAATACTCTAGCATATACCTCGTCAGGACCAGGCGATTTTTGAGGTTTCAGTCTGTCAATTTCCTTAAGCACATCATTTCTACTTATACTAACTGTACTTAACATATTTTCTATACTATCACTATATACCATATTGACTTCTGGAATCTGTGCCAAATGTTCATTAGTGAAAACGGAAAGAAACTGACTATTTAATGTACTGCACATTTCTAAATCATTTTCTGTAATTTCTCCTATTGAAGTTTTTAGGGGGCCTATTACATCTCTAACTTTAGATTTATATAGTTGGTAAAAAGCTTTAGGGTTATTTTTTGAGTCACTGGCTATCCTTATTTCATAATTTCTTTTTGCTTTCCTGATTTCCTTTTTGACCTGTCTTGATAGAGTCTGATAGTATATATGTAAATGATTTTCGCCTTTCTTTATTTTTCGATATATTCCTTTCTTTTTTCCTATAAGATCTATTAGCTTATTAGTCATCCATTTTGGTTGGTTCTGCGTCGATCTAAATCTTCTTTTAGGGATATATTTATTTTGAGCATTGTGGAGTGAAGCAATAAACTGGTTATATGTAGGTGGCAAGTTTAACTCTGGCATATCCTGACTTAATTGCTTAACAATAGGGTCCACCCTTAAGTCTCTTCTTAGCCCACCATAATCGGCTTTTCTGAAATCAGGATAAGTGTCGTATTCTCTTTAGCATTCCCTGTCCATTGTATATTAAAATAAATAGATTTATGATCGCTATTTCCTAGGTGGTCACCAATCTCTACATTATTTATCATATGTTCATTGTTACTGAAAACTAAATCAAGAATATTAATACCTCTAGTCGGCGTATCTATGAATTGAAATACAAAACTATCTTGTACTACCTCAATAAACTCTACTGAATCGGAGTCGCCTATTTGGTGCTGCCAATCAATGTTCGGAAAATTAAAATCCCCCATAATGCACACATTGCTAAACCTTGATGCTATTTTAATTTCCTCCCATAACGATGTTCCGCCATTTCTACTCATATTAGGCGGTCTATATATAACTCCAATAACTATGGTCTCACTACCTTCGTTAACCTCTGCCCAAACACTTTCATTATCATTATTTAGTCTAATACCTGATTTAATACAGCTTTTTAATGTATTCCTGACAAACACTGCTATACCCCCGCCCCTCCTACTTGTTCGGTCATATTTAAACAAACTATATCCTGGAATATCAAATTCTGCTAAAAAATGCCTAGATTCTGTATTAATCCACGTTTCAGTTAGCGCTATTATGTCTATATTTTCTGTGCTAACGAGTGCTCTAAGTTCGTTCATTTTATTACATAAACTCCTACAATTTGTATAATATACCCTCAACCTATTACTTTTATTTGCAACTAATTTTCTATTGTGTTTAGCTAATTTATTATTTCCTGTTGAACTACTAGCTCTAGACGGAAATTCTACTCTATCAGTATTCTCATCTTTACTATCAGTTACATGTGCAGTGTTATCGATACTACTATTACACATCACTATATCCGTACTATCTTCACTGATTATTTCTATTTTACTCACTGGTTTGTCACATGAAGTACCTGCTCCATATGGAGACAGTATTTTACTTACACACCCAGGTTTTTTTAACGAAACCCCGCAACAATCTTGTCGAGTGAGCTGGCCAAGGTCGAAACTCCTAGTCGAGAGAGATGTACTCCATCCTGGGCATACAGTTCATCCTTACCATAAAAGAGGGGCCAGTTATCCAGGAATGGAATAGTATTTGCCTTGCAATACTTCTCCAGCCGGCTATTTACACCAATAGCCCTGGAGGACCATTCCTTCCTTACCCCTCTTCTTGGCAGGATACTGTTTACCACAGGAACTCCACCCTTTTCCTTGATCCTCTCCAACATTTGCTGATACTTGGAGAGCAACTCCTCAGTCCTGCATCTCCATATATCGTTGCTCCCTGCATTGAGGAAAATGATTGGGTCCTCCCCACTCACTTCCAGGACAGCATCTATCTTCTCAGCCACCCTCCCGACTCCGGCACCAGGCACGCAGACAACTTCACCAACCTGAGTGTTTGTTGCCCTGCCAAGGTATCTAACCAATGAATCACCGACAATGAAAACAGACTTAGCTTTTTCCTTTTGTCGGCGTGTAGCAGCAGTTGTTGCAGCAACAGCAGCAGACTCCCCCCCCCCCTCACTGCCTCGATGATCGCCACTTCCTCGCCATCACTCTCATCAGCCAAGGTGCTGAAGTTGTTGTGGGTCTTGAGTGGCTGCCTTTTCAGCTTACAGGCCGTTGCACTAGTTGACACCACTTTCCAAGGGGCTTCACGATCCCTGGGAACACTTCCGGTAGCCTCACACTTCTTCTCCGCCATAGCTAGTCTCAAGGCCAAATTTTCATCTTTGAGACACTGAATCTCCTGCTCCACACTCTCCAGTCTTTCTTGCAAAGCAAGACAAAGCTGGAGAGTATGGGAGGAGACAGCAGACTCATCAACAACAGCCATCACTAAGAAAGTTCACTAGGACCTCACTAAGGGTAAACCGGTACACTAGCGGTCACTGGGGACGTCCGCGCTGGTCAAGGGTCAGAGGGCAACTGTGATCTATGATAACGCTCTTCAAATTTCTAGTCCTACCGCGGCCTGAACCAGTGGCGGATCCAGGGGTGGGGGGGGGCACCTCTGGGCACGTTCCCCCCAAAAATATAATATTAAATATAATAATAATAATAATAATAATAATAATAATAATAATACAGATTAATAATAAAATAAAATAATAACAATAATCTTCAATAATTCTTCATAAATTGATATTTAGACATAGGCCAAAATACGCCAAATATGTGATAATGCGGACCATAAGTTGAAAATACAAAACTCAAGTGTCTAGGACACGAAGGACACGACGTACACATAACGGTCAGTTTGTTTACATTCTGCCCTCTAGGCCTAACTTCCGGCCTAAATGACTTCACTCACACTGACTCACTGCAGTTGCCAGTTGCCACTTGCCAGTAAGTTCCTCAGTACTCGACTAGCTTATGGTGTGGACAGTCACGGGCTGTCGGCGGCATATGTGTTGGTGTTCAACTGCTATTAACCCTTAAAAAGCGGCTCACCACTTAAGTCGTATTTAATAAAGCTGGACTATGTGGCGGCGCTCGACATAGGTCGAGTGGCAATTTCAGCACGTAATGTTGCTGAGAGAGAGAGACAAGTGGTGGCAGGAGACTAGCGAGCGTATGACTGCTCCAGACCACCGCGGCGAACCTACTGACACGAATCTCAGCTCCCTCCTCCCTCTCTCACTCGCTACATACTCAATTATATGGGGAAAGTACCGAATTACCTGCTTTTTGCACTCGCGTTGCACGGTTATTGCAAGAAAACTATCCATCATACAAGGATCGTTATGGTGTCATTCGAAAGCTCTGTTCATGCCCTTTCAGGGATAGATACTTGTTTTACGTTCTGGGTCTTATTTAGGCATGAAAATGATCACGTAAACAGCCCTATTTTGGCTAAAAACACCCCGCTGGGTGTGTGTGTGTGTGTGTGTGTGTGTGTGTGTGTGTGTCAATAAAGTGAAGACAGACGACACAGATTGCAAAAGGAAAACCCACTCCATTTCATTGAGCGAGAGAGAGAGAGAGAGAGATAGATAACGAAAAAGAGGTTGCAAAAACTGCTCTCTAAATCATCCTGCTCTCCCCATATTTCTCCCTTAACTTATACAGCTATCAGGGCGGGTGTAGAATTGGGTGTTATGGGGGTGTATGTGTGTAGATGTAGGCGTTTGTAGAAGTGTGTAAATACAGGTGCAAGTGTGTAAATGCAGGTGTGTGTGTAAGTGTAAATGCAGGTGTGTGAGTACAGGTATGTCTTCTGTGTGTGTGTGTGTGTGTGTGTGTGTGTGTGTGTGAGTGAGTAGTGCATAAACAGGTTTGAGTGTGTAAGTGAGAGTGTGTTTATACATGAATGTGAATATGGATAAGTAGGTTATAGATGCGTTGACCCCTTCTGTACCGGCGATGTCTATTTTTCTTTATTATAGCTACATATTTTATGATGCTTAGGAAAGATATATGGTTGCTAAAAGGATTCATTGAGATAGTCTGTAGCCCTTTAATGAATAGATGTCCTTCCTCAACTCTACAAAATCGTATAATATTTGCCAGAATAGAATGCAAAGTACATCACCGGTACAGAAGGGGTTAATGGATCTGAATGTGTAAAATAATGTGGATAAGGGTGTACGAACGAATATATAGAGATGAGTGTTTAAGGGGGTACTAATCGCTTTTTATGGACCCCCTTCTCCCTCATGTTTGGAATATTAGTTTTTGAGGTTTTAAAACGTTCGTTCCGCTAGTTTGGCGATTTTGAGATCTTTCGCCTCATTTTGTTGTCAATATTAAAACCTTTCGTGCCCTTTAGGTGTCGATTTTTTCCTGGCAAGCGATAGCGAGCCTTTACTATTAGAAGGAACCGGCCTTCGGACGGGACATTTTGCTACCGACAAATTTACATAGTTATCTTGAAAGGGGGTTTAGTTTTTTTTTTCTAAGCTTGATGGAGGTCTAGCGAGGAAACCCAAAAATAAATACATAAATCAATATATAGACCAAGCACCAAGCACTACCCCCTTAAGTAAATATGGATGATTAACCATTTATGTACCAGTGACATATTTCTTATTTGATTTCAGCTACATATAGACAATTTGTTGAAGCTTAGGAAGGATATGTGGTAGCTAGAAGTATTAATTGAGATAGTCAGTAGCCTTTTCATGGGTAGACATCCTTCTTAAGCTACACAACATCGTCTATATATATCGCTACAATAAAACAAAAAGACGTCGCCGGTACAGAAGGGGTTAAACAAGGTATGTATAGTATGGGTGTGGAATGAGAAGATGGATGTGAATGTGGGGTATAGATGTGCAAAAGTATGTGGTTATGAGTAATGAAATTATCTCTCTCTCTCTCTCTCTCTCTCTCTCTCTCTCTCTCTCTCTCTCTCTCTCTCTCTCTCTCTCTCTCTCTCTCTCTCTCTCTCCCCTTTGTCTGTCTGTCGGTCTTTCTTTTTCACACACACACGCCGCTAATAGCCCTACCACGCCCCAACTTGTTATCTAAGGTGAGGAGCATGAGCAATACAAGTGAGGCACCCCGTATTTATAGCGAGAGAGAGAGAGAGAGAGAGAGAGAGAGAGAGAGAGAGAGAGAGAGAGAGAGAGAGAGAGAGAGAGAGAGAGAACGAGAAGAGGAGAGCAGCAGAGGGGAGAGTGTGCGACTGTGTGAGTGAAGGAGAAATTATGAGAGTGAGTGAGAGAATGTAAGTGTGAGTGCCAGTGCAAGAGAAGAGCGCATACCTCCCCCTACGCTGGCGGAGGTATGCGCTCTACCAGTCGCCTCTTAAATGGAATCACCTCTTCCTTGGCGCATATCCAATCTGTCCTCCAAATTTCATGAAAATGAGCCGCCTACACTGGAGGCGGTAGAAGCATTACCGATCGCAACCTAAATTGAATCACTTCTTCCTTTGCCCACAAAATTTCGTAAAAATCGGATCATAACTTTTTGAGATATCTTGTTTACAGACACACGGAGGCAAACACATAATGAGTACGGAATTTATGGGGTGAATGTGTGTGTTTGTATATAGGTTATGTGTGTGTGTGTGTGTGTGTGTATGTGTGTGTGTGTGTGAGAGAGAGAGTGAGAGTGTGTGAGAGAGAGTGAGTGTGTGTGAGAGAGCGAGTGAGAGAGAGAGTGAGCGTGAGAGTTAAAGAGTGAGTGAGTGTGAAATGGAGAGTGAGTGTGTGTGTGAGAGCGAGAGAGTGAGAGCAAGGTGGTGTTCAGCCATTGTCCCCAGGTGAATGATAATCCAATAAAACACGGTGCAATAAAACACTCTTTAATTTGCGAGACAAGAAAAATGGCCAATGTGATAATGTGAAATGAGGAAAAAAAACACGGTATACGTTTAATTGTCGAGCGGGAAATATATGGGAGGGGAGGAAGGAGGGGGGATGGGGAAAAGGAGGGAGGTGGGTGGATTGGAGGAAGGAAGGGTGAGGGAGGGGAGAAGGGGGGGGGTGGGGGTATGGAGGAGGGGATAATGGAAGGGATGGGGAGAAGGAGGGAGGTGGAGGGTAGGGAGGAAGGAAGGGTGAGGGAGGGGAGGAAGGAATGGAGGGGGAGGAAAGAGGGGAAGGGAGAGAGGGATGGGGGAGAAGGGAGGAATACAAAGGAGTACAAACTGCAACAGACCTAGTGGGGCAGTTTGGATAGCTAAACTAATAAACTACTGACTACGAGGTATAGCAAAAAGGAGAGTACAAAGGAGTACAAAGGAAATCAAGCAACAACAGATCTAGTGACCCTTCTAGGCTGCTTGTCCTCCAAAACACTGAGGATCAAGTGTCCAAACAGTGGTTTAGAGTGGGTAAGGCAACATTGGAAAGGGAACTACTGCCCGGGAACTAATGTCCGTGGCAGGATTAGGAAGTTAGTAGGGGACAGAGGGGTTAGTAACTGAGGGGGGGATAAAATAAAGTTATTCATTTACAAACGCAGTCAGTAGCGGGTTTGATGCGAGATATTTGTCTAAGCGGAGTTTAAATGAATCAACGGTGCTGCAGTCTATAACGTCTCGGGGAAGCCCATTCCACAAGTTGACAACTCGATTGAAGAAGAAATTCTTAGATTCGTGTGAGTTAAAAGATTTACCAATAATTTTGCAACCATTTCCCCGCGTGTAATTAGATTGGTCGATAGTGAAGTACTTACTACAGTTCATATTGTCGATGCCTTTGATGATTTTGAACACTTGAATTAAGTCACCTCTTAATCTGTGCTGGGTTAAAGGAAATAGATTTAATTATCTAAGACGATCTTCGTATGGTTTGTTCTTTAGGCTAGGTATCATTTTGGTAACTCTACGTTGAACTCGTTCTAGCTTGTTTATATCTTTTTTGGTAATAAGGGCACCAGGATTGAACGCAGTATTCCAGAAGAGGGCGGACTAAGGAATTGTAAAGGGTTAGGATAACTTCTTTGGATTTATGCTCAAATGACCTGCCTATAAAGCCAATTATTTTGTTTGCCTTCTTAACAACTTCTGAACATTGT
The DNA here is from genome assembly GCA_032716605.1 of Paralithodes platypus. NCBI lineage: Eukaryota > Metazoa > Arthropoda > Malacostraca > Decapoda > Lithodidae > Paralithodes > Paralithodes platypus. The sequence goes on from CM064523.1 coordinate 11,008,964, forward strand.
TGACTCGGTTTTAGGTTACTCAATATTGTTACTCCCAGATCGGTTTCTCTGTTTACATTCTTAAGCTGAGTGCCATTCATCGAATAGTTTGCTTTCTCATTTAGGTATCCGATATGTAGTACTTTACATTTATCCGCATTGAAACTCATTTGCCAAATTTGGGCCCAACATGACAATTTATCTAGATTGTGTTCCATATCGTCAACTTGTTCTTTTGAGAGTACGCTATTTGCAATTTTTGTATCGTCAGCAAATTTTGAGATTGTACAGGTGAGACCCTCATCTATGTCGTTGATGTAAATTAGAAAGAGAATTGGTCCTAGTACCGATCCCTGGGGTACCCCACTACTTACATTGGTCCATTTAGATGCCTTACCGTTTATGACTACTCTTTGCTTTCTGTTGCTGAGCCATTTTCTATCCATTTTAACACACCGTCTTGTATTCCATACGCTTTTAGTTTTAGCAGTAAACGTTTGTGGGGAACTTTGTCAAAGGCCTTTTGAAAATCAAGGTATATAATATCTACAGCTTTACTCTAATCGTAGAGGTTGAGGATATCGTGGAAGAAGTCTAAGAGGTTTGTTAAACAGGAACGTTTTTTACGAAAGCCGTGTTGAGTATCTTTAAGTAAGTTATTTGCCTCTAAGTGATTTACGAGTCTGTCTCTTATGACCGTTTCTAGCATTTTACATACAATTGAGGTTAAGCTAATTGGACGTTAGTTACTGGGTAGGGATTTGCTGCCTTTTTTGAATATCGGTGTTACGTTGGCTAGCTTCCACTGATCAGGCATAGTCCCAGACTGCAAGGATTCATTGAATAGCAATGTCAGTGGTTTGAAGAGCTCATCCTTAGCTTCCTTTAGAACTCTAGGTGAGATTGTATCAGGTCCAGGCGTTTTATTTACCTTGAGTTTATCTAAACAATTCAATACTTCTCTCTCTGTAACGGTGATATTGCTTAGTACATCTGAATTATCAATCTGAATCGGCGATGGTGTAGGGATATCACTGAAGTCTTCGGTTGTAAAAACTGATGCAAAGAAGGTATTGAGGGCATTACTCATTTGTACTTCGTCTTTGGTGTATTCTCCATTTTCATCGACTAACGGTCCAACAGTTGAAGCAACTACGTTTTTCTTTCTGATATAACTATAGAATTCTTTCGGGGTTGTTTTACTTTGATTCGCAACATGTAACTCCAGGGTCTTTTTACTTTGCTTAATTAACATTTTGGCTTTGCGTCGTAGCTCTACAAATTTCACCCGTTCTTCGTCATTTTGTGAGGATTTTAATCTATCATTAGCAAAAAATTTAGCAAGCAGACAGTCTGAAATATCTTTATTCCACCATTTGGGCTTATCATTATGGCCTGGATGCCGTATTTTCGATGGTATGCAGTCTTGCACTGCCTTATGGTAAGTGGTTGTGAGACACTCCCAAGATGTATTTATGTCGTTATTGTTAGTCAGAAAGCTCCAGTCAGTTCCTTTAAGCTTTGATTTAAGTTTATGAACATTTGCTTTCTTGAAATTAGGGACTTTCTCAATGCTGTTATTTGATTTGTTACTAGTAAACTTTAAAGTGAAAGTTATCGTACGATGGTCGCTGTTACTGAATTCATCACCAACATTCAAATTCTCTATTAATTCTTCTTTTGTTGCGAGTACAAGGTCAAGCACATTATTACCACGGGTCGGAGATTGTACAAATTGAAAAAGTGAACTCTCTTGCAAGTTAGCATAGAGGTCGTGTCCAGAGCAAAGAAGAAGGGAGAATAAGTTAGAGGAGACGGGTGGAAGGGAGGGTGAGGGAGGGTAGGATGGAAGAGAAGGGAGGAAGGAGGGGAAAATAAGTTAGAGGAGACAGGGAGGGTGAGGGAGGGACGGAGGGGAGAGAAGAGAGGAAGGAAGGGAGAATAGTTAGAGGAGACGGGAGGAAGGGAGGGTGAGGGAAGGGAGGAAGGAGGGGAGAATAAGTTAGGGAGGAAGGGAGGGGAGGCAGAACAGAAGGGAAGGAAGGAAGGAAGGGGAAAGGGAGGAATAAATTATGAGGGGTGAGATAGGAAAGAAGAATTAGCGGAAGAAAAGACGAATAATACGAAACAAGGGAAGGAAATCAAGGAGAGAGAGAGAGGGAGAGATTCAGATTATTATCATGAGAACAGTTACTTATATGGTGAAAAGCGGTGTATACGAAGAAAGACAAATATATATGGATACAAAGATATAGATAACTAGATAGATAGATAGATCGAGAGAGAGAGAGAGAGTTCGCATTATGAGAACAGTAATTAAGATGGTGAAAAGCGATGTATACAAAGGCCCCCCAGCGGGTGGCGTGGCAGTCTCATGATGGGGGGGGGGGGGTGGGGTTGCGGGAATGGCCTCTCAATGGTAGAGCTTTAAGGAACGGTTAGTATCCCAGATATCCTGCGATCCATGCCCCGGAGATACTCAAGCTGTAACGATAGATTATGCATTCCACTACACTTATCGCAGTGTGGAACATATTTTTTCGTCTATCTCTCTCTAAATAATCAACTACGACAATCGAACAAATTTAGGGCCCAAATATCCTATTAATATACAGTATATGCTTTACTAAATAATTATTCCAGAAACGGCACGGCACCCCTCCACAACGACTAGACACTAACCTGTTCGTAAATCCATCAAACTTGCCTAATTCCCCGCCATAATTTGTTCATGAGGTAATGGTACCCATACTAGAACAAAACAAACAACAAAACATGAATAATTTCACTCCAGACTCTACAGTATTTTAGAGTGTTGAAAGAAACACATTTTGTATCGCATTGTTACCTAGGAGCTTCTGTTTTTGCCTCCATTTGTCTGTCTGTCTGTATACAGGATAGCCTATCTCACAGTTACAAACCGATTTTCCAGACATTTCGTAGCCAGATAGGATATGCGCCAAGGAAGACGTGATTCTATTAACCCCTTCTGTAGCGGCTACGTATTTTTAACTTTATTCTGGCTGCTATTAGACGCTTTTATGTAATTTAAACAGGGCCTCCAGCAATTAACAGGCTTCGAACTATCTTACTTTTAATTTTTACTACCACAAATCCTTCTTAAACTGCTCAAAGTTGTCTAAATATAGCTGGAATAAACTGAAAAAGACGTAGCCGGTACGGAAGACAGATATATGCGCTCTCCCCACTGACCCTCTAGTTATATATCTGTAAATGTGTTTGTTCTTCGATTAAAAAGGTGTTTTAAGGTCGCCTACATACGGTATATACCGGTACTGTTGGTAGCTGAACACACACACACACACGGACATTCCTCTCACCGACACTAAAAAGAAACACAGCTGCCCATATTTGTAGTTATATATGTATATATATTATATAAATATATATATATATATATATATATATATATATATATCCAAATCAAGCTAAACGTGCCACACTGCATAATCTCTCCCAGGTGAGAGAGATAGAGAGAGAGAGGGGTGGGGGGGGGGGAGGTTTCTACCGAAATAATATTGAATTCATATCGAAAGGGGGAGGGGGACTTTTCAAGCTTCATGGAGGTCTAGAAAGCAAACTAATAATAATACAACTAATAAATTTACCTAATTGATATTAATCCTGTGATTTGATAAGAAAACAACACAAAGACAAGATAGTTACATATGACGCACACGGAGCGATCACACGAGAAGCACACACTAACGAACAAATAAACACAAACACAAACACACACACGCACGCAGTACTCCCACCTCTCTCTCTCCCCCGCGATAATTTAACTCCCTCTCACTCTCTCTAGCCTCCTTAAACAAAATCCAGCATCCAATTCAACTACCAACACACACACACACACACACCCTCACTAACGCAACCACCAACACCTCACAAACACACAGTTAACCCCCCTTTCTCTCTCTCTCTCTCTCTCACACACACACACACACACACACACACACACACACACACATACACACACACCACCTTAAAAGCACACATACATTCCAACTGACCCTCTCCAGACATTTAACTCTTTCACCCGCACTCAAACCCACCCTCTCCCTCCCTCATACACACCCTTCTTTTTCTTCTTCTTTAGAACCCGCCCGCAGACCGTGCAGATCCACAGGGCTGACCTTTGTATCGGTACTGGCTCAGTACCCACCCACCTGCAATACCTCCACAAAAACACACACATGTAAACCCACTCTCTCCCAGCATCCAACTCCCCCCCCCCCCCCCCACCCCACACACACACACATTCAAACTCACCCTCCCTCCGACACACACACACGCCCCAACATCACACAGACACACACTCAAGCCCATTCTCCCTCTCTCCCCCCTTCCACTCACACACATTCAAACCTACCCTCTCACCCACACCCACATACACCTCCCCCTCACACACATTTAAACCCATTCTCTCACTCTCTCCCAGCATCCAACTCCTCCCCCACACACACACATTCAAACCACTCTCTACCTCCCTCTCTCTCTCTCTCACCCACCCACCAACACCAACACCTCCACCCACCCATACATTCCAACCCATTCTCTCAACTCTCTCCAAGCATACACCTCCTCCCCCAAACACACATTTAAACAACTCTCTCCCTCTCACACACACACCACCACCTCCACCGCACAAACACTCTCTCACCCTCCTTCCCTCCCTCATACAGACAAACCCATACTCGCTCTCTCTCTCGCAGCATCCAACACCTCCACACACACACACACACACACATTTAAATACCCACCCTCCCTCTCTAATACACCCACCCACCAACACCTCCACACCTCCACACACACGGGTCACACGAAATTCGCCGCGGGAGCACCATAAATCCATCACAAACCCGCACGTAACTCCCCCCGCCCCTTCCTACCCCGAGCCGCCCCCAACGCTACTTCCTCCTACCCCCCCCAACCCCCGAGATCCTATAATGAACGGAGATCGGCCAACCTCTCTCTCTCTCTCCACTCACATTAGGTACAGTACACCCATTCATAAAAGAAAGGTACCCCCTGAAAGAGAGATCTGAAGCCTCATGCTATTTAGTTGTGGTAACACTGGCACTGAACCATCGACGGCACTTAAGTGGGTGGTGACTGTGGATTGTGGGAGGGAGTAGGGAGCTGATATGAACGAAGCAATGCTTCACTTTGCATTGAAAATCGTTTTGCCAATTCTCTCTCTCTCTCTCATATCATATATATATATATATATATATATATATATATATATATATATATATATATATATATATATATATATATATATCTCTCTCTGTCTGTCTATCTTTTTATAAACTAATTACATTTAGTTTTCTAATAGACATATCCCACCTGAATCCTACATAATTTTCAATAATACAAAATTTGCAATTTTTTCGAATAATGATATCCTTGGAGTATGCCAATTTCAGATGGACGTCTTATGTCAGATATATTGTTAAAAATGCTTCAAAGACTCTAGGAAGGACGTCCTTTCCGAGAGAGAGAGAGAGAGAGAGAAAGAGAGAAGTAGCAAAACTATTTTCAATGCGAACTGAAGCATTGCTTCGTTCAGATCAGGTCCCTAATCCCTCCCACAATCCACAGTCACCACCCACTTTCGTGACGTCGATGGTTCAGGACCAGTGTTACCACAACTAAATAGCATAATGCTTCAGATCTCTCGATCAGGGGGGTACCTTTCTTTTATGAATGGGTGTACTTACCCATGTTAAACAATCGGTGATTAGCCTCTCTCTGTTTACACTCCAATAGGCCTATGTCCTATCTGTCCTTATTCCTAATATACCATCGACAATACTAGATTCTACAGTCACAACAACATGCCAAATCTATTTAGATTAGGAGGGTATATGAATGACAAGACAGTTCAATGAGATAATCTTTACACGTTTAACTCCCAAAAATCCTTCCTAAGCTGCATACAATCGTCTAGTGATAGCCGAATAAACTGAAAACATGCGTCATAATCCTCAAAGGGTTAACACCTCTGTATATAAGAAACTTTCCTAATCTGAAACCAATCACAAATCACTCCATTGTTCGATGATTAGGGCACCAAAATGGCGGCGTCCGAGGAAGATGATGGCCGCTCCTTTTCTCCCTACAGAATCCCTACTCCCACCCTAACCAGCTGCCTCCATCCCTCCCCCATCTCCCTCCCTCCCTCGTCCCCCCTAAACCTGCTCCCTCCATCTCCCCCCCCCCAATCTCTACCCCATCCCTTCCCCCCAATCTCTAACCCATCTCTCCATCCAATTCACCCTCGCCATCCAATCTCTACCCTCCCCCTTCTCCCCTCCCCCAATCTCTACCTACACTCCCCCCCCCCCCTCACACCGACGCAGGTATAATAAATCCTTCAGGAGAGTGTAAATCCATCCAGGGTGTATAAGGAGGGCTGGGGAGGGAGAGGGGGAAGGAGGGATGGGAGGGAGAGAGGAAGAGGGGGGATGGGAGGGAGAGAGGAGGAGCGGGGGGATGGGAGGGGTGAGAGGAGGTGGAGGAGATTGTGGAGTGGAGGAGGGGTAGGATGGGATGGGGGAGTGGAAGAGGGAGGGTACAGGATGGGATTGGGGAGAGGGAGAGGCGTGGGGGGGGGGGGGGATGGAGAAAGGGGGAGTGGAGGTGGGGTGAAGAATGGGATGGGGATTGAAGGAAGGTGAGATGGAGAAGGGATGGGGGTGTGGAGGATGGGGAGTCGAGATGGAGAGGGATGGGTGGAGTGGAGGAGGGGAGGGATGGAATGGGATGGGGGAGTGGGTAGGTGAGGGATTGTGATGGGATGGAGGAGGAAGGTGGATAGTCACACCATCACCTTCCTCAATATCTAATTCTTGGCTTCTGATCTAACCCCAATATAAACAAATATTAACAGATCATTATGAGACCCCACCTCCATTTGTTTTCTCTTTCTCTCCCTCTCTCTTTGGCTTGTATCCATTCGGCCCCATTCAGCCTACTGTTTTAAGACGTTTACCCACATCCAGGTGTCAATGTTTTCCTGGCGAGTGGTAGCGAGCCAGCATATATACAGTATATATATATATATATATATTGTTTTACAGAAGCTAATTTGTAAATTTTTCGATAAAAAATATGTTTCCGGCGAAGCCGGATTTATCCATACAATGCTGGCTCGCTAAAGCTCGCCAGGAAGAAATCGACACCTGGATGGGGATAAACGTCTTGAAACAGTTGGCTGAATGGGGCCAAATGGATACAAGTCAGAGAAAGAGAGAAAAGGAGAGAAAGATAAAACAAAACAGGTGACCCCCTTTAAAGGAGAGAGAGAGAGAGAGAGAGAGTGTGTGTGTGCTACAATCACTCAGGTGTGTTTCTATGTTCAATTATAACTACTGTATGTGGATTGAATTATAGGTGTAATTTGCTATACATTAAACAACATATTATATAGTATTCTATTATATATAAATTGAGTTAGTCTTTCTTATTAACCCCACGACAACGCATCGCCATCTCTTCCCACATCTTCCTTAATAGTTTGTCGGTAATTATCAAGAATTCTTTTAACGTGTTATTGCTCATATTTTAAGGCCTAAGCTTACAGAATGCATCTACATACAGTATATACTGTACTATATCTACCTATCTACATATTCGCCTACTATGCATGTATGTACAAAGGAGTACATGTATGAATGTATGTATCTTATCTCCTACCTCTATGTACAGTATATATCCATATCATTATATATATTATTATCCATATCTATATCTATCTATATAAATATTTTTTTTACATTTATAAACAAAACTATTCATCCATCCCACAAGCTATCTATCTAACAGCCTCTCCATAAATCTATCAAGTGGAAACATAGTGAGGAGATATTATCATATGTGCTTACTCCAAACACCTAACTACTAACCTACCTACAGTACCTCTCATTTCTCTCTTGCTCTCTCTCTCTCTCTCTCTCTCTCTCTCTCTCTCTCTCTCTCTCTCTCTCTCTCTCTCTCTCTCTCTCTCTCTCTCTCTCCTTTTTCCCTTACAATCACGTTTGCTATCTCTTACTAGATTTTATTCATGACCACCTCGCTGGGATCGTAATGTCTGTTAGGCCAGTGTATCTATGTAAATCTCTCTCTCTCTCTCTCTACATTTCTTTCTCTAGATAAAGAAGTATGGTGAGGAATTATAATCAAAAGGTGCTTAATCCAAACATCCATACCTCTCGCTCTCTCTAATGGAAGCAATGATCAAAAGGTGGTTAATACAAACACCCCTCCCTCCCTCCCTCTCCCTCCCTCCCTCTCTCTCTCTAGTGGCAGCAATGATCAGAGGTGCTAAACCCAGACAGCAAAAGCATTAGCACTTCCAGAGAAGAATCAGTGTGCATTGTTGATTCTTTTGTTGGGTGCTGTTTGGAAATTGATAGTGGTAGTGGTGTTGGGGAATGATGGTGGTGGTGGTGGTAGTGGTGGTGGTGGTGGTGGTTATATTATGTTGGTGATGTGGGTTACTCTTGGTTGTGTGGTGGTGAGTGGTTATAATAGTTGTTGTTGTTTGGTTTTGGTAGTTTGGTGTGGTTCCATTACGTTGGTGTGGTTTGTGGTGATATTTGTGGTGGTGGTGGGGAGTGGTTATAGTGGTTGTTGTTGTTGCTGTTTGGTTGTGGTGGTTTAGTGGTAATGGTACTATATAGTTGTGTGGTTTGTGGTGATGGTAGTGGTTGTGGCGGTAATGATAAATGGTTATTGTACTGGTTGTTGCCATTTGGTTGTGGTGGCTTAGTGGTGTTGGTATTAGTTGTGATGGTGGTTCTGAGGGTGTGAGTTGTAAGTGATGGTGGTAGGTGTAAGTGTGGTGTTGTAGATTATGATGGTTGTGATGAAGGCAGTGTTGTTATTGTACAGTCGCGCTATTAAATGATGTATCGGCACCAAGTATGTTTTGATCAATAATTGGTATCGGCTATATCTAAGCTTCATTTCTTCATATCGAGTGAAGTATACAAATATGTTCCTTCATTTTACCACCCTATTCAACATCTGACAGACATTAATACAGCACAGAGCGAGCCAAACGTAATGACCGCCGAGACATGACTTATTAGCCCGATCGTACTAGCTGTGTTGGCATTGGTGGTGGTGGTGATAATTGTGGTAGAGTGTTTTTTGTTGTATAATGCATGTAATGTGTGATGTTGTTGGTGGTGATGGTGGGGTTGATTACTATGGTGGAATCAGTATATTGTCGTCCTTGATGTTGTTTTTGTTATTGTTGTTGATGGTAGTGATGTGATGGTGGTGATGTTTTGGTTTGATATTGTTGTTGATGGTGGTGATGTTTTGGTTTGTTATTGTTGTTGATGGTGGTGATGTTTTGGTTTGGTATTGTTGTTGATGGTAGTGATGTGATGGTGGTGATGTTTTGGTTTGTTATTGTTGTTGATGGTAGTGATGTGATGGTGGTGATGTTTTGGTTTGTTATTGTTGTTGATGGTACTGATGTGATGGTGGTGATGTTTTGGTTTGTTATTGTTGTTGATGGTAGTGATGTGATGGTGGTGATGTTTTGGTTTGTTATTGTTGTTGATGGTAGTGATGTGATGGTGGTGATGTTTTGGTTTGTTATTGTTGTTGATGGTAGTGACGTGATGGTGGTGATGTTTTGGTTTGTTATTGTTGTTGATGGTAGTGATGTGATGGTGGTGATGTTTTGGTTTGTTATTGTTGTTGATGGTAGTGATGTGATGGTGGTGATAAGAACATAAGAACATAAGAAAATGGGAGTCTGCAGAAAGCCGATTGGCCTAAGCAAGGCAGATCCCTGTCCCACACAACCCCAATTACAAAGCCCAATTATAGGCTCAACACTCTAATACCCTGAGGATCATCTTACCAAACCGGTTAGAGATTAACGAAGGATTACGGGGGTCTGCAGAGCGCTGATTGGCCCAACCCGGCTGATCCCCCTTCACACCCAACCCTTCTCGTCCATATGCTTATCCAATTTTTTCTTAAAGCTCCCTATCGTTCTTGATCCCACTATATCACTTGGTAGCCTATTCCACCCATCTACAACTCTGTTACCAAACCAATATGTGCCTATATCTTGTTTTGGTTTGTTATTGTTGTTGATGGTAGTGATGTGATGGTGGTGATGTTTTGGTTTGTTATTGTTGTTGATGGTTGCGATGTGATGGTGGTGAGGTTTTGGTTTGTTATTGTTGTTGATGGTAGTGATGTGATGGTGGTGATGTTTTGGTTTGTTATTGTTGTTGATGATAGTGATGTGATGGTGGTGATGTTTTGGTTTGTTATTGTTGTTGATGGTAGTGATGTGATGGTGGTGATGTTTTGGTTTGTTATTGTTGTTGATGGTAGTGATGTGATGGTGGTGATGTTTTGGTTTGTTATTGTTGTTGATGGTAGTGATGTGATGGTGGTGATGTTTTAGTTTGTTATTGGTGTTGATGGTAGTGATGTGATGGTGGTGATGTTTTGGTTTGTTATTGTTGTTGATGGTAGTGATGTGTTGGTGGTGATGATTTGGTTTGTTATTGTTGTTGATGGTAGTGATGTGATGGTGGTGATGTTTTGGTTTGTTATTGTTGTTGATGGTAGTGATGTGATGGTGGTGATGATTTGGTTTGTTATTGTTGTTGATGGTAATGATGTGATGGTGGTGATGTTTTGGTTTGTTATTGTTGTTGATGGTAGTGATGTGATGGTGGTGATGTTTTGGTTTGTTATTGTTGTTGATGGTAGTGATGTGATGGTGGTGATGTTTTGGTCTGTTATAGTTGTTGATGGTAGTGATGTGATGGTGGTGATGTTTTGGTTTGTTATTGTTGTTTTTGGTAGTGATGTGATGGTGGTGATGTTTTGGTTTGTTATTAGTACAAAGGAGTACAAAGGAAATCAAGCAACAACAGGTCTAGTGACCCTTCTAGGTTGCTTGTCCTCCAAAACACTGAGGATCAAGAGTGTCCAAACAGTGGTTTAGAGTGGGTAAGGGAACATTGGAAAGGGAATTACTGCCCTGTAACTAATGTCGGTGGCAGGATTAGGAAGTTAGTAGGGGACAGATGGGTTAGTAACTGAGGGGGTATAAAATAAAGTTATTTATTTACAAACGCAGTCAGTCGCGGGTTTGATGCGAGATATTTGTCTAGGCGGAGTTTAAATGAATCAACGGTGATGCAGTCTATAACGTTTCGGGGAAGCCCATTCCACAAGTTGACAACTCGATTGAAGAAGAAATTCTTAGATTCGTGTGAGTTAAAAGATTTACCAATAATTTTGCAACCGTTTACCCGCGTGTAATTAGATTGGTCGATAGTGAAGTACTTACCACAGTTCATATTGTCGATGCCTTTGATGATTTTGAACACTTGAATTAAGCCACCTCTTAATCTGCGCTGGGTTAAAGGAAATAGATTTAATTCTCTAAGACGCTCTTCGTATGGTTTGTTCTTTAGGCTAGGTATCATTTTGGTAACTCTACGTTGAACTCGATCTAGCTTGTTTATATCTTTTTGGTAATAAGGGCACCAGGATTGAACGCAGTATTCCAGAAGAGGGCGGACTAAGGAATTGTAAAGGGTTAGGATAACTTCTTTGGATTTATGCTCAAATGACCTGCCTATTAAGCCAATTTTTTTGTTTGCCTTCTTAACAACTTCTGAACATTGTTGACTCGGTTTTAGGTTACTCGATATTGTACTCCCAGATCGGTTTCTCTGTTTACATTCTTAAGCTGAGTGCCATTCATCGAATAGTTTGCTTTCTCATTTAGGTATCCGATATGTAGTACTTTACATTTATCCGCATTGAAACTCATTTGCTAAATTTGGGCCCAACATGACAATTTATCTAGATTGTGATGCATCTGGGCAGTGTGTTGAGTAAAGATGGGACTATGGATGAAGAGGTGCGGGAGAGGGTACAACAGGGGAAGAGGGTTGTAGGAACGCTAAAAGCAGTAACAAGAAATAGGGTGGTCAGTATGGAAGTGAAGAAGTCCTTGCATGACAGTGTGGTAATCTCGACACTGACTTACGGAAGCGAAGCATGGACGTTGGTTGAGAGACTCAGACCAAGAGTGAGAGCAGTGGAAATGAATTACTTAAGGAGTGCGTGCGGAGTTACATGGAGGGATAGACAGACTAATGAGGAAGTAAGAAGGAGGTGTGGTGTGGAGGTAGATGTGCTGGAAAGTGTGAAAAGGAACAACTTGAGATGTTCGGCCTTATGGAACGTATGGAAAGCGAGAGAATGACTAAGAGGGTGTATGAGAGCGAGGTGGAGGGACAGAGGGGGAGAGGTAGACCGAATATGAGGTGGAAGGATGGAGTGAGAAACTACATGAACGAAGGCGGTGCTGGTTGGGGGGAGGGGCGTCGACTGACTGGGGACAGAGGTGCATGGGGGCGGTTCGTTCGTGGCCACCCCTTCGGGGATCACGGCGTCAGGCAATAGATAGATAGATAGTGTTGCATATCGTCAACTTGTTCTTTTGAGAGTACGCTATTTGCAATTTTTGTATCGTCAGCAAATTTTGAGATTGTACAGGTGAGACCCTCATCTATGTCGTTGATGTAAATTAGAAAGAGAATTGGTCCTAGTACCGATCCCTGGGGTACCCCGCTACTTACATTGGTCCATTTAGATGCCTTACCGTTTATGACTACTCTTTGCTTTCTGTCGCTGAGCCAATTTTCTATCCATTTCAACACACCGTCTTGTATTCCATGCGCTTTTAGTTTTAGCAGTAAGCGTTTGTGGGGAACTTTGTCAAAGGCCTTTTGAAAATCAAGGTATATATAATATCTACAGCTTTACTCTCATCGTAGAGGTTGAGGATATCGTGGAAGAAGTCTAAGAGGTTTGTTAAACAGGAACGTTTTTTACGAAAGCCGTGTTGAGTATCTTTAAGTATGTTATTTTCCTCTAAGTGATTTACGAGTCTGTCTCGCATGACCGTTTCTAGCATTTTACATACAACTGAGGTTAAGCTAATTGGACGATAGTTACTGGGTAGGGATTTGCTGCCTTTTTTTAATATCGGCGTTACGTTGGCTAGCTTCCACTGATCGGGCATAGTTCCAGACTGCAAGGATTTATTGAATAGTAATGTCAGTGGTTTGGAGAGCTCATCCTTAGCTTCCTTTAGAACTCTAGGCGAGATTGTTTCAGGTCCAGGCGTTTTATTTACCTTGAGTTTATCTAAACAATTCAATACTTCTCTCTCTGTAACGGTGATATTGCTTAGAACATCTGAATTATCAATCTGAATCGGCGATGGTGTAGGGATATCACTGAGGTCTTCTGTTGTAAAAACTGATGCAAAGAAGGTATTTAGGGCATTACTCATTTGTACTTCGTCTTTGGTGTATTCTCCATTTTCATCGACTAACGGTCCAACAGTTGAAGTAACTACTTTTTTCTTTCTGATATAACTATAGAATTCTTTAGGGTTTGTTTTACTTTGATTCGCAATATGTAACTCTAAGGTCTTTTTACTTACTTAATTAACTTTTTGGCTTTGCGTTGTAGCTCTACAAATTTCAGCTGTTCTTCGTCATTTTGTGAGGATTTTAATCTATCTTTTGCAAAATTTTTAGCAAGCAGGCAGTTTGAAATATCTTTATTCCACCATTTGGGCTTATTATTATGGCCTGGACGCCGTATTTTCGATGGTATGCAGTGTTGCACTGCTTTTAGGTAAGTGGCTTCGAATAACTTCCAAGATGTATTTATGTCTTTATTGTGAATTAAAAAGCTCCAGTCAGTTTCTTTAAACATAGCTCTAAGTTTATTGAAGTTTGCTTTCTTGAAATTAGGGACTTTTTCGATGCTACTATTTGGTTCGTTACTAGTAAACTTTAAAGTGAAAGTTATTGTACGATGGTCGCTGTTACTGAATTCATCACCAACATTCAAGTTCTCTATCAATTCTTCTTTTGTTGCAAGTACAATGTCAAGAACGTTATTACCACGGGTCGGCGTTCGAACAAATTGATAAAGCGAACTCTCTTGCAAGTTCGTATACAAGTCATGTCCGGAGTGTGAAGTAAGAGTATCGCCCCACTTGGTCACAGGTAAATTAAAGTCGCCAAAAATTACGGTATCTTGTGAGTTACTTACATCTGCAATTTGTTCATAAATTTCTCGGTCAGTTTGCACTGATTGAGCTGGAGGTCTGTATATTAATGCAAGTATTATTTTTGTACCTTTATTATTCTTTATTAGCACAAAAGATGCGTCGATGTTCACAATTTGAGGTTTTGACAAGAGGGTAGGGTTAAGACTTTCTTTGATATAAAGTAAAACGCCACCTCCATTTCGATTCATTCGGCTTTTCTCAAACATTACATAACCGGGAAGTGAATACTCTGCTAAAAAGTCTCTATCTTCTGTATTGAGCCAAGATTCTGTTATGCCAATCACATCATAATTTTCTGTAAACACTAGCTCCTCTAAATCTGAAAATGTATTGCGTATGCTACGAGCGTTTGCATAGAAAACCTTTAAATTTGTTATTTTAGAACTCACGGAACGCTCTTTAATAATATTTTTGGTTCTTGTCGGATCTACATTTATGTTCATGGCTGTCCTCGGTCCTCGCTGTCTTCGGTCCTTATCGCTGGTGGTCCTCGGTTGCCTCTGTTTTTTTCTTGGCTTTGGATGATTTATGTCACTGCTGCTTCTTCTCGGATGGCGTTTTTTTGATCCATGGCTGCGGACTGCTTCGTGTAGGAGGCGACCCATGCGTGCTGAACCCACAGGGTTTAGATGAGTGCCATCCTTGCGGAACAGAGTAGGCTGGTTGTAGAAGTTGTCCCAGAGGTTGATGAATTCAACTTCTTCCCTCAGACACAAATATTTTAGTCGGCTATTTGTGCTGAAGGCCTTGTCGTAGAATTTGTCAGGTGCGTCGATCTTGGGGAGAATGCCTGAGATGATGATATTCCTTGACTTGTTTTTGTAGTGCTGGATCATCTTGCGATATTTCTCCATCAACTCTTCGGATCTGGTGCGCATGACGTCATTTGAACCAGCATGGATGACAAAAAGGGTATTTTCATTTGCATCCTTTGTGGTATCTTCGAAGGCTTCCACAATGTCGTCCAGTCCAGCTCCTGGGATGCAAAATCTTTTTCGTTGATTTGGGACTCTGTCGCAGAACTCTTCGACCTGTCCTCGTAGGATGGAATCCCCAACGAGCCTGGTCTCTTCTGGTTCGTCTTCCATCTCTACCAATATCTCAAATCTGTTTGACATTGTGACTGGTAGATGAAACCTTTTCTGCGTTGGCCGTGCACCGTTCCTCACTGGTGTAAATCCGGAAACCTGTGGTGGCGGGACTCTACGTACAGGTCGGGGAGAGGAGTGGTTAGAACGGGGGCGAGGGTTTGGTACTGTTCGTGCTAGCAGGCTTCTTGCACGAGGAGTGGGGGAGAGACTAAGGTGAACAGGGTGGCTGTCCTGGTTTGATGTCGGCTCAGGTTCGTCAGAAGCATCTGCTGCAGTGTCTACTGCAGGTGTTGGATTGTTGGCAGATGACGTTGGGGTGGTGGTGGATGCTGGAGTTGAAACAATTGGAGTTAGTGATACTCCAACGTTGAGTGTTACAAACTCTTGGAGTGATTCCAGCTTCCTGGTGAGGGCGTTGATCTTGTTGTGGGCTTCATCCAATTTTGCTGTCAAATCCTCTCGTTGCTGGCAGAGTCAGCAGACTTGTGGATCGGCAGGAGCAAACATGGAAGCACCAAACCTACCGGCGCAGTTCGTACAGGCACGAGGCATGGTGACGATCACTTTCTTCAGATCACTTCACTCACTTAAAAACACTTAACTCACTTTAAAAACACTAAACTCACTTTAAAAACACTTCACTCCCTTCAGGTCGCTTCACTTACTTAAATAGGCCTAACCGAAAAACAAAAATGTTGAAATTCACACAAATAGGTTATCAGCGGTGATAGCCTAACCGAATATTAAAAGAAAACATAATTAAATTTGAATACGCAGTGATAGCCAAACCGGCTGTTGATGGTAGTGATGTGATGGTGGTGATGTTTTGGTTTGTTATTGTTGTTGATGGTAGTGATGTGATGGTGGTGATGTTTTGGTTTGTTATTGTTGTTTTTGGTAGTGATGTGATGGTGGTGATGTTTTGGTTTGTTATTGTTGTTGATGATAGTGATGTGATGGTGGTGATATTTTGGTTTGTTATTGTTGTTGATGGTAGTGATGTTTTGGTTTGTTATTGTTGTTGATGGTAGTGATGTGATGGTGGTGATGCTTTGGTTTGTTATTGTTGTTGATGGTAGTGATGTAATGATGGTGATGTTTTGGTTTGTTATTGTTGTTGATGGTAGTGATGTGATGGTGGTGATTTTTTGCTTTGTTATTGTTGTTTTTGGTAGTGATGTGATGGTGGTGATGTTTTGGTTTGTTATTGTTGTTGATAGTAGTGATGTGATGGTGGTGATGTTTTGGTTTGTTATTGTTGTTGATGGTAGTGATGTGATGGTGGTGATGTTTTGGTTTGTTACTGTTGTTGATGGTAGTGATGTGATGGTGGTGATGTTTTGGTTTGTTATTGTTGTCGATGGTAGTGATGTGATGGTGGTGATGTTTTGGTTTGTTATTGTTGTTGATGGTAGTGATGTGATGGTGGTAATGTTTTGGTTTGTTATTGTTGTTGATGGTAGTGATGTGATGGTGGTGATGTTTTGGTTTGTTATTGTTGTTGATGGTAGTGATGTTTTGGTTTGTTATTGTTGTTGATGGTAGTGATGTGATGGTGGTGATGTTTTGGTTTGTTATTGTTGTTGATGGTAGTGATGTGATGGTGGTGATGTTTTGGTTTGTTATTGTTGTTGATGGTAGTGATGTGTTGGTGGTGATGATTTGGTTTGTTATTGTTGTTGATGATAGTGATGTGATGGTGGTGATGTTTTGGTTTGTTATTGTTGTTGATGGTAGTGATGTGATGGTGGTGATGTTTTGGTTTGTTATTGTTGTTTTGGGTAGTGACGTGATGGTGGTGATGTTTTGGTTTGTTATTGTTGTTGATGGTAGTGTTGTGATGGTGGTGATGTTTTGGTTTGTTATTGTTGTTGATGGTAGTGTTGTGATGGTGGTGATGTTTTGGTTTGTTATTGTTGTTTTTGGTAGAGATGTGATGGTGGTGATGTTTTGGTTTGTTATTGTTGATGATAGTGATGTGATGGTGGTGATGTTTTGGTTTGGTATTGTTGTTGATGGTAGTGATGTTTTGGTTTGTTATTGTTGTTGATGGTAGTGATGTGATGGTGGTGATGTTTTGGTTTGTTATTGTTGTTGATGGTAGTGATGTGATGGTGGTGATGTTTTGGTTTGTTATTGTTGTTGATGGTAGTGATGTGATGGTGGTGATGTTTTGGTTTGTTATTACATAAGAACATAAGAAAATGGGAGTCTGCAGAAAGCCGATTGGCCTAAGCAAGGCAGATCCCTGTCCCACACAACTCCAATTACAAAGCCCAATTATAGGCTCAACACTCTAATACCCTGAGGATCATCTTACCAACACGGTTAGAGATTAACGAAGGATTATGGGGTCTGCAGAGCGCTGATTGGCCCAACCCTGCTGATCCCCCTTCACACCCAACCCTTCTCGTCCATATGCTTATCCAATTTTATCTTAAAGCTCCCTATAGTTTGTAATCCCACTATAGCACTTGGTAGTCCATTCCACCCATCTACAACTCTGTTACCAAACCAATATTTGCCTATATCTTTTCTGAAACGAAATTTATCTAATTTGAAGCCATTGGTACAAGTTCTTTCGCTATCACTGAGCTTTAGTACATTTGTCATGTCCCCTTTGTTAACCCCACTAACCCACTTGAACACCTCTATCATATCCCCTCTAACTCTGCGTCTCTCTAATGAATGTAAACCTAATTTCTTCAACCTTTCTTTATACGGAAGATTTCTAATATTATGGATCATTTTTGTCATTCTACGTTGTACTCTCTCCAATGAATTTATGTCCATTCTGTAATAAGGACACCAAAATTGAACAGCATAATCCATATGGGGTCTCACTAATGACAAGTAAAGTTTTAAGATAACATCAGCAGTTCTGTTACTCGCACTCCTTGAGATGAACCCGAGAATCCTGTTTGTCTTGTTTCGAACGCTTATACACTGTTGTCTAGGCTTCAAATCATTGCTAACAAACACACCTAGATCTTTCTCACAATTCGAGTTTTCTAATT
This sequence comes from Paralithodes platypus, assembly GCA_032716605.1. Classification (NCBI taxonomy): domain Eukaryota; kingdom Metazoa; phylum Arthropoda; class Malacostraca; order Decapoda; family Lithodidae; genus Paralithodes; species Paralithodes platypus. The sequence goes on from CM064523.1 coordinate 11,027,233, forward strand.
CCATATTAGCTAGTTTATATTTAACATTTGTATGCATCTTCCCTATCTTTAATACCTTGCATTTGTCAATGTTAAACTTCATCTGCCAATTTACTGACCATTCGTGTAAGGTATCTAGATCCCTTTGGAGGCACTCTATATCTCTATCTGAATCAATTGTTCTCCCCATTTTGGTATCGTCTGCAAATTTACTTATCCTACTAGTTAAACCTAAATCAAGGTCATTTATGTATATAACAAACAACAGAGGACCTAATACAGATCCCTGGGGGACACCACTTTTGACTGCTCCCCATTCTGACTTCGTACCATTTATGCTGACTCTCTGCTTCCTACCAATTAGCCATGACCTAATCCATCCCCCAGGGATGGATTCCCCCAGGGATCGGTATTAGGTCCCCTGTTGTTTCTTATATACATAAATGACCTAGATTTAGGTATAACTAGTAGGATAAGTAAATTCGCAGACGATACTAAAATGGGGAGATCAATTGATTCAGATAGCGATATAGAGTGCCTCCAAAGGGATCTAGATACCTTACATGAATGGTCAGTAAATTGGCAGATGAAGTTTAACATTGACAAATGCAAGGTATTAAAGATAGGGAAGATGCATACAAATGTTAAATATAAACTAGCTAATTTAGAATTAGAAAATTCAGACTGTGAGAAAGATCTAGGTGTGTTTGTTAGCAATGATTTGAAGCCTAGAAAACAGTGTATAAGCGTTCGTAATAAGGCAAACAGGATTCTCGGGTTCATCTCTAGGAGTGTGAGTAACAGAACTGCTGATGTTATCTTAAAACTTTACTTGTCATTAGTGAGACCCCATATTGATTATGCTGTCCAATTTTGGTGTCCTTATTACAGAATGGACATAGATTCATTGGAGAGAGTACAACGTAGAATGACAAAAATGATCCATAATATTAGAAATCTTTCGTATGAAGAAAGGTTGAAGAAATTAGGTTTACATTCGTTAGAGAGACGCAGAGTTAGAGGGGATATGATAGAGGTGTTCAAGTGGGTTAGTGGGATTAACAAAGGGGACATGACAAATGTACTAAAGCTCAGTGATAGCGAAATAACTCGTACCAATGGTTTCAAATTAGATAAATTTCGTTTCAGAAAAGATATGGGCAAATATTGGTTTGGTAACAGAGTTGTAGATGGGTGGAATAGACTACCAAGTGCTATAGTGGGGTCTAAAACGGTAGGGAGCTTTAAGATAAAATTGGATAAGCATATGGACGAGAAGGGTTGGGTGTGAACGGGGATCAGCCGGGTTGGGCCAATCAGCACTCTGCATACCCCCATAATCCTGCGTTAATCTCTAACCGTTTTGGTAAGATGATCCTCAGGGTATTAGAGTGTTGAGCCTATAATTGGGCTTTGTAATTGAACTGGGGTTGTGTGGGACAGGGATCTGCCTTGCTTAGGCCAATCGGCTTTCTGCAGACTCCCATTTTCTTATGTTCTTATGTTATCCCAACAACGCCCCACCTATTCCATGCGCCTCAACCTTTCTCATCAATCTCTCATGGGGGACTCTGTCGAAAGCTTTACTGAAATCTAAATATATTATATCATATGACTTGTCATTATCTACTGCTTCATATACCTCTGAGAAAAAACTAAGCAAATTAGTAAGGCAAGAACGTCCCTGAGTGAATCCATGAATCCATGAATCCATGATTGTTGTTGATGGTAGTGATGTGATGGTGGTGATGTTTTGGTTTGTTATTGTTGTTGATGGTAGTGATGTGATGGTGGTGATGTTTTGATTTGTTATTGTTGTTGATGGTAGTGATGTGATGGTGGTGATGTTTTGGTTTATTATTGTTGTTGATGGTAGTGATGTGATGATGGTGATGTTTTGGTTTGTTATTGTTGTTGATGGTAGTGATGTGATGGTGGTGATGTTTTGGTTTGTTATTGTTGTTTTTGGTAGTTAGTGTTAGTGTCCAACACATAGTGGTGGAGACTGATAGTTTGGAACATAAGGAGGGAGTGGTGGTGATTGTGCTGGAGATGGAGGACAGGAAGGGTGGAGGAGGAAAGGGTAGGTGGTGGAGATGATAGTGTTGGAAGAGGGATAGTTGGGGTAGTGATGGTATTTGGAAGGCAGGAGGAGATAGTGGGGAATTGGAGATAGTGGTTGGAGGGGTTGTTGTTGTTGTTGTTGTTGTTCCCTAAGCTGCCTGGCCGAACAGCCCCGAGTCCCTGAGGAAGGCCATGGCCACGATCGGGCTTTCCCACAGAGCTCTCATTGAGTGTAGGTTGTGTTGGCGTAAGTGGTTGTGTGAAATGCAGTCTTCTATGATGTGTTTAATGGTATGGTGCTGTGTTACATCCCGGGCAGGCGTCGACAACGGAGTCATCCAGTCTCTTCTGATAGCTCAGGAGAGCTGGATGGTGTCCGCATCTCAGCCTGGCCAGGTGGACTCTGTCCTCGCGAGGGAGGGAGGATTCGGAAGGATCGATTTCGGGAGGTCGTGCATGCAGCTGCGTGTTGTCTGTGAGTGAGTGGATGGATTGGCGAGAGATATGAGTATGGATGTGCTTCTGGAAGTTGGTTCGGGGTGGGCAGAGAGGGAGAGAGGACAATAACTGTGTGTGATACCGTGTGCTGGGTGTTGTTTTGATATTTCTTGGTGTCTGTGGGTGTTGCCATGTAGTTTAGTGGGTGGTCTTGGTTCGTGGAGGCTGCTGCCAGAAATTGAGTGCCTCTCATGTCCAGATGGTCTTTGACTTTGAGGATTTTGGTTTCTTGATGTAGATGATCTGTGGGTGCAGTAGCTGTGCAGCCTGTAATGATCTTCAGGGCTTTGTTTTGGATAGTCTGTAAGGTCTTATGATGTGTTTCAGCTAGGTTAGAAGCCCAGGGTGGGCTTGCGTATTCCATTACTGATCTTATGTATTGTTTATATACTGTGGTGGTAGTTTCTTTGTTGTGTCCAAATTTTGTGTGAGCAAGTGACCTGAGGGCGTTAAGTCTGGGTGTCAGTTTCTTTTTAATGTTTGTGGTGTGCTGTTTGAATGTCATATGAGTATCATATGTTACTCCAAGGATTTTGGGTGTGTGTGTATGTGTTAGGGGTGTGTTGTTTATGGTGAGTTGAGGGATGTATTCGTGTTCACCTGTCCAGCTTGTGAGCAGGGTTGCGGTGGATTTGGCTGGGGCTAGATTCAGTCTGTTTGTAGTGCACCAGCCATGTAGTGTGTTGAGATAGGGTTGAAGGAGATCTGTTGCTCTTCTTGGGTCATGGTGTGTGCATGTGAGTGTTATGTCATCTGCATAGGAGGCTAAGTTTATTTGGGGAGTATTGGGTGTAGTTATATCGTGCATGTACAGATTGAAGAGTGCGGGCGATAGGACGGATCCCTGTGGGACTCTGTTTGGAAAGTTTCTGATTTTAGATGACTGACCGGCAAAAGATACGTGTGCACATCTGCCTGCTAGGAAGTTGGCCAGCCACCTTTTTGTGTTGTTGTGCATGTTTGTGTTGTAGATTTTGTTTGTTAGGTTGTGGCGGGGGATGGCATCGAAGGCTTTACTAATGTCGAGTGTGGCTAATAGTGATCTGTGTGGTGGTCTAGCTGAGTTGATGCCGTCAAAAGCTCTTTGTGTAAGGTCTGTGAGAAGAGTGTTTGTGGAGTGCAGTGGCCTAAAGCCATGTTGTGTTGGAGCTAGGGGTAGGTCGGGTGTAATTAGTTGTAATACTAGGCGTTCCATGACTTTGGAGGGGAGCAAAGGAGTGTGATGGGGCGGTGCGAGGAGGGTAGCGTGGGGTCTTTGTTGGGTTTGGGGAATGTGATGATGATACCATGCTTCCAAATGTCTGGTATTGTGTTGTGTGAATAGCTGTAGTTTGATATGTTAGTGAGTGTTTGTATGCCTTGTGGTCCCAGGTGTCTGAGGTGTATGTTGCTTATGTTGTCTAGGCCACAGGCGGGTGAGTGCTTGAGATTGTTGATGATATGCTTTGTCTGGTGATTGGTGAAGGGTGTATAGTCAGGGTCTGTGGGGAATTGTCTGTTGTTGGGGAATTGGTTGTTGGTGGTAATGGTATTTCTGGTTGATGGTGGTGGTAGTATTCAGTAGGCTATTGGTGGTGGTAATGGTTGTTGTTGTTGTTAGATTTAGTAGTGGTAGTTGTTGTTCGCTGTATTTAGTAGTGGTTGTTGGTGTTGTTGTTAGCGGTGGTGGTAATGGTGGTGGGTAGTGTTGTTGGTGGTAGTGGTGGAGAGGTGGTGGTTGATGGTTGTGGTTGTTGTTGTTGCTGGTGTATGGTGTTAATACTGGCAACAGACATAACACATAGGTATTAAATGGGTCAGAATAAGCCAATAATCGACGCTATTCTGGGAACACAAGGGTCGGCCGTAGAAAATACCTCCCCTTGTTACTTCCTTACCTATCTAACCCTTTCACTACCACGATGATGACACCCTTTTTTATTGCCAAATTCTGGTTGTAATAATACGATTTTAATTAGCCTAGGAAGAACCTGTGGCATTCAGAGGGTTGAGATAGCGTTAGTTTTGAGATTACAAGATATTCGCCCCATTAGTTTGTGAATATCTTTCGTGCCATTTGAGTGTCGAATATTTCCTGGAGAGCGAAAGCGAGCCTATATTTTATGAGTAACTGGCATTCGGCCAAAACATGTACACATTTATCTTGAACCTCGGGGAGGGGGGGGGGAGGGGGGGGTATTTTCTAAGCTTGATAGATGTACAAGGAGGAAACTTAAAATTAATAAATAAAATGTATCTCATTAACTCTAGGAATCAAAGGGGTAAACACTATTTCAGCCCTATCGATCTAGGAATCAAAGGGGGTAAACACTATTTCAGCCCTATCGATCTAGGAATCAAAGGGGGTAAACACTATTTCAGCCCTATCAATCTAGGAATCAAAGGGGGTAAACACTATTTCAGCCCTATCAATCTAGGAATCAAAGGGGGTAAACACTATTTCAACCCTATCAATCTAGGAATCAAAGGGGGTAACACTATTTCAGCCCTATCAATCTAGGAATCAAAGTGGGTAAACACTATTTCAGCCCTATCAATCTAGGAATCAAAGGGGGTAAACACTATTTCAGCCCTATCAATCTAGGAATCAAAGGGGGTAAACACTATTTCAGCCCTATCAATCTAGGAATCAAAGGGGGTAAACACTATTTCAGCCCTATCAATCTAGGAATCAAAGGGGGTAAACACTATTTCAGCCCTATCGATCTAGGAATCAAAGGGGCTAAACACTATTTCAGCCCTATCAATCTAGGAATCAAAGGGGGTAAACACTATTTCAGCCCTATCGATCTTACAGGTTTTTTCTAAGCTAAATAAAATCATATAATTATATCCAGAATTTAGCAGAAATCACACTTCAATAATATGCAGAAGCAAACTAAATAATCAATAGGATTGTTATACGTTCCACCACTGTTCACCAATTGCCCCCTGGCGTTACTCGTGCGATAACAGCCTAATTACCTTAATCACGTGACCAGTTTAAGCGGGGATGGTTGGTTGTTCTGGTCCCCCCTTCTCCCTCATATTAGCCCCATTAGTATTTGGATTGTAAGACGTTTGGCCAATTAGTTTGGCGATTGTAAGACTTTTCGCCCCGTTTCTGTCAATATTAAGACCTTTCATGCCATTTTGGTGTCGATTTTCACTTGGCGAGCGGTAGCGAGCCTGTATTTTAAGAGGAAACGGCCTTCAGCCGGGCTATTTTTCTATCGAAATATGTATAAATTGATCATGAAGAAGGCTCCCGGGGGGTGTATTTTTAAATTTGATGGAGGTCTAGGGAGGAAACTGAAATAATAATATAACAATAAATATATGAGCAATAAATACGCCCCCCCCCCCCCCCCCTTATCCTCCTCTTCCACTACTCTCCTCCTCCTCCTCCTACCCCAGCCTCCCCCCCCCCCTCTCTCTCCGCCCACCACTTTGTTGTCCCCGATCTGTGAATAAAAGTGCAAATGAAGTTAATCCGTCTTGATCACACTGAAACTCCCCCTCCTCAGGCTATTGTCAAACTTAACTCACACACTCTCTCAGTAGACCAGTCAAAGTAGGGCTGGACTTAGAACAAATTGTAATAGAAGGTTTTTTGGCTTTAACTTGTTTATTAGGTCCCTCTGATGAACATATAAAAAGTCTCCAACTTTTGGACACCGGGAAAGTGGTTAATTTGCATAAATTCAAGATGGCCGCCGTCCAAAGCTTCAATTTACAGATAACTTTTTTCTGGTTGCTCCTAGACCCTATAAATGTATTACAAACAACGTTTTTTGGCTTTAACTTGTTTATTAAGTCCCTCTGATGAACATATAAAAAGTCTCCAACTTTTGGACACCTGGAAAGTGGTTAATTTACAGCCAAAAAACCTTACAGCCAAAAAACCTTCTATTGCAATTTGTTCTAGGTCAAGCCCTACCTTTACTGCACATTATTGTCTATTACATTTTGCCTAGGCCTATACTAATCCCATCATCTTGTTTCTTGTTTCATGCAAGGACTTCCAGGAGGCTGCAGATCTTTTGGATAAGCTGTTGCGTGAAGACGTTTCACCGGATGAAGTCTGCAGTAAAGACGTTTTCAACAGAATTTCTGAAAAACTTAAAGCTGAGAAGAGCTCCTTAGCAGAGCATAAGATGGGAAAGCTATGGATTCAATACATGGACATGATTGACCTGCTGCGTCGCTTCCTGAGGGCACTGAGAATGGGCGATTTCCTACTGTACCTCGGAACACTCCAGGAGATGTTGCCGTACTTTGCAGCGTGTGGTCATAACAATTATGCCAAGTCAGCCCATGTGTACATTCAAGACATGATTGAACTTGAGCAGCTCAACCCAGACATGTTCTGTCAATTGAACTCCGGTCTATTTGTGATCCGCCGAAGTGATCGGCTGTGGGCAGGACTGCCAAGCGACTTGGTTATAGAGCAGGTTTTGATGCGCTCTTTGAAAACGAATGGTGGATTGACACGTGGTAGGGGCATGGAGGAAACGCAACGCCTGTGCTGGTTACTTGCTATGCCAGCCTGCGCTGAGGTGAGTGAAGTTATGCAAGAACTGACAGGGAAGCATTTCCACACCTCTGAGCAGCACAAAGAAATGACTGAAGCAAGGCGTGAACGAGATAGGAAGGACACAGAGAAGGTTCTCGCATTCTTCAAGGATTATGATCCATTTCAAGAATCAAATGAACTCAGGAATATTGCCAACGGTGTGACAGGACCAGCCTCGGCCAATCCTCATTTACTGTATGAGGTTGGTATGAACATTGTGCAGAAGATGGAAGGTAGCAATGCTTTTGACTTTTCATTTAGGAAGAAAGATCAAGTTGAGTCGTTGGGTGCAAAGGTTACAATCAGTGCTGAAAAAGTACCAATCGACCCACAGCTCCTTTTCCAGAGGCTCCTCATCTTTGCTAATAACAGGGACTTAGGTGTTGAAGAGGTCTTTGCGTATGAGTTGTCTAGCTACCCTACTGCTCTGTTCGATAAGTGGGGGAGGCTCAGGGAAGCCAATAAACCACAGCTAGGAGATGAGATAGCTGCTGTTGTTCCCAAGTCGTCATTGGAATCATTTGAGGAAGAAAGGACTGTGACCCATGTTCTGGATGGTGGTTCCTTATTGCAAAGGATTCCATGGAAGAAGGGTGACACATTTGAGGACATTGCAAGCATGTACATGAAGCATGTTTCCAAAAACTTTCTCAACCCGGTGGTTGTATTCGACGGTTATAAATCAGGACCTACTACCAAGGACATGACACACAATCGACGATCAAAAGAAGTCTTTGGTCAAAAGGTGATGTTCACTCCAACCATGCCCCTTCGGTCAAAAAAGGAAAACTTCTTGTCAAACTCGGACAATAAGCAAAACTTCATTGACTTATTGTGTGAAACATTCAAGGCAAATGGAATTGACTGTGTCAATGCGCCAGCAGATGCAGATGTCATGATTGCGAAGAAGGGAATTGAGCATGCAAGGGAAACCGTGACATATGTGATAGGTGAGGACACAGACTTGTTGGTGCTGTTGTGTCATTATGCGGAACGAGGGATGAATGATTTGTACTTCAAGTCGAGCAAGGAAGGTGGGAAATGTTGGCATATTAACTCAGTAGCAGAAGCTCTCGGTGAAAGCATCTGTCGTGTCCTGCCAGTTGTCCATGCACTCTGTGGATGTGACACAACCTCACGACTGTATGGTATTGGTAAAGGGGCTGCCTTGAGGAAAGTGAGGGAAGACAACGGTTTCTTGAAATGTATAGAAGCATTCTGTTGCCAAAGTGGAAGTAAAGACGCGATATCATCAGCTGGTGAAAAGGCCTTGGTTTATTTGTACGGGGGAAAAGGAAATGACACCCTTGACGGACTGCGAAAGACAAAGTTTTGCAACAAGGTGGCAAAAAGTTCAACTACCGTTGAAGTTCACAGCCTTCCCCCAACAACCGATGCAGCCAAATACCACTCGTTCCGAGTTTATTGTCAGGTCCAGGAATGGATGGGGAACTGTGTGGACCCCGAGAAATGGGGCTGGTGTCTGCGGAAGGGACAGCTTGAACCGAAGACGATGGATTCGCCAGTGGCTCCTGATTCACTACTGAAATTGGTCAGATGTCAGTGTAAGGGCAACTGTGACACTCAACGCTGTAGTTGCAAACGGAATGAGCTTGAATGTTCCAGTGCATGTGGTCAATGTAAAGGACTCTGTCAAAATAGCAACTTTGATGCAAGCACCGATGATCCAAGTGAATACGAACTCCTATCATGAATTACATAATTGGCTCTGAATGACGTCATACTACGTCGTTTTTTTTTTTTTTTTTTTATAAAAAAGAGGGACAACAGGTCAAAAAACCCATACAAGCACAAAGTGCCTGTGTCACCCCTTGTGAAAGAGACAGTTCAGCCTGTCTGTAAGGTTTTTCGGCTGTAAATTAACCACTTTCCAGGTGTCCAAAAGTTGGAGACTTTTTATATGTTCATCAGAGGGACCTAATAAACAAGTTAAAGCCAAAAAACGTTGTTTGTAATACATTTATAGGGTCTAGGAGCAACCAGAATAAAGTTATCTGTAAATTGAAGCTTTGGACGGCGGCCATCTTGAATTTATGCAAATTAACCACTTTCCCGGTGTCCAAAAGTTGGAGACTTTTTATATGTTCATCAGAGGGACCTAATAAACAAGTTAAAGCCAAAAAACCTTCTATTACAATTTGTTCTAGGTCCAGTTAAATGATTGCTAGATTTACTGGACTACAGGGTTAAAACAGAGTTCCTTAGCATTTCGTCGCTCGCCCTCTCTCGCTCACACTCACACACACACACACACACCTTTCCCTCCATGCTTTACCTTACTTATACAAGCTATCATTACAATATATTCCGTCCTATCCCCCTTTACTCTCTCTCTCTCTCTCTCTTTCTCACACATACACAAGCGCGCGAAATACAAAAATATACACGTATAAACTCCAAACACACTCACAAACAGACCTCCCTCCCCACTTCGCACACACACACACACACACTTTGCACCTGAAATCCACAATACTGCAAGATTCGCCCAGCCAGATTCTAGGAACGGCAAAAGCACTAGAATGATAAACAAACAAATAGGCCTATCCGCTAAAAAAAATAGGTATCGGTGGGAAAAAAAAACAAAAAAATCATCCTTTGTTTTCGCTGTCGTCTTAGTTAAATCTGATTAAGGGGGGTCACCTGCTTTTTTCTGTTCCTCTCCTTTTCTCTCTTTACCTGGCTTGTATCCATTCGGCTCTATTCAGCCAACTATTTTAAGACGTTTATCCCCATCCAGGTGTCAATTTCTTCCTGGCGAGTGAACTGGCGAGCGATAGCGAGCCAGCATTGTATAGAGAAATCCGGCTTCGCCGGATAAATTTTTCTATCGAAAAATTTACAAATTTAGCTTGCTGTCGAAACAAAATTATATATATGCTGGCTCGCTACCGCTCGCCAGGAAAATATTGACACCTGGATGGTGGTAAACATCTTAAAACAGTAGGCTGAATGGGGCCAAATGGATACATGCCAAAGAGAGAGGGAGAGAAAAAGAAGACAAGCGAGGTGGGCTCCCTAGGTACTTTTTTAGGCAGCCAAGATTTTGTTTTACCCCAGAAATGTAGATCTCATTTCCATTGTCTTTTGCAAGTTTTTCAGTCTCGAGTAATCAGGAGAATGCTGCGACCAAATACAATGGGCGGATTTTTTTTCTGTTTTTCTTTAAAAAATAAATGGATTTGATTATTCTCCCGCCTGGTGACTGGGATATATTTGATTATTCTCCCGCCTGGTGACTGGGATATATTTGATTATTCTCCCGCCTGGTGACTGGGATATATTTGATTATTCTCCCGCCTGGTGACTGGGATATATTTGATTATTCTCCCGCCTGGTGACTGGGATATATTTGATTATTCTCCCGCCTGGTGACTGGGATATATTTGATTATTCTCCCGCCTGGTGACTGGGATATATTTGATTATTCTCCCGCCTGGTGACTGGGATATATTTGATTATTCTCCCGCCTGGTGACTGGGATATATTTGATTATTCTCCCGCCTGGTGACTGGGATATATTTGATTATTCTCCCGCCTGGTGACTGGGATATATTTGATTATTCTCCCGCCTGGTGACTGGGATATATTTGATTATTCTCCCGCCTGGTGACTGGGATATATTTTTATATTTATATACAGTTTATATATATTTGTTCATCATTCAAATTATGTAAACAACAACCTTATTCAATGTGACGAAGGTTCCTTAAGGGGAGGTGTTTAGTTTCTTCCCTAGACTTCCATCAAGCTTAAAATTACACTCCATTGACCCCCTTTCAAGATAAATTTGTACATTTTTCGGTAGAAAAATATCCCGGCCAAAGGCCGGTTCCTCTTAAATTACAGGCTCGCTATCGCTCGCCAGGAAAAAATCGAGACCTAAATGGCACTAAAGGTCTTAAAAGTGACATAAATGGGGTGAAAGTTCTTAAAATCGCCAAACTAATGGGGCGAACGTCTTAAAATCTCAAAAGCAACGGGGCTAAACGTGAGGGAGAAAGTGGTAAAGAAAAAAATCCCTCAAGTGGAAATCTCCCCTTAATACAATTATCGATATCATTAGTAGCTGAAATAAAATTGAAAACAAAATGGATGATTTTATTCAGCTTAGAAAACACCCGCCCAAGACCATCCTTCAAGATAAATTTGTACATTTTTTGATAGAAAAATGTCCCGGCCGAAGGCTGATTCATCTTAAATTACAGGCTCTCTCTCCCTCGCCAGGAAAAAATGGAAACCTAAATGACACGAAGTCTTAATATTGACAAAGAAATGGGGCGAAAGGTCTTAAAATCGCCAAACTAATGGGCCGAACGTCTAATAATCTGGAAACAAATGGGGCTAAACATGAGGAAGAAGGGGGTCCAGGAAAACCAGCCATTTACCCTTAATGATTCTGCTATAACATATTTTCATAGCCAAACATAGCCAAATATAGTACTAATTGTGAAAATCTGGCGTGAAAAATATGATGCAGAGATGTACCAGTTTCATATTTGTCCATTCATTATCGAGAAATCAGCTGTTAACCCTATCTGTACCGGCGACATCTTTGTATCTATATTCTAGCTATAATTAGACGATTTTGTGAAGCTTAAGAAGGGTCTGTGGTAGTAAAAAGGGTTAAGCAAGATAGTTGGAAGGCTTTTAATTGCTGGAGACCCTTTTATAACTGAATAATCTAATCTAACAGTAATAAGAATGTAATGAAAGAGATGTCGTCGGTACAGAAGGGGTTAATGGAGTCAAATTTTCGCCAGGTTAAACAATATATATAAATGTTTAGTGTAGCAATACAAAACCAGCTTTTGTGGGGTACATTATATATGATAAACAAAACAATAAAACACATTTTGTTGTTGGTGGTGGTGGTGGCGTGTGTTGTGTGTGTGTGTGTGTGTTGCAATCATAAAGGGTGAAAATTGCAATTATTTAATCACGAAGGACCATTTACTCTACCTTTATTGCAGTTTTTAATTCGCTCGCAGGTGAAAAATGAAATTGCAAAACATTAAACAAAAAATAATATCTCTGTCTATTTGTTCTGTTTACCTCTCTCTCTCTCTCTCTCTCTCTCTCTCTCTCTCTCTCTCTCTCTCTCTCTCTCTCTCCCCATTCTATAGCATTCTACTCTCTCTCTCTCTCTCTCTCTCACACCCAGTAATCAATAACAATTACCGGGATTCCACCAGAGATAATCCCGGTACATTAGGGTGATCGGGAGGCAGCTTTGTGTAGGACGAATAAACTTAAATAAATATAAACTTAACGCAAACACGATAACCAGTTTATATACAAATAATACAGAAAACAAAAATATATAAATAAAAACCGATGACGTGCTTTATATACAAATAAATTATTAATAAACGAAAACAAAAACAACGATTACTTTGTATTATATGGTTGCGTTTATACAATTTAATGCTGCTTAGGAAGGATATGTACGAATCCAATGACATCAAAATAGCTCTACCATTAATCCAAGAAACGTTGACGATCTTCCTTTATATAATTTTGGCTATCAGCAGACGACGATAAATAGCTTAGGAAGGATATGTGGAAGTCCATTAACCCTCTGACTCTCAATATATCCTTCATAATCTGAATTAAATCCTCTAAATTTCGTTTCACACGAGCAATTTTTCCCCATATCTTTCAATCTCCTTAACCCTTGCAATACCGGTGCCGTTTTTAAACTGTATTCTGGCTACCTTAACCCTTGCAATACCGGTGCCGTTTTTAAACTGTATTCTGGCTACCTTAACCCTTGCAATACCGGTGCCGTTTTTAAACTGTATTCTGGCTACCTTAACCCTTGCAATACCGGTGCCGTTTTTAAACTGTATTCTGGCTACCTTAACCCTTGCAATACCGGTGCCGTTTTTAAACTGTATTCTGGCAACTATTAGATGATTTTATTCAGCTAAAATAGAGCCTCCAGTATAATTAATAGGCTGCGAACTATCTCAATTAATTTTTTTTACAACCATAGATACTTATCAAAATGCACAACGTCGTCTAAATATAGCTAGAATATAATTAAAAAGACGTCGCCGGTACTGAAGGGGTTAAGAAAGCACAGTAGGAATCCAAGGGTTCCAATTTACCTCGAATAACACCTGCAGCCCGTGACTAGTTCCAATAACACCTGCAGCCCGTGACTAGTTCCAATAACACCTGCAGCCCGTGACTAGTTCCAATAACACCTGCAGCCCGTGACTAGTTCCAATAACACCTGCAGCCCGTGACTAGTTCCAATAACACCTGCAGCCCGTGACTAGTTCCAATAACACCTGCAGCCCGTGACTAGTTCCAATAACACCTGCAGCCCGTGACTAGTTCCAATAACACCTGCAGCCCGTGACTAGTTCCAATAACACCTGCAGCCCGT
>CM064523.1:11043246-11063246 GCA_032716605.1 Paralithodes platypus
CTCTCTCTCTTACCCTTACGATTTGCATAGCTAATATACTGTATAGAAATGATCCTTAGTCCCTTCCTTGTGTATAGCTGTATCTCTCTCTCTCTCTCTCTCTCTCTCTCTCTCTCTCTCCTGGCCCAAATAACCCTCACCTGCATCCCCCACCCCTGCCCTCCACACCTCCATCACCCCCACCCCCACCCACCAATCTAGCTCTTCTCTTTTCTATCAATGTAATGTATGTAATTGTTTATACTAGCATAGTTTATACTAGCACCAATCCTGCTTACGGTTCAATTGACCACTTGCTATAATAGTTTCAGGCTATAGGGAAGTTGGAGCCGTAAACATTACTAGTAAAAAGAAATGCAATAACAATGTAGGTTTCTGATGGATAGAAAGTGTGAGTAATTAGGTTTTATATATTTATAAATGTATTACAACTGCAATTTAGCTAGTAATGCTGCTATAGCTCCAACTTCCTTATAGAATGAAACTCGCAAGTGGTCAATTAATGGAGGTAGGGGTGAGGGGGGTTACAATCCACCCGCCTGCTTTGTCCCATTAGTTTGTTAACGTGTATATGTTAAAGGGACAATGGCTGTTTGTTTGGGCTATTAATTAATATATTCATATATTTGTTTTGTTTTAGTTTCCTCCCTAGACCTCCATCAAGCTTAGAAAAAAAAAAATTCAAGATAGATTTTAAAAAATTTCGGTAGAAAAATGTCCCGGCCAAAGGACGATTCCTCCTAAAATGTCAGGCTCGCTATCGCTCGCCAGGATAAAATCGACACCTAAATGGCACGAAGGGTCCAAATATTGACAAAGAAATGGGGCGAAAGGTCATAAAATCCCCAAACTAATGGAACCAACGTCTTAAAATCTCAAAACTAGTGGGGCTAAACATTAGAAAGAAGGGGGTCCAGAAAAACGGTCTGTCTCCCCTTAATGCGAATACCACTTTTGAAACCATACAGAAAGCGTTAATATCGAGATCCGCAACACGTAGGGGTACAACAATTTCTGGGAGCAGGAAAGAAGCCGTACTGATGCCTTGAGTGGAGGTAATTTGGATAGAGTGCTGAAGCCAATCAAGTGTGTGTGTGTGAGAGAGAGTGTGTAAGAGTGAGAAGAGCTGGTGTGAGCGAGAAAGATGAAGAGGGATGGAGTGTGTGTCTGTGTGTGTGCGTGAACAGTAGATAAGACATATGGACAAATAAGTAATGCAAATAAGAAGACTGAGAATTGTGTTCGTTAATCGTTGTATTACTAGTAAGAATGTTTACACACACGTCCACTCCCTTCTCTCTCTCTCTCTCACACACACACACACGCAAAAATGGTACAAGGCGAGATGGGTATCGTATGGTTCACCTAAGCTGATGGCTACCTAAGCCTTTGGGCGAGACGGTACCGTCTATAGTGAGAATGGTACCATACAGATCCACCCTAAGCCTTCGTTTCCGATGTCGCCAATTGGCTAAAATACAGACTACACACACATCCACAGCCATTCCAACAGTACATAAAACACTTAACATGCATGTCACGCAATACATTCCCAGTTAAGGAGGCGCGATAATAATGAGCTTAGCTCGCATTGCGTGGATTCCCCTTGACGAACAAGTAACTGAGTGAGTAACACACACACACCAATTTACCCCCAGCATCCCTCAGGTAAAATTGGAAGCCAAATTGGACCTCTCCATTGTAAAAGGCCATTAAAAGCCCGGATTGAACAAATAATAATCGTCGCTCAAATGAAGTGCAATGAAATACTTGAGGCAGAAAATATATATTATTGGTGTCATCACAAGCAATATTAAGGAGAGTTGGGTCGTTTTTCCGGACCCTCTTCTCCCTCGTGTTTAGCCCCATTAGTTTTCAGATTTTATGACGTTCGGCCTATTAGTTTGGCGATTTTAAGACCTTTTGCCCCCTTTCGGTGTCAATTTTAAGACCTTTCGTGCCATTTACTATGGGTTTCAGAGGCCGTGTTACATGGTTTTTCGGGAATAACTTATTAACACAAATTTGGATTAGTATGATATTTTGACACAGCTTTATTCACACCCTGCCCTAATTTTCGCCAATATCGTGCATTACCAAAAGTGTAGAATTAAGGTACTTGCCCCTGTGTCATGAGGTTAAAGTCGCACCTGGTCACACCTGGATGATGAGGAAACGAACAAAGTTAGTCACCCCCCCATCTCTCTTTCTTTCCCTCTCGCTCTCGCTCTCTCTCTCTCTCTCTCTCTCTCTCTCTCTCTCTCTCTCACTTTCTCACACATGGAAACTACGGTCACTGGCGCATTCATTATACATATAAAAGTGAGGCATGCAAAATGTGTTAATTTTATATTAATATATGATAGTGACATAAACTGACTGCAAGGGCAACAGTAGGGTAGGGTGGTGGGTATAAAACGAGCGTGTGTGATGGAAGAGCAGTGGTTTGGTGGTTTCCAGGTGTTGTGTGGTTTTGTGTTGGCATGATATTGCATCTACTGTAAGGTGTAATATGGTCATCGTATAGTCAGGTTGTGTTGGATGTCAGGTGGGATGGGGCAGTTGACGCTTGGTCATTAATTACGGGTTGGGTAGGGGTTGGGAAGGGGTGAGGATGGGAAAATGTTGGGGGAGGAAGGGTAGTGTAGGGTAAGTAAGTACAGTCACTTATACAAAATCGGTGGACCGGTACGATTTTCGTTATGCAATTACTATCTGGGTTGATATTGGCTGGGACTTGCTTTACAATCAATGGTATATGTAGGTTCGTAATTGATGTATAGAAAATCATATTCGTAAATCCGTTTGTAGAGATATACTTCCATAATTAGGAAAAAAGGTGAGGGTCCATGAATTGTTATGAGTGATGGTACGTTGAGGAAGATGCTGCCGACAATAAAACAAACAATACAAAAAAACACGGAGGAGAAGGGTGGGACAATGGGACATTTATACAAAGTTTATAGGAATGTGGAGGGGTGAGTGTGGCCAGGTTTTATTAATAGGTTCATTTTATAACAACGAAAGGAAGCGGAGACATGAAGGATGGACAAATGATACAGACATAATACACAGCAAACAGTCTATTATAGCCATCGTCACTATCTAAAAACAAGTCGTCCTCTTCATCACTAGCGAGGTTGATGATGACGGGATCCACACCTTCGTGGATGTTGTCCGTGGACCAGTACTCGTCTTCGAAGGCTCGAGCTCGTCTGACCGCACCCGCCCATACCTCTTCAGTGGCGCAAAGCCTGGCTTCCTCCAGCCTTTCCTGTAGATCCGCCCGGGTGAAACGGTGTAGGGAGGAGCGCACGTGCCGTTTCATGCACCCCCATACCTGCTCGATGGCATTGAGCTCTGGATGAGCTGGTGCCAGACGGACGACCTCGTGGCCCCACGCGCGGATGGTGTCATCAACCGTGTATTGTGGCTGTGGCCGGTTTTGCTTGCAGATGAGCAGCAGTTCAGGGACGTGTGGCATGTGGTGGGAAGGGTAGCCTGCGGTGATCCAAGCCATTTTATAAGATCCGCTTTCTTGGTGGCGGTGGTGGGGCAGCGGACTCTCCTCCGTCAGCTGGCTGTGATATGGCGCATTATCCATCACCAGTACCGATGGCTGAGCCAGCGACGGCAGAAAGTTTGTGACGTCAGCCAGCGGAGGAAGAGGCTTGCTGTTCATCTCGCCGTGATAGTCGCCGCTGGTGTTCTTGGCCGGGAAAGCACAGGAATGTGTTTTCGACGAAAACCGTCGGCTGTGCCAGCTGCTACCACCACGAAACGCTCCCCTTCTCCGGGCGGCACTTGACGACTGAACGTGGTGCTGGTGGCAGGCTGAGTGCTGTCGACCCACTCCATGCTGTGGTTCATCCTGGTGGTAAACCAGGTCTCGTCCAAGTAAACCACCTGCCTCCCCTCCTCCCGGAATTGTTTGAGTGCCCGGAGAGCGTTGATCCGGCGGCACACAATGTCCAGCGACTCCTTCCTCACATACATCTTCCGCTGTGAGGTTTTGTAGCGGAATCCCATGTTGTGGATGAGTCGCCAAACCGACGTCTCCGAGGTTGCCTCCGGGATAATGCTCGCCATCTTTAGGTCTTCCGTCACGGAGCCAATTGTGAAGGTTTGCTTGGCAGCAAACTTTGCGTGGATATTGCGGCGAATGGCACCGATGGCGAAACTGTCAAAGGCGCCCGGTGTTGGGGGTGCTGTCGGTGTTGGCGGTGCTGTCGCTGTCCCAGGCCGCGACTGGGTGCTGCGGTGCACCATCATCTGCACTGCTCTCATCGTCATTCCCACGGCTTCCGCTACGCGGTCATAAGGCCTGTGTGGTGAAAGTCCAATTAATTTCATTCGGAGGTGTTTGGTGTTGGGAGTGATATTAATTAATTAGATTTATTTATGTCTAATGTGGCGCATGAAAAACTTAATAAATACTGTGTATGTTATTGTAAGCATGAGATCATGCTATAAATACTTTGCTCTTTGTATGGATACTTATAAATATTATATTTGTAGCTATCGGGCTCACCTTTTCAGTGCTGCCAATTAATTTGTTGCAGTAAAACGCCCTTTAAAGATCTAAAGATTAAAACAGTTAATAACCGTTTATTGCCATAGATATAGGTATACATTTTTACAAAAATATGCCATTATACAAAGATAAGACATATCCATGACAAAGATGATTTGATGCCATCAGGCATATAATTATGTCCTCTTATAATCATATGCATATCATGTGAAATAAGACAACAAAGGAAAGAAATGTACACAAGTGCAATACAAAACAAAGACATAATATATACACAAAATAAAGAAAATTATATACACATACTCATTTACATTCAAATACACATTGCCTCTTCACATAGACGACAAATAAATTAACAATTTAAAATTCCTAGAATTCAGAGCACAATTTAGCTATCCATTAAATATAATTTTAATCGTTTCTTATATAATGAAAACAATAAAATTATCATCAACATTTACAATGAGGTTATTCCATACTTTAACTCCCTTATGTTGAAATGTTTTTGTTACCAATGATGTTCTGCAAACTGGTACACGTAACCTGTGTCTCTGTCTGGTTAAGTATTACTACGTATAATAGCCATAATTAACCACTTACCTATTCAAACTGATTTTTAGTCGATTGGCGGCTTTCTCCCTGCTGTATATGTAGTAAAGACGCATGACAAATGCGTTTTTACACCCACGCGGACAATGACGCAACATGGTTGCCATAATTTGCCTTGCTGGAGCCAATGTCACGTATGGCTAACTGTATACGACTGCTGCCGTAAGCCCGTGGCACCCGACGACAACACACAACACCGGGAAACAATCGAACCATTGTTCATCGATGAAACACGGTCGTTATATACCCAGCACCCTACCATACTCTTGTCCTTACATTCACGTTATGTCACTATACAATATAAATATAAAATTAACACATTTTGCATGCCTCATTTTTATATGTATAATGCATGCGCCAGTGGCCGTAGTTTCCATGTGTGAGAAAGTGAGAGAGAGAGAGAGACCGAGCGAGAGAGAGAGAGAGAGAGAGCGAGAGGGAAAGAAAGAGAGATGGGGGGGTGAATAACTTTGTTCGTTTCCTCATCATCCAGGTGTGACCAGGTGCGACTTTAACCTCATGGCACAGGGACAAGTACCTTAATTCTTCACTTTTGGTAATGCACGATATTGGCGAAAATTAGGGCAGGGTGTGAATAAAGCTGTGTCAAAATATTATACTAATCCAAATTTGTGTTAATAAGTTATTCCCGAAAAACCATGTAACACGGCCTCTGAAACCCATAGTAAATGGCACGAAAGATCTTAAAATTGACAACGAAATGGGGCGAAAGGTCATAAAATCCCCAAACTAGTGGAACCAACGTCTTAAAATCTCAAAACTAGTGGGGCTAAACAGTAGGGAGAAGGGGTCCAGAAAAACGGTCTGCCTCCCCTTAAATTCAGTTCCCACACTCGGATTATATTTATCCTCTGAGGATTAGGGCAATGTATTCTGGCTACCATTAGACGATTGTATACAGCTTAGGGAGGGTCTGTGGGAATTAAAAAGGTAAACTCTATCTCAATTTGCCCTCTGACTTCCATACACCCTGCCTAATCCGAATAAAATCGTCTACTAATAGCCAGATTAAACTGTTAAAGCGCATCGTAATCCTCAATAAGTTATCTGGAGCGATAGCGAGCCTAAAATTTAAGAGGAACCGGTTTTTGGCCGGGAAATTTTTGTACCAAAAAACGTACAAATTTATCATGAAAGGGGGTCATGGGGGTGTGATTTTATTATTGATAGAGGTTTAGGGAGCAAACTAAAACAAATGTACTGCATATGAAGTAACACCCCGTTCTTAACATTAATCATCAATTACAAACCCCAATGCACTTGAATAAAGCAATGAAAGCATATGGTCCTCCCGGGATTCGAACTCGGGACACCACACCCAGAACATAAGCATCTAAAAATACATACACAAATATTTAAACGTCCCCTTAACCCCTTCATTACCGGTACCGTCCTTTTAACTTTTTCTAGCTACCATTAAGGGGAGATATCGACTTCAGGGATTTTGTTCTGGACCCCTTTCTCCTTCATGTTTAGCTTCATTGCTTTCTCCTTCATGTTTAGCTTCATTGCTTTCTCCTTCATGTTTAGCTTCATTGCTTTCTCCTTCATGTTTAGCTTCATTGCTTTCTCCTTCATGTTTAGCTTCATTGCTTTTGAGATTTTAAGACGGTCGCCCCATTAGTTTGGCGATTTTAAGAACATTCGCCCCATTTCTGTCAATTTTAAGACCTTTCCTGTCATTCAGGTGTCGATTTTTTCCTGGCGAGCGATAGCGAGCCTGTAATTTAAGAGGAACCGGCCTTCGGCCTGGACATTTTTCTACCGAAAAATGTACAAATTTATCTTGAAAGGGGGTCTAGGGAGCGTAATTTTAAACTTGATGGAAGTTTAGGGAGGAAACTAAACACCTGCCATTAAATGATTGAATTCAGTTTTAAAAGAGCCTCCAGCAACCATACAGGCATCCAACTAACTCACTTAACCCTTTTTATTACCACAGATCCTTCTTAAACTGCACATAAACGACTACATTTAGCTAGAATATAATCAAGAAACGTCCCCGGTACAGAAGGGGTTAATAGTGGTTTACAGTGAGAGGGATCCAGGGAGTAAACAGGTGTCGCTGGTGTGTTGTTTGTTTACCTGCCTGTGGATGTGGGTGTGGGTGTCGGTGTAACTCAAAAGGTGGGGGTAATTAACTCACTCGGCTGGCTAATTTACGGTCCTGTTGTGCGGCCTTTTTATGACCCCAACATGGCCGCCGGACTGTCCTGGTCATGTTGTGTTTTATCCAGTAGTAGTATAGATAGCTAGAGCGTTTTTCTTTCAGCTGTTAAGGGGGGGTGGTGCTTGTTTTTGGTCTAAATATATATTTATTTATTTATGTTTTAGTTTCCGCGCTAGACCTCCATCAAGCTTAAATAAATACCCCCTTGACCCCCTTTCAAGATAAGTTTGTACATTTTTCGGTAGAAAAATTTCCCGGCCGAAGGCCGGTTCCTTTTAAGATTACAGGCTCGCTATCGCTCGCCCGGAAAAAATCGATTCCTAAATTGCACAAAAGGTCTTAATATTGACAAAGAAATCAGGCGAAAGGTCTCAAAATCGCTGAGCTAACGGAGCAAACGTCTGAAAACCTTAACACTATTATGCTAAACATGAGGGAGAAGGGGATCCCGAACAAGCGACTGTCTCCCCCTCCAGCAGTATAGATAGTCAGATCGTTTTAGTTCTAGAGTAACGTTGTCCTTTGAGTTATATGAAGAAGGGTTGGGGCTTTCCTTTGTCCTGTTTGTCCTTATTGTCCTCTCATGATCCCAACATTGTCACCGAACTGTCCTGGCCATTTTGTGTTTTTGTGATGAAGTATAGACGAATTAAAATGTAAAACTTTCAAATTAACAAACCAAAACTGGGACAAAGACAATATAAATGCAAAACAACTAATCCAAATCGCTGTGTGGAAACAACGCTTACTGAAATAACATTTATGAAAAAAAAACACACAATTAGTCAGATCGTTTAAGTACTAGAGTGTTCTCCTTTGAGGTATAGGAAGAAGGACTAGTACTTTGAGGTATAGGAAGAAGGACTAGTACTTTCTCTTATCCCGATTGTATTTTGCTATTAATGTGTTCTCTCATAAACCCCAACATGTCCTGCGCATGTTGTGTGTTATCCAGTAGTACTATAGATAGCTAGATCGTTGGCCTTGCAGTTGTTATTAGAAAGGCTGTTAAGGGGAGATCTCCACTTGAGGGTTTTTTTTTTTACCCCTTTCTCCCTCATGTTTATCCCCATTGCTTTTGATATTATAAAACGTTTTCCCCATTAGTTTAGCAATTTTAAGAACTTTCACCCCATATTAAGACCTTTCGTGCCATTCAGGTGTTGATTTTATCCTGGCGAGCGATAGCGAGCCTGTAATTTAAGAGGAACCGGCCTTTGGCCGGTAAATTTTTCTACCGAAAAATTTACAAATTTATCTTGAAAGGGACTCAAGGGGATGTAATTTTAAGCTTGATGGAGGTCTAGGGAACAAACTAAATACCTCCCCTTAAGCCGGTCTCACACGAGCGATTTTTCCGTCAATTTTTACGGGCAATTATGGTCTGGAAACTTCAAAAATTACACTTTATCAGAATTCAGCCACCTAACATAATCTACCTTCAGTTTAGATGCCGATACCAGTGCGAAAAAGTCTCAAAATAATAAGAGGAAAAACTTGCTCATCGGAAATTGACGGAACAACCGCTCGTGTGACAGCGGCTTTACTCTTATAAATGTGTCTATAGTTATTTAGTTAAAAATAGGACTTCAGAGACTATCAACCCTAATGAATTATTAAGCCAACACACTGTAAGTCAAGAATGACGTCAGGACTGAAGCCTCTCTGCGAGAATTCCAGTCCCTTCTCGTTTCTATATCTAAAGCCGGAGTTACACGAGCCGTTGTTCAATTTTTACGGGCAATTATGGTCTGGCAGCTTTAAAAAAAAAATACACTTTATCAGAATTCAGCCGCCTAACATACTCTACCTTCAGTCTAGTTACCGATACCAGTGCAAAAAAGTCCCGAAATACAACGAGAAAAAACTCGCTCATGGAAAATTGACGGAAAAAGCGCTCGTGTGACACCGCCTTTATTTTGATAGCTCATAATATACTGTTTTGCTGTTCCATGTATCCTCTCATGAGCCCAGCATTGTCAAACTGTTCTGGCTATGATTCTATGTAACAATATAGATAGCTACAGCATTGGCCTTTTAGATGTTGGTAGAATGGGTCATATCAATTATCTCTCTCTCTCTCTCTCTCTCTCTCTCTCTCTCTCTCTCTCTCTCTCTCTCTCTCTCTCTCTCTCTCTCCCTCCCCCCTACTAACTTCCTAGTCCTGCCACGTTAGTGGCAGGGCAGTAGTTCCCTTTCCAATGTTCCCTTACCCACTCTAAACCACTGTTTGGACACTTGATCCTCAGTGTTTTGGAGGACAAGCAGTCTAGAAGGGTCACTAGATCTGTTGTTGCTTGATTTCCTTTGTACTCCTTTGTACTCTCTCTCTCTCTCTCTCTCTCTCTCTCTCTCTCTCTCTCTCTCTCTCTCTCTCTCTCTCTCTCTCTCACAGCTAATATACCCTCCTATACAGCCATATAATCCCAACTCTTCATCAACAAGTCTCTATTGTCTGTGTTTCCATTGTATTCCTCTAATGATATTCTGGCCTCATTACTTTTCCATATCCAGGAGATAATTATATACAACCTAGATGGGGCAGTTCTTATTAAAGGGCTTTATCATGGTTGTCTTAATTAAATGTTCACGTTAATTAGAAGATTCAGGTCAGCTTAGGAAGAACCTGTGGAAAAGCAAACGGTTTTTAGCTTCTAGATTCCAGATGATGGGGTTCACGAAATAGTCGACACGTTGAAATTATACACACACACACACACACACACACACTCACACACACACACACACACACACACACACACACACACACACATACATGTTAGCTCAATTGTTGTTATTGTTATTATTATTATTTGTTTATAGATGTTTGTGGTCAAGATTGTTGGCTTAAGGGAAGATTTCCACTTGAGGGATTTTTTTCTGGACCCCTTTCTCCCTCATGTTTAGCCCCATTGCTTTTGATATTTTAGGACGTTCGCCCCATAATTAAGAACTTTCGCCCCATTTCTGTCTATTTTAAGACCTTTCATGCAATTTAGGTGTCGTTTTTTTCCTGGCGAGCGATAGCGAGCCTGTAATTTAAGAGGAATCGGCCTTTGGCCGGGAAATTTTTCTACCGAAAAATGTACACATTTATCTTGAAAGGGGGCCTAGAGGGTGTAATTTTAAGCTTGATGGAGGTCTAGGAAACTAACTAAAAACCTCCCCTTAATTACACTAAACCGAGATCACAAGAACACAACCACTGCTAGCACACACCCAACAACTATTCACACATAATAACACACAGTCACCCCAGTATTATTAAGGTTGTATTAGGCATTGATATAGACCATTATGCTTCCAGGTCCGCTATATTACATTCCTTGCACTCCACCACGTCTGTGAATAATACAAGTGCCTCCTCAACCACCAACAACACTTCCTAAATCTCTTAAACTACCACTAACAACACTTTTAATTATGCAACCACCAACAACACTTCCTAAATCTCTTAAACTACCACTAACAACACTTTTAATTATGCAACCACCAACAACACTTCCTAAATCTCTTAAACTACCACTAACAACACTTTTAATTATGCAACCACCAACAACACTTCCTAAATCTCTTAAACTACCACTAACAACACTTTTAATTATGCAACCACCAACAACAGCTTAAGACTAGCGGAGTACTCGGTAGAGCGTATACCTCCGCCTACTGTGGCTTTGTCACAATAATGATACCAGTTTGACATAAACTAAGAAGCTGATTATATACGGATCGCCTCCTAAATTGAATCAAATTTTCCCTGTCACATATCCTATTTGCCCACCAAATTTCCTGAAAATTGGTATATAACTTTGTGAGATATCTGAGAGAGATGCAACATTGCGGCGAATAGAGAGCGACTTCAGAGAATTTGTGAGTGGACGTGAGTTAATGAGATGGAAGGCTTTCTTTTCTAATTTGTCCAGAAGTGCTGTGTGAGAGGATTTTCCCTACGTGTGAACAATACTCAATACATGGACGCACTGTGCCCCCCCCCCCCCCCTGTACAGATCAAGAACCTGCGTAGGGGTAAAAAAAACCCGGAGGCGGTTGAGTACACCCAGCTTCTGAGAAGCTGCTTTAGCAAGAGTGGTAATATGATCTTTCCAAGAGAGACCAGAAGAAAAAGAGACACCAAGAATATATTCCCCAGATTCTTCCTAAGTTGTATAATATCGCCGAATGATAGCCAGAATAAACTGTCAAAATGCGTCATAATCTTCAAGAAGTTAACTTTGGTTTAATCAGTATGGACAACACAACAATACTACCACAACCCGACTACCATCACACACTCTCAACAACCACTCAAGCATTATAACACAATTACCACAATATTACATTTTAATCTCGAATTTCATCAGTATGGACTTACTATAGTCCGTTCATTCTAGGTTGGCCAGAAATCGTAACTTCTAGCCTATTTAACTTACAAAGGACTAGTAATCGAGCTAATATTTCTACCAAATAGGAAGACTTGGCTAGGGAATAGGTGTGGAAATTGACAGCTCATTTGCTCTAGCCCTTTTTTAGGTACAGAGGTTAGAGGTTACGATTTCTGTCCAACCTAGAATGAACGGACTATAGTACCATCATAATCATCCCCACGAACACAAGCACCTCTATAACAACAATGACTAGGCTACCACCACCACTATTTCTATATCCCCTACAATCAAAACAACAACAGCCATAACCACTACCACCACTACAACTAACACAACCACCACCACAATTACAACTAACACCAACACCACTACCACCACCACCACCACTACAACTACAACCACCACACACTCACCACACACTCACCAACCAGTCCCTCACATTATTATAAAGTCCCCCCAATAATAACTTTACTCCACATCAGTATGGACGAGACAACCTATATACAACCATCACCAATAATAACATCACCACTACAACTATCATCACCATCACCACCACCACTACTACTACTACTACAACCAACAGCAACACCACTACTACAAACACCTATAACCACTATCACCACTACCACTACAACTATCATCACCATCACCACCACCACTACTACTACTACTACAACCAACAGCAACACCACTACTACAAACACCTATAACCACTATCACCACTACCACTACAACTATCATCACCATCACCACCACCACTACTACTACTACTACTACAACCAACAGCAACACCACTACTACAAACACCTATAACCACTATCACCACTACCACTACAACTATCATCACCATCACCACCACCACCACCACCACTACTGCTACTACAACCAACAGCAGCACCACTACTACAAACAGCTATAACCACTACCACTACAACCAACACCACAACAACAACCACCACCAACACACTACCACCAACCACTCCCTCCCAATACTATCAAGTCCCCACAATAATAAGTTTACTGCTCATCAGTATGGACGAGACAGACCAACAGACAGTATCTTCACCTTCAGGACTACAAACATTAACGTAGGAAATCATTCAAAATGTGTTTATATTATGGTATTTCTGATCCCCCTTCTTCCTCATGTTTAGTTTTTAGATTTTCAAGACGTTCGGCCCATTAGTTTGGCCAGCACGAGGTATGCTTGCTTAATAATCCAATAAGGTTGATAGCCTCTGAAGTCCTGTTTTAACTAACTAACTAACATGGTTTATGTATATAGTAATGATGCATAATGTAAAAGGTGTCTTCAATTAATGTCATAATATAAAAAAAAAAAAAATTATTTCCTACGTTAATGTTCTTATGCAAACCAGTGTTGGTAAATTTATGAGTTTTATATCAAACTAAAAATATAAAGTATATAAATAGTTTGTATTATTCAAGCCGTGGTAGGGTATTTCATATGCACACCAATTCCAAACTTTAATTTAGGGTACATACAAGAATGTTTTCCCGAATAAGCTGGACATAATCTGGTGTACCGAAAGTAGCTGTAGTGTAGAATATCCCACGTACCACAGATATATTATACTACACATGTACTGTTATTAGATTATAAGATGTACTATATTATTTTACCCACGTATTGCACATATAATATATTACACATACACTGTTATAAGATATATATATATATATATATATATATATATATATATACATACACACACAGTATATATACCACGTACTGAACATATATTATACTACACATGTACTGATAAAAGCTGTAGTATATGATTATATCCCACATATTGCACATATTTTGCATGTAGGGGGTATCACACGAGTTTTTTTTTTTTTTTTTTTTTTTTTCTATATTCCAACTTACTTCCTCTCGGGCATAGGCTGAGAGCCTTAACATTCACCGCTTTACAATGAACAGTGAAGCCCGTGAGGTCTTGTTCCAGTCTAGGGAGTGAGACATGTGAAGCACGTAGAGTACAACCAGCACCTGCCATCTTGCCTTCACATGAGGCACGGTGCTCACTCATGGCCCGAATCGACCCCATCTCTGAAGCCACCTCGTTCCCGTGCTTCACTGTCTCACCCCCTACACTCGGACTCTCACACTTACACACACACAACGCCACCTGTTGAGCAGATAACTCACCAGGCATTGCACCCCTATAGCATATTTTTGAATATGGGAATATTCATACAGTGCTATTTAATCAGGGAACAATGAGGGTATTTTATTGACGTTTCGGTGGGCTTGTGGTAATGCACTGATACTAGGTACAGCACAAATTCCATCCCAATAATATCTTCCCATTGATACATCGGGATTTGAACCCGGGACCTTTGGATTATACCAGGCCAGTGGCAAGACCACTCCACCACACCTCCCCTGTATCGTCAACTTTCAATAGTCGCCATTTTTTGGCAACATTGCCTTGTGATTTTGCACTGGTATCGGAAACTAGACTGGTTGTAGATTATTTTAGGTGACAAGATTAATTATGTATTTATTAGTATTAATATTATATTTTTCATTATTGTTTTTATTATAGGGTAAGTATTATTGTTGTTATTATTTTGATTATAATTAATTAATTATTATCATTATTTATTATTTGCATTATTATTATTTATTATTATTATTATTATTATTATTATTATTATTATTATTATTAGCAGTAGTAGTAGTAGTAGTAGTAGTAGTAGTAGTATGTTTACCTCACAAGTTTATAAAGCCAGTGTTGATGATAATAATTGGGGGGATATTCGGTCGTGTGATACCAGTTTTACACGTATTGACAATATTTAAGGATTCTCTAAACAAAATTTCATTATAACGCTATGCCGAATTTTCCCGACATATTCTGGAATATTCATCGCCTCTGCAGTTCCAAAATGTATCTACATGTCTGAGCATATTTAAGTACATGAAATAATTAACTTTCCAGACGAAAAATAATATTATCATAGAAGCAGTGCTGACATGTTAGTAAAAATGTGTGTTTATGTGTGTGTGTTTTCTTAGTGTTGTTCTTTTGGTGTGTGTGTGTGTGTTTGTGTGTTTAGAGTGTTGGTCTATTGGAGTGCAGGTGTATGTGTGTGGTTGTGTGTTTTTTTATTATTTTTCCTATATTCTAACTACTCCCTCTCGAGCATAAGTTGAGAGCCTAGACATTCAACCGTTATACATTGAACGGTGAAGCCCGTGAGGTCTAGTTCCAGTCTAGGGAGTGAGACATGTGAAACACTATCAGCTGCAACCAGCCCCTTCCATCTTGCCTACACAGGATGCATGGGGCTTAGTTGCCCACTCATGGCCCGGAGCAGCGCTGTCTCTGAAGCTACTTTGGTCCAGTGCTTCGCTATCTCATTTTCTAGATTCGGACCCTCACTCTCTGAATGCCACCTATTGAGCAATTAACTCACTAGGCATTGCCCTCCTATAGCATATTTTGAATATGTTTTTTAATCAGGGAACAATGAGGGTATTTATTTGGCGTTTCGGTGGGTTTTGTGGCAATGCACTGATACTAGGAACAGCACAAATTCCATCCCAATAATATCTTCCCATTGACATGTCGGGATTCGAACCCGGGTCCATTGGATTACCAGCCCAGTGGAAAGACCACTCCACCACACCACATGTGTTTTAAGTGTTGTTATTCTAGTGTGTGTGTGTGTGTGTGTGTGTGTGTGAATAAAGCCAGCATGTTACTGAAAGGGTTTAATTATAAGAGACAGTTTACCCTCCTCCTCTTTTCTCAGGAGCTTCCCCGAACCCTTGTTTTGTAAAGATGGTGCTGCTTGTTGCCAGACCTTAATTGTTAGTTTGGCTTTTCTTCAGTATTTGTCTGTTGTTTATTTTTGTGTCTATGAGTTCTTGGTTCCTTTGTGCTTGGAGTCGTTGTTTTTCTTTCCTTGTGCGAGATCTTTTGTGTTCTTGCTTAATTGTTTCTTTGGTTTATATTATTTTATGTTTGATTTTTTTGTCTGTGAGTTCTCGGTTCCTTTCTGCTTCCATTCGTTGTTTTGCTTTCCTTGTGAGAGATCCTTTGTGTTCTTGATTAATCTGGCTTTCTTTTCTGGACCCCCTTCTATCTCATGTTTAGCCCCATTAGTTTTTGTCAAGACCTTAATTGTTGGTTTGGCTTCCCTTGTGTGAGATCTTTTGTTTTCTTGCGTATTCTGTCTCTTTTTCTGGACCCCCCTTCTACCTCATGTTTTTCCCCATTAGTTTTTGCCATCCATGAATTGTTTGTCTTGCTTTCCTTGTGTGAGATCTTTTGTGGTCTTTATTAATATGTCTTTTCTTTAGATTATTTTTACTTTGTTTTCTGTTTTCTTTTTTTGTCGGTGAGTACTTGCTTTCCTGTTTGTTTTCGAGTCGTTGTTAAGGTTGTTTGTTTTGCTTTCCTTGTGTGAGATCTTCTGTGTTCTTGTTTAAGGGGGTAGACCTTGGTTTTTGGTCTATATATTCATTTATTAATTCATGTTTGAGTTTCCTCGCTAGACCTCCATCAAGCTTAGAAAAACACCCCATAAACCCCCTTTCAAGATAAATTTGTACATTTTCCGGTAGAAAAATGTCCCGGCCGAAGGCCGCTTTCTTCTATAATTAGAGGCTCGCTAACGCTCGCCAGGACAAAATCGGCACCTGTAGGGCACGAAAGATCTTAATATTGACAAAAACATGAGGCGAAAGGTCTCAAAATCGCCAAACTAACGGAACTAACGTCTTAAAACCTCAAAACTAATACGCTAAACATGAGGGAGAAGGGGGTTCAGAAAAAGCGAGCACTATCCCCTTAATCTGGCTTTTGTTTAGTTTGCTTTGCTTTTGTTTCCTTGCTGTGTCTGCGAGGTCTTGCTTCCTTTCTGCTTTTAGTCCAAGTTTTAGAACAGTCTCATTGCTCGGGGCAGACAGTGTTTGTTTGGAATGTATATTTTGATAATGTCTTTGGCACTCTTTATGATGCATATTTACGAATAGCAATGTTTGATAATCTCCCCCCCCCCCCATGTTCACTCAGTCACACTCTCCTATCTCTCTCGCTCTCGCTCTCACTCTCTGGCTCACTCTCTCGCTCTCTCTCTCTCTCTCTCTCACTCACTCTCACACACACACATACACACTCTCTCTCTCTCTCTCTCTCTTCTCTTCTCTTCATTTCTTCCACATCGTCTATTTATCTCCTTCATCCATAAGAAAGACGCCTCAGTAAAGATGGATAGAAGGCGGTATCACAAGCGAGCTATTTTCGGCAATTATTAAGCGACAATTTTGTATTCGGGCATTATTTTGAGGCTGTTTTGCGTTGGCGTCGGGAGCTAAACTAAAATTATTGCGTGTGTGTGTGTGTGTGTGTGTGTCTGTGTGTGTGTGTGTGCGTGTGTGTGTGTGTGTGTGTGTGTGTGTGTGTGTGTGTGTGTGTGTGTGTGTGTGTGTGTGTGTGTGTGTGTGTGTGTGTGTGTGTGTGTGTGTGTGTGTGTGTGTGTGTGTGTGGGTGTGTGTGTGTGTGTGTCTGTGTGTGTGTGTGTGCGTGTGTGTGTGTGTGTGTGCGTGTGTGTGTATTTAATCATAGGAAACTTTAATGAGGATGCCGCCAAACTACGAAAATATGTTGTGCTCTTATAAGTTCTAACGATCAACCTCGTATTAAGGGGAGATATCCACTTGAGGGATTTTTTTCTTGACTCCTTTCTCCCTCATGTTTAGCCCCATTGCTTTTCTATTTTTAAGACGTGCGCCCCATTATTTTGACGATTTTAAGAACCTTCGACCCATTTCTGTCAATTTTAAGACCTTTCGTGCCATTTAGGTGTCGATTTTATCCTGGCGAGCGAGAGCGAGCCTGTAATTTAAGAGGAACCGGCTTTCAGCCGGGACATTTTTCTACCGAAAAATGTACAAATTTATCTTGAAAGGGGCTCAAGGGGGTGTAATCTTAAGCTTGATGGATATCCAGAGACCAAACTAAAAACCTCCCCTTAAATCCTACTGAAATCTATTTATGGCGCTTCTTGTCATTATCGACTACTACCATTGAGCAGCGATTACTATTGAATTATTGGTAGGTTATCTTCGTACCTCAATATTTGTGTTTCATACTAGGAACTAAAAAAAAAAAAAAAAAACAAAAAAAAAAAAAAAAAAAAATAATAATAATAATATAATAATAATAATAATAATAATAATAATAATAATAATAATAATAATAATAAAAAAAAATGCAAGTCATTATTCGGTTATCAAGAACATTACCGAAGCATTTTGGTCTATCTTACTAATGTTTTCACTCGGCTTAATTAATTAAGGGCAGGTATCGACTTGAGGGATTTTGTTCTGGACCCCTTTCTCCCTCATCTTTAGCTCCATTGCTTTTGAGATTTTAAGACGGTCGCCCCATTAATTTGGCGATTTAAAGAACATTCGCCCCATTTCTGTCAATTTTAAGACCTTTCCTGCCATTCAGGTGTCGATTTTTTTCC
This sequence comes from Paralithodes platypus, assembly GCA_032716605.1. NCBI lineage: Eukaryota > Metazoa > Arthropoda > Malacostraca > Decapoda > Lithodidae > Paralithodes > Paralithodes platypus. The sequence continues at coordinate 11,061,482 of CM064523.1, forward strand.
TGGCGAGCGATAGCGAGCCTGTAATTTAAGAGGAACCGGCCTTCGGCCTGGACATTTTTTCTACCGAAAAATGTACAAATTTATCTTCAAAGGGAGTCTAGGGAGTGTAATTTTAAGCTTGATGGAAGTTTAGGGAGGAAACTAAACACCTCCCCTTAACATTCTCTAAATCACTATCACACAAGCACTTACGGCAATGATTTACTAACGGATCCGATATGAGATATTACTGTGTGTTTAAGCTCCTTCGTAAGTTGAATAAAATCGCTTAGTATCGTCTTGAATGATATTAAACATGTCGCCATGGTATTGAAAGGGTTAGGATATACGGAAATGGTAATGGATACAGATTGACAGGCTTAATATACGGTACTTAAGGGAGCCCACCTCGCTTGTTTTCTCTTGCTCTCCCTCTCTCTTTGGCTTGTATCCATTCGGCCCCATTCAGCCTACTGGTTTAAGACGTTTACCCCCATCCAGGTGTCAATATTTTCCTGGCGAGCGGTAGCGAGTCAGCATATATATATATATTATTGTTTTGACAGCAAGCTAAATTTGTAGGCTACATTTTTCGATAGAAAAATGTCTCCATACAATGCTGGCTCGCTTTCGCTCGCCAGGAAGAAATCGACACCTGCATGGGGATAAACGTCCTAAAACAGTTGGCTGAATGGGGCCGAATGGATACAAGCCAGGGCAAGAGAAAAAAAGGAGAACAAAGTTTAAAACAAACCGGTGCCCCCCCTTAATGTTAGCGTTAGGCCTAGTCACTGGGAGAACCACGTTTCATTTCCTGCTTAATAATGTGGAAATGAAACAGATGATCACTACCCTATGAGAGAGTGAGAGTGAGAGAGAGAGAGAGAGAGAGAGAGAGAGTGTGTGTGTGTGTGTGTGTATGCGTGTTTGAGAGTGAGAGAGTGTGTGTGTGAAATTAAGAATGAGTGTTTAGAGTGAGAAAGTGGTGTGTGTGACTGTGGGTGTGTGAGTGAGTGAGTGAGAAAGAAAGAGAGAGAGAGAGAGCGTGTGTGGGTGTAGCCAATTTTGTGTTGTGACGTTACAGTTTTAAATAATAGAGATAGCAACTAAACCATTAGAGAGAGAGAGAGAGACCGACCGACCGACCGACCGACCGACCGACCGACCGACCGACCGACCGACCGACCGACCGACCGACCGACAGACAGACAGATAAAGTTTATGCAATACATAATTATTCAGTTATATTTATGCTTAGAATGTTAGTTGATAATTAATAGTATTTGATTCGAGTCTTTGTGTCTCCCTTAATTCATCGAGTATAATATATAAGATGCTTTTACAACTTTGTTTAATTAAGAAAGTTTGTTGCATACAATTAAGCTGATAAGAGCATTATTTTGCATTTTAGGAAATTATGTTCTATTAATTCAATTCGTCACTTTTTATGTTCCTCATTAATTACTTAAGAAAACCTGTGAAATATGGTACAAGATGCAAGCTAATTAACACCAAATATGGTACAAGATGCAAGCTAATTAATATGGTACAAGATGCAAGCTAATTAACACCAAATATGGTACAAGATGCAAGCTAATTAATATGGTACAAGATGCAAGCTAATTAACACCAAATATGGTACAAGATGCAAGCTAATTAACACCAAATATGGTACAAGATGCAAGCTAATTAACACCAAATATGGTACAAGATGCAAGCTAATTAACACCAAATATGGTACAAGATGCAAGCTAATTAATATGGTACAAGATGCAAGCTAATTAAT
>CM064523.1:11068246-11078246 GCA_032716605.1 Paralithodes platypus
TTGCAACCGTTTCCCCGCGTGTAATTAGATTGGTCGATAGTGAAGTACTTACTACAGTTCATATTGTCGATGCCTTTGATGATTTTGAACACTTGAATTAAGTCACCTCTTTATCTGCGCTGGGTTAAAGGAAATAGATTTAACTCTCTAAGACGCTCTTCGTATGGTTTGTTCTTTAGGCTAGGTATCATTTTGGTAACTCTACGTTGAACTCGTTCTAGCTTGTTTATGTATTTTTGGTAATAAGGGCACCAGCATTGAACGCAGTATTCCAGAAGAGGGCGGACTAAGGAATTGTAAAGGGTTAGGATAACGTCTTTGGATTTATGCTCAAATGACCTGCCCATAAAGCCAATTATTTTGTTTGCCTTCTTAACAACTTCTGAACATTGTTGACTCGGTTTAGGTTACTCGATATTGTTACTCCCAGATCGGTTTCTCTGTTTACATTCTTAAGCTGAGTGCCATTCATCGAATAGTTTGCTTTCTCATTTAGGTATCCGATATGTAGTACTTTACATTTATCCGCATTGAAACTCATTTGCCAAATTTGGTTTGCCAAAACGATGGTGGTGGTGTAGGCTATTGTGGTGGCGGCAAAAAGGTATTGTGGTGGTGGTGGCGATGGTGTGGGTGTAATGGTTGTGGTGAGGTTGTTGTTGGTGGTGGTGGCATAAAAGTATTGCAGTGGTGGTGGTAAAATTGGTGGTGGTGGTAAAATTGGTGGTGGTGGTGATCATGTATGTGGTTGTGGTGATGTTGGTTTTGCTGTGGTTTGGTGGTGAGGGTGATGTTGATGGTGTGTGGTGATGATGGTGTAATGGTGGTTGTGGTTGTGTGATGGTTGTAGTGGTGTTGCTGGTGTGTGTTGGTGGTGGCATAAAGTTATTGCAGTGGTTGCTATAGTGGTGATGGTTGTGGTGTAGTTGTAGTTGATGGTGATCATGTTTGGTGATGGTGGTGGTGGTGGTGATGATATTTGTCGTGGTGGCGGAAACGATTATTGTGGTAGATGCGTGTATGTGGTAGAGGTGTACAGTATGTGTGTGTCTTCTTCATACACATAATGAAAACAAAATGTGTATTGTTGAAGAATAAGGGATAGTCCTCTGGACTATCCTGACGGGTAGTAAGATGGATAAATTGAGTTTTGGAAGCATTGAATGCAACAAGGTTTTCTCTACCCCAATTGGAAATAGTAGCTAGATCAGAAGATAAGCATTTTATGGCTTCATTACGTTTACTTTTGAGGGACTGCTGGCTGAGTCCGTCAAAGAATAGATGTGGAAATCTACAGCCAATTTGCTCTAGCCCTTTTTGAGTTACAGAGGATAGAGGTCATGATATCTCGCCTACTTACAGCGAATATATGATAGAACACAGTATGCAGGAAGGAAGCTATTCATTTGTTGTTGTTGTTGTTGTTGTTCCCCAGGCTGTCTGGCCGAACAGCCCCAAGGTCTCGAGCAAGGCCAAGGCCATAAACGAGCGCCCCCACAAAACCCTCCCTGCTTACCACTAACAAAGCCCGGGTGACCGAAGCCACTCCAAGGCAGGGAGCTAAGGAGGGTGCGGAAACGCCCGGGAAACCAAAGCCCTACCCAAGGCCCTGTGCCCCTCAGCAATTATGAAGGGAAAGTTGAGGGGCAAGGGAAAAATGTGACGCTTTGGCTCCCAATCTGCCAACTTCTAGGTTGGCAGTAGGGAGGTCAAACCACGGAAAAGACGCCGTCACTTGAGATCTAGAAGATATATAAGTAAAAGGAACAGTCAGAGTAAGCTATGGGTATGGCAGAGATCGCTCCATTTGTAAACACAGTTAGTTGGAGGTTATGATCGAGATATTACTTATTTATCCCGTTGATTTTTGAAAATTTGGATGGTGTAACGCTATATTACTAAATATTTAATATTTACAGGCTCGCTATCGCTCGCCTGGAAGAAATCGACACCTAAATGGCACGAAAGGTGTTGATATTGACAAGGAAATGGGGCGAAAGATTACTAAATCGCCAAACTAATGCGGCAAACGTCTTAACATTTCAAAGCCAAAATTTGAGGAGAGTCTGCTAGGGAAAAGGTGTCGAAATTCCCAGCCCATTTGCACTGGCCCTTTTTTTTTAGTCACATAGGAAAGAGTTCATGATTTCTGGCCTATGTATAATGAATAGACTATAGTGATGAAGGAGAAAGCTAGGAGACGACTATATACCTGTTCCAATTAAGTAGGCCAAAACACATAAACAGTAACCCCTTTAACTCACAAACGACTAGTGTAATCAAGCTAATATCTCTACCATTTGGGAAGAGTCCACCAGGGAATAGGTGTGAATATTTACAGCCTATTTTGCTTGAGCCCGTTTTGTGATTTACAGAGGTTAGGGTTAACAATTTGTTGTCTACCTATTTGGAACACGGTATAGTATGTAAGAATGAAGGAAAATGAGAATGGAGAGAATGCAACAGCTGGTGATAGAGTACACACACACACACACACACACACACACACACACACACACACACACACACACACACACACACACACTACACACACACACACTACACACACACCACACACACACACACACACACACACACACACACACACACACACACACACACACAGCTATTGTTTAAAGAGAAGACTATACAGTAGGTAACGCCAACGAACTTGACAATTATCTCCATCCCTGACCTCTTCGTAACACAAAAGGACCTTGAACAAACTGGCTGTAAATGTCCACACCTATTTCCTGGTGGACTCTTCCCAAATTATAGAAATGTTATCCCGATTGCTTTCATTTATTTTGAATTATAAGAAATTAAGGGGTCCAGATTTTTGTCAAGTTTGTTGGCGCTACCTCTAGTATGTTAGAATGAAGAATAATGAGAAGAGATAATGAATGCAACAGCTGGTAATATAACACACTATACAGTATGATAATCTCTCCAGGTGTGCTTCGTTTACACCTACACCCACACTCACACACTCCACCTCTCTCTCTCTCTCTCTCTCTCTCTCTCTCTCTCTCTCTCTCTCTCTCTCTCTCTCTCTCTCTCTCTCTCTCTCTCTCTCTCTCTCTCTCTCTCTCTCTCTCTCTCTCTCTCTCTCTCTCTCTCAACCCTCGACACTGCTATAATTAAAGGAAAAGGTCACACTTGAGTTAACGGAGACGAGACCTATCACTGGAAAGAAAGAGAAGGATAAGAGAGAAAGAGGTGATATAGGTAGAATAGGAAGAACACGTTAAAGAAAGAGAGAAAGAGAGAAAGATGTGATATAGGTAGAATAAGAATAACATGTGTTAAAGAGAGAAAGAGGTGATATAGGTAGAATAGGAAGAACACGTGTTAAAGAAAGAGAGAAAGAGGTGATATAGGTAGAATAGGAAGAAAATGTGTTAAAGAAAGAGAGAAAGAGGTGATATAGGTAGAATAGGAAGAACATGTGTTAAAGAAAGAGAGAAAGAGGTGATATAGGTAGAATAGGAAGAACATGTGTTAAAGAAAGAGGTGATATAGGTAGAATAAGAAGAACACGTGTTAAAGAAAGAGGTGATATAGGTAGAATAGGAAGAACACATGTTAAAGAAAGAGAGAAAGAGGTGATATAGGTAGAATAGGAAGAACACGTGTTAAAGAAAGAGAGAAAGAGGTGATATAGGTAGAATAGGAAGAACATGTGTTAAAGAAAGAGAAAGAGAGAAAGAGGTGATATAGGTAGAATAGGAAGAACATGTGTTAAAGAAAGAGAGAAAGAGGTGATATAGGTAGAATAGGAAGAACATGTGTTAAAGAAAGAGAGAAAGAGGTGATATAGGTAGAATAGGAAGAACATGTGTTAAAGAAAGAGGTGATATAGGTAGAATAGGAAGAACATGTGTTAAAGAAAGAGAGAAAGAGGTGATATAGGTAGAATAGGAAGCACATGTGTTAAAGAAAGAGAGAAAGAGGTGATATAGGTAGAATAAGAAGAACATGTGTTAAAGAAAGAGAGAAAGAGGTGATATAGGTAGAATAGGAAGAACACGTGTTAAAGAAAGAGAGAAAGAGGTGATATAGGTAGAATAGGAAGAACATGTGTTAAAGAAAGAGAGAAAGAGGTGATATAGGTAGAATAGGAAGAACACATGTTAAAGAAAGAGAGAAAGAGGTGATATAGGTAGAATAGGAAGAACATGTGTTAAAGAAAGAGAAAGAGAGAAAGAGGTGATATAGGTAGAATAAGAAGAAAATGTGTTAGACAAAGAGAGAAAGAGGTGATATAGGTAGAATAAGAAGAACACGTGTTGAAGAAAGAGAGAAAGAGGTGATATAGGTAGAATAGGAAGAAAATGTGTTAAAGAAAGAGAAAGGTGATATAGGTAGAATAGGAAGAAAATGTGTTAAAGAAAGGCAAGGAAAGGAAGATTTGAAGTGTAGTAAAAGGGTCACTGACAGGTACACACACGCACACATGCATACACACATGCATTTTTTTTTCTCTCTCTCTCTCTCTCTCTCTATCTATCTATCTATCTAGCTATCTATACTGTACACATTACACTGGAGAATGTGAAGGTAATTGTATATTGTGAACCCTATAAGCCATGTGAGAGGGGAGGCGTTTGAGAATTAACAGGTAATTACAGACGGAAGGGCGAGGAGAGACAGGTAAATGTACAGTCGCGCTAATAAGTGATGTCTCGCCACCAAGTATGTTTTGATCAATAATTGGAATCAGCAATATCTAAGCTTCATTTCTTCATATCGAGTGATATATACAAACATGTTCCTACACTTACCACCCCTATTCAACATCTGACAGACATTAATACAGCACAGAGCGAGCCAAACGCAATGACAGCTATGACATGACTTATTAGCGCGACCGTATCTGTATAATAGGATAATACTCTACAAGGCGACCCATAGTTACATAGATACACTAACCACACAGACTATTTGGTCCCAACGAGATGGTCCGGCCTTTAGGGGAGGGTTTCTGTTTTTTTCCGAACCCCTTCTCCCTTTTGTTTAGCCCCATTAGGTTTGAGACTTTAATTCTTAATTCTAACATGGGATTCGCTGCGAAGTGGAAGGCAAAGAGAGAAACCAGAAGGCAAGGCATGTCAACAAGGCCCCCAGCAGAATTATAAAATTTCTACTGGAAAATTCCTATTAAAGAACAAAGTGGACAATTATTGAATAATAATTGAATATATATATATATATATATATATATATATATATATATATATATATATATATATATAATATATTATATATATATATATATATATATATATATATATATATATAAAAGAGAGATATACAGAAAGGCCCTTGAGGAAGAAAGCGTTTCCTTTTTACAGAGAGCAGTACCGGTACATCGCCAGGTAATGTTAAAGGCTTACAAAAATGGGGCTCAGACAAAGAGAGAGTGTGGGGGAGACCATATTGTATTCCCGCGGGGGAGTGGAATAATTTGGTACACGTCCTAATCCAATTGGGACTAAGACGGTGATAATTCAGAGAGATTATGTTACATGTATAGTCGAGTTGTGATGAAGACGGTGATAATTGAGAGATTTACATAAAATTACATAATTTTATTATATGCACTTGCCATACAGACCTTACGATCAAAACGAGGTGGTCAGGACTTAATTCTAGTAGAGAGAGAGAGAGTGTGTGTGTGTGTTGAGCTTTACAATATTGGCATACGTTTTTTTTCCTTCGAGTTTCGCTGACATTCGATTATTTTATTACAATTTAAGAATGGATTTGGAAGTCAAGGGTTAATTGAGATCATTCGTATTCCTTTGATTCTGAAGGATCCTCCCTAAATTGCCTAAAATCTTCTATAATAGCCAGAATATAATGCATAAAGGCATCATCTTTTAGAGAGAGAGAGAGAGAGAGAGAGAGAGAGAGAGAGAGAGATGAGAAAGAGGGGGATATAGATAGATACTGTAGAGAAAGAGAGAGAGAGAGAGAGAGAGAGCGAGCGCGAGAGCGAGAGCGAGCGGGGGGTGCGGGGTAGATAGAGGGACAAAGAACATAAATATATTGTGAAGCAAATACAGTCAAATCAACCATACCACTCTCTAAGGCCCGACCCCTCAAGACTAAAACAGATTGTGTCTAACTTTCCATTAACTTTCCTTTCCTCTCCTTCCCCTCTATCTTTCTGGTCTTGTAGCTAACTTTGACAGTCTTATTGTTTAGGGGGGATGGGTTGTTGTTGTTGTTGTTGTTTTTCCCCAAGCTGCCTGGCCGAACAGCCCCAAGGCCTCGAGCAAGGCCAAGGCCATAACCGAGCGCCCCCACAGAACCCTCCCTGCTGTATTTATTTGTTCCTTTTAATATATATTTATATAATGTTTTTAGTTTCCTTCCTAGACCTCCATCACATTTTTTAAAAGACAAATAATTATCAGCAAAAACTGTCAACAGTAATTATTTAGATAAACATAAAAATGATCCAAAGCAATAATTCATACCAGTAAACAATAATACATGCTTAGAACATTACTGAAACCTAAAGAGCACGCTAATTATTCACAATATGATAATCTCCAATAATAATTATTAAAAGGAACACAATAATTACCCAAAACAATAATTGATAACAGTAAACAATAATATATTCGTAGAACATTACTGCAAATTTAACACTCAAGGGACTGGAGTTCTCGAAAAGGGGCTCCAGTCCTGACGCTATTCTTGACTGACAGTGTGCTGGCTTAATAATCCAGAAGGGTTGATTACCTCTGAAGTCCTATTTGAACTAACTATGAAACTTAAAGGGCTCGCTAATCATTCTTAAGGGAGCCCACCTCGCTTTTTTTCTCTTTCTCTCCCTCTCTCTTTAGCTTCCATTCGGCCCCATTCAGCCTACTATTTTAAGACGTTCACCCCATCCAGGTGTCAATATTTTCCTGGCGAGCGGTAGCGAGCCAGCATATATATTTTTGTTTTCACAGCAAGCTAAATTTGTACATTTTTTGATAGAAAAATTTCTCCGGCGAAGCCGGATTTCGCCGTACAATGCTGGCTCGCTATCGCTCGCCAGGAAGAAACCGACACCTGGATGTGGATAAACATCTTAAAACAGTTGCCGAATGGGGCCGAATGGATACAAGCCAGAGAAAAAGATAAAAGGAGAGAAAGATAAAAAAAGACGGTGACCCCCCCTTAACATGATAATCTTTAACAATAATTATTAAGATAAACAAAATAAATCAAAAGCAATTACTCATACCAATAAACAATATTAATTCCCAGATCAACACTGAGACCTGAAGAGCGCAAACTAATAATTCTCAGCAATAATTCATGAACGTGAAGTAATAATTCTCACCAATAATTCATGGACGTGAAGCTAATGATAATAAATGGAAGCAATAATTTCCTCCTCTGGCGACTAATTAACAGGCTTTGTATAATTAGTGGGCAATAAATAATCTATCTGGATTGGCAAGAGTAACGCAGAATTGCCTGAGTTGATCTGAAAGGGGAAAAAGAGAGAGAGAGAGAGTGTGTGTGTGTGGGTGAGAGCGAGAGACAGAGAAAGGGGAGAGAGAGATTGGGAGGAGGGTTGGATGAATGGGTAAAAGGAAGGATATATATATACTATATATATATATATATATATATATATATATATATATATATATAACAAGAGGAAGAATAGAGATAGAGCTGCACCATACGCCATGTTTATTACTCGAATTTTCGTCATCAACAAGGTGCCATCTTCAGGTTATACAGTCTGATCCTAAAAATATACAAAATAAGTATTATACTATTGGAAAGAAAATGGATCTAATGTAATACATTTTATCACTTAATAAGCTGAAATATACCTAGTGAAAAAGCTCCCAAATACATACAAAACAACATTAATCATAACCCACTGGCCTCAAACTCCATCCTGTAAACAATGAACATCAAACAAAAAAGCCAAAATTCTTTGATAATTGATAAGCACACAATCACAAAAATACAAAAAACACCCATGTACAGTACCTCAAAACCCTAAGCACATCGAAAGAGATCCACACCCCATGATAGCTAAGGGACAACTAAACTAACCCAACTCAACCAAACACAACTGTTCATACAACCAATCCCCAAGTTTTGGGCACTAATTGCAGAGAATGATATAAAATAAAACATTATGAATTGTGTGAAACTTTAAGTTCAGAATTGATCTTTATTATTAGTAATTTTTCACCAATAAGTGCTTCATAGTGGCTCCGAAACTTGGCAACTATTTGAAAATCCTCAGGACTGTAGGGATGGTTTGGTTCTCTAGCATGATTACGAATGGCAGAAAAAGATTTTTTTTTGCAAAAATTTACCTGATCGATGACTTTTACCAATGTGCTCGAACATTCGCACTTTAAAGGCACGTCCAGAACATCCTATATATATATACCTGGTCTGACAACCAGGACATATATATATATATATATATATATATATATATATATATATACTAGTATCTTGGTGCCTGGATGTTAGTGTAAAATGAACAGTAAATATGTTGGCGTTGATATATACTCGCTCCCGCATTTTAGATATCACCAGTTTAAAAATATATAGTTTTATTTTCCGGTTTCGTGAACACTTATGACAAACTAAAATATTAAATACTTTTAAAATGGCCTGTAACATACGTACTAGAAAATAAAATGTGTGAAGAATTAGTTTATATATATATATATATATATATATATATATATATATATATATATATATATATATATATATATATATATATATATATATATACCGTATATATTATATATATATAGATATTCATACATACCGTATATATACTATATATTAATTATATAGAGCTAAGTGTTTGTAACATTATTATCTTTGTTTTTGTTTCGTGAGATGGAGTGGTTTTACAAATAGACTGATATACCTATTATTAGTATTAGTAGTAGTAGTAGTAGTAGTAGTAGTAGTAGTAGCAGTAGCAGTAGTTGTAGTAGTAGTATTCCCAAACTGTCATGGATAAATATATACGCCCCCAATTATGTCGAGACAGAAAATCAGATGTTGGTCTAGATTAACACCCGTAGTATACCATGAAGCTATTCTTTCATTCTGGCTACTATTATATATTATTGTATTCAGTTTAGGGCATATGTGTAATTATTATATTATTGTATTCAGTTTAGGGCATATGTGTAATTATTATAGTATTGTATTCAGCGTAGAAAGAATGTGTAGGGGTCAAAAGGGTAACCTCTATCAAGCTTAACCCTTTGTTGTACCGGATATGTCTTTTTGTATTATATTCTAGCTATATTTATACGATTTTATTCAGTATAAAAAGAGCCTCAAGCAAGTAACAGGCTTCGAACTATCTCACTTACCCCTTTTTAACTATCATACATCCTTCTTAAACTGCACAGCATCGTCTAAGTATAGCTAGAATAGAATTACAAAGACGTCTCTGGTAAAGAAGGGTTGAACAAATATCCCCAAGTTCGCACTTTGAGATATAAATGTGTATAATTTTCGGTAAAGAATGCCCTACCCGAAAGTCTGTTCCTCCCTAATTGCAGGCTCAGTTTCCCTCGCTAGGAAAATATCGGCACCTAAATGGCACACAAGGTCTTAAAATTGACAAAGAAATGGGGCGAAGGATCTTAAAATCGTCAAACTAATGGGGCGAATTCCTTAAGGGGAGATTTCCACTTGAGGGATTTTTTTCTGGATCCCTTTCTATCTCATGTTTAGTCCCATTGCTTTTGATATTCTAAGACGTTCGCCCCATTAGTTTGGTGATTTTAAGAACTTTTGCCCCATTTCTGTCAATTTTAAGACCTTTCGTGCCATTTAGGTGTCGATTTTATCCTGGCGAGCGATAGCGAGCCTGTAATTTAAGAGGAACCGGCCATTGGCCGGGAAATTTTTCTACCGAAAAATTTACACATTTATCTTGAAAGGGGGTCTAGGGGGTGTAATTTTAAGCTTGATGGAATTCTAGGGA
>CM064523.1:11083246-11109121 GCA_032716605.1 Paralithodes platypus
TGACGCAGAGGTTGCCAGATTAGCAATAAGAAATAGAGTTCTCTCACTCTATAATTACCTCTCCAAAATTAGTTTTCTGCCCACAGCTAACTCAAAGACAACTGCAGAGGTTGAAGTAACTAAACTAAAGGTTTCTAAATACCCCTGATGGTAACAAAGGCTTTAACCTTCTCCGACATATGACGCGATTTTGAGCCTATTGGGGATACTTTAAAGCCTTTGTTACCATCAGGGGTATTTAGAAACCTTTAGTTTAGTTACTTCAACCTCTGCAGTTGTCTTTGAGTTAGCTGTGGACAGAAAACTAATTTTGGAAAGGTAATTATAAGAGTGAGAGAACTCTATTTCTTATTGCTAATCTGGCAACCTCTGCGTCATATGAGTCTGAAAGGGTTAAAGTATCCCCAATAGGGTCAAAATCGCGTCATATGTCGGAGAGGGTTAATCTCGAAGGGGGATCTAATGGATGTATTTTTAAGTTTAATGGAGGTGTATGGAGGAAACTAAAACATAAATGAATATATAAATAATGCGCAAAAAAATAAAAAATAAAATAAACACTATCCTCTTAAAATGGCATCCGGACTGAAAATGTTCAAATCCTTACCTAGAACGTGTGGCAGGATTTTTTTTTTACTCTTGTTCTAATTGCACCCTCCATTTTTGCAGTGCATGGGGGAGGGGAGGGGGGAGAAGTGTGAATAGCCTTCGTCCATTTCAAGATTACTTCTTTTATAATATTTCTTGACCTTTCCTTGATTATTCCTAGCCTTCGTCCATTTCAAGATTACTTCTTTTAATGTTTCTTGACCTTTCCTTGATTATTCCTTGATTACGTCTTGGCTGGTTCTTGATTACTCTTTTATTGCTATCATAGACTACAGTAGATCTGGACTGGACACACAAATGGAACTTTGCAGTAAGGGACCCAAAATCGGAGAACGAACCCCCGAGTTCGAACCTCGAAACCGCGAAAATGTGATATTTTCGCGGTTTCGAGGTTCGAACTTGGGGGTTCGTTCTCCGATTTTAGGGTCCCTTACTGCAAAGTTCCATTTTCGCGTCCAGTCCAGATCTACTGTAGTCTATGTTGCTATATATACTTTTTGACCTCGAATAAATTAATTTGTTTCTTAATTACTCCTTGATTACATTTGTATTCTTATCCACAGCTTGGTTACTTCTTCGTTGGCCCTTAATTCCTTTGAGTACCAGCGACGTGTTATATTTTATTCTAGCTATATTTAGACGATATTGTGCAGCTCAGGAAGGATCTGTGGTAGGTAAAAGGGTTGGTTGAGATAGCTTAAGGGGAGGTGTTTATTTTCCTCCCTAGACTTCCATCAAGCTTAAAATTACACTCCCTAGACCCCCTTTCAAGATAAATTTGTAAATTTTTCGGTAGAAAAATGTCTAGGCCGAAGGCCGGTTCCTCTTAAATTACAGGCTCGCTATCGCTCGCCAGGAAAAAATCGACAGCTAAATGGCACGAAAGGTCTTAAAATTGACAGAAATGGGGCGAAATGTTTTAAAATCGCCAAACTAATGGGGCGACCGTCTTAAAATCTCAAAAGCAATGGGGCTAAACATGAGGGAGAAAGGGGTCCAGAAAAAAATCCCTCAAGTCGATATCTCCCCTTAAAACCTTATTATTGCTAGAGGTTCTTCATAAGCTGAATAAAATTGTCAGAAAGTAGCCAGAATAAAGTTAAAAAGACGTCGCCGGTACAGAAGGGGTTAATTCCTTTCTTAGTACTATATAATTACTGCTTGACCTTGAGATTTATATTTTATTACTGCTTGATTACCTTCTTATAACGTTTTGCCCACAACTTGATTATGTATTGACTATTCTTGATTACTCCTTTGCCCCTCAACTTTCCCTTCATAATTGCTGAGGAGCACAGGGAATGGCTTCGGTCACCTAGGCTTTCTTAGTGGTAAGCAGGGAGGGTTCTGTGGGGGCACTCGGTTATGGCCTTGGCCTTACTCGGGACCTTGAGGCTGTTCGGTCAGACAGCCTGGGGAACAATAACAACAACTCGGCGAATACGTCTGGTTGACCTTTAACCCCTTCTGTACCGGCAACATCTCTTTCATTATTTTCTAGCTACTATTAGACGATTGTATTCAGTTTAACAAAGGCCTCCAGCAATTAACAGGCTTCGAACTATCCCGCTTAACCCTTTTTACTATCACAAATCCTTCTTAAGGGGAGGTTTTTAGTTTGGTCCCTAGATATCCATCAAGCTTAAGATTTCACCCCCTTGAGCCCCTTTCAAGATAAATTTGTACCTTTTTCGGGAGAAAAATGTCCCGGCTGAAAGCCGGTTCCTCTTAAATTACAGGCTCGCTATCGCTCGCCAGGATAAAATCGACACCTAAATTGCACGAAAGGTCTTAAAATTGACGGGAATGGGGCGAAAGTTCTTAAAATCGCCAAACTAATCGGGCGACTGTCTTAAAATCTCAAAAAGCAACGGGGCTAAACATGAGGGAGAAAGGGGTCCAGAAAAAGAAAAAAATCCCTCAAGTCGATATCTCCCCTTAAGCAGCCCCAACATCGTCTAAACACAGCTGAAATAAACTAAAAAAAAAAAAAAAAATTACGTCGTGGGTAAAGAAGGAGTAGTGACATGTCCTGACTACTCCTTTATTACTCCTTTATGATATGTCCTGACTACTCCTTTATTACTCCCTATTAATTCGGTGTCTTGTTTGGCTGGCGTTGTTATTGGGTTTCTTTTTGCCCGCTTCTATGCTACTTACTTTGTATTATTGTTTGTATTACTTAGCTTGACTATGGTTTGCTTTGTTTACTTCTTGGTTACTTACTTCTTGCCCACTTCTCTACTGTTCTCTTAAGGGGAGGTTTTTAGTGTGTTTCCTAGACTTCCATCAAACTTAAAATTACACCCCCTAGACCCCCTTTCAAGATAAATGTGTACATTTTTCGGTAGAATAATGTCTCGGCCGAAGGCCGGTTCCTCTTAAAATACAGGCTCGCTATCGCTCGCCAGGAAAATATCGACACCTAAATGGCACGAAAAGTCTTAAAATTGACAGAAATGGGGTGACAGTTTCTTAAAATCGCCAAACTAATGGGGCGAACGTCTTAAAATTTCAAAAGCAATGGGGCTAAACGTGAGGGAGAAAGGTATCCAGAAAAAAGTCACTCAAGTGGAAATCTCCCCTTAAAGAGAAAAGGAGAACAAAAAGTCGGTGACCCCCCCGGTCACCGACTTTTTGTTCTCCTTTTCTCTCTTTCCCTGGCTTTTATCCATTTGGCCCCATTCAGCCAACTGTTTTTAAGACGTTTAACCCCATCCAGGTGTCGATTTCTTTCTGGCGAGCGATAGCGAGCCAGCAGTGCATGGTGAAATTTGGCTTCGCCGGAGAAATTTTTCCATAAAAAAAAATTACAAATTTAGGTTGCTGTCCAAAAACAAATATATATACTGGCTCGCTACCGCTCGCCAGGAAAATATTGACCCCTGGATGGGGGTAAACGTCTTAAAACAGTAGGCTGAATAGGGCCGAATGGATACAAGTCAAAGAGAGAGGGAGAGAAAGAGACAAAAAGTGAGGTGGGCTCCCTTAATCATTGACCTTGATTACGTGTGTGCATTGTTTACTTCTTGACCTGGTGGCTAATTGAACGGTAGCTCATCATGACGTGAATCAGACGGAGATGAGCCCTAAGGTAAGGCGCCAGAACTGTGCAGGCTACTTTATGGTAATGGGGTCAGTAGGCTATACAATAAATATATATAATTACGTTTCAGTTAGTTAAGGGAGCCCACCTCGCTTTTGTTTTTCTTTCTCTCCCTCTCTCTTTGGCTTGTATCCATTTTGCACCATTCAGCCTACTGTTTTAAGACGTTTACCCCCGTCCAGGTGTCACTATTTTCCTGGCGAGCGGTAGCGAGCCAGCATATATATATATATATATTTTTTTTGACAGCAAGCTATATTTGTACATTTTTTGATAAAAAAAAAACTCCGGCGAAGCCGGATTTCTCCATACAATGCTGGCTCGCTATCGCTCACCAGGACGAAATCGACACCTGGATGGGGATAAACATCTTAAAACAGTTGACTGAATGGGGCCGATTGGATACAAGCCAGAGAAAGAGAAAAAAGGAGAAAAAAAATAAAATAAGCGGGTGACCCCTCTTAATATAGGACTTCAGAGGCTATTAATCCTTTTGGATTATTAAGCCAGCACACTGCAATTCAAGAATAGCGTGAGGACTGGAAACCCTTGTCGAGAATTCCAGTCCCTTGCCTTTTTTTTTTTTTTTTTTTTTTTTTTTTTTTTTTTAAATAGGACTTCTGAGGATAACAACCCTATTGGATTATTTAGCTTAAAGTCAAGAATATCGTCAGGACTGGAGCCCTTTTTCGAGAACTCCAGTCCCTTGTTACGTTTTAAAGTTATCAGTTATTTTTAATGCATTGGCTGATACAATATAAAATTATATATAATGTTATCACCTTTAGTTACTGTAAACAAATGTGACAAAGCACATTGAGTGTTCAACGAGTTTAAAAGCACTTGTTTGAACAATTATCCCTTTCTGAACAATGACGTAATTTTCGTCATATTCTACTTGCCATCTGACGAATTTAGTTAGCTTATGATCTACCTCTACGACTCCAAAGTTATATTCTACCTCAATATACCATCGGAATAGCATACGACCCCTTCAAACTGCGTAAAACCATCTAATTTTACTCAGAAAGAAAGTTTAACAAGGTGTCATCGTGGTAAAGGGGTTAAGGGGAGGTATTTAGTTTGTTCCCTAGACCTCCATCAAGCTTAAAATTACACCCCCTTGAGTCCCTTTCAAGATAAATTTGAAAAAATTTCGGTAGAAAAATGTCCCGGCCGAAATCCGTTTCCTCTTAAATTACAGGCTCGCTATCGCTCGCCAGGATAAAATAGACACCTGAATTGCACGAAAGGTCTTAATATGCGGTGAAAGTTCTTAAAATCGCTAAACTAATGGGGCAAGCGTTTTATAATATCAAAAACAATGGGGCTAAACATGAGGGAGAAAGGGGTCCAGAAAAAAATCCCTCAAGTGGAAATCTCCCCTTAATAATCCAATAGGGTTGATCGCCTCTGAAGTGCTATTTTAACTAACTATAGTATCACTGGTGGTTACTAAAGTCTATTAATTTTAAGTTGGCCAGAAATCGTGAGCTCTAACCTCTTGTAACTCAAAAAGGGCTGGAACAATTGCAGTAACATTTCTACCATTTGGGAAGAGTCAACCAGGGATGTAGATGTGTTATTTTACTGCCCATTTTCCTCTAGCCATTTTTTTTAGTTATAAGAGGTTAGCGATAGCCAGCCTTCAACTTAATAGGAAACAGGCCTCTACTGAAAACATTTATAAATTTAGCTTGAAGGTGGGTCTGAGGGGCGGGTTTTTTTTTTTTTTAGCTTGAAGGATATCTGGGCAGGCGTTGTTATAGTTTAGGGTATAAACTAAGATAAATTGCTAGACAATTTTAAACACACTCAAGATTATCTAAACCAAAAACACCATTATATACCCCAAAACGTCGGCTGTGCTATAGTCTGTTTAGTCTAGGTGGGGGCAGAAATCGTAACCTCAAACCTCTCATAACTCGAGCTAATTTTTCTACCAAATAGGAAGACTTGGCTGGGGAATAGGTGTGGAAATTAACAGCCCATTTGATCTAGCCCTTTTTGAGTTACACAGGTTAGAGGTTACGATTTCTGCCCAACCTAGAATGAACGGACTATAGTGAAATAACCCCGCGTATAGGAAGTTATTCGGTCGGTGTCTGTGTTAAGGGGCGATCTCCACTTGAAGGATTTTTGTCCTGACTCCTTTCTCCCTCATGTTTAGCCCCATTGCTTTTGAGATTTTAAGACGAATACCCCATTAGTTTGGCGATTTTAAGAACTTTCGCCCCATTTCTGTCAATTTTAAGACCTTTCGTGCCATTTAGGTGTCAATTCTTTTCCTGGCGAGCGATAGCGAGTCTGTAATTTAGGAGGGATCGGCCTTCGGCCGGGACAATTTTTCTACCGAAAAATTTACAAATTTATCTCAAAAGGGGCTCAAGGGGGTGTAATTTTAAGCTAGATGGCGGTATAAGGAATAAGATAAAAACCTCCCCTTAATGAACTTGTGGGTTGGGTCTAGAGAAGGATATTGACCAGGTGTCGATTTTTTTCCTAGCGAGCGATAGA
Source organism: Paralithodes platypus (assembly GCA_032716605.1). Classification (NCBI taxonomy): domain Eukaryota; kingdom Metazoa; phylum Arthropoda; class Malacostraca; order Decapoda; family Lithodidae; genus Paralithodes; species Paralithodes platypus. The sequence continues at coordinate 11,089,479 of CM064523.1, forward strand.
GAGCATGCTGGAACTTAAGGGAAACCGTGCTTTCGGAAGCAGGGAAATTGTTCTACCGAAAAATGTATAAATTTAGCTTATAGGTGTGTCTGGGAGGCTGGGTTTGTTTTAGCTTGAAGGGGGGTGTTGTTTTAGTTTATGGGTCAAAATAAAATGTATTGTGTGAGAATATAACAAACAAAACATACACACCGGATAATTATAAAATAAATCAAATATAAAATAAATCAAAATCTTCAATCCTAAAAATAATCAAGAGTAACAAATAACCCATAATAGCCCCCCCAAAACCTCGGCTGTGGTAGTGAATTAAGGGGAGGTTTCTAGTTTGTTTCCTACTCCTCCAGCAATCTTAAAATTTCACCCCCTTGACCCCCTTTCAAGATAAATTTGTACATTTTTCGTAGAAAAATGTCCCGGCTGAAAGCCGGTTCCTCTTAAATTACAGGCTTGCTGTCGCTCGCCAGGATAAAATCGACACCTAAATGGCACGAAAGGTCTTAAAATTGACAGAAATGGGTCGAAGGTTCTTAAAATCGTCAAAATAATGGGGCGAACGTCTTAAAATTAGAAAAGCAATGGGGCCAAACATGAGGGAGAAAGGAGTCAAGAAAAAAAATCCCTCAAGTGGATATCTCCTCTTAACCCCACGTATAGGAAGTTATTCGGTCGGTGTGTCTACGGTAATGAACTTGTGGGGGGCCTGGGCCGGGCTACACCACGATATTGCTCGGTAACTCCAAATAACCTTCATTACTCGCTAAGATTTGCTGTGCCCTTTAGTGTGTGATAATAGCAGCTTGCTTAAATATTGCCTTCTTTACAAAGCGGGATTAGGCAAGTACCCGCATTTTATGGTAAGCCTTCCAGGGCGTCTGTTATATATATATATATATATATATATATATATATATATATATATATATATATACTGTATATATGGGGTATGTGCCAGAGTATATACATACATACAATATATATATATATATGAATTGCATAACCTGACTATTCTCGAGGTGTGAGTTGACCGGAGCGGTGTGGTAGTGGTGGTGGTCACACACTGAACTAGAAAACTGTTTCAGGGAGAGAGATAGATGTCAGAAAATATGATATTTTCTTTTGTTCCACTCTCCGCACTGTCAGCTGCATACACTCACATATACACGCACACATACACTCACACACACACACACACACGCACATATGCATTAATTCACACAAGTGCATTATGCATTCACGCACACACGTACATAACACACACACACACACACACACACACACACACACACACACACACACACACACACACACACACACACACACACACACACACACACACACACACACACACACGCACGAATCTATTCCTTCGCACACACACGCGCGTACACATGCATACACACACACATGTAAACATACAAATAACACACACACACACATACACATTAATCATCACCATCATCATCTTTATCACCATCCTCACTTCTATCACCCCTGCCAATATAATCAGACAAACACTATTGCTGCACGATTTAGATACACCGAGTCATGGAAAGAGGACACCACTAAATACAATGTGTTATGCCCCCCTTCCCCCCCCCCCCCCCCAGCTAAAACAAATGATATACCGTCCATAACTAATAATATTCAGTATGCATGGTCCAGTTAGTGCGTGACTTTGGAAACTTTTTTTTATATATTTGGTGTATCATATGTGCTTTAAGGGGAGGTATTTAGTTTGTTCCCTAGACCTCCATCAAGCTTAAATTTTCACTCCCTTGAGTCTCTTTCAAGATAAATTTGTACATTTTTCGGTAGAAAAATGTCCCGGCCAAAGGCCGGTTCCTCTTAAATTACAGGCTCGCTATCGCTCGCCAGGATAAAATCGACACCTGAATTGCACGAAAGGTCTTAATATGGGGTGAAAGTTCTTAAAATCGCTAAACTAATGGGGCAAACATTTTATAATATCAAAAGCAATGGAGCTAAACATGAGGGAGAAAGGGGGTCCAGAAAAAAAATCCCTCAAGTGGAGATCTCCCCTTAATTGAACACATAATACTAATAATAATACTAGTGTAGAATCTGTGATGCAGTATATTGTCGACCAGCATATATATATATATATATATATATATATATATATATATATATATATATATATATATATATTATATATATACCGTGTTTACTGAATGCCATAGTCAAGTATTTCTAATAGTTGTTGCTAATATTATTCACGGTATATTTATTTTATTTTTCCCCCAGGGAGAGAGTCATCACTGCCAATCTCAAGCCAGGGGAGTCCCCACCCAGTGCTGTTACCTGTTCTTACTTAAGGGCAGGTTTGTAGTTTGGGCCTTAGATATCCTTCAAGCTTAAGATTACACCCCCTTGAGCCCCTTTCAAGATAAATTTGTACATTTTTCGGTAGAAAAATTTCCCGGCTGAAAGCCGGTTCCTCTTAAATTACAGGCTCGCTATCGCTCGCCAGGATAAAATCGACAGCTAAATGGCACGAAAGGTCTTAACATTGATAGAAATGGGTTGAAAGTTCTTAAAATCGTCAAAATAATGGGCTGAACGTCTTAACATTAGGAAAACAATGGGGCTAAACATGAGGGAGAAAGGAGTCCAGAAAAAAATCCCTCAAGTTGATATCTCTCCTTAAGCTGAATATAATCGTGTTTAATAGTTGCCAGAATATGATGAAAAGGGCGTCCCCGTTACTGTAAGGGTTAAGAACGTGACTATACATGACTTCTATTTATTTTGTATATATATATATATTTATATTTATCTCCTGCACCAAACCCACACAATAAAACTCACCGAAATTATCGTGGTCTTTCGTTTCGTTGTTCATGACCAAATATATTGCCTCGGTTCATAAATTTCGATGTTTGCCAGCCATTTTCTTCTATTTGATCAGATTTTTTTTTTTTTTTTTTTTTTTAATGTTCGCTGTTTCGCTTCATTAGTTTGGGGATTTTAAAATGTTTCACCCCATTAGTTTGGCGATGGTTAACATCCGTATGATTGTTCCGGTTTTAAATAGTATTGTTTTTTTCTTAGATATGAGAGAGAGAGAGAGCGACAGTGAGTGTGTATGTGTGTGTGTGCGTGTGTGTGTGTGTGTGTGTGAGTGAATAAATGAGAGAGAGAGTTGATATTTTGAATGCACGTAACCATTGAGTGTTACTTTACGAAACATTCTAGATTACAAACACGTACAAATCCACAATAAACTCACCCAAATGATCATAGCCTTGTTTCTTAGACTTCCATAGCCCAATAAATATCGGTGGTTCATACAATTCAACTCCACTTGCGTGTTAAGTTTGCTCGTGATTTTTCCGAGGGGGTTAAATCTAGACAAGAGGATTTGGGAAACTTGTAACATAATGTAACAATGAGAGAGAGAGAGAGAGAGAGAGAGAGAGAGAGAGAGAGAGAGAGAGAGAGAGAGAGAGAGAGAGAGAGAGAGAGAGAGAGAGAGAGAGAGAGAGAGAGCGAGAGAGAGAGAGAGAGAGAGAGAGAGAGAGAGAGAGAGAGAGAGACCGTCATACAAAACATGTATGTTTATACATTATACTAAAGTGGTTTATGTCGAATCCTATTATAAAAATGAGAATCAACTATGTTAAAACGAAACATAACCATTTAGGAATTTGTAGCATGTGTGTGTGTGTGTGTGTGTGATGAGTTGATTCGTGTGTCCTTGTGTTTTGTTATACTATGTGCTATGCGTGTGTGTGATGAGAACTTGGGTGTTGAGTTGTAATGTGTTGCCTTGTAAGTATGGAGCGTATTATGTAAGTGTATTGGTTTGGGATGTGTTGCGTTCATATTAGGGTGTGCGTACAGGAAGTGGTTGCGTTGTAAGGTGCTGGGTTAGAAAGGATGAATTTGCGAGTGAATGGGTAAGCTGTTATTTTTGTGCGTCTATGAGAGAGAGAGAGTGTGTGAGTGAGTGAGTGAGTGAGTGAGTGAGTGAGTGAGTGAGTGAGTTTAGCTATAATTTACAAGACATGAGAACATGTGTTGCTAATCACTAACTAGCAGCCAGAGGAGGAAGGTGAGGGAGTTGGGGATAGTTTGGGGGTGGAAGGTGGGGTAGACTTGGACCCGACTCTCCCCTTCCACCTGCCCAGGGTGGAGCAGGGGAAGAAAGACCTCAACCCTGAGTAGCTTTTAGTACGCGTGAGTGTACCTCTGAAGTTATTACTATATTAAACAATAATGTATCCCATTCTATCAGAAACGTATGCTTGAATTAAAAGTAAAGCTGCTATTGTACGAGAGAATATTCAAGCCAGACTAAATCTACATATTATATTTACAGCGTTCCCCCCCGTACCCTGAAACGAAGCAGTACTCTGGAAATGAAGGTAACGTAATGGCTATGTAAATCCCGCTCGACAGTTTGACATGTTGTTTAATGCAGCTTTTGGGGACGGTATATTGACTTAACCCCGTCAATATCATGGTGGCTTCATATTTACCCCTTGAGGATTATGACACGTTTGGACAGTTTATTCTGGTTCTCATTAGACGATCTGATTCACTTATGGAAGGCCCTTGAGGGGAGATTTCCACTTGAGGGATTTTTTTCTTGACTCCTTTCTCCCAAATATTTAGCCCCATTGGTTTTCTAATTTTAAGACGTTTGCCCCATTATTTTGACGATTCGAACTTTCGACCCATTTCTGTCAATTTTAAAATCTGTCGTGCCATTTAGGTGTCGATTTTATCCTGGCGAGCGATAGCGAGCCTGTAATTTAAGAGGAACCGGCTCTCAGCCGGTACATTTTTCTACCGAAAAATTTACAAATTTATCTTGAAAGGGGCTCAAGGGGGTGTAATCTTAAGCTTGATGGATATCTAGAGACCAAACTAAAAACCTCTCCTTAAGCAGTCAAAAGGGTACACAATATCTCAATCATCCCTCTGACACGCGGTCTCGCAGAGATGCTCCAGTCCTGACGTTATTCTTGACTTACAGTGTGCTGGCTTAATAATCCAATAGGGTTGATAACCTCTGAAGTCCTATTTTAACTAACTAACTCTGACACTGCATCTAGATATACAGCTGGATAGGGAAATATTGGAACAAGTGGAGTGTGTTTAATATCTAGGAGGAGTGATAAGGAGGGACACAGATGTGGAAATTAATGTAAGACAGAGAGTATGTGAAGGAAGGAAAGTGTTCACAGCAATGGGAAGTATGTGGAAGTTGGGAAATCTCGGAATGAAAGCTAACAGTGCAATGTATTAGGGGATAGTTGTACCAACAGTGATGTAGGGGGCTGAGACATGGGCTCTGAAAGCACAAGAGAGAAGAAAGTTGGATGTGATGAAGATGAACTACTTGAGGAATGGGTGTAGAGTGACGCATAGAGGCAGATTGAAGAATGAAGAGGTATATGTAGGAGATTGGGACAGCAGGAACCCTTGTCGGCCAGAGTGGACAGAAGGGTGCTGTGCTGGTATGGACATGTTGAGCGAATAGGAGATAAAAGGCTTACAGAGAGAGTATATGAGTCAGATACAATGGGAGGTAGAGGAAGAGGAAGACCTCGGTTGAGATGGAAAGATTGTGTAGTACAAGCGTTGGAAGGCAGAGGGATGACTGAAGAACAGGCAAGAGAAGTGGTGATGAATAGGAATGAATGGAGAATGGTTGTGAATAGATGAGTGATAACGTGGTCGTTGGTAGAGGGGGTCGTGCAACAGTTGGACTAGATAATAGTCCGTGAGGCGCCTGGCCCGGGGAGCCGGTGTACTGTATATGAAGGGTCATGCCTGGATATGAGGTGGGCGGGCATTGTGATGGATAGCTTGTCTGCCTGCTGATAGGCTACTGGAACCACTCCGGGAGGTCTGGGACCAGGGGACTGCTGGAGGCCCTTAGTGTTCCTTGGTCTCTGGGTCTTCTCGTAGGCGACCTACATGTGTGTGAATTATATATATATATACAGGTGTATATATATATATATATATATATATATATATATATATATATATATATATATATATATATATATATCGTGTTGTGTCGTCCCTGTTCGGGCTCTGCCTCGAGTCGGCCTATCCCAGCTATGGGGTATGTGCCTGAGTATGTTTTTTCTTGATAAATCTATATAAAGAAAACAAAATAATCCTACCCTAAATAGAACCCCCCAGCCTACACACACACTCACACACACACACACACTCACACACTTTCTTATCACTCCCAACAGCTTGCCTACCACACCCCCCCCCCCCCCTCCCCTCCCCTCCCCTCCCCTCCTACCCCCCCACAAGTACCTAAAAGCTCTCCTCTTATCAGCCCCGGGTAAATACTGGGCTAATCTGATTTATCCAAGGGAGTTTGGTAGCGTTCTAATTTTGAGGGCCCGGGTTTTTGTTTGGCGGGGAAGTGAAATCATTTGACGAGTGGGTAATTGTTGGGGTTTCGTTGGGTCTTCTTAGTATATTTGTGTCGTGTTTTAGTTTTGGGGACCGATTTTTTTTTTTTTTTTTTTTTTTTTCCCAAGCCATATAATTTGACGGGTGGGTATTTGTTGGGAGTTTCGTTGGGTCTTCGTATCTTTGAGTTGGGAATTTGTGGTAACTGTGGTGAGATGTGTTTTTGTTTTGTTTTTATGAGAAGAATGGAGTATGACTTGTTCATATATTTTTTTCACACTCACTCGCACATATTCACTCTATCACACACACACACACACACACACACACACACACACACACACACACACACGTACCGCACTACACACGTACACACACACTTTATCGCACTTTATATATGACAACTGTATTTTAATTATATTTTGGAAAATATAAGAGAGAGAGAGAGAGAGAGAGAGAGAGAGCTATGCATACACACTCAACGCAAACTATTACTTTATCACACACACACACACACACCACATACACACACACACACCCTTTATCGCACTTTATATATGACAACTGTATTTTAATTATATTTTGGAAAGCATCGAGTAATTATAATCATCATATAAAGAACCTTCAGTTATGCAACTTATCAAAGGGGGTTACAACTATCTCAGTTAATCATATTATTTCCACAGATCCTTCCTTAACCCTATTTGATCAGAGGGAGGACTTTTTGGATCTCACCTGTTTCGATGCATTAGTTTGGAGATATTAAGAGGTTTCATCCCATTAGTTTGGTGATAATAAGACGCTTCACACCATTCATGGGTACTTTTTTGTTCTGACCTAGCAATAGCGAGCCTGTAATTTCGAAGAGGAAATTTCTCTAACGAAAAATGTACCAATTTAGCTTGAAGGGGGTCTGGGTGGGTAGTTTTTGGTTTGGAAGAAGTCTGAAGAGGCAATATTGTTAACTTTAGGGACAAATTCAAGAACAATTTTTTTCTTCTATATGTATGAAGGCGAAAAAAGGCAGTCTGCCTGTAACGAGTGTCTACCCCCAAAGCCAAAAGAGTGGCAGACAGCCAAATTCAAGGTATGTTGGGGTCAAATAGCCTGAACACACGAAGTTTATAGCAGTCTAAGTCATAGGATGAAGGAAAGATTCATTGAGGGAGAGAGTTCCAGAGTTTACTTGTTGAGTAGAAGAAAGATTGAGAAAATGTGTTTATTCTAGGATCGGAGAACTGGACTTAATAGGAGTGGGATTGTATTGAAAGGCGGGTGCCTCGCACTCGCCGCAAGGGTGGGGGTATGGTCTGATAGAGTTCTGAAGAACACTTATTGTAGTAATAGCGATAGAAGAGTGTAAGAGATGCAACATTGTGGCGTGTATAAAGAGATTATAGGCAACTAGTAAGAGGAAGTGGGTTGATGAGACGAAATGCTTTGAACTCTACCGTTTCGAGAAGTGCAGTATGGGGGTAACCTTCCCACACATGCAAACAATACTCGATACATGGGCGCACTGTACCCCTGCACAGAGCAAGAAGCTGTGCAGGGGTAAATAACCCACCGAGACGGTCGAGCACTCCCAACCTCTGGGAAGCCGTTTTTAGCAAGAAGTTTGATATGGTCTTTCCAGGAAAGTTTAAAGGAAAAGGAGACACCAATGATATTTATAGAAGAACAGGGGTGGATTTATGCATTGTTGAAAAATATGGGAAGATTATGACGGGTAGACAGACGGATAAATTGACATTTTTCTACCGAAAAATGTACAAATTTATCTTGAAAGGGGCTCAAGGGGGTGTAATATTAAGCTTGATGGATACCTGGAGACCAAACTAAAAACCTCCCCTTAATGAATAGGAGGTGTCCGTAGAGATACTGTACTAGTGCCGGAATATCAAATAGGATACAGTCGTGGTCAGGACACTCACTCACTCACTCACTCACTCACTCACTCACTCACTCACTCACTCACTCACTCACTCACTCTCACTCTCACTCTCTCTCTCTCTCTCTCTCTCTCTCTCTCTCTCTCTCTCTCTCACCATTACTATGCCAGCAGGCACATGTCATAGTTCAAAGACAAATATGCCACCTCCTTAACTTTGTTGTGAATTGCATGACCCCACCCACCTTGGTACACTACATATTGATGGTGGGGGAGGAGTGCATTAATTTGGTAGTATTGTATATTGTGTGAGAGAGAGAGAGAGAGAGAGAGAGAGAGAGAGAGAGAGGTGAGAGGGGGGGGGGGGGGGGAGGACATATTAATGTGTGGGATAAGAGCATGAATATGGTATTAATGTGTATTGGGAAACTGGGGAAAGAGAGAGAGAAAGGAGAGTTACAAGGAATAGGTAGTATTCCAAAGACCTTGCGATCCATTCAAGGGCGATAATGTACCATGGAAGTAAAAATATATATTACATTGTGTGGGTTCTCACAAGAGAGAGAGAGAGAGAGAGAGAGAGAGAGAGAGAGAGAGAGAGAGAGAGAGAGAGAGAGAGAGAGAGAGAGAGAGAGAGAGAGAGAAGATAGAGAGATAGACGAGAATAGAGAGAGAGAGAGAGAGAGGAGAGAGAGAGAGAGAGAGAGAGAGAGAGAGAGAGAGAGAGAGAGAGAGAGAGAGAGAGAGAGGAGAGAGAGAGAGAGAGAGAGGAGAGAGAGAGAGAGAGAGAGAGAGAGAGAGAGAGAGAGAGAGAGAGAGAGAGAGAGAGAGAGAGAGAGAGAGAGAGAGAGAGAGAGAGAGAGAGAGAGAGAGAGAGAGAGAGAGAGAGAGAGAGAGAGAGAGAGAGAGAGAGAGACTTACCGTGCGACTGGATAAAATGTTCCAATTATACGGTTAGCGCGACTTTTTATTTTCATTTAAAATAACGTCGCTTCGTCTAATATATCTTGAGTTACTCTTTGCGACACACGGGCGGACGCAGGATTGTATTGTTATTTTAAGGGAGCCCATCTCGATTGTTTTCTCTTTCTCTCCCTCTCTCTTTGGTTTGTATCCATTCGGCCCCATTCAGCCGACTGTTTTAAGACGGTTACCCCTATCCAGGTATCAATGTTTTCCTGGTGAGCGGTAGCGAGCCAGTATAGATATATTTTTGTTTTGACAGCAAGCTAAATTTGTAAATTTTTCGATAGAAAAATTTCTCCGGTGAAGCTGGATATCTCCATACAATGCTGGCTCGGTATCGCTTGCCAGGAAGAAATCGACACCTGGATGGGGATAAACTTCTTAAAACAGTTGGCTGAATGGGGCCGAATGGATACAAGCCAGGGAAAGAGAGAAAAGGAGAAAAAAAAACCGGTGACCCCCCTTACGTTGTGTGTGCCTTTTTTCATAAAATATCTGTATAACAAATGAATGGGTATTGACGAATCTCTGTGTATATCTCAATTTGGAGCCCATGGAATTACTCTTAACCTTTTCAGAATACGAGATCGCATTTCATTCCTATTATATGACAATAATACATAATTTCATAGAAGGGTATGTGGAAGTCAGAGGGTTAATTGAGATAGTTTGTCCGTTTTAATCCACAGAGATTCTTCCTTAGCTGAATATATGATAGCCAGAATAAACTGACAAAAGTCGTCATAATCTCAGGAGGTTAACATTAATTGGCGGATTACTTAATTATGGATCTCCACGAGTCTAATCACAAGGACACTCACCTTCAAACCAAAACCTACGCAACAGATTATATATATATATATATATATACTGTATATACCGGTATATATATATATAAATATATATATATATAATATATATATATATATATATATATATATATATATACAGTATATATATATATATATATATATATATATATATATATATATATATATATATATATATATATATTTATATATATAAATAGGCTATGTAATTGTTTGTTTATATATTTATTTATTTATCTATCTATCGCCAGCGGTTCTTAACCTTTTTAGCACCGCGCCCCCCTTTGGTCAGGACTGTGTTCATGATTCCACCCCCCACCCCCACCCCCCACCGCCTCTAATGCCTAGATAACTACCGTATTATTTTGTTATCCATTCCATATGGATGCTTAAGACGCAAGCTACTGTAAAAATGGCGAACAAATAACCAATCTGCATGCAAGGATTAAAACTGATTAATGGATTTATATCAACACTACATGTGGTTGCTCGAAATGACGGTTGTCAATTTTTCTATCAAAGTTTCGTATTTATATATATATATATCTTTGCAATTACCCTGTATGCATTTGAATGGCCTAGCCGGCTACTATTTTGAACTTTGATTACCCCCACGCCCCCCCTAGCATTGTCAAACGACCCCCTAGGTAAGAAACACTGATCTATCTATCTATATATATATATATATATATATATATATATATAATATTATATACCGGGTATATATATATATATATATATATATATATATATATATATATATATATACCTATTTATCTATCTCTATCTATCTATGTATCTGTCTGTCTATTTATCTGTTTTTATTTATTTATATATTTATTTATACACTATTATTATAATGTTTTTCTTTTCTTTTGAGGCACGTGCCCTACTCTCGTATTCAGAGGACCAACCAAACAAGTTCTCTGCATAAGCCCCGACCCCATGTGTAGGCTACTCTCTTTTTTATTAATATAGGTATTGTATTTTTGTTTTTTTCATACCACGATGGGAAAAGTAAAACCTGCCTGTAACAAGTACCCCCCAAAAAAAAAAAATATATATATATATATATGTACCGGTATATATATAAAACAAAAAATAATAATAATAATAATAATAAAATAAATAAATACATGAATATATATACAGTATAATTATACAGTATACAAATATAATAATAAAAACATAAAAACAATACAAAAATATATAAATATATTAAATGCATAAAATCGGCCTAAATGATAAGTGTGTGAACGAGTTCCAAATTCAAGGTACGTTGGGTCCAAATGTCTGGGCACACGGAGCTAGAAGCCTTCCCTCAACTGTTCTCTTATGGGGGGATGGGCCGCTTCTCTGGACCACTTTCTCCCTCATGCTTAGCCACATTAGTTTTCAGATGTTAAGATGTTTGCCCCATTAGTTAGTCGATTTTAAGACCTTTCGCCCCGTGTCTTCGTCAATATTTAGACCTTTCGTGCTATTTAGGTGTCGATTTTTTCCCTGGCGAACGATATTGAGCCTGTAATGTTGGAAGAACCGGTCTTCTGCCGGGACATTTTTTTACCGAAAAATTTACAAATTAATCTAGAAGGGGGATCTAATGGATTTTATTTGTTATTGTTTATGGAGATCTAGGGAGGAAACTAGAACAATAATGAATACATGCAAAAATTGCCCAATAATCGCTCAAAAAGTGAACCGGTATCACACGAGAGCTTTTATAGTCAACATTCGATGATCAACATTTTTCTGGCAACATTTCTGGAATATTTTTCACTGCTATCGGAAACTAGACTGATGGTAGATGAATTTAGGTGAAATAAATTATTTAAATATTGACCTCATAAGCTGCCAGACCAGTGTTGAGGATAAATGTTGAGGGAAAAAGCGCTCGTGTGATACCAGCTTTAGTCATACACAAGGTTCACAGTACATTATATTCCCCCTCTCTCTCCTCTAAAATATATTCACCACTTTGTAAACAACGACCCTGGCTCACTGTATGTTGTCCAGTGTATAATGTTTAGCCCTCTGGACACCTTTACTTTATCTTTCCCCAACCTTACCTCAAGCCGCTGTCACACGAGCGATTTGTCCGTCAATTTTCCATGAGCAAGTTTTTTCTCTTATTATTTCAGGACTTTAACGCACTGGTATCGGCAACTAGACGGACGGTAGATTATGTTAGCCGGCTGAATTATGATGAAGTTCATTTTTAAGGCTTCCAGAACATTGCCCGTAAAAATGGCTCGAAAAAGGGCTCGTGTGACACCGGCTTTAACCTAATTATAACTTTTCTTACCTAAACATTGCATGACACCCCTTACAGAACCATATCAGCGAAAATTTGGCTTCATGCCAATAAAACAAAACAAAAACATACAGAACATCAGCATTATCAAGCAAAAGTTACCTTCATACGGTGCAAACAATATGCAAAAACACAGCCTAATCAAGCAAAACTCCAATTTCATATCATTATAGAACATACACAATTACACATACCCAGCCTAAGCAAGCAAAATTCATCTTCATTCCAAAAACATGCACATAGGCTACCTAGCCTAATCAATTCAAAATTTTACTTCATAGCAATATCATGCACATGTACGGTCGCGCTAATAAGTCATGTCCCAGCTGTCATTACGTTTGGCTTGCTCTGTGCTGTATTAATGTCTGTCAGATGTTGAATAGGGTGGGTAGGTGTAGAAACATGTGTGTGTATGTTTCACTCGATATGAAGAAATAAAGCTTAGATATTGCCGATACTAATTATTGGTCAAAACATACTTGGTGCCGAGACATCACTTATTAGCGCGACTGTACAGTATAATATACCCAACCTAATCAAGCACAACTTTAACTTGATACCTAAAATAATACACAATATCAGCCTTATCAAGCAGAAATTGAACTTTATATAGTTACATAATATGCACAAAAAACACAGCATAATCAAGAGAAAAGATAACTTCATACCAAAAAACACAGCATAATCAAGAGAAAAGATAACTTCATACCAAAAAACAGCATAATCAAGTGAAAAGATAACTTCATACCAAAAAACACAGCATAATCAAGTGAAAAGATAACTTCATACCAAAAAACACAGCATAATCAAGTGAAAAGATAACTTCATACCAAAAATCACAGCATAATCAAGAGAAAAGATAACTTCATACCAAAAAACAGGCACATACCCATCCTAATCTATCAATCAAAATTTACCTTCATAAAAAACATGCAGATACCCAGGCTAATGAAGCACAACTTTAAGGTCACACCCAAAACAAGCCCATACCCAACCTAATAAAACACAATTTCAACTTCATACCAAAAACAAGCCCCTACCCAACCTTAAAAAAAAAAAAAAAAAAAATACACACATACACACACACACAAGCAAAAAATCAACTACGTACCAAAACACGGACATACCCAGGCTAATCAAGCACACATTCAACTAAATAAACACATAATAAGTAAATAAAGAACATGTACGATTTTTGTGCTCTAGTTCTTCGTTCGCATGACTAGCCTACCCTACTCTCAGCTGATCTCTTAGTCATACACAAGGCACAGTACAAAATATATCTCCCTCCTCCTCCTCCTCCTCCTCCTCCTCCTCCTCCTCCTCCTCCTCCTCATCATCATCATCATCATCATCATCATCATCATCATCATCATCATCATCATCCTCCTCTTCCTCTTCCTCTTCCTCTTCCTCTTCCTCTTCCTCTCTTCCTCCTCTAACATATTCACCACTTTAAAACCAACGATCCTTTGTTTACTGTATTTGTTTAGTTTGTTATGTATAGCCCTCTCGAAAATCGAATTTTACTTTTAAGGGGAGATGGGCTGGTTTTTCTGTCCCCCCTTCTCCTTCGTGTTTAGCCCCATTGGTTTTTATATTTTATGACATTCGGCTCATTAGTTTGGCGATTTTAAGACGTTACACCCCATTTCTTTGTCAATATTAGACTTTTCGTGCCATTTAGGTGTAGATTTTTCCTGGCGAGCGATAGCGAGCCTGTAATTATAGGAAAAATTGTCTACCGAAAAATTTACAAATCTATCTTGAAAGGGGGTCTAGGGGGGGGGGGGTTACAGTTTGATGGAGATCTGGGGAGGAAACTATGAACTATTTAAAAGATGAAACAATAAGCAAATAAATAGATCCATCTCCCCTTCACCTAAGCTAACCTTAACATTTTAACCTTTAACGCTTCGTATTCGAGCTACAGTTAGACTATTTTATACAGCTTAGAAAAGACTGCTAGCAATCAGAGGGGTAAAGAAGATATCAATTCACCTTTTGACTCCCAGCAGATCCATCCAAAACCTAATCAAATCTTCTAATCAGAGCCAGACTATAAGGAACAAGTGCGTCCTCGTATGCTGCAGGAGTTATAACCTCTTTAAGGGGAGGTTTCTAGTTTGTTTCCTACTCCTCCAGCAATCTTAAAATTTCACCCCCTTGACCCCCTTTCAAGATAAATTTGTACATTTTTCGGTAGAAAAATGTCCCGGCCGAAGGCCGATTACTCTTAAATTACAGGCTCGCTATCGCTCGCCAGGATAAAATCAACACCTAAATGGCACGATAGGTCTAAAAATTGACAGAATGGGGCGGAAATTCTTAAAAATCACCAAACTAATGGGGCAAACGTCTTAAAATCTCAAAAGCAATGGGGCTGGCTAGACATGAGGGAGAAAGGGGTCAAGAAAAAAGTCCCTCAAGTGGAAATCTCCCCTTAATTGGATTGCTTCAATTTATTATATCATGGCTATAATTAGACTATTTTATATTCAGTTTAGGAAGGACCTCTAGTAATCAAGTGGCATAAAAGCTAACTCGAATAACCATTTGACTCACAGGCAAAACCAAAATAGCCTAAATAGTTTGAAAATAGTGTAATCTTAGTGAAAGAATTAACCAAAATATACTTCGCCAAACTTTATCAAATTTTACAAATATAACTTTACCCAACTTTACCCCAAGCTAAGCTATGACCTATCTAAGCCTACCCTAACTGATGTCAGAGATGTGGGCGAACTGGCTTGTTGGCGAAAAAACTAGGACACATACACATACACGCACCACAATCATGGTAGCCGAGCGCGCTTAGTCAATGTACTTGGAGTGCTGGCTCAGGTGTCGGGGGTTCGATCTTGCACGCCGGCAGGGGAAGCTTACTGTGCAGGCTAGGTCTGGACGGACCAGTCTCGGGGACCCACAAAGTCTCCTGGCCACGTCGTACTACCTTGAGGGTATGTATGGCGGTCTCGCTAGCAGCCAGGATCAGTCTGTTCATCCCGTAGGATAAATCTAGGTTAAGTCTGTGTGTTTTCAAGGCTCTAAATATTCAGATTATTATTATTATTATTATTATTATTATTATTATTATTAATAATAATAATAATTATGATTACACACACACCCACACCCACACACCTCACACACACACACACACACACCCACACCCACACACACACACACACACACACACACACACACACACACACACACCCACACCTACACACCTACACACCTACACACGCACACACCCACACCCACACACACACACACACACACACACACACACACACACACACACAACCCACATACACAGAAGCTCCTGCTATTCACTCACAAAACAAAAACTCTCAAAGGAAGGCCGAAAGTTACTTTACGTTTTTGTCCGAAATTCCATTCTGGTTTATCATTGTTCAACAGGCAGGTATACAGTATATTGTGGCTACTGGACAATTCAACCAGTAGACCAGTTCAACCAGTAGATCTCAACCAGTGATGTGCCAAATCAACCAGGGCCATGTAATTTAGTACCTAATAAAACTTAACCTAATCGATCCTAACAATATTGGTTGAAGTGGCACTGATTGAGAGCAACTGGTTGAAATTATCTACTGGTTGAGCTCCATAGGTTGATATGGTCTACTGGTTGAAATATTCCCCCGGTTGAGAGTTACTGGTTGAATAGGTCTTGAGGTTGAGTTGGCCGGTGACCATATATATATAAGTGGTTACATGCAGAAGTCCCAAAAGCGCTGGGGAATAATGTATGAGGGTTTGCCAGTCTGGAAAATGTTTAGCATGCTGAATGATGTTGTGAATAATGAGTGGGGCTGTTTGCAAGATGTATTCATGCCGTGGAGGTGTACTCTAAGGAATCAATGTAACAGATGCATATACATACAGCCATACAAAGGAGTACAAACGCACTCACTTGGACGCTTATACAGTATGCTCTGACACCCACGCACATTCTCTCTCTCTCTCTCTCTCTCTCTCTCTCTCTCTCTCTCTCTCTCTCTCTCTCTCTTCTCTCTCTCTCTCCTCTCTCTCTTCTTCTCTCTCTCTTCTCTCTCCTCTCTCTCTCTCTCTCTCTCTCTCTCCTCTCTCTCTCTCTCTCTCTGCTCTCTCTCTCCTTTTCTATATAGGTGCTTTAACGTATTCTGCGTCGGAGTTATTCATCTATACACTCTTACGACGACACGGGTAATGTATTACAGTATTAGGCATTATGTAATTTGTTTCAAATAATATGTTATTGTAAGAACAGCCATTGTCAATTTAATCAGAAGCAAAATAATCTGAAATCTGGGAATCTCTAGGAGAACAGGGAATGGTAGTATTTCAAAGATCCCGCGCGGGTCATGCGGAGCGAGAGATAGCCCAAAGTTTTTGGTCCCTATGTATTAGGTGCGAATTTGATTAAGTTGATTATATTGTTCTGAACAGCCCCATTGTATATTTATGGATAGGAAAGAAAAAATCTCTGAATCCTGAATTATGAGATATCTCTCTCTCTCTCTCTCTCCTCTCTCTCTCTCTCTCTCTCTCTCTCTCTCTCTCTCTCTCTCTCTCTCTCTCTCTCTCTCTCTCTCATAAAGACACGTACGCATAATTTCTCAAACAAATTTTCCCCATGTCTCTCTCTTAAGCACACACACACACACACACACACACACACACACACACACACACACACACACACACACACAGCCCGTAGCCTAGTAGGTAGAGCTCTCGTCTCACACACGAGGGGACGGGGGATCAATCCCCGGCCGGGCGGAGACAAATTGGGCGTGTCTCCTTTCATGGTGTTAGGCCTCAGTTCCACCTAGACTGTAAAATAGGTACCTGCGAATATACAATGGGACGGACGTTTGTGACGTTCCCATCTGGGGTGGCAAAAATGGTACAAGGCGAGATGGGTATCCATATGGCTTCACCTAAAGCTGATGGCTACCTAAGCCTTCGGGCGCGAGACCGCGGTACCGTCTATAGTGAAAATGGGTACCATACAGACTCCACTCTAAGCCTCGTTTCCGATGTCGCCCAATTGGTGCCTAAAAAACTACAGACTACACACACATCCACAGCCATTCCACACGATACCCATATAACACCTACACATATGAGGGGAGGCCGGGAATATAAACGAGCATGCTCACTCCCGCAATACAACTAGAGTAAGTACAACTAGAGTAAGTACAAACCACCACAACCACACACACACCCTACCCAACACCACACACACACACACACACACACACACACACACACACATTACATTTCAGACTATGAAAACACACACGTATGCTAGGTGTGTAAATACAATAAACCATTTAATAAAACCTCCCTTGCAATAAGTAACTCAATTCTGGTAAGTGTTGTGTCCCATTCTCGTATCAGAATATATCGCCCGGCACTGTGATATAATTTATTTTGACAGCTATGCAAATGTTAAAACTAGACCCAATAACCAAAGTAGTAGAAGAGTCAGTTGTAATGAAACTGAGACAATGGGTCATATATTCTGTTCTTCATGTACTGGTTAGGTCTTTCCATAAATTCTTTTGGTATAACGTGGAATACTATTTCTATATCAGCATGTTATTGTATATTCTGTTAACCCTTTCACTATACTATGGTGCATTCCTTCATGTTATTCTGGTTATTATTAGACGATGTTATTAGGTTTAAACAAAATGATGTGTCCTAGGCATAATCGAGATATAACTCCTTTGAATTGCTGCTAGCCAATCCTGAACTTTTTGTTAAATTGTCTAGAGTTAGTACGAGTAACATTAAGAAGGGCACAATGTAAAACAAATATATATATATATAAATAAATAAATAAAACTACTACTACTACTACTACTATCAATAATAATACGTTACCGATTAGTGGTCGATTGTGAATACTATGCATAATGTAGCGTTGCTCAAGTTACATCCCAATCAAATTATCAAACGATTGAAATCTGATTATATAATTATTGAAGATCAAATATTGTTTTTGGAATGGCGCCACATATTGTAATTAGGGATTTCAATTTTTGCTTTCCAATATAAACATAATCTTGACGAAAGGGTCTTTTTTTGTTTCTTTTTTAGATAATATCTAGATTTGGCCATGGGTTGCAGTGTCCAATTTGGTTTTAACTCATTCTATACCGGCGACGTATTTTTAACGGTATTCTTGGTATATTTAGGCAATTTTGTGCAGTTTAGGAAGGATCTCTAGAAATTATAAAGCTTCAAACGATCTCAATAAACCGTTTTAGCAACCTCAGATCCTTCCTAAACTGCACACAATCGTATAAATGTAGCTAAAGTATAATGTAACAGACATCGCTGGTACAGAAAGGGTTAAGCAAATAGGCATATCATTAGTTCAATGACTAGTATTTTAGTTTCAAGGAATATATCTAATCAGGAAATTTAGAATTTGTTCTCTCAGCGTATTGATTACAAATTTTGCTTGGTATAATCTCCCTCAATCTATATTTCCTTCATCCTATGACTTAAAAACTTCGTATGTCCAGGCATTTTGACCCCAAACCTCCCTTGAATTTAGCTCTGTCACTATTTTGGCTGTGGGGAAGACACTCGTTACAGGCAACCAGCCTTTTTGTCTTCTTCACACACATAGACAAACAAAAGCCTGTGGAAGTATGTCATTACTTTTGAGTTTTAGTTTAAAGTAATTAGTTTACTTTGAATGTTTGGTCAATTGTTAGATGATATACTGTACAATAATTTATTATCAATATTGAAACGTAATTAAACTTGACTGCGAAAAAACTGTCACATGCATTTTAGCTGATTAAGGTATGCATATTTGTTCAACTCTGTTATACTGTATATCTTGCGCTAAAACTGGCAGCAACAAACATCTCATTTTGCTTTATAATGAGAGTTTAAATACTAATAGCATGTCCATTTTTATGTCGGAAAAAGTCCTGTGAACGTTCAGGAGGGAAATGGCCTCCAATAATAGATGCAGAAAAAATAACTAAGTATCGTAATATTGTCATATAGTTATAAATATTTCGTGCAATGTTCAAATGAAGTTAATTTACACGTATGATAATTATTATAATGTGTATAAAAGGTAAAAGGAATTCTTATATCCTCGAATTATATATACAGTATATATACTGTATATATATATATATATATATATATATATATATATATATATATATATATATATATATATATATAC
>CM064523.1:11109221-11124221 GCA_032716605.1 Paralithodes platypus
TTTTATTGCCACCCACAAGTGGCGTATGCAGATGACCTCACAGGTGCAGGAAAAATAGGGGATCTCAAAGAATGGTGGCGGAGAGTAACAAATCGGTAGGCTAAGTCATTGGGTACCATCCGAATGCTAGTAAATCTGTACTAATAGTGAAAGAGAAACACGTATGAAGAAGCGGTGCGCGACTTTTGGGGAATGGGACGAGGAGTGAAGAATTACAAAGGAGGGTCAAACGCCATTTGGGAGCAGTAATAGGCACAGACGACTGCAAGAGAGACTATTGTGCGAAAAAAGGTAGCAGAGTGGGTAAAGGAAAGTGAAAACCGCTAGCAGACATTGCGACATCTGAACCACATGCCCTGCATATACCTCGGCCTTCACACATACCTATGGTGATTAAGCACAGATGGACCTTTCTTATGAGAACAGTGCACCTGGCATTAGACAGATGCTCCAACCTGCACAGGCCCGCCTTGAAAGAAAGCAATCAGAGTAACATTCATACGCGGCCTTAACAGAGGATGGAAGGCGTCACGCAGAGGCTAAGAGATCTATTAGCTCTTCCGTCCAAGGTTCAGAAGTATGGGGATCATAAACCCAGTGGAGGCGTACTAACAACTGAGAACCAAAATTCCCCTTAAACTTAGCTAACGTCTCTGACAGAAAAAATAACGTGTAGCAGAAATGACAACATGATGAGTGGCACGAAGAGGAACAACGTAAATGAAAGACAGGAAATTACAAAGAGCAGAGAAGAAGAGACAGAAACATAGCCTAGAACAAATTAAGACCAGATGGAGAGAAGAACTGAAAATGAAATTGCGATGGCACAAGACACGGGGGCTTCAAATTGGCTCACATCATTACCAATAAAGGAGAACGGCTTCAGCTTAAATAAACCAAGAATTCCAATGATGCCGTAGCCTTGAGGTATGGTTGGCCAGTTTCGAACCTGCCGCTGAAATGTGCATGTGGGTGAAATAATAAACAACGTCAGTACCACTGTATGACCTTGTAAGAAAGGAGGATTCATCTGTATCCGGCATGATGAAGTACGAGACATCACTGCACAAATGCTAGACGAGGTGTGCCATGAATGTCAGAATCGAACCGGAACTTTCCTGGCCTATGGACGGAACCAAGCGCTTGGCCCACAATACTGGCAAATACTTCAAATGAAGCAAGAGTTGGACGTAAGTGCTCGAGGTTTTTGGACAAGGGGACAACGGGCTTTTTTCGACATCAGAATCTTCAACCCAAGAGCACAAACATATCGTGAGCGAGGACACAAGCGGCATACTTGAGAAACGAAAGTGAGAAAAAACGCGCTTATAAGAAAGAATTTTGAACAGGGATCAAGGAAGCTTTACTCCTCTGGTCTTCTCATCGTCGGGAGGTATGGGACCTTCTGCAAGTGTCTTCTATGCCAGATTAGCTGAACAAATATCGGAGAAAAAGCGCCAGCATAGAAGCCAAGTCATAACTTGGATGAGATGCCGGCTCTCTTTCTCTCTTCTCAGGTCTGCACTCCTATGTCTCAGGGGTACAAGGTCCTCCCCGCTACAGAGGACAAGAGTGAGAGACTTGGACTTTGAAATGGTCGTGGCGGAGGGACGAATTGGGGAACAACTACGTTGATTGTAGGGAGGTACTGGTACAATAAGATAAACTACAATGTAACTAGAATAAGATAGATTGTACACCACTTTGTAACTGTCAAGTTTTATTGCCACCCACCCACTGCAATAAGCGCGCTCTCTCTCTCTCTCTCTCTCTCTCTCTCTCTCTCTCTCTCTCTTTCTGTGTGTGTGTGTGTCCTCCTGCTTCTTCTTCTTCTTCTTCTTCTTGAGGCCGGAAATGGAGTTCTTATAAGGCCTGTGATGGGAGAGAGGCCCCGGGTAAAGGGAGAAAGGCCAGCTCTTTAGTTAACGAGGAGGGTTTTGTTTATGGACCCCCTTCTCCCTCATGTTTAACTCTATTAGGTTTGATATTCTAAGCCGTTTGCCCCATTAGTTTGGAATTTTAAGACGTGTCGCTCCATTTTCTTGCCAATATTTAAACAATTCGTGCCATTTAGCTTTCATTTTTTCCATGGTGAGCGATAGCGAATCTGCAATTTAGGAGTTACCGGCTTTTGGTCGGAGCATTTTCTACAGAAAAATGCACAAATTAATGTCGAAGGCGGCCTTGGCGGTAATTTATTAAGCGTGATGGAGGTCCATGGAGGAAATTACAAGTCATCTATATATCTATCTATCTATTGCCTGAAGCCGTGATCCCCGAAGGGGTGGCCACGAACGAACTGCCCCCATGCACCTCTGTCCCCAGTCAGTCGACGCCCCTCCTCTCAACCAGCACCGCCTTCATTCATATACTTCCTCACTCCATCCTTCCACCTCTCCTTCGGTGCACCTCTCCCTCTCTGTCCTTCCACCTCGCTCTGGTACCGGTACACCTTCTTAGTCATTATCTGCTTTCCATACGTTCCATATGGCAGAACCATCTCAAGTTATTCCTTTTCACACTTTCCAGCACATCTACCTCCACACCACACCTCCTTCTTACTTCCTCATTCGTCTGTCTATCCCTCCATGTACCTCCGCACACACTTCTCAAGTAACTCATTTCCACCGCTCTCACTCTTGGTCAAAGTCTCTTCCCGAACGTCCATGCTTCGCTTCCGTAAGTTAGTGTCGGGATTACCACACTGTCATGCAAGGACTTCTTCACTTCCATACTGACCACTCTATTTCTTGTTACTGCTTTCAACGTTCCTACAACCCTCTTCCCCTGTTGCACCTTCTCCCGCACTTCTTCATCCATAGTCCCATCTTTACTCCACACACTGCCCAGATACTTAAAAGAACTGACGATCTCCATAGCCTGACCGTTCAACTTCACCTCAACTCTGTGACTTCACCCCTTTCGAAGACCATAACCTTGCTCTTCCCCGCATTTACCTTCAAATTCCGTTTTTCGCACACTGTTCCAAACTCATTTACCAGGCCCTGCAACTCCCATTCATTATCGCTCATCAGAACTGTATCATCCGCAAACAGCAGTATAGTTCCACTCAGCAGTTCCAGCAGTTCCACTCATTTCCCTCCCTTTTCAGCGATACACCAACATCCACTGCTCTTCCTAGTATTTCTTTCATGACTCCATCCATATACTGTATACAGTAAACAACCACGGGGACGTCACACACCCGTTGCAACCCAACATTCAGGTCAGTAATAATAATAATATATAAACAAATAAATATAGAAATGTAGAAAGAAAGACAAAAATGAAAGAAAGAAAGAAAGAAAGAAAGAAAGACCGGTATATTTCCTTAATCCAAACATCCAACAACTGCTTATTTTTGTCTGAAGTCTGAATAACCTATCTTAATTTTAAGACTGAGCTGCTCGTGACTCGTGCAGTAACTTTAAATATATTGCTGAGAGAGAGAGAGAGAGGAGTCGATGGGAATTAATATTACGTCTTATGTTCTTTACACCAACCAACTTTACTTCTAAACTCAAATAATGATATCAACAAATCCATGTGGCAGACATAAATCAGATAAAGGTTAACAATGTATGCCGGTATGACTTCAATGCAAACCAGGCTTTAGAAATGGCCAATTAAATACTGCCTAAATTAATAACGAAGGCGCTGTGTATGGCCTATTATATTCTCCTTTCAAGTTATGACATAATAAATCTCTAACCTATTTTCTTTTTTTTCACTCTCACACTTTCTCACTCTCACACACATTCACTCTCACTCTTACTATCTTTCACAAATATTTGTTCTCTCTCTCTCTCTCTCTCTCTCTCTCTCTCTCTCTCTCTCTCTCTCTCTCACACATATTTATATCCCCCTTTAATACGATGAAGTTAATTTGTATACATTCTGCTTAAAATTAGACGAATTTAATCAGCTTAGGTAGACCAATTGGAGTAAAAAATAATGTTAAGATTCCCAGAGGTCCCTCGTAAGCTGATTAAAGTCCTCGTACAGAAGGGGTTAACATTTGAAGATTATGCGGCGTTTTGACTGCATATTTGGGTTATCATTGGACGATTTTATACAGTTTAAGAAGGAACAGTGGGGCATTACAAGTGTAAAGACTATCTCATATAACCTTCTGATGTCCATATACTCTTCCTCACCTGAATCAAATCGTCTAGGCCTATATACAGCCAGAATCCAGAAAAGAATTGCGTCATCGTGTCTTCTATGGGTTAACTCTTACGGTAAATAGCTCTATGGTAATTCAGGGTAGGACACTTTCATGGTTCGATTCCCGATCAAAATAAGTGGCTATCTCGGCAGCAAATGTGTGTGTGTTTGTGAGAGAGAGAAAGAGAGAGAGAGAGAGAGAGAGAGAGTGTGAGTGAGTGAGTGAGTGAGCGAGAGTGAGCGAGAGAGAGAGCGTGTGTGGGTGTGGATGTACAGTATGTGTGTATACGTATAGGTGTGTGCCAAAACCAGGTATCCAGGTATTGCTTGCCATCAGGATAACGAGAGGACATTACACCGCTGCCAGCCAAACAGGGCAGTCAATTATCAGATCTGTTGTGCTCTGATTTCGCACGTTCAAGAAATATAGGAAGGGGGGGGGGATGAAAGGAGGAGAAAGAACTGGACATGATAGGAAGGAAAGACGCACAAAAATGATTTAGGTCAATGTCAAGCTCAATAAAATAGATGAACGGTGCCTTCAGTGTATATAGTAAATAATAGATGTCATAGGGTTTAATTACGTGATAAGAAGCGTACAATAAAAGTGTGGGTGGGTGGGTGGGTGGGTGGGTGGGTGGGTGGGTGGGTGGGTGGGTGTGTGCCAAAAACCTATTTCCCCGTATTGCTTATCATCAGCGGAACGAGAGGACACTACCAGCAACCAAACAAGTCTGTTAATATTCTGACCTGTTGTGCTCTGCTTCCCACGTTCACCAAGTCATCCATATGTACAGTCGGCCTAATAAGTCATGTCTCGGCACCAATTATGTTTTGATCAACAATTCGTATCAGCCATATTTACACATGATTTCTTCTTTTTGAGTGAGATATACAATCATGTTCTTACACATACCCACCCTATTCAACATCTGACGGACATAAATACAACACAGAGCGAGCTAAACGTAATGACAGCCGAGACATGAGTTATTAGCGCCACTGTACAGTTCCCCACATCAGTTCTGTTCCTCGTCGTGATCTTATGTATGAAATGAACAGATAACCCTTTCCATATCGGTGACGTTTTTTGTTTTGATTATATTCTTGCTATATTTAAACGATTTTGTGCAGTTTAAGAAGAATCTGTGGTAGTAGAAAGGGTTAAGTGAGTCAGTTCGAAGCCTGATAATTGCTGGAGGCCCTTTTTAAACGGAATATAATTGTCTAATAGTAGCCAATATCAAGTTTAAGGGAGGGCACCAGTACTGAAAGGGTTGATATTCTGCGGTTAACAACAAAACGTGAGTCCCTTTTCTTTAGACCAGGTCCTTTAACCCTTTCGCTGCGGGTGACGTTCTGGAATGTTTTGGCAAGTTACAGCAATTTCCAGGCTTTAAAAGCCTGTAAAAAACGTAAGAATCGAGTGTCAGTGGGTGGGAGCGTGAGGGGCCCACCTCCGACCCTCAGAGCACCGAGCGGCTCACTGAGCAAGGCTGTGTGGCGGGCGAGTCTCTCTCTGTCTCTCTCATCAGTGTAGCCAAGCGAGCGAGTGTTACATAATAGCGGGGTTCCCGCGTTTCACTGGGATCACTGCGGGTGAACCAGACCACGTTTACGGTCCATTCTGTTGTCATTTTGAAGCTATTTTCGCCTAATTTTCGGCAGAATACACTTCATTTAATGCAGATGCTTGATTTATCATTCAGGAGTGCCTGAATAGGCCCTAAATAGCCCAAAACAGCCCGCAGCCAAAGGGTTAAGAATTAAGGGGGAGGTAGTTGCTTTTTCTGGACCCCCTTCCCTCTCATGTTTAGCTCCATTACTTTTTAATTAAGACAAAGCGAGCCTGACATTTCGGAGGAATCGTCCTTCGGCCGATCGATGTACAAATTTATCTAGAAAGGTGATATTGAGCATACTTTATTAAGTTTGATGGAGGTCTAGGGAGGAAACTAAAATAATTATAAATATATGAATACAAAAAACTATTAGATAATCCCTAAGAAGCTTAACCCGTTCAGTACCGGTGACATCCTTTTAATTATATTCTGGCAATGATTAGACGATTATATTCAGCTTAGGAAGGATCTCTAGCAATAATGAAGCTTCTAACTATCTCCACCAACCCTTAAAACTACCACACATCCTTCCTACGCTGCATAATATCGTCTAAATAAAGCTAGAACAATACATAAAACCCGTCGCTGGTACTCAAAGGGTTAATATATCTAAAGGGAATCTGACTGACCGGCTTCTTGGAGGTAGGGAGAAGTAATTAACCCTTTGAAGATTATGACACATTTTGACAGCTTAATTCTGGCTATTATTAGACGATTTTATACATCTTAGGTAGGATCTGTGGGAATAATGTGGGGAAAGTCTATCTCAACTCACCCTCTGACTTCCATATACTCTTCCTAATCTGAATAATATCGTCTAATAATAGTCAGAAAACCAATAAGAAATGGGGAGAGTTTCTTTAAAAATAAAGGAGAATGGGCCAGAGCAAATACTGTAGAAGTGTAGATAGATAGATAGAAATTCCAACTCGCTCTCATGAAGTTGAACCCCAGATAAATATAGGGTTCTCGATTACATGCATGCTTTTTTTGAAAGGGTCGATATGGCCAGTTGCAATGTAATTTGTTTTAACCAATGACGGACAAAATACAGAATAAAATGGCCAACGCTATGAATATTTGCTAATGAAAAACGAACAAGATAAATCGAGCACTCTAAAAATAAACAACACGAAAAAAGGTCCCCCCCCAAAAAAAAAAAAAAAAAATAATAATAATATAAAAATACAAATATCTAAAAATAAACAACACGAAAAAAGGTCCCCCCCCAAAAAAAAAAATACAAAAATAAAAATAAATAAAAATAAAAATGGGGAATAGGTCTGAGCAAATAGATAGATAGATATAAATTCCAGCTCGCTCTCATGAATTTGAACCCCAGATAAATAGTGTTCTCGATGACATGCAGGCTTTTGCAAGGGTCGATATAACAAGTTGCAATGTGATTCTTTTAAGAGTGTAGTGCTTGGTTTTTGGTCTATATGTTTATTTATATGTTTATTTATTTATTTATGTATTTTTTAGTTTCCTCGCTAAACCTCCATCAAGCTTACAAAAACGCCCCCTAGACCACCTTTCAAGATAAATTTGTAAATTTTTTGGCAGAAAAATTTCCCGGCCCCTTCTAAAATTAGAGGCTCGCTATCGCTCGCCAGGAAAAAATCGACACCAAAAGAGAATGAAAGGTATTAATAATGACAACAAAAATTAGACGAATTATCTTAAAATCGCCAAACTAACGGAACGAACGTCTTCAAACTTCAAAATGAATATGCTAAACATGAGGGAGAAGGATGTCCAGAAAAAGCGAGTAGTACCCCCTTAACCAATGATCGGCCAAGATACAAAATAAATGGCCAACGCTATTATGCATATTTGCGAATGGAAAAAAAAAAAAAAAAAAAAAAATACATCAAGCACTCTAAAAATAAACACCATGAGCCATAAAACACACACACACAATACTCAAAGGGGGAATGTTCGTTTTTCGGGACCCCTTTCTCCCTCATGTTTAGCCCCATTAGTTTTGAGATTTTAAGACATTCGGCCTGTTACTTTGGCGATTTGAACACCTTTTACCCCATTTCGTTGTCAATTTCAAGACCTTTCGTGCCATTTTGGTGTCGATTTTATCCTGGCGAGCGATAGCGAGTCTGTAATTTTAAGAGAAGCCGGCTATCAGCCGGCACATTTTTCTACCGAAAAATGTAAAACTTTGTCTTGAAGAGAGGTCTTGGGGGTGTTTTTTAAGCTTGATGGGAGGTCTAGCGAGGAAACTAAAAAAATAAATGAATAAACATATATAAAAAACAAAAAAAACAAATATCCCCTTAACCCATTGGCTGCGGCTATGTTTGAGCTATTTAGGGCATATTCAGGCACTCCTGAATGATAAATCAAGCATCTGCATTAAATGAAGAGTATTCTGCCGAAAACTAGACAAAAATAGCTTCAAAATTACACCAGAACGGACCCTGTACGTGGTCTGGTTCACCTGCAGTGGTCCCAGTGAAACGCGGGAACCCCGCTATTATGTAACACTCGCTCGCTTGGCTACACTGGTGAGAGAGACAGAGAGAGACCCGCGCGAGACACAGCCTAGCTCAGTGAGCCGCTCGGTACTCTGAGGGTCGGAGGTGGGCCCCTCACGCTCCCGCCCACTGTCACTTGATTTTTACGTTTTTTACAGGCTTTTAAAGCCTGGAAATTGCTGTAACTTGCCAAAACATTCCAGAACGTCACCCGCAGCGAAAGGGTTAAGCCGAACCGCTCAAAAAACAGCTTCACCGATCCAGCCCCCCCCCCCCAAAAAAAAAGGGAATGAAAGCAAAATTGCATTGGGCTAAAACACTGACAAAAATGCTACGGCAATTACAGTGATGGAAACTTCGGGGAGAGAGAGAGAGAGAGAGAGAGAGAGAGAGAGAGAGAGAGAGAGAGAGAGAGAGAGAGAGAGACAGAGAGAGAGAGAGAGAGAGGAGAGAGAGAGAGAGAGTGCGTTCTTCCCTAATGAAAACCAACAACAACACAACAAATAATACTAATACTAATACTAATAATACTAATACTACTACTAATAATACTAACAAAACCATATAGGCTACAGTAATCTATAACCCACGTAGTTCCAAGGGATATAAAGAACAAACATAGGACACAAAATATATAAATCAACATTACAGGTAGAACAAAAATAACAAAACATTGGAAACAGCCTTAATAAATCTCTTAATAAATTGCCAGGGGGGGGGGGCGCACTCTGACAGGCGAGAAAGACAGACAGCTCAGGCAGAATGAAAGAATTGGGTTGATATACAGTACAATATATTATAGTCTACGTGCGTGTGTGTGTGTGTGTGTGTGTGTGTGTGTGTGTGTGTGTGTGTGTGTGTGTGTGTGTGTGTGTGTGTGTGTGTGTGTGCGCGCAGTGTATCCATGTATGTGTGTGTTTACCAGTGTGTATGTGAGTTAACCAGAATATGTGTTAAGTAAATAACAAGCCAGCAATACAAACAAATAACCCGGACTTGGCTCAGAGGTTTATATTAAGGGGGAGGTAGTGGCTTGTTAACACTCAGGTTTTGTCCCATTAACTTTGAGATTTTAAGACGTTTGTTCCATTAGTTTGGCGATTTTAAGACCTTTCATCCCAATACTTTGTCATTATAAAGACCTTTCGTGCCATTTAGGTGTCGATTTTTTTCCTGGCGAGCGATAGCGAGCCTGTAATTCTAGGAGTAGGCCTAACCGGCCTTCAGCCGGGATATTTTCTACCGAAAATGTACAAACTAATCTTGAAGGGGAGGTCTGGGAGGTGTATTTTATAGCTTGATGGAGGTCTAGCAATGAAACTATATAGGGGCCTAATAAATCAATCAATAAATATACAGACCAATAAATAACCACCATCCCCTTAACAACCTCGGGACTAATGGACAAATGTCACAAGCACGATTTACTCTACATTTGTTTAATATATAAGTAAAGTGACCCTGGTCTCTGGGTCTTCTCCTGGATGACCTAGATGTGTGTGAATTTGTGTTTTGTTTGCTGTGTCTTCATTGGTTTCTGTTGTGTTGTCCCTATCCTGGCTCTGCCTTGAGTCGCCTCCCCCCCCCCTCCCCACCCCCATAAAAAGGGGAAAAGAGGGAAAAAGAAACGAAAACAAGGAGGCAAAATGGGGATTGGGCCTGAGACCCTGAGTATATATTATAATGGAATAGAATAGAACGATTTACTCTACAATAGTTCAATATGTATGTACAGAATTAAGACGTGAACTATAAATAGATATATATAGTGTATTCAGCGGCTAGAATATAAGAAACAAAACAATATTCTAAAACGGTCTTGATGGTGTAATGGTTAGAGCGTGTAAGTTTTGTAGTATGTGATATCCTAGGTTCGAATCCTGGGAGAACCACGTGCTTTCATTCATTTCATTCGGGGTGTTATTGGTCTTAAGGGGAGGTTTTTAGTTTGGTCCCTAGATATCCTTCAAGCTTAAGATTACACCCCCTTGAGCCCCTTTCAAGATAAATTTGTACATTTTTCGGTAGAAAAATTTCCCGGCTGAAAGCTGGTTTCTCTTAAATTACAGGCTCGCTATCGCTCGCCAGGATAAAATCGACACTTAAATGACACGAAAGGTTTTAAAATTGACAGAAATGGGTTGAAAGTTCTTAAAATAGTCAAAGTAATGGGGCAAACGTCTTAAAATTAGAAAAACAATGGGGCTAAACATGAGGGAGAAAGGAGTCAAGAAAAAAATCCCACAAGTGGACATCTCCCCTTAAGAACGATGCTAAAAAAAAAAAAAAAAGTAATAATAACAACATTCACTTTGTACATTTTTCAGCTGGTGGTAAATATTAAACTCTTAGCAGCTCTTTTGTCTATACTTAAGGGAAGGTGGGTCGTTTTTCTGGTCTCCCTTCTTCCTCATATTTAGCCCCATTAGTTTTCAGATTGTATGACGTTCGGCTCATTCGTTTTGGCGATTTTAAGACCTATCGCCCCTTTTTTATCAATATTAACGCTTTTCGTGTCATTTAGGTGTCGATTTTTTTCCTGGCGAACAATAGCGAGCCTGTAATTTAATCGGACGGGACATTTATATATCGAAAAATGAACACATTTATCTTGAAGGAGGGTCTTGGATGTGTGTTTTTTTAAGCTTGATGGAGGTCCAAGGAGGAAACTAAAACAACAAATATAAAAAGATATATAAATGATCAAATAAATACGTCTAACCCCCCTTAAAGGAAAAATGTGAAACTATTGCGTTTCTGCATCATATTAAGGTCAAGTTTTCATAATTAACAAAATATTTCACAACAGATTCACCGCAATAGTACCGTACTGAATTATATAACAACGACACTAATGTCTTCAACAAACCTCTAAACGATCAATATACAACCTATGGAGAAATATATTTTATGATCAAATATACACGTATAATGCGGGTTCTAAAAATACATACAAAGTAAATACGAAGTACAACAATTTAGACACAATTAACAACTATAAACAAATACAAAACCACTAAAAAAAATATATATATAATAATAATAATAATAATAATAATAATAATAATAATAATAATAATAATAAATAAACAGAAAGAGAAAGTTGTATTACAGAAATGAGATGCACGGCGAGACGACACGTAGGCCAAGGAGAAAAAATAATAAATATACATTAACCCCTTTTGTACCGGCGATTTTTTCATTTTATTCTAGCTATATTTAGACGCTTTTGTGCAGTTTAAGAAGATCTGTCATAGCAAAAAAAGTTAAGGGAGATAAAATCGTCTAACAGTAGCTAGAATACAGTTAAAAGGAAGGCACCGGTACTGAAAGGGTTCAATGCAATAAAGCTACCCGGAAAATAGGTCGAGATGAGCAAAATGCAATATATGTTGTCTTTTTTGGGCCCTCCTCCCCTGAGTCAATAGCCAATATCTGGAATGAAGAAAAATCCGGGGAAAAATTTGTCGAAAGATAACTTATAAATCTTGAGAGAGAGAGAGAGAGAGAGAGAGAGAGAGAGAGAGAGAGAGAGAGAGAGAGAGAGAGAGAGAGAGAGAGAGAGAGAGAGAGAGAGAGAGAGAGAGATTAATATAAAATATATACATAATGTACACTCGGATACCATAGTCTCTAGCCCACTCATAATTATTCGTGGACTTCACCTATTTCTAATTGTAGAAGTATGTTAACCACTTCTGTGCCGGCAACGTCTTTTAAATTTATTCTGGCTACTATTAGTCGAGTTTTTCCAGTTTAAAAAGGGTCTCCAGCAATAAACAGGCTTCAAACCATCTCACTTAACCCTTTTTACTACCACACATCCTTCTTAAACTGCACAAAACCGTATAAATATAGCTACAATAACATTAAAAAGACGTCGCCGGTACAGAAGGGGTTAATGAAGTTAAATGTACGAATATAATTTGCCATACATCAACTACAAAACTATTTATGCTATTCATTGAAAAGCATGTTCTCTCCAAAAATCAATCCAGATAGCTACATGTAATTGAATAAAGAACATAGGGGGTCCACGAATTCAAATGAGTGAGACTATGGCATCCGAATGTACTACATACATACATACATACATACATACATACATACATACATACATTCATTCCTGGATGAAGAGAGACGCAGGATATGAATTAGTCGTTCAAAAACAGAAAAATCAAATCTGAGATAATTATACAGAGGCAAGCCTTAAAAGTGTGAGATTAATTTCCGAGGCCTACTACCACTGCTGCTGGTGTTGTAGTGGCATTTTGATTAATTGCTTATTTTCCATTTTATGATTAACAACAACAGGATCTTGGCTGGAACACTTTGTTTTCTTATTTATATTCTTCCTACTTAGCTGGCTAATATTAGACTATTTAATTCAGCATAGGAAGGAATGATGGGCTTCAGATGCATTACTGAGACAGTTGTAACCCCTATATTTCCTGGAGACCCTTGCAAAACTGAATTGAATCGTCTAGTGGTGAACAGATTAAACTAGTAAAACTGGTCGTGATCCTCAAGGAGATTGATATTGTAACACCTTATTTCACTAAAAAAATAATAATGTCAGAAAACTCACTACTTGCCGGTGGGATTCGAACTTTGGACTGTTCATATGGCAGCTTCAAAGACTTCCATTATTAACTTACAATTCTTGTCTACGGAAACCTATGGAATAAATATGCAAAATATGACACAGATTACTTCCAACTATAATTGATAGGGCTACACTATTCTAGCGCCATGGATGGAGCAGAAATGATGATACAATCTTGATACTATTAAAAAAAAAAAAAAAAATATATATATATATATACCGGTATATATATATATATATATATATCATTTGAAATCTAAGCTGCACAAACTAATAGTCAAGACCAAGGTATTTAGTTTTGCTTCGATAATTAATACTATTTTGGTCATTAGACAAATGTATACAAACCCTGGAGTCTTAACTATTGCCACTTGTAGAATACGTTCTAACTTTTACTGAAACAAACTACTGAATATAAGGTGCTTAATGTGATTTAAGATAAGCTGAATATTAAGTTGAATAGTAAGGTGACTTCTACCTATTCAAGATACTCCTCAACATGGTGTTTAAGGTGAAACTATACGGTGAATAATAAGGTCAATAATATAGGATTAA
The DNA here is from genome assembly GCA_032716605.1 of Paralithodes platypus. Classification (NCBI taxonomy): domain Eukaryota; kingdom Metazoa; phylum Arthropoda; class Malacostraca; order Decapoda; family Lithodidae; genus Paralithodes; species Paralithodes platypus. Next base: position 11,122,664 of record CM064523.1, read on the forward strand.
TTAAATTAATAAAGTTAAGGTGACTTCAAGGTGTTTAAAATATTTCTCATTATAGCATACCAAATACATGCAGGAAAGAAAATAAGGTTATAAATCTGACGTCACTGGGCTAGCTCCTCATTTCCCACTGACGTCCACAATTCCTTTCCCTATGACAAGCAGCCTCTCGAAAATCCATAGCTATGTTGTTGCTCACTTTCCTTTCTTACTAATCTATAGTTCTGGTGTTGCTCTCCATTCTAACTAATCCATAGCTTTCTTATTGCTTGGTTTCCTTTCCAACTAATCCATAGCTCTGTTGTTGCTTGCTTTCCTTTCCAACTAATCCATGGCTCTGTTGTAAGCTTTCCATTCTAACTAATCCATGGCTCTGTTGTTGTAAGCTTTCCTTTCTAACTAATCCATACAGCTATACTGTTGCTTGCTTTCCTTTCTAACTAATCCATAGCTCTGTTGTTGTTGCTCGCTTTCCTTTCTAACCAATCCATATAGCCCTGTTGTTGTTGCTCGCTTTCCTTTCTAACTAATCCATAGCTCTGTTGTTGCTCGCTTTCCTTTCTAACTAATCCATAGCCCTGTTGTTGTTGCTCACTTTCCTTTCTAACTAATCCATAGCTCTGTTGTTGCTCGCTTTCCTTTCTAACTAATCCACATAGCTCTGTTGTTGTTGCTCGCTTTCCTTTCTAACTAATCCATAGCTCTGTTGTTGCTCGCTTTCCTTTCTAACTAATCCATATAGCTCTGTTGTTGCTCGCTTTCCTTTATAACTATTCCATAGCCCTGTTGTTGTTGCTCGCTTTCCTTTCTAACTAATCCATAGCTCTGTTGTTGCTCGCTTTCCTTTCTAACTAATCCATATAGCTCTGTTGTTGCTCGCTTTCCTTTCTAACTAAACTAAATCGTTATTTCCACATAGTGATTTTAACAAGTTCTAATGCCTTTATATTATGCCGTCCCTGTTTTGGTTTTACATTATAATCCATAGCTCTGTTGTTGCTCGCTTTCCTTTCCAACTAGTCCCTTTTGTAGGGGGATCTGTTTGGGTGACTGCGCCTACCGGACCCCCGTAAGCTATATATAATATATCCCCCCTTGAGACACGTAATAAAGGTTTGTGAGGGGCTGCCCGAGTGTTTTATTACATTATGGGAGAGAGAAAGAGAGAGAGTGAGAGAGAGAGAGAGAGTGTGAGAGTGTGAGAGTAAGTGAGTGAGAAAGAAAGAGAGTGTGAGTGAGTGAGAAAGAAAGAGAGTGTGAGTGAGTGAGTAGGGAGTGAGTGAGTAAGTGAGAGAGAGAGTGAGTGAGCGTGAGAGTAAGTGAGTGAGAGAGAGAGAGAGAACGAGGTTGGAGGAGAAAGAAAAATACGTGACAGAATGATATAGCAGTGTTTAATTTGGAGTGAGTTCAAAGGAGAGAAAGAAAAACACATTGAGCAACCAGTACAAAGATACAATAATACAAGAGAGAGAGAGAGAGAGAGATATGGTAGAAAAGTACATATTGAGGATCCAGTACAAAGATACAATAATACAATAGAGAGAGAGAGAGAGAGAGAGAG
>CM064523.1:11129221-11166883 GCA_032716605.1 Paralithodes platypus
GGTAAACAACATGGGTGCCAGTATAACATAAGATGGTATACCACACGAGGTAAACAACATGGGTGCCAGTATAACATACGATGGCATACGACACGAGGTAAACAACATGGGTGCCAGTATAACATAAGATGGCATACCACACGAGGTAAACAACATGGCTGCCAGTATAACATAAGATTGTATACCACACGAGGTAAACAACATGGGTGCCAGTATAACATAAGATGGTATACGACACAAGGTAAACAACATGGCTGCCAGTATAATCAAAAATTACATAAAACACAAGGTAAACAACATGGCTGCCAGTATAACATTAGATGGTCTACGACACGAGGTAAACAACATGGGTGCCAGTTTAACATAAGATAGTATACAAATTGCCCTAAACTCCGTGTGTCCAGACATTTTGGCTCGAACATTCCTTGATTTTGGCCCTGTCACTCTTTCAACTCTGGGGGAGGCACTCGTCACAGGCAGTTTTGCCCTTTGTCTCCCTCATCCACAGAGAAGAAAAAAACACACGATGTAAACAATATGGCTGCCAGTATAACATAAATAAACACACATCTACAGACAGCCCCACTCCTCGTCATTTAGGTTGATGGAAAACCCGAACTCCATATTCCCTTTTAGTCCACGCCGTAACAGGGGCCCTTTAGTAAACAGAGGGAGAGTTTTGCACAGTTATTTTGGAGTTAAGAGGAGGCTTCGGTAACAAAAATGTCCAGGCCGAAAGGCTGCTTCATCCTAAATTGCTCGTAATCGCTCGCCAGTAACAAATCAACAAGTGGCACGAAAGGCCTGAATATAGGCATACAAGGTGGGACATGTCTTAAAATGCTCGTTATCGCTCGCCAGTAAAAAATCGACACGCAAGTCGCATGAAGGGTCTGAATATAGGGAGAAAAAAAACGGGGGAGGGGGATCATGTTTAAAATCGCCAAACTTATGAAGCAAACGTCTTAATACCTTATAGTTCATGGGGTTAAGCATGAGAGAGAAGGGGTTTCATAAAAAAAAAAAAACCTGGCATCCAGTTGACAAAGTATTGAATTAGTGTTTTACGAATTGGCCTAACCCGGTTGTATTAAAAACTGGTGCGAGTTCTGCCATAAAGGTGCCCGTTCAGACAGAGAGAGAGAGAGAGAGAGAGAGAGAGAGAGAGAGAGAGAGAGAGAGAGAGAGAGAGAGAGAGAGAGAGAGAGAGAGAGAGAGAGAGAGAGAGAGAGAGAGAGAGAGAGAGAGAGAGAGAGAGAGAGAGGCAGAGAGAGAGGCTAATTGGGTTATAACATAGAAATGCCAGGTATGTTTTTTATGCCTGAAGATACAAGTGACACATTGTTCATTATGGGGTATAGTTATCAATTTAATGGGTGACATTTGACAAAGTGGCAGCGTTTGATTGTCAGACAAATAATTGTATGTTGTTAAATAAATGCAATCAATTCCTTTGCCCCTCAACTTTCTCTTCATAATTGCTGAGGGGCACAGGGTCCTGGGTGGGACTTTGGTTTCCCGGGCGTTTCCGCACCCTCCTCAGCTCCCCGCCATGGAGTGGCTTCGGTCACCCAGGCTTTATTGTGGTCGGCAGGGAGGGTTCTGTGGGGGCGCTCGGTTATGGCCTTGGCCTTGCTCGGGGCCTTGGGGCTGTTCGGCCAGGCAGCTTGGGGAACAACAACAACAACCAATACCGTACTATTCATTAGCTTAAATAATATATATACTGTATACTGTATATATACTACCCACATATTTACCTAACATAAATGACAAATATATCGTATTGCACAGTTGGCCACATACGTTCTGTTCTTTATTGCACAGTTGGCCACATACGTTCTGTTCTTTATTGCACAGTTGGCCACATACGTTCTGTTCTTTATTGTATTCTTATGTATGAAGGTCAAATTAGTATGAATGACTTGCGAGTGGAATTTTCAAATATCAGTTGATTAGTCAGATGATTTAACCATTGCATAATAATCATACACTCGTAATTCAATCATGCACATTATGCTTCCATGTAAGAGATCACAGAGAGGAACAGAACTTATAAGAACATGTATAAAAACATAAGACAAATGGAAATCTGCAGAAGGTCTATTGGCCCATACGAGACAGACCCCTTCCTCCCTATTAGTTCTTTCCCTAAACAGTACACTAAAAGCCTCTCTTACTACAACCTACAGTATATCCCTTACACTTCATCTGTATTATTCTATTATATTCTATATACTCAGGCCCAATCCACACTTTTCATTTTTGTTCTTATGTTTTCCCGTTTTGTTTTCCCGTTTTTTTTTTTTTTTTTTTTTTTTTTTTTTTTGGGGGGGGGGGGGCTGACTTAAGACAGAGCCAGAATACCTAAAAACATCTCCCACTACAACCTATATCCCCTACACTTCATCTATACTATGTGGGCGACTGTATATGACAAGGCTCAATAATACAAGATCCCTGAATAGATGACACAGTAGATATGATGAATAGTACTGTTACGGTCCATAATAATAAAGGAATGGTAGATATTTGTATTTTTCATAATGGTTATAATAGGTGGAATAATGTGTTTAATGAATGAAATATATATATATATATATATATATATATATATATATATATATATATATATATATATATATATATATATATATTATATATATATACTGTATATATATATATACTGTATATATATATATATATATATTATATATATATATATATATATATATATATATATATTACTAATAGTACAGTAATAATAATGATACTATTATTTAAAATAATAATAATAATAATAATAATATTGATAACAATAATAATAACTATAAAAATAACAATCATCATCACACCAGACTAATATTTCACTCGTTTCCTCTCAACAAAGCGAAATTAAATTCTCGTAAGTTTTCCACACTAGAACAAAACAGCGAGTAGCCGGCAACGAGCTTATTATATATAATCCATCTCTGTCTCGAAGGCAGTATCACACAAGCGATTTTTCCGTCAATTTTTACAAGCAATTGTTGTGTGGCAGCTTCAAAATGTAAGCGGTATCAAAACTCGGCCACTTATAAGATAATCTACCTTAAGGGGAGATCTCCACTTGAGGGATTTTTTTCTTGACCCCTTTCTCCCTCATGTTTAGCCCAATTGCTTTTGATATTATAAAACGTTTGCTCCATTAGTTTAGCGATTTTAAGAACTTTCATCCCATATTAAGACCTTTCGTGCCATTCAGGTGTCGATTTTATCCTGGCGAGCGATAGCGAGCCTGTAATTTAAGAGGAGCCGGCCTTCGGCCGGGACATTTTTCTACCGAAAAATGTACAAATTTATCTTAAAAGGGACTCAAGGGGGTGTAATTTTAAGCTTGATGGAGGTCTAGGGAACAAAGTAAATACCTCCCCTTAAGTCTACTGTAGTTTCTTACCCCATTGTGTACCGGCGACGTCTTTTATATGTTATTCGAACTTTACTTAGACGACTTTCTGAAGCTTAGGAAAGATATATGGTAGCTAAAAGGATTATTTAAGATATACTGCAACCTTTTAATGGGTACACGTCCCTCCTAAGCTGAATAAAATCGCATAGGCCTAATGGTTGCCAGAATACAATGAAAAGGACGTTACCGGTACTGAAGAATGAGATAATCCAATGCGAAACAATGCCTCAACATATTACGAACAAAAACTTCCTCTCTCTCTCTCTCCTTTGTCTGTGTGTGTGTGTGTGTGTGTGTGTGTGTGTGTGTGTGTGTGTGTGTGTGTGTGTGTGTGTGTGTGTGTTTTTTTTTTTTCTTTTTCCCTTGGTCTGACTGCAATAACCCTCTGTCTGGACCTTCAACTTGCACACACACACACACACACTGATTCACATGCCTACCCCACCCCCCTCCCCCTCTCTCTCACACTTTCACTCTCACACACACTCTCACACTCTCTCTCTCTCTCTCTCTCTCTCTCTCTCTCTCTCTCTCTCTCTCTCTCTCTCTCTCTCTCTCTCTCTCTCTCTCTCTCTCTCTTTCTCCTTTGTCTATATCCGTGTGTTTGAGCCCTTTCTTTCCCTTGGCCAGACTGCAATAACCTTCAGTCTACCTCGGAGTCTAGACCTTCAGATTACATCATTACATACACACTTAATTGCGTACACACACGCTGACACAATATTACCCGCACATTCAAGCATGCGCACAACACACACTATCATCCACAAATATATTAATAAATGCTAATACACACACACACACAAACACTCACCCAAACTCTTACTCTCTCTCACACACACACACACACACACACACACACACACACACACACACACACACACACACACACACAAACTAACGCGCGCTAAAACACACACACACACACACACTCACTCTAGCACTCTCTCTCTCTGTTTCATTGTGTGTATAATTATTAGGTGGGCTCTGGTGTATGTGTGCGTGTGTGTGTGTGTGTGTGTTTTATCGCCACTACCTGATTGCAATAAGCTAGTCTGCTGTATGTGCATGTACGTATGTGTGTATGTGAGCGTCTGTATGTGTGTTATTGCCACACACCCATTGCAATAAGCCTCTGTCTGGTCCTCCAGCTTTTTGTGCGGCTTCAATCTGTTTTATGGGCCCTTTTGGAAAATTTGTGAAAATATATTGTAGTTTTGTGTTTCTATCGTATATTGCAAAATTAAAGACTAAACTACATAATACACATATAGTGGAATATTAACTCCTATACCGGCGACGTTTCTAAAAAAAACTCGATCTACCTTTAGAGGATTTTGTGCGGTTTAAGAAGGATCTGTGGTATTATAGAGGGTTAAGTGAGATAGTTCAAAGCATATTAATTGCTGGTGGCATTTATGGAACTGAATAAAATAGTCTAATAGTAGCCAGATTAAAGTTGTAAAGACGTTGCCGGTACAGAAGGGGTTAAACATGCAAACCAAAAATGCAAACAAATATACGCTTAGCTCTAATAAAATTGGAAATCTGTATACATAAATGTGCTACAGTTCTTACGTTAAATTGTAAGAAAATGGATACTCATATGTATTGCACTCAATAAATATGAACTTTAGTGAACAAGTAGTGATTGTTACACTTACTATATATGGATGCAATGGATGTTGTAGATGTACGGTCGCGCTAATAAGTCATGTCCCAGCGTTTGGCTTGCTGTGTGCTGTATTAATGTCTGTCAGATGTTTAATAGGGTGGGCAAGTGTAGAAAATGTTTTGTATATTTCACTCGATATGAAAAAATTAAGCTCAGATATTGCTGATGCCAATTATTGATCAACACATACTTGGTGCCGAGACATCACTTACTAGCGCGACTGTACGCATCCTTACAATACATAGAGCACATACCCGTAGTGTAACTATTTAACCCTTTCTGTACCGGCGACGTATTTTATAATTGATTTCAGCTACATATAGGCGATTGTATGAAGCTTAGGAAGGATGTATGGTAGCTAACGGGATTGAGATAGTCAGTAGACTTTTTTATGGGTAGATGTCTTTCCTAAGCTGAATATAATTGTCTAATAATTGTCAGGCTATAATGAAAAGGATGTCGCCGGTATTGAACGGGTTAATCCGTATTAGTTTCATTAAGGGGGGTCACAGGCTTTTGTTCATCTTTCTCTCCTTTTCTCTCTTTCTCTGGCTTGTATCCATTCGGCCCCATTCAGCCAACTGTTTTAAGACGTTTATCCCCATCCAGGTGTTGATTTCTTCCTGGCGAGCGATAGCGAGCCAGCATTGTATGAAGAAATCCGGCTTTGCCGGAAACATTTTTCTATCGAAAAATGTACAAATTTACCTTGCTGTCAACACAAAAATATATATATGCTGGCTTGCTACCGCTCGCCAGGAAATTATTGACACCTGGATGGGGGTAAACGTCTTAAAACAGTAGGCCGAATGGATACAAGCCAAAGAGAGAGGGAGAGAAAGATAAAAACAAAAGCGAGGTGGCCTCCCTTAATATTAAATGTCATAATAATTTTTTTTTTTCAGAGAACAAAATCCCCGGCCAAAGGTAGGCATCCTTTTCCAGTAAAAAAAATCGATACCAGAATAGGTTACGTCTCATAATCATCAGAGTAATGGGGTTAAACGTCTTGTAATAGTCAAATCCTGGTGCAACAACAAGGGGGGGGGGGGGGGACACACACACACACACACACACACACACACACACACACACACACACACACACACACACACACACACACACACACACACACACACACGTATTCCGACGTTTGACATTCCATTCTAATTGGCTTTACCTAACCTACACAGTCCGTTGCCTCATTAACCCTTTTCCAATTCCCTCATTTAATCTCTCCCAAGGATTTAACTCCCATTATTAGCCTCACCTGACCCTACCAGAACAGTTTTTGTATGTATGTATGTTTGTTTGCGTACGTGAGCGTTTATGTATACGGGCATGTGCACACTTTCTGCATGTTCTTATGTTCTTATATATGTATGTACAGTATATATACAGTATATGCGTATGTATGTGTGTACGTATGTGTGTATATGTATGTTCTGTATATATATATATATATATATATATATATATATATATATATATATATATATATATATATATGTGAGCTGTATATGTACTGTATATCACTTATATTTCTTTTTAATTTTAAGTATATTATACTCACACATTGTAAACTGAGCTTACCATTTTCATATCTATATATCTCATGTTCATCCACTAAATTGTAAAATGTGTATTTTCAGCTCATGAGGCTGCCATTCTTTAATAAACCGTTTATTATTATTATTAGTATTATTATTATTATTACACACACACGATGATCCCCCAAAACGTCAGGTAAACCTGGTACAATATATGGGGTAGTATTTCGGCCGCCCAAAAGACAGCTGTTATTCATAATTGGTATTCATAATTGTTATTCAGTTTCTGTCGTCTGTATTTCAGCACCATGAAGTCTTTTTACATTCGATTCTGGCTAAAATTAGACGATTGTATGCAGTTTAAGAAGAACCTATGTTATTTAGAGGGTTTATAAAGCTCGTTTGTAACCCTTTGACTCGTAGAGGTAGATTATACACTAAAGAAAATCGTCTAATGGTAACCTGAATATAATGAAAATTACGTTATGGTGGTGAAGGGGTTAATAAGTCATGCCTCAGCTGTCATCACATTTGGCTCGCTCTGTGCTGTATTAATGTCTGTCAGATGTTGAATAGGGTGGGTAGATGTAGGAACATGTTTGCATATCTAACTCGAAATGCATAAATCATGTTTAGATATAGCTGATACGAATTATTGATTAAAATAAACTGGGTGCCGAGACATCACATATTTGGCCGACTGTACAGCCACTTATCAACAGTTGTGGACCCACCGGAACTGAATGGGTTTAAGGGGGGTCACCTGCTTTATATTATCTTTCTCTACTTTTCTCTCTTTCTGTGGCTTGTATCCATTCGGCCCCATTCAGCCAACTGTTTTAAGACGTTTATCCTCATCCAGGTGTCGATTTCTTCCTGGCGAGCGATGCTGAGCCAGCATTGTATGGAGAAATCCGGCTTCGCCGGAGAAATTTTTCTATAGAAAAATGTACAAATTTAGCTTGCTGTCAAAACAAAAATATATATATGGAGGCTCGCTACCGCTCGCCAGGAAAATATTGACACCTGGATGGGGTTAAACGTCTTAAAACCGTAGGCTGAATGGGGCCGAATGGATATAAGCCAAAGAGAGAGGGAGAAAAAGAGACAAAAAGCGAGGTCGGCCCCCTAAATATTGCAGAGGGTCATTGGAGGCATTATATATATATATATATATATATATATATATATATATATATATATATATATATATATATATATCTTGAAGGGTGTGGGTAGGGGGAAAGGGAAATACAATAGGTATATAATTGTTCAAAAATGGTATAAATAATCCAAACCCTAATAATAATAATAATAAATAAATAATAAATAATAAATAATAAAAATAAATAATAAATTATAATAAATAATAAATATTAAATAAATAATAAATCACATACAACATACGGTAACCTCCCCAAAGAGAGAGTTGAATTTGAAAATGGAAACTTGATAGATTGCCATATGCAGGGATATATACACACAGTATATACATATATATATATATATATATATATATATATATATACAGGTAGATAGCTACATGGATGGACAGATACGTAGATAAACAAGTAGATATATACATATAGATAGCTAGCAATGTCAACAAATACTGAAAACAGGTCCACGACGGTGAAATAAGCAAATAAATATATGAATAAATAAATAAATAAACAAATAACACACAATCAAAATAATTAAAATTATACAAATAAGAAAACATCACAAAATACCTCCAAAACGTCGGATGAATGAAGTACACTAAATGGGGAGGTGTCTGCTGTGTAAAAGGCAGGCGTTTTTTGTGTGTTATCCAGTTTCTGGAGAGAGAGAGAGAGAGAGAGAGAGAGAGAGAGAGAGAGAGAGAGAGAGAGAGAGAGAGAGAGAGAGAGAGAGAGAGAGAGAGAGAGAGAGAGAGAGAGAGAGAGAGATGAATGGAGATGATAGATAGATAGATATATAAATATGACAAAGATACAAAGATAGATAGATATATGAACAGATACATAGTTAAACATGACTAAGATAGATAGATAGATATAGATAAATAAATAGATAGATAGATAGATATAGATAAAAATTACTAAGATAGATGGAGATGTATGTATATAGAGATAGATAGATGAACAAATACAGTACATAGTTAATCAGGTACACTCACGCGTACTAAAAGTTGCTCAGGGTTGGGTCCTTCCTTCCCCTACTCCACCCTGGGCAGGTGGAAGGGGGGAGTCGGGTCCAAGTCTACCCCCACCTTCCACCCCCAAACTATCCCCAACTCCCCCACCTTCCTTCTCTAGCTGGCAGTTAGTGATTAGCGACGATTGTTCTCATGCATTGCAAATTATTGTTAAACCATAATTGCACATGTTTACAATGGCCAACATTTAGAATATATTAATAATTTATTAATACATTTTACCGGTACGGCATAGTTGAATTATCAAAATTAGTTTCTATACACAACGTGGGTTACACGAATCTTGGCTGTAGTAGTCTAATATTCTCTCTCTCTCTCTCTCTCTCTCTCTCTCTCTCTCTCTCTCTCTCTCTCTCTCTCTCTCTCTCTCTCTCTCTCTCTCATTGCACTACTTTCTACGATCAAGACTTAATGTGATTCGAATATAATAATACCGTAATTAAATCCAATCTCATACAGTATTCAGGATATTATGTTAACCATTATTGCAATACACAACAACGTGCCCTCTACGATCTACTCCTTGGTTCTCAAATTACTTACAAAGTCTGGTTTTTATATCATAAAAGGAAAGGACTAAAGGCAAACATTGGCTGGAATAGTGTTGCAACTGTTATTGATTGTTTCATGTATCATTTCAATCAGTTTCTCCCATTTATTCAATACCATACATAATATAAACAGTCTGTATTTAATTATATGTGGCCTATACACTATTTGTTTTCAATCAATTAAATGTAGAACTCGATACAACTTACGATCAAAGTCGGTGTTAATTTTGAGTAAGGTTTCAGTATCGACCCTTCAGTAGCAGGGCCCGCCTTCTCACTTTCCCCTTCTGTGTCTCTATCTGTGATCCCAGCCTCTCACCTCTACAAACCCCATCAACTCTCTTCTATGTGTATCGAACGCAGGCAACATTCGTCACACACACTAATAAAGGGAAATATGCCTCATTCAGACTCGTTATATCTTGGTTGTAGAAAGTGTGTGCTATGAGAGAGTTACAAGGAGTTACAAGGAATGGTTAGCATCTCAAAGACTTATTGATCCATTTCGGGGAAATATTCGAAGAGACATTGCTCAGTGCACTACACTCATTACAAAGTGCATAATACCATCTACTGACTACTGTCTTCTTGAACTGCTCAACTTAGGAAATGTTTACAACTTCCGAGGAAAGTTTGTTCCAAGTAGAACGGATCTTAAATGGAAAACAGTTTCCACAAATACTAGTGCTGAACCTTTTCCATTCTAACTGTCAGCCATGGTTGCGTATTGTATTCATATTGAGGCTAAACATTTTGCTATGATCCAAATTGTCAAACCATTACATAATTTAAAAACTTAAAAGAACTGACCTCGTAGTCAGCGTGTTAAGATTGAGAGAGAGAGAGAGAGAGAGAGAGAGAGAGAGAGAGAGAGAGAGAGAGAGAGAGAGAGAGAGAGAGAGAGAGAGAGAGAGAGAGAGAGAGAGAGAGAGAGAGAGAGAGAGAGAGAGAGAGAGATCACTACAGCTGAGATTCTTGTAACACACGTTGTGTATAGCGATTCATTTTGAGAATACAATTATACAGTATATTTATCAATAAATTCCTGATAAGTTATAAGAGTTGGCCATTGTAAGCATGTGCAATGATGGTTTAACAATAATTTGCAATGCATGAGAACAATCGTCGTTAATCACTAACTGCCAGCTAGAGAAGGAAAGCGGGGGAGATGGGGGTGGAAGGTGGGGATAGATTTGGACCCGATTCCCCCCTTCCAACTGCCCAGAATAGAGTAGGGGAAGGAAGGCCCCACCCCTGAGCAAGTTTTAGTACGCGTGAGTGTACATATTAGCTACACAGATAGATAAAAAATTAGATAGATACATATATGGATACAGACAGATACATAGATAGATAAACAACTAGACAGATACATGGATAGATAGATAGATATAAACCAAGCCTACACACAGAAACAAAGGTGGAAAAGGTGGAAACAAATGGAGAGTTGTCGGCGGTGTAAAAATCACCCGTTTTTTTATGGTATCAGGTTTCCAGTGCATGTCTGTCTGTCTGGCTGTATGAAGGGGTTGTTGTTTTTATTGTTGTTGTTGTTGTTGTTGTACCAGTAGTTTGGCTATCATAAGACGTTTAGCCCTATAACTTTGACAAGTATAAGACGTTTATTTAAGTATTTTATTTCTTTTTGCTTGAAGAGGTTATAGTAGGTTAATTAATAAATGAAGTTGCTCCAAAATGGCAATCAATAAATAAGCAAAACCCTTGACGATTAAGGGAGCCCACCTCGCTTTTTTTTTTTTTCTCTTTCTCTCCCTCTCTCTTTGGCTTGTATCCAATCGGCTCCATTCAGCTTACTGTTTTAAGACGTTTACCCCCATCCAGGTGTCAATATTTTCCTGGCGAGCGGTAGCGAGCCAACACATATATTTGTTTATTTTGAACAGCAAGCTAAATTTGTAATTGTTCGATTGAATACGAGCCAGGGAAAGAGAGAAAAGTAGAGAAAGATAAAAAAAGCAGGTGACCCCCCTAAGACAACAAAATCAACCCCCCCCCCCCACACACACTAACCCCCCAACACGTCGGATGAACAAGGTGCAATAAATAGAGAGGTGTCGGTTGTCTAAAAGTATGTGTTATCCAGTTTCCTGTGTGTGTGTGTGTGTGTGTGAGTATGTGTGTGTGAGTATGTGTGTGTGTGTGTGTGTGTGTGTGTGTGTGTGTGTGTGTGTGTGTGTGTGTGTGTGTGTGTGAGAGAGAGATATATAGAGAGATAGAGTTAAGTATGTGTGCATGCGTAGGTGTATGTGTTTGCACGAGTAATTCCTAAAGTGACTTGATATTTGCAAGTCTGTTGGTGTGAATAATTCTCCTTCACCCCCACTCATATCGTCAGCCTCTCTCTCTCTCTCTCTCTCTCTCTCTCTCTCTCTCTCTCTCTCTCTCTCTCTCTCTCTCCCCCCGTGTGTTCATCTGGGCATTCTTTCCCTTCATAACAACAACTGCTGCTCAGAGGAGGAGAAGGTTTTTCCGCCGGTAGAAGCTTCTCGTCTGGTGTTGCATCTCATTAAGGGGAGGTCTTTATGGACTTGAGAGAGAGAGAGAGAGAGAGAGAGAGAGAGAGAGAGAGAGAGAGAGAGAGAGAGAGAGAGAGAGAGAGAGAGAGAGAGAGAGAGAGAGAGAGAGAGAGAGAGAGAGAGAGAGAGAGAGAGAGAGAGAGGAGGAAAAGATATACTATGTAAATGAGATGATAAAGGAGACTGGCATTTAACAAAGATGAAAACAAAAATCTCAAATATTTTAATTGTGCATTTTACCCCTTTAATCAGATGCCCAAGTTTTTATTATTTTGCTTTAACTTATATAAACCTGGCAAAGAGCTCTCGGAAATAAAGAGTAGATATGTAAATATTATAGTTGTAATAGTTTTGTAAAATATATCAGACTTCATAGCTAATTACAGACGATTTTGATTCACTCTGGAAAGAAAGCTGGAGTAAGAAGGCTAAATGAGATAGTATTAACAAAATACAGTAGAGGTTTATCCGTATTAATTAAAATCGTTTAATGTTAACAATGATACTGTACAATAAGAAATGTAGTCCAATATAAATTATTTAAGAAACGGAATCGTAAAAAGGTGATGACCTTAACACATTCCACATAATTATACGAGTATATACCGTACCGGTATATATATATATATATATATATATATATATATATATATATATATATATATATATACAATTACGCCTACGGATGCATCGCTCCCAGTGTCTTTGTGTGCTTGTCTGCTTATATACAGTATATATATATATATATATATATATATATAGAGAGAGAGAGAGAGAGAGAGAGAGAGAGAGAGAGATGGAGGTTAAATCACAAATACGTGTGATCGAATCATGTAATAAAGCTCGCTAGGAATATTGAAACAATGGAACACCAAACTTTCATCTTCAGGGCAATACGCTGAAGATGTCTTGAGAGAATAGACGAATGCTTGGTGTTCCATTGTTTCCATTTTCCTAGCGAGTTTTAATATATATATATATATATATATATATATATATATATATATATGTGTGTGTATATAATTATACTGTATATATATTTGTATTTATTTATTGTTTTTGTTATTGTTTTGTTTTTTTGTTAAGCCCATGGTTTATTAAGATGGATGGCTGAAATTGTCCATGACCAATGATGAGGATCTGAGATATATAATGTGTGCGATTTGAACCAGACTTGGTAATTGGGGGAGAGAGCACAACCCTAATCCAGACCTACATTGACAGCACATAGTGTCAATCACGGCTGGCTCTGACCATAGAGTTTCATAATGATTTAAGTTCTAGTAGAACTCAGTGCACACTATGATTTCACTTGATTTTAATACATATAAACACCCGCTTTGAGAGAGTGAAGTAGAAACAATGAGGTTGAAATGTAGAAATAGGCCAAGAGAGACAGAGTGACATATATAGTACTAACTCTATAAGGCTTGACGTGGACAAATTGCTCGACACCAATAAAACCAGGTCACGGTTTGATATGAATGAGAGGCTTAGAACGGGATCCCGGGGAATACCTGTGCCAGTAAAAATCTAAGCATGTACTTGTGGGAAACACACACACACACATATATATGTATATATATATATATATATATATATATATATATATATATATATATATATATACAAAGGCTCCATATGGACAAATTGCTCGACACTGTATTTGGAATGAGAGATAGATAGATATATTAATCAATTTATAGAGAGGAAGAAACGGAGAGAGAGAGAGAGAGAAAGAGAGAGAGAGAGAGATAAAAAATTAAAAAAAATCCTCAGTTTGACAGTTTATTTTACAATTTTTTAGACGACCTTTTTCATCTTCAGGTAAAACTTCACATTGATTTGACGTAGAGAGACAGCAGTTCACAAAGAGACACAGAGGGAGAGAGAGGTATAGCAGTTGACAGAGAGAGATAGACACAGAGGGAGAGAGAGGTATAGCAGTTGACAGAGAGAGATAGAGAGACAGACACAGAGGGAGAGAGAGGTATAGCAGTTGACAGAGAGACAGACACAGAGGGAGAGAGAGGTATAGCAATTGACAGAGAGATAGAGAGACAGACACAGAGGGAGAGAGGGGTATAGCAGTTGACAGAGAGAGATAAGAGACAGACAGACAGGAGAGAGAGGTATAGAAGTTGACAGAGAGAGAGAGAGGTATAGCAGTTGACAGAGAGATAGAGAGACAGACAGAGACAGGAGAGAGAGGCATAGCAATTGACAGAGAGATAGAGAGACAGACAGAGATAGGAGAGAGAGGTAGAAACACACCAACACCGAGACAGAACACCATAAATATAAAGAACACTACCAGACTAGAGACAAGGACAAATAACGCGACTCCAACCCCCCCCCACCTCCACCTCCACCTCCACCTGTCCTGTGCTTGCCCTGAAAAATGTGGCCCTCCCAGTAATAATACTAGAACCCCCCCCCCCCCACACACACACATACACACAAACATACTTTAATTCCTGGGTTTTTGGCTCCCTAGATTTACGACATTCAATATAGAAGAGGATGACTCATTCTTTATCTTATCATGAGGTGAAGTCACCCTTTTATATATATATATTGCATACAAGCATTACTTCTGCATTTAATTCAAATTTGTAGATTATTTCAGTTTCAGTCTGTAAGGGATGGTTACTTCAAAAACAAAATAGAAAACTGTTCTTTTAATATAAGTAAAATATATGAGTGTCAAAACTATGCGACAACCAATAAAACTACAAATATGTTATCACGTCCTTAATATATTTTGAAATTAATTATCCGCAGGTTTTATATATTTCACTGCAATTTATTTATTTTTATCTTCTTTACTTTTAGTCACAGCAGTCTTGGTCAGTAAAGGATGGTGACTTCCAAGACTAACGGGCCCAATATACTGTAGGCTTGTATTATCTTTATTATCAAACATTTAACTCATTTATTTTTCTGTGGGTCCAATGCATATTATTTGTTTATGGATTCAATATACTTTAGGCTAGCATTACCTTTCTTATCAAACGTGTAACTAATTTCTTATTTCTTCTTCTTCTTATTATTATTATTATTATTATTATCAATGTTTTTACTATTTATATAATTATTATTATTATTATTATTATTATTATTATTAGTATTAGTAAACAAAATAGTAATGCTCAAAGACGAACTTTATCACCGAAGCAAGGACGGCAAATTTCCCCAAACATTAATTAGGTCTCACTCACGCAGAAGCAAAACAATGTATACCCTTGGTTAAGGGGAGATTTCCACTTGAGGGATTTTTTTCTGGACCCCTTTCTCCCTCATGTTTAGCCCCATTGCTTTTGAAATTTTAAGACGTTCGCCCTAGTAGTTTGGACATTTTAAGACATTTTGCCCTATTTCTGTCAATTTTAAGACCTTTCGTGCCGATTTTTTCCTGGCGAGCGATAGCGAGCCTGTAATTTAAGAGCAACCGGCCTCTGGCCGGGACATTTTTCTACCGAAAAATGTACAAATTTATCTTGAAAGGGGGTCTAGGGGGTGTAATTTTAAGCTTGATGAAAACGTAGGGAACAAACTAAATAATACCTCCCCTTAACCCTTTTGGCACGAAGTCCTATATATTTTCCAGACTCCACTACTTTGCTTCAGAAGAGCTATACAATCGGTTGGAGGCTGCCGATTATGGTACACTCGGATACCATAGTCTCTAGCCCACTTATGGACCTCACCTATTTCTAACTATGGAAGTATATATCTCTGGAAACCAACTTATCAATATACATTTCTATAAACCAACTACAAAATGATATATATACTAATTATTGAAAAGAAAGTTATAACCTAAAATATATCCAGATAGTTATAATTGCGTGAAGAAAAACATACGGGGGTCCCCGATTTCGTATGAGTGGGCTAGAAACTATGGTATCCGAGTGTACACTTCAAGGGTAGGTGTTTTAGTGATTTGTTTCATATATTGATGGATTTATTCTTTATTATTATTATTATTATTATTATTATTTTTTTTTTTTTTTTTTTTTTTTTTTAAGTGTCCGACCTACACCTCCATCAAGCTAAATGCCCCAGCCAAAGGCCGGTTCCTTCTAGTTTGCAGGCTCGCTATCGCTTAGCAGGAAAAACTCGACACCTAAATGGGACGAATAGAGTTTTAATCGCCAAACTAATGGGACGAATGTCTTATAATCTCGAAACTAATGGGGCTAAACATAAGGGAGAAGGGGGCCCAGTACATTAATTAAACCTCGCCCACGCAGAAGAAAAACAATTTATACTCTTGCTTAACCCTTTTGGCATGAAGCCCTATATATTTTCTAGACTCCACTACAATACTTCAGAAGAGCTATAAAATCAGGGGAGTTGTGGGGATTGTCGCTAATGATAAACACAATAGGGATTATTATTATTATTATTATTATTATTATTATGACTGCACACACCTACTGTTATTTTAGTTAGGGATATATATTGTAGTTAACGGTTGCTTATGTAATCATTTAGCCGATAGAATACATCACATATGAAATATTAACACACACACACACACACACACACACACACACACACACATATATATATATATATAGTCAATATTATCATAACGCGCACAAATTCATTACTATTCAGTCCTTCCAAATACCCCATATATATTTTCTAATCGCTCAACTTTTTTCTATGCTTAATTAAATATCTTCTTTAGAAAATTTGCAATCATGCTATGCTTAATTAAATACCCTCTTTCGAAAATACGCAATCCCTTCGCATCCTTTCTTCATATTTTTAGTAATACTAATTTTTCTAGTCGATTTTTCTGTACTTACCCGTTTGTATTTTTCTTCTTCTTGAATTAGCGTCCCCTTCCTATTTACACACACACACACACACACACACACACACACACACTCAAACTCACTCTCTCTCTCTCTGTTTCAGTCAGTATTCAGTCATCATCATCTGCTTCTTCTTCTGTTTCTTCTTCTTTATCAATAACATCAACATCATCGTCACCATCAGTATTATCCTCACCATCAATATCATCATCCTTATTATTATCAATATCATTAACAATTTCATCATCGCCAAATTCATCATCATCAATATCAATATCATCATCACCATCATCAATATCATCATCATCCTTATTATTATCAATATCATTATCATTATCATCATCAATTTCATCATCACCAATATCATCATCATTATCATCATCAATATCAATATCATCACCATCCTCATCATCAATATCATCATCATCCTTATTATTATCAATATCATTATCAATATCATCATCAATTTCATCATCACCAATATCATCATCATCATTATCATCATCACCATCCTCATCCTCATCACCATCCTCATCATCAATTTCATCATCATCCTTATTATTATCAATATCATTATCAATATCATAAATTTTATCATCACCAATATCATCATCATTATCATCATCAATATCATCATCACCATCCTCATCATCATCCTTATTATTAACAATATCATTATCAATATCATCATCAATTTCATCATCACCAATATCATCATCATCATTATCATCATCAATATTAATATCATCATCACCATTTACTATATAAAGGGCACTTTCTGTGAGTCTGTTTGTCTGTCTGTTCACTAACTACTCCCTCAGTGTTCAAGATGGAGAGCCCATACTAGGGATATGCATACTAAGGGGGTGTCCGAATAGACATTAAGGGGAGGTCTCCACTTGAGGGATTTTTTTCTTGACCCTTTCTCCCTCATGGTTAGCCCCCTTGCTTTTGAGATTTTAAGACGTTTGCCCCATTAGTTTGGTGATTTTAATAATTTCCGCCCCATTCTGTCAATTTTAAGACCTTTCGTGCAATTTAGGTGTCGATTTTATCCTGGCGAGCGATAGCGAGCCTGTAATTTAAAGAGTAACCGGCCTTCGGCCGGGAAATTTTTCTACCAAAAAATGTACAAATTTATCTTCAAAGGGGGTCAAGGGGGGTGACATTTTAAGATTGCTGGAGGAGTAGGAAACAAACTAGAAACCTCCCCTTAAGCTATTTTGGTCCTCTCACCCTCTACTCCATCCTGAACTTTCCTGTGTTTTTTCTCCACCTTTAACTCCAATCTACACTCCTTCCTTGCTTCACTGGTTAATGGCATGCTGATGGAGAGAGAGAGAGAGAGAGAGAGAGAGAGAGAGAGAGAGAGAGAGAGAGAGAGAGAGAGAGAGGAGAGAGAGAGAGGAGAGAGAGAGAGAGAGAGAGAGAGAGAGAGAGAGAGAGAGAGAGAGAGAGAGAGAGAGAGAGAGAGAGAGAGAGAGAGAGAGAGAGAGAGAGAGAGAGAGAGAGAGAGAGAGAGAGAGAGATACATAAAAATAAAATACAAAAGAAGAAAAAGAAGAAGAAAAAGAAGAAGAAGAAGAAGAAGAAGAATATAAAAGGAAAGAACGAGAATATGAAATAAAGCGGAACCGGAAGCCGATACAATTCCCAGCGGGGTGTTAACACAGCTCCCACATGCATCCATCGTGCGCGCAGTCTTTTGTTGGGGTGCTAACATGGCTGCATCCATCCATCATGCATTCATTGATTGTTTGGGTGGGTCCAAGAAGCCCCACACATACACACACATATTATGCACAGGCAAAACATTATAGATATTATAGATATTTCTGCAGTGTTTGGCGAAAATCTGTCCATTAGTTTAGAATTAATACTAATAAATATTATTTTGACCTTTATCCTTAAACTTCAACAAACCATCCTCATTTTTGTTATGAGAAGTCAGCAAGTACCGTGATTATCGAACATGCTAAATAAAAAGTTAACGGAATTCTTACAGGTAGGCTACTTAATGAATTAACCGTTGGAGTCTCGTCGAAATCTACTGTATGTATTAATTATTGAGGTATTCTTTGAACACACAGACAGACAAACAAACACACATACAGACAGACGCACTGAAGGTATCTATTACAAAAGTCAATGAGGCATGTATTACGACACAAAGAATACAGTAACCAGAAATCGTGTTATTTCGAGGTACCGGTATACAATTGGAGAAAGAGCCATAGTTACGGTACATATAGGGCCCAAGGCCAAGCCCACACCTCTCATAACTGTGTGAATTCCACGAGTAACGAAAAACTATACTCTGTTCCAAATAGGTAGGCCAGACATCGTGAAAGCCTAAGCCCACTCAAAAAATGCTATAGCATTTGGTCTGTAACTTTCCACACCTATTCCCAGGCTGACCCTTCCCAAATAGTAGAAGTATTAGCTCGATTACTCGAGTAGTTTGTGAGTTATGGAGGCTTATGGGGGGGGGGGGGCCTTCATACAGTGTTAAATAAGAAATATGGGGGTGATTTTTCTGGCCCACTTTCTCCCTCATGTTTAGCCCCATTAGTTTGATATTGTAAGACATTCGCCACATTAGTTTGTACATTGTAAAACCTTAAATTGTGGGATTTAGGTGTTGATATCGCTCGCCAACAATTTTGGAGGAATCGGTCTTTGGCCGAGGCATTTTTCTATCGAAAAATACACACATTTATCTCGAAGAGGGGTCTTGGGGATATTTTCTTAAGCTTGATGAAGGTCTATGGAGAAAACTATAAGATAAACTAATAAATATATATATATATATATATATATATATATATATATATATATCCCCTTACTGGGTTCCTATCGAAAACCGATTGAAGGGATTGACCAAATATCGTACAAATTAATGTATTCGTTCTTGAGATATCATACGAACAGACAGACACACAGAGGCACAAGGGTGAAAACAATGCCCTTGCAATACCCCCCCCCCCCCCCCCCCCCAGGGTTAAAAAGCAAAAAAGGGAGTTTGATAATAATTGGGTGAGGCACTTAAGACAGGAACCAAGCCTTCTATAGAGAGCCCCTATCTCCCATACCTTCTATAGAGAGTCCTTATCTCCCATGCCTTCTATAGAGAGTACCTATCTTCCATGCCTTCTATAGAGAGCCCCTATCTTTGGCTAATGTCCCAACCTCCTCACAAAAGGAAAGGGTAAGGAAAACAAAAGAATTGGCGAGAAAAAATATATAATGTTCAGTAAGGAGGATGAAACTTAGTGTAAAAATAAAAACGAAAAACAAAAGGGACTGAAGTTCTCGAAAAAGGGCTCCATTCCAGATGTTATTTTTGACTTGCAGTGTGCTGGCTTAGTAATCCAAAAGGGTTGATCGCCTCTTAAGTCCTATTTTAACAAACAAATATCAACGAAAAACAAACAAATGAAATCTTCCAATAGTAAGGCATCTTCTTTTCATTTGTTCTTGTTAACCATTTGAAGATTATGAAGCCTTTTTGACGGTCTATTCTGGCTGTCATTAGACGATTGTATACGATTTAGGAAGGATCTATGGGAGTTATAAGAGTAGACTATCTCAATTAACTCTCAGGGCATTTCCTAGCTGATGCTGAGAGGATTGGGTTCTAGTCATGTGGTGATGGGCTGGTCTATCAGAGTGAGAGCTGAGCGATCTCTGCCATACCCATAGCTTACTCTGACTGTTCCTTTACTTATATATTTTCTAGGTCTCAAGTGACGGCGTCTTTTCCGTGGATTGACCTCCCTACTGCCAACCTAGAGGTTGGCAGATTGGGAGCCAAAGCGTCATATTTTTCCTTTGCCCCTCAACTTTCCCTTCATAATTGCTGAGGGGCACAGGGCCTTGGGTGGGTCTTTGGTTTCCCAGGCGTTTCCTCACCCTCCTCAGCTCCCTGCCTGGAGTGGCTTTGGTCACCCGGGCTTTATTAGTGGTAAGCAGGGAGGGTTTTGTGGGGGCGCTCGTTTATGGCCTTGGCCCTGCTCGGGACCTTGGGGCTGTTTAGTTTCCTTCCTAGACCTCCATCAAGCTTAACAAATATCCACAAGATTCCCCTTATAGATAAATTTGTACAATTTTCGGTAGAAAGATGTCCTGGCCGAAGGCCGGTTCTTCCTCAAGTACAAGCTCGCTATTGTTCGCCAAGAAAAAATCGACAACTAAATGACCCGAAAGGTTCTAAATAAAATCTGAAAACTAATGGGGCTAAACGTGAGGTTGAAAGGGGGGGGGGGGGCATCCCACCTAATCTGAAACAATTTTTAATTTTTATTTCAGCGATCACAGATAAAACTGATTCATAATTGTATTTTTGAGGTCGAGGCATTTAATTGAACAGCTGTGTGGGTCGGTTTGACAGAAGGCAGACAAACAGACAGACACACATAGATAAACAGACAGACAAACAGGCAGACAAACGCACACACAAACACAGACAAACAAACAGACAGACAGACAAACAGACAGACAAACAGACAGGCACACAAACAGACAAATAGACAGGCAGATAGATAGTATACTTGCTCAAACTTCTTTGTTCATGATTCGCAAATATATTTATGTAATAAGTATATCTCACAAATACACGTGAGCTACTAAATGTTTGTATACTCTCAGCCGGCCTCGAACCACTGACAGTCAGGACGATTGTCGATGCTTTAACCAACTCTATCACAGCGTGATAACGGAATGTCGGTGGTTTAAGCCCGGCTGAGAGTACAAAAACATGTATTTATATATAATTGACATGGCTTTCGTAACTAATGGCATATTCATGTGAAACTTATTACATATTATAAAATCATGCAACTTCTACTGTAGACAAACATCCTATACATATATTGCAAACTTTAGCCACATTCAACATAGTCTATTTATTAGTACTCTGCAATACAGTAGTTCAACAAAATATTTCCTGTTTGGGAATTTTCTAAAGTAGTTAGTTATAATAGGACTTCAGAGGCTATCAACCCTTCTGGAATATTAAGCCATCACACTATAACTCAAGAATAGCGTCAGGACTGGAGCCCCTTTTCGAGAACTCCAGTCCCTTGTCCTATTTGGGAATGTTCTAAAGTATTGGTTTGTTACCAGTACTTAAAATAGGACTTTCAGAAGCTATCAACCCCATTGGATTATTAAGCCATAACACTAAGTCAAGAATTACGTCAGGACTGGGGCCTCTCTACGAGAACTTCAGTCTCGTGTATGTCTAAAGTATCTTAATATGCGGTATATTTACATCGTTCGTCGGCTATACAGTATATTGATTTGTACACTCAAGAACAATATGATATTCGTCACCAATTGTATTATTATTACATTCATCTTAAAGGAAGGAGTACAAAGGAAATCAAGCAACAACAGATCTAGTGACCCTTCTAGGTTGCTTGTCCTCCAAAACACTGAGGATCAAGTGTCCAAACAGTGGTTTAGAGTGGGTAAGGGAACATTGGAAAGGGAACTACTGCCCTGCCACTAACGTGGCAGGACTAGGAAGTTAGTAGGGGACAGATGGGTTAGTAACTGAGGGGAGGATAAAGTTATTCATTTACAAACGCAGTCAGTCGCGGGTTTGATGCGAGATATTTGTCTAGGCGGAATTTAAATGAATCAACGGTGCTGCAGTCTATAACGTCTCGGGGAAGCCCATTCCACAAGTTGACAACTCGATTGAAGAAGAAATTCTTAGATTCGTGCGAGTTAAAAGATTTACCAATAATTTTGCAACCGTTTCCCCGCGTGTAATTAGATTGGTTGATAGTGAAGTACTTACTACAGTTCATATTGTCGATGCCTTTGATGATTTTGAACACTTGAATTAAGTCGCCTCTTAATCTGCGCTGGGTTAAAGGAAATAGATTTAATTCTCTAAGACGCTCTTCGTATGGTTTGTTCTTTAGGCTAGGTATCATTTTGGTAACTCTACGTTGAACTCGTTCTAGCTTGTTTATATCTTTTTGGTAATAAGGGCACCAGGATTGAACGCAGTATTCCAGAAGAGGGCGGACTAAGGAATTGTAAAGGGTTAGGATAACTTCTTTGGATTTATGCTCAAATGACCTGCCTATAAAGCCAATTATTTTGTTTGCCTTCTTAACAACTTCTGAACATTGTTGACTCGGTTTTAGGTTACTCGATATTGTTACTCCCAGATCAGTTTCTCTGTTTACATTCTTAAGCGGAGTGCCATTCATCGAATAGTTTGCTTTCTCATTTAGGTATCCGACATGTAGTACTTTACATTTATCCGCATTGAAACTCATTTGCCAAATTTGGGCCCAACATGACAATTTATCTAGATTGTGTTGCATATCGTCAACTTGTTCTTTTGAGAGTACGCTATTTGCAATTTTTGTATCGTCAGCAAATTTTGAGATTGTGCAGGTGAGACCCTCATCTATGTCGTTGATGTAAATTAGAAAGAGAATTGGTCCTAGTACCGATCCCTGGGGTACCCCGCTACTTACATTGGTCCATTTAGATGCCTTACCGTTTATGACTACCCTTTGCTTTCTGTTGCTGAGCCAATTTTCTATCCATTTCAACACACCGTCTTGTATTCCATGCGCTTTTAGTTTTAGCAGTAAACGTTTGTGGGGAACTTTGTCAAAGGCCTTTTGAAAATCAAGGTATATAATATCTACAGCTTTACTCTCATCGTAGAGGTTGAGGATATCGTGGAAGAAGTCTAAGAGGTTTGTTAAACAGGAACGTTTTTTACGAAAGCCGTGTTGAGTATCTTTAAGTATGTTATTTTCCTCCAAGTGATTTACGAGTCTGTCTCGTATGACCGTTTCTAGCATTTTACATACAACTGAGGTTAAGCTAATTGGACGATAGTTACTGGGTAGGGATTTGCTGCCTTTTTGAATATCGGTGTTACGTTGGCTAGCTTCCACTGATCAGGCATAGTTCCAGACTGCAAGGATTTATTGAATAGTAATGTCAGTGGTTTGGAGAGCTCATTCTTAGATTCCTTTAGAACTCTAGGCGAGATTGTATCAGGTCCTGGCGTTTTATTTACCTTGAGTTTATCTAAACAATTCAATACTTCTCTCTCTGTAACGGTGATATTGCTTAGAACATCTGAATTATCAATCTGAATCGGCGATGGTGTAGGGATATCACTGAGGTCTTCTGTTGTAAAAACTGATGCAAAGAAGGTATTGAGGGCATTACTCATTTGTACTTCGTCTTTGGTGTATTCTCCTTTTTCATCGACTAACGGTCCAACAGTTGAAGTAACTATTTTTTTCTTTCTGATATAACTATAGAATTCTTTCGGGTTTGTTTTACTTTGATTCGCAATATGTAACTCTAAGGTCTTTTTACTTTGCTTAATTAACTTTTTGGCTTTGCGTCGGAGCTCTACAAATTTCACCCGTTCTTCGTCATTTTGTGAGGATTTTAATCTATCATTAGCAAATTTTTTAGCAAGCAGGCAGTTTGAAATATCTTTATTCCACCATTTGGGCTTATTATTATGGCCTGGACGCCGTATTTTCGATGGTATGCAGTCTTGCACTGCTTTTAGGTAAGTGGTTTCGAATAACTTCCAAGATGTATTTATGTCGTTATTGTTAATTAAAAAGCTCCAGTCAGTTTCTTTAAACATAGCTCTAAGTTTATGGAAGTTTGCTTTCTTGAAATTAGGGACTTTTCGATGCTACTATTTGGTTCGTTACTAGTAAACTTTAAAGTGAAAGTTATCGTACGATGGTCGCTGTTACTGAATTCATCACCAACATTCAAATTCTCTATCAATTCTTCTTTTGTTGCAAGTACAATGTCAAGAACGTTATTACCACGGGTCGGCATTCGAAACAAATTGATAAAGCGAACTCTCTTGCAAGTTCGTATACAAGTCATGTCCGGAGTGTGAAGTAAGAGTATCGCCCCACTTGGTCACAGGTAAATTAAAGTCGCCAAAAATTACGGTATCTTGTGAGTTACTTACATCTGCAATTTGTTCGTAAATTTCTCGGTCAGTTTGCACTGATTGAGCTGGAGGTCTGTATATTAACGCAAGTATTATTTTTGTACCTTTATTATTCTTTATTAGCACAAAAGATGTGTCGACGTTCACAATTTGAGGTTTTGACACGAGGGTCGGGTTAAGACTTTCTTTGATATAAAATAAAACGCCACCTCCATTTTTATTTTTTAGCTTAGAGTGTGTGTGTGTGTGTGTGTGTGTGTGTGTGTGTGTGTGTGTGTACTTACTCTAGTTGTATTTGTGGGAGTGAGCATACTCGTTAATTCACGCCTCCCAAAACATGATCGAGTTACTTGTAGCGAGGCAGTCAGGTAGATAAATTGTTAATTTTGTGATAAAAGTATCAAAATTGGCACACACAATCAAATAGTCAATATAATCAAAATTAGATATTCGGACATCATAGGTTTACTCTACATTGGCTTTGGCAGACCCCTATCAATTACTTTCCATTAGAGTTCTTAACCTGTACTCTCTACCGTAGGATACAGTATTAAAAGTCCCCTGCAGTCCCAAGCACTGTGGCCAAAATGGCAAGATAGAAAACTTTCCACCTCAAGAGATGAAGCAAGACTGGCTCTCCCACCCTTCAGTGGGTCTTATATAAGCTGAGAAGTGTTGCCATATCGAAAGCAGTGCTCAAACGGTCGTGGTACCAGGTACAGCCTTGTACAGGCAGTTACAAGGAGAGTACATTACTGATGGCGCCTAGCCGTCACTGGGACTGGGGAGTGACTTATCTACTGACGGCTAGTAGCCGTCGCTGGGATTGGAGGGGTTAAGCACTGAATTTTGCCCCAAACTGTATACCCTGGTTGCGATGTCAAACTAGTATAAAATTACTTGTCTGGACATGACATGGGTAACAACTTATATTAAGACAATGTTTGGCTAATGTTGACGGTTTTACTTGTACTGGTTCCTGTAGTTCAACAAATTAGTGGCAAATGGCAACATTACTTACCAATTTGTGGCATGATAATAAACTACAACAGATTTTACCTATCAAAGGTTCAACATTAATTAAACATTGTCTGAATATAAGTTGTTATCCATGTCCAGACAAGTCATTTGAAACTAGTTTGACCTCTCTACTATGTTATACAGTTTGAGGCAAAAATCAGTGCTTAAGAACTCTAATGGAAAGTAATTGATAGGGGGCTGCCAAAGCCAATGTAGAGTAAACCTATGATGGCCCAATATCTAATTTTTATTAAATTGACTAATTGATTGTGTGTGCCAATGTTGATACTTTTATCACAAAATGAACAATCCTTCTGATATTTTGAGCGATGCCGCCCCACTATTGGGAATCTTTAGTGTTTTAAGTCTGACGCAAATTCTGTGTGTGTGTGTGTGTGTGTATATTATAGAGATAGCCGGTTTGCCACAGTTATAACAGAAAACCGATTACGGCGGGTGGCTGTGGCCTGATGAAGTCCATCTGCGTCTCTATTTTGCCTTGGGGTGGGTGTTTGACTGTATCTCTATATTTTTCATATATCTATATTAATTTCAACTCTTTTCACATATGTGTGTGTTATAAACAAACATACTGTACTTACCCTTTAGGTGTACTGTGCTACTGTCACATAGTCAGCCTATTCGATCTGCTGTTGCATATTTTTCTCTGTATTCTCTATTTTCTCCAACTCTCTTCCCTCCCTCTCTTTTCATATATTACTCTTCCCGTCTGCCCTGTCTCCACTGTTTATCATCAGCCTCACTGTCCACCTCTCTCTTCCCCTAGACACATTATTAATTTTCCCATTAACTCCTTCCTTCCTCTCTAGTGCACGATATCAGGAATAAATATTTACTCTAGTAATAGCAGATTGGCCAAATCCTACATTTTCAAGAATTGATTAGCACCAAGGGATCAAATTTTCAGCATACACTCCAAATAATTACCAAAGATATATACTATATATATATATATATATATATATATATATATATATATATATATATATATATATATATATATAGCGAGAGAGAGAGAGAGAGAAAGGGGGGGGGGGGGGATATAATTGTCTATGGGCCAAGTTCCAATATGTCGCGAAACATTACTTACCAAGAGAAAACACTTTCAGAAAATAACGTTACTGCTATACATTATTATAGGTGCGTTCCTCTGTAATACTGCGCATGCTCCAGCTCCCTCCCAGCCCTCTTAGTAAGCTATTTTAGTATTTCACCCTGTTCTTGCCACCTTAGCTTTATCATCACCTTTGCTGCACACCTTCATTCTTCCCCTAGATTCATTATTCATACGTACAGTCACTTAAAAACATTCGTGGACCCCTATGTTATGCAGCTATAACTATGTGAATCTATTTTGGGAGGGAACTTGCATTCCAGTAACTAGTATATCTACTTCACTACACTAAACAAGCACACCACACTTCTTTCTGCCACCACCACCAAAAACCAAAAACCAAAAAAAAAAAATCCCTAACCTTGTCACTCTTTTAACTCTGGGAGAAGCACTTGTCACGGGCAGCTCTGCCTTTTGTCTCCCTCATCCACATAGAAAAACAAATACACAATTTTGCAGTTGATGTATAGAAAATTGTGTTCATAAATAAGTGTCCAGAGATAATACTTCCATAGTTAGAAATAGGCGAGGACTTTTCGAATGTTTATGAGTGATTGTACAGTTGGCAAAATTTCCAGCTGACTCAGGGTTTCTTGTATTTATATTTAACCCTTTCAAGATTGTGACGCCTTATGACATTATATTCTGGCTATTATTAGACGATATTATACAGCTTAGGAAGGATCTGTGGGAATGAAAATGGTAAATACTTTAACCCTTTGAAGATTATGACGCCTATTGACAGTTCATTCTGGTTATCATTAGACGATTGTATACAGCTTAGGAAGGATCCGTGCGAGTTAAAGAAGTAAAGACCATCTCAATTAACCCTCTGACTTCCATACACCCTTCATAATCTAAATATGACCATCTAATAATAGCCAGAAAAGAAAACAGAAATGCGTAATAGTACAGTCGCGCTAATAAGTGATGTGTCGGCCCCAAGTATGTTTTGATCAATAATAATTGGTATCAGCAATATCTAGGCTTCATTTTTTCGTATCGAGTGAAATATACAAACATATCCCTACACTTACCCACCCTATTCAACATCTGACAGACATTAACACAGCACAGAACAAGCCAAACGTAATGACAGCTGGGACATGACTTATTAGCGCGACTGTACCTTGAAAGGGTAATAGGGTATATGTCTTGGATGTGGGCGATGGTAATGCTGTCTTTAAGGGGAGATATGGTCGTTTTCTCTGGACACCCTTCTCCCTAATGCTTAGCCCCTAAAGTGCTCAGATTTTAAGACGTTTGGCCCATTAGTTTGCAATTATAAAACCTTTCGACCCTTTTCTTGTCAATATTAAGACTTTTCGTGTCATTTAGGTGTTCATTTTCTCCTGGCAAGCGATAACGAGCCTGTAATTTTAAAGGAGTCGGCCTTCGGCCGGGACATTTTTCTACCGAATAATGTACAAATATATCTTGAAGGGGTATCCTGGGGTTGGTTTATTAAGTTTGATAGAGGTCTAGGGAGGAAACTAGAAACACAAATAATAAATATATGAACAAAATCGACGAAATACTGAACCATCCCCCTTTAACTGGCAGGAATAGTGATAGAATGGTGACTTCGATGTTTTTGCTTCCGTGTGTCTGTTTGTTTTGACGTGACCGGTAGAGCGCATTTTTTGTTTTATTTGACGTGACCGGTAGAACGCATTTTTTGTTTTATTTGACGTGACCGGTAGAACGCATTTTTTGTTTTCTATGTGAATGAGGGAGACAAAAGGCATAACGGCCTGCAGCGAGTGCCTCCCCCAGATTTCAAAGAGTGACAGGGCCAAAATCAAGGGACGTTCGAGCATACCTCAGTCATCTTAGACGGCTCACAAAATTATAAATCGATTTGGAGAGGAGATGGGATATGGGCCAAGGAAGAAGTGATGTTATTTAGGAGGCGATCGGTAGTGCGCATATCTCTCTCTCTCTTCCCTCCCTTCTTCCCTCCTTCCTTCTCCCCCTCCTTCATTCCCCACCTTTTTTGCTCCCTCTCACTTCCGTTCTTCCATCTTTGACTTCCTATGCCGTCCATCCTAATGTGTCCACGGATACTCTCTCTCTCTCTCTCTCTCTCTCTCTCTCTCTCTCTCTCTCTCTCTCTCTCTCTCTCTCTCTCTCTCTCTCTCTCTCTCTCTCTCTCTCTCTCTCTCTCTCTCTCTCTCTCTCTCTCTCGTATTATGTTATCATCACCTCTATTTATCATCACCTTTACTACACACCTCCTTCCTTCCTCTCCCCCTAGATACATAATTCAGACGGACATTTCACCCTTCCT
This sequence comes from Paralithodes platypus, assembly GCA_032716605.1. NCBI lineage: Eukaryota > Metazoa > Arthropoda > Malacostraca > Decapoda > Lithodidae > Paralithodes > Paralithodes platypus. The sequence goes on from CM064523.1 coordinate 11,158,429, forward strand.
TTCCTTCCTTCCTTCCTTTCTTTCTTTCTTTCTTTCTAGCACACAGTTTCAGCCATAAATATACTGTATATAGTCTGTTTTCAACTGAAGGTAAATTAAGAGGGGTGACCTGCTTTTTGTTATTTCCGTCCTTTTCTCTCTTTCTCTGGCTTGTATCCATTCGGCCCCATTCAGCCAACTATTTTAAGACATTTATCCCCATCTACTATGGGTTTCAGAGGCCGTGTTACATCGTTTTTCAGGAATAACTTATTAACAAGCAGTTGGATCAGTATGATATTTTGACACAGCTTTGTTCACACCGTGCCCTAATTTTCGGCAATATAGTGCATTACCAAAATTGTAGAAATAAGGCACTTGTCCCTGTGTCATCAGGTTAAAGTCACACATTAATGACTAAGAAACGAACAAGGCTACCGTGGCTTACCTGTGAGAACCACCAAACCATTATTGCTCCTCCATCAAACACGGTAGTTATCAGCCACCACCCAACCCTACTATCGCATTTAAATTCAAGTTGTATGTCAATATCAAGTATAAATAAACAAAAAGTATGTATTTTGTATATTTGTATTTTGATATTGACAGATAACTTGAATTTAAATGCAATAGTAGGGTTGGGTGGTGGCTGATAACTACCGTGTTTGATGGAGGAGCATTAATGGTTTGGTGGTTCTCACAGGTAAGCCACGGTAGCCTTGTTCGTTTCTTAGTCATTAATGTGTGACTTTAACCTCATGACACAGGGACAAGTGCCTTATTTGTACACATTTGGTAATGCACTATATTGACGAAAATTAGGGCACGGTGTGAAGCAAGCTGTGTCAAAATATCATACTGATCCAACTTTTTGTTAATAAGTTATTCCCGAAAAACGATGTAACACGGCCTCTGAAACCCATAGTAGGTGTCGATTTCTTCCTGGCGAGCGATAGCGAGCCAGCATTATATGAAGAAATCCGGCTTTGCCGGAGAAATTTGTCTATCGAAAAATGTACACATTTAGCCTGCTGTCAAACAAAAATAAAAAATATGCTGGCTCACTACCGCTCACCAGTAAAAAATTGACACCTGGACGGGGATAAAGGTCTTAAAACAGTAGGCTGAATGGGGCCAAATGGATACAAGCCAGAGAAAGATAGAAAAGGACAGAACAAAAACAGGTCACCCCCATTTTAAATCCCTTAGCAGCTGATATCTCGATTCTTAACCCATTTTTTTTTTCCGGCGACGTCTTTTTAAGTCTCATGCTAGCTATATTTAGACGATTGTATGCAGCTTAAGAAGGCTCTGTGGTGGTAAAAAGGGTAAAGTGATATGGTTCGAAGCCAGTTAAAGGCTAGAGGCCCTTTATAAACTGAATAATATCGTCGAATAGTTGCCAGAATACAGATAAAAGGACGGCATCGGTACTGTAAGGGTTAATATTGGTGTTGGGTGTTTGTTCATACGTACACATCCGGTCAGGTGGTGGGAATTAAGGGGAGGTTTTTAGTGTGTTTCTTAAGACTTCCATCGAGCTTGAAATTACACCCCCTTGACTCCCGTTCAAGATAAATTTGTACATTTTTCGGTAGAAAAATGTCCCGGCCGAAGGCCGATTCCTCTTAAATTACAGGCTCGCTATCGCTCGCCAGGAAAAAATCGACACCTAAATGGCACGAAAGGTCTTAAAAGTGACATAAATGGGTCGAAAGTTCTTTAAAACGCCAAACTAATGGGGCGAAGGTCTTAAAAGCTCCAAAGCAATGGGACTAAACATGAGGGAGAAAGGGGTAAAGAAAATAATCCCTCAAGTGGAAATCTCCCCTGAAGTAAGAACATTGCTGTATAGTATTTTGGAGGAATCGGTATGTGGAAACTGAAGTGAAGAAGGAGGGTAAGTTGGAGGGATTTGGGGGGTTGATTATATTAAGGGAGGGGTGACAGGCATTTGTTCCCTCCTTTTCTCTCTTTCTCTGGCTTGTATCCATTTGGCCCCATTCTGCCTACTGTTTTAAGACGTTTATCCCCATCCAGGTGTCAATTTTCTTTACTGGCGAGCGGTAGCGAGCCAGCATATTTCTTAAATGTTTTTGACAGCAGGCTAAATTTGTACATTTTTCGATAGAAAAATGTCTCCGGCGAAGCCAGATTTCTAAATATAATGCTGGCTCGCTATCGCTCGCCAGGAAGAAATGGACACCTAGATGGGGATAAACGTCTTAAAATATTTGGCTGAATAGGGCCGAATGGATACAAGCCAGAGAAAGAGAGGAAAGGAGAAAAACAAAAGCAGGTCACCACCCTTAAGGAAGAGTAAGCTAAGAAATATGTAGCAAAGTAAGAAATAAAACATCCTATAATATAATCTTGTCATTGTTATATATATATATATATATATATATATATATATATATATATATATATATATATATATATATATATATATATATATATATATATCTTTTATATATTTATTTATATATATATATATGTTTCAGGGGGAGGAGAGAGATAAGACAGGTTGGGGGAGATGAGAGGTGGTCTGTAAGAAAGAGAAGTAAAGGAATAATGGAAAGAGTAAAGTGAAAGAGGACAAGAGAAGTAAAGGAATAATGGAAAGAGTAAAGTGAAAGAGGACAAGAGAAGTAAAGGATAATGGAAAGAGTAAAGTGGAAGAGGACAAGAGAAGTAAAGGATTAATGGAAAGAGTAAAGTAGAAGAGGAAAAGAGAAGTAAAGGAATAATGGAAAGAGTAAAGTGGAAGAGGAAAAGAGAAGTAAAGGTATAATGGAAAGAGTAAGTAAAGTAGAAGAGGAAAAGAGAAGTAAAGGTTAATGGAAAGAGTAAAGTAGAAGAGGACAAGAGAAGTAAAGGTATAATGGAAAGAGTAAAGTAGAAGAGGAAAAGAGAAGTAAAGGAATAATGGAAAGAGTAAGTAAAGTAGAAGAGGACAAGAGAAGTAAAGGTTAATGGAAAGAGTAAAGTAGAAGAGGACAAGAGAAGTAAAGGAATAATGGAAAGAGTAAAGTGGAAGAGGACAAGAGAAGTAAAGGAATAATGGAAAGAGTAAAGTGGAAGAGGACAAGAGAAGTAAAGGAATAATGGAAAGAGTAAAGTAGAAGAGGACAAGTTGGAGGGCTGTCCTTCCTGCTGTTGGTTAAAGTTTTCTGTTTTGTTCTTGTTTTGTTTGTCTTTTGATTTGTGGCTGGAGTAAAGTAAGAGAGTAAAATAATTTGGACAGAGGAAAGTTGAGAAATAAGAACAATAGTAAAAGATACAAGTTAATACCGCTAGTTAAAATAGGACTTCAGAGGCTATCAACCCTTCTGGATTATTAAGCCAGCACACTGTAAGTAAAGAATAACGCCAGGACTGGAGCCCCTTTTCAAGAACTCCAGTCCCTTGTGTTCTCTGATTCTGATTCTGATTCTTTATCCCAGTGATTAGCAACCTGGGTGCATGGTGCACCCCAGGGTGCATGAATTTTTGCAAAAGGTACATGGAAACAGTGGGGTGCATGAAGGGGTACATGGCATGACCAGTGTAGCCTACATAGGAGTGCACAGTAAGCAAATATGTTTTAGAAAGAAAACTGTAAGTGTACTCGTAATGGAAGAAATTAATGTATATTGCAGTTAAAGTATTATAAACCTATGCAGTATTATATTATATTACACTCAGTATAAAACTACCAACATATAAAGAACCAACCCACCCAAATAGGAAGATACAGCCGACAGTGTGGGCAAAAGTATAATGATTTTGGTATACTTTTTACAACGAGTTTTAGACTAGAGGCATGTCGGAGATGTGACACCGTTGTGGTGGTGTATGGCGCGCCAGTGACACGTCTAATACAAATTAAATACGCGTATATCGCCGTACGCGTATGACGTAAAGGACCAAAGGGTACATGATTTTCTGAAAGGCTCCCGGAAGGGTGCATGAATTTAGAAAAGGTTTAATAACACTGCCAGACCAGACCAGATGGCTGGAGTACAATAGGAAAGAAGAGTAATTGGACAGAGGAAAAACAAGCTGAGAGATGAGAAGTACAGTAGAAGGCTAAGAATTCTCTGGCTCAACCAAGTTGCTTCATTCAAAATAATACTGCCCTATCCCACATCCATATTATAATGACCTTTACTGCACACCTGCCTCTTCCCCTACACCACAACATTATTCACCCTTCCATTAACTCCTCCTCCCCTCCACTCTACTCTATCGCAAATAAATACGGACTTCCATATTCCAGCATTACTTCATCCTTTAGTAACCGGCTGTATAGTGCACTATTTATATTTAAACATGAAATAAATACGGACTTCCATATTCCAGCATTACTTCATCCTTTAGTAACCGGCTGTATAGTGCACTATTTATATTTAAACATGAAATAAATACGGACTTCCATATTCCAGCATTACTTCATCCTTTAGTAACCGGCTGTATAGTGCACTATTTATATTTAAACATGAAATAAATACGGACTTCATATTCCAGCATTACTTCATCCTAGTAACCGGCTTGTATAGTGCACTAACTTAAATACGGACTCCATATGCAGTACTTCATCCTTTAGTAACCGGCTGTATAGTGCACTATTTATATTTAAACATGAAATCACAAATCCCTATACACCTGCGTACTCGTAATTTGGCTCTTGCTCCCCTCCACATTTATGCACAATTCCACGAGTCATGAAAGCGCATCCGTGAAAGATATGTAGCCCAGCGCGTATATAACACTTATGCCGGTATCACACGAGCGCTTTTTCCCTTCACATTTATCCTCAACACTGGTCTGGCAGCTTATGAGGTCAACATTTCATCTATTACGGTCACCTAAGTTCATCTAGCATCAGTCTAGTTTCCTATACCAGTGCAAAATATTCCAGAAATGTTGCCAGAAAAATGTTGATGATCGAATGTTGACTATAAAAGCTCTCGTGTGATACCGGTTTTATCCGAAAAAGGGCTCCAGTCCTGAAAATGTACTAGAATTGCAGTGTGCCGGCTTAATACTCCAAAAGGGTTGATAATCTCTGAAGTTCTATTTTAAGGGGGGTCACCGGCTTTTTTTTTTATCTTTATCTCCTTTTCTCTCTTTCCCTGGTTTGTATCCATTCAGCCAATTGTTTTAAGACGTTTATCCCCATCCAGGTGTCAATTTCTTCCTGGCAAGTGAGAGCGAGCCATCATTGTACGGAGAAATCCGGCTTTGCCGGAGAAATTTACAAGTTTAGCTTGCTGTCAAAACAAAAATATATATATGCTGGCTCGCTACCGCTCGCCAGGAAAATATTAACACCTGGATGGGGGTTAACGTCTTAAAACAGTAGGCTGAATAGGGGCCGAATGGATACATGCCAAAGAGAGAGGGAGAGAAAGAGAAAAAAAGCGAGGTGGGCTACTTAACTATTTTAACTAACACTTATCTCTAGAATAAGAACAGTTCCCAGTTCGTGGCCAAAACAACCATATGATAAGGCTGTGTGTGTGTGTGTGTGTGTGTGTGTGTGTGTGTGTGTGTGTGTGTGTGTGTGTGTGTGTGAGAGAGAGAGGAGGAGGGGGTGGGGTGAGTGAGGGGTAGCTAAAATAAAAGATTAATAAAATGTGAACCAGGACAAATGAAGACAATGAGCTGTAATAATATTAACCCTTCCCGTGCGGGCAATGTACTAGGAAGGCCTATGTCAAAATATTTTGTGCGGGCGATGTACCCCCACGTCTTGGTATTAGTAGCTGAATTTGGTAGCACCAAGCCCAGATGTAAGATAAGATTTTAGGTTTTAATCATGTTGCAATACCAAGTCTTGGTAGTGAGGTGTGTCCATGCAAGAGGTGTTTGGAAGCTGAAATACAAGCATAAACAGGTTCACTTCCAAGTGCATTTGTGAGATCAACATACAATGTACGAACATGAGGTCCAATTCATGTTACAGGCCATAACTTCACTGTATTCCAAACACATTACTTACTAACATAACTGGATACTTCATAAAATTATAAAAAGTGGAAAAAAGACAGTACAGGCTGGAAAATTATGCTCAGACTGGGGCCCAACCGAGCCAAGCAAAACACAAAGGTTACTGCCAACACTCTGGCTGCCACTGAGTGCATAATTATGTGAATCAACTAGACTTTCATAGGGAGACTCAAACATGTACTTTTTAATAAGCATAGTCTCACTTGGCTCGCTTCTATAGAAATCACGCTCGGGCAAGTTATGGTGAATAGAGATAAGCCAAAACACCCCGCAGTGGCTTGACCTTCCTTATGAAAGTCTTCTGCAGTGAAAGAGTTAATCTAGTTGTATTATTATTTTGTTTGTACTTACAGACACACTAGAATGTTGCTGTATTATCATCTCCATCTCCATCTCCATCTCCCTCTCTCTCTCTCTCTCTCTCTCTGATAATCTGGGTGACATTAGCACCCGTTAAGCCCCGAGCCTCCACACCAAACACTCCTACTATATCTGAATAAGGTAGCCTATTCCACCTTCTCTCTCTCTCTAGGATTAAGTCCTAGGATTACGGCCTGGCCACCTCGTCGGGATCGCAAGATCGGGTTGGCCAGTGTGTCAATCTAAATCTATGCAACTCTCTCTCTCTCTCTCTCTCTCTCTCTCTCTCTCTCTCTCTCTCTCTCTCTCTCTCTCTCTCTCTCTCTCTAATTGCAAATAGCGTACTCTCAAAAGAACAAGTTGACGATATGCAACACAATCTAGATAAGTTGTCATGTTGGGCCCAAATTTGGCAAACCTAAAACCGAGTCAACAATGTTCAGAAGTTGTTAAGAAGGCAAACAAAATAATTGGCTTTATAGGCAGGTCATTTGAGCATAAATCCAAAGATGTTATCCTAACCCTTTACAATTCCTTAGTCCGCCCTCTTCTGGAATACTGCGTTCAATCCTGGTGCCCTTATTACCAAAAAGATATAGACAACCTAGAACGAGTTCAACGTAGAGTTACCAAAATGATACCTAGCCTAAAGAACAAACCATACGAGGAGCGTCTTTAGAGAATTAAATATATTTCCTTTATCCCAGCGCAGATTAAGAGGCGACTTAATTCAAGTGTTCAAAATCATCAAAGGCATCGACAATATGAACTGTAGTAAGTACTTCACTATCGACCAATCTAATTACACGCGGGGAAACGGGTGTGCGAAATTTTTGGTAAATCTTTTAACTCACACGAAGCTAAAAATTTCTTCTTCAATCGAGTTGTCAACTTATGGAATGGGCTTCCTCGAGATGTTATAGACTGCAGCACCGTTGATTAATTTAAACTCCGCCTAGACAAATATCTCGCATCAATCCCGCGACTGACTGCGTTTGTAAATGAATAACTTTATCCTCTCCTCAGTTACTAACCCATCTGTCCCCTACTAACTTCCCAATCCTGCCACGGACATTAGTTCCAGGGCAGTAGTTCCCTTTCCAATGTTCCCTTACCCACTCTAAACCACTGTTTGGACACTTGATCCTCAGTGTTTTGGAGGACAAGCAGCCTAGAAGGGTCACCAGACCTGTTGTTGCTTGATTTCCTTTGTACTCTCTCTCTCACACGGATAATCTGGGTGACAATAGCAGCCGTTAAGCTCAGAACATCCACACCAAACACCCCTACTATATCTGAATAAGGTAGAGTCTCTCTCTCTCTCTCTCTCTCTCTCTCTCTCTCTCTCTCTCTCTCTAAATTTACATATAAACATGAAAACGTAATAGTGCCACTGTTCAAAAGTATGGTGAGGCCCCACCTTGAATATGGTGTGCAGTTCTGGTCACCTTATCTGATCAAGGGACCATTGTAAGACTCGAGTCATTACAGTCGTATAGCGACGAAGATGATAACCCTCATTAAGAAATAAACCATATGAAGAAAGACTTAAACTGATTGCACCTGTTCTCATTAAAAAGAGGAGGTTGAGGGGTCAGCTTATTGAGTGCTATTAAGATACTAAAAGGTTTGGACAAAGTCGATGTAAATGCGCTATTGACATTAAACAATACTAATCAAACGCGCGGAAATGGAATGAAATTAAAAACCAAAAAGGCCAACCTAGATGTCACACACGAGTTTCTTCACCTACAGTGTGGCGACAGAGTGGAATAAACTACCAGCGAGAGTGGTGGAGAGCGACACAATAAACGCCTTCAAGGGAAGGCTTGACTCTCTATCTGCAGAGGGCTGGGGTGCTATGAATGGGAAAAAAAAAAAAAAAAAAAAAAAAAAAAAAAAAAAAATGTATTTATATTATGTGTGTGCCCTGTACAGTCTGTCATATAATCTGTATATCTATGTGTGTATGTATGTATGTGTATATTGTATGTGTTATATATATGCATATATATATATGCATATCTTTGTATGTGAATGTGTGTATGTGTATATATCTATTCTATTAGTTTGGACGGCCAGACTGCCTAGTAATGCACCTTGATGTCTGTGTGGCTGTGTA